>CM077153.1:171146265-171746265 GCA_039583875.1 Platanthera guangdongensis | reverse complement strand
CAGGTCACGCCGACTAATAGCAGCAGGAGAAGCACTTCGCGCGATCAGGACAGCGGACAGAAACAAGCCGCGCGAACAGGGCAGCGGACAGAAACAAGCCGCGCGAACAGGGCAGCGGAGAGAGAAGGCAAGCCGCGAGACAGGTCGCGGGAAAGAGGAAAACAAGCCGCGAGAATCAGAGAGCGCAAACAATCAGGAGGAAACGACCGTGTGCTCTGATACAATGTTAAAAGTAGCAAACATGTAGAAACAAACAGATAGAGTTTTGAATAATTGAACTTTATTATCCAAAAAGAATATCTATTACAAAGGTATGCCCTCCCTTATATAGAATGGAGGAGAGAAGAGAGAGTACAAATAAGAGATGTGGGACTAAAAATTTACAGGACTAAGCGGACTGTACAGAACAAACCGCACAAGCCGCGCGGTTAGACAGACGGGCTAACCGCACGGCTACCTCCAGAGAGAAAGAGAGATGGCTAGTGAGACCGCTAGACCGCCCGGTCTCCAAGCCGGCTGAGACAAACCGCCAGACCGCGCGGTCTTCAACCCGCCAAGACAGACCGCCAGACCGCCCGGTCACCAACTTCAACAGGCGGCTTGCAGATCAACGATCAGAGTTAGCTCAACATTGGAATAACGAGCAGTCCTGGCGGCTAGGTTGTGGTTTGGCGATTTAGCGGTTTCGGCGGACTCTGTAGCAGTTAGCAGCAGAATCAACGGTTACTCTTTGAGTCCACGCGGCTAGTTTCTTGCCTTGTATTTTTTCTGCTTCCATCGGGTACATTGACGAATCATATCCCGTCATATATGTCTCTCTTGTAAAGATTTTTATAATAGTATAAGATACTTGTTTTTCTGTTTGCATAAGGCTTACTTGAGCTCAAATAAGTTTAGTGTTCCTGGAACTGATTTCCCGTTATCCGCGACTCACAAATTTTTACACTCCCGCCTATTTTGCAGCCCTATTATGTGCATATTGATGTGGTTTGTAGCGGGAGAGAATGCATGCGGGTGGTCCTATGCAGAATTTTCTCGTGGAAATGAGTTGTAGCACATAAAGGCTCACATCAACCCCTCTCCAAATGATCCCCTCAAATGAAGGATAAAACCATCTAAAAATTTTTGAGAGAAGGCTTTAGAGAATTTTTTCATGATAATTATTTTGCATATGAATATTGCTCGATTTGTTTTTCTTGGATTCTTTCATCCTAGTCATGTTCACAGGAGTTGGGGGCGACCGGTTGCCGGTCACGGCAGTAGGAAGTTTGCAAAACTTGACGCAAATTTTAGATCATCTTTGTCTCGGAACCACAAGCCTAATATCCGCAGCGGATTCTTAGGGCTTGTTTGGGAGGGCTTTCTAACTCCTTTCCATTTTTTAGAAAACGCTGCCGCAACTAAAAAACTGTTTGGGTGAAATAGAGTTTACAAAACGGAGTTTTCAAAAAGTTGTTTGGATACAAAATGAAGTTTTGAATAATTTTTTTTTCCAAACATAACACAAAATAAAATTCAATTCATACATTTTAGGTCTATGCTCTAGCTTAAAACGCCTGATCTGTTATAATATCACGCAGTGCGATCATCTCCTCTACAGCAGCCGCAGTGTCAGAGCAATCTTCTTGTCGCATTTGAGAGATCTGTTGAAATTTGTGAAGTGAAAGTGAGTGACAGGACAGGCCGCGCGGCCTGTGGCGGACAGCCTTGGCGGACTGGGCGGACTGGGCGGACTGCGTTATGCGGCCTGTTGAGAAGTCTAGTGGAAGCCAGCTGTTTTCTGAGCGGGTTGTTGCATGGAGTCCGCGGTTTGGTGCGGCCTGCTATCTGCGGATAGAGAGGCTTGCGGACTGGTGCTTTGCTCAGTGGCCGCGGGTGCAAGCTTGTGCTGTAAGGCGGGTTGGCTCGAGTTCGCGGGTAGCTTGCGGACTGGAGTGTCCGCGGTTTTGGCTATTGCGGACTGAGCCTAGAGCTTGGCTGAGGCCTTGTCAAGTTCTGGTGGCACAGCAGGTCTTGCTGTGGAGACCGGTTGGCGGACTGGTGTTTGGAGTCCGGAAGGAAGCTACTGCGGACAAGAGCGAGGTGCTCGCGGACTGATGCGATCTGTGCTAGGGTGTTTGGCGGACGAGAACTTGCGTCCGCCATGCTCGCTCTGCTCCTTGATGGTTTTGGGCTTGGTCACACCTTGTGCCAAGTTCATGGTGTCCGCCGTATCCGCCAAGTCCGCTGTGACCGGGCGGACTGTTGCTAGCTTCCTTTGGTCGTGGACTTGTGGCGGATTGAGGTGTGGGTCTTGCGGACTGCCTCGGGCTGGTGCGGACAGCCATTGAAGAGGGTTGCTGTCCTGCAGTGGTTGGAGCTTTGCGGGCTGATGCCTTGTCCGCTTAGCTTAGGCGGACTGGAGAGGGTCCGTCAACGGCTGTTTTTCTCCTGGCGGTTTTCCTTGGTGACCGGCTAAGTCCTCGCGGACTCAGCGGACGGTCGTTTGTGCTCGCGCGGGCTGGGGTGGTGTCGCTATCTCATGGGCGGTGACCACACTCCTCACCTGGCCTATAAATAGGACCCCCTGGCACATCTACAGTAACAACCAAGTAACGTGAGTGAACAGTAAATTGGGTTGGGCGGAGTGCTGCGGTCTGTGTTTTCCAGTCCGCGCGGATTGTTTCAGGCTGACGTTTGCTGTGTGCAGGTCGCGCGGATAACTTCAAGGAGCCAGGAGCTTGGCTTTGACTTCGGTCAGTGCTTGGAAGTGTGCGGTCTCTGCGGACTCAGCAGGAGGTCGCTCTACGGCTTGTCAGCTCTGTTTCAACTTTCGCAGCTTCAATAACCTGTCCGCCGGCTTCAGGCGGGTAGGGGTGTTCCTCTGTTCGGGTTCAGCAGAAGGCGAATAACGGTGGGTCCGCGCGGCCTCGCGGCTTCGGCGGACTCCGTGGTATTCGGCGGATAGCAGCATAGTTCGGGCGGCTTCGGCGACCTCGGCGACCTCGGCGGTCTCGGCGGACTCCGGGTTTTGTCCGCCCGGCTTGTTTTTGGTTCTTTCTGTTTTCAGCTGTAATACTAGCGAAATCATGTCTCGCTATGTATGCCTCGCATTGTAAAGAAGTGAATGTTTAAGAGATCTGCTTGTGCTTCCATTATTTGTTGTGCATAAACCTCTAGTCCTTGGGTTCCGCTGGTTCAGCGTGCGAACTGGATAGTCCCGAAGAAATTAATTTGGCGTTTGGGCTATCTTGCTGACCACGTTGAGAAAATTTAACATGGTATCACTTTCTCGGTCTGGAAGTGGAGGGGAAGGAGTGCGGAATTCTCATTAGCCAGAAGGGATATGCTGATCGTATTGTGAAGCGGTTTGACATGGGCGAAGGGAAGAAGTGCTCTACTCCACTGGAACCTGGGCTAAAGCTTCGACGAGATGAGGGAAGGGTTCTTAATGATCCCTTGGTGTTCAGGGCTCTTGTTGGGAGCTTGATCTATCTGACGATTACAAGGCCGGATATAGCTTATGCTGTTGGCCGAGTAAGTCGGTATATTGCTGAACCGAGGCAATCTCATCTAGTGGCGGCAAAGGGGATTCTGAAGTATGTCAAGATGACTTCTGAGATGGGACTCCTCTATGGAAGGGACGCGGAGTTTGCGTTGCTCGGGTACACGGATGCTGACTATGGCGGTGATTTGGATGATCGGAGGTCTACTTCAGGTTATGTGTTCACTTGCGGTTCAGCTAGCATCTCTTGGTGTAGCAAGAAGCAGTACTCAGTGTCGGTTTCAACCACGGAGGCGGAGTATAAGGCTTCGGCCTTGGCTGCTCGGGAAGCCGTTTGGTTGAGGAGGCTCATAGAGGATGTCCATGAAGAAGTGCAAGGGCCTACTTTACTCCGGGGTGACAATGAGAGTGCTCTCTAGCTGGTTAACAATCCAGTGTGTCACGCTAGGACCAAGCACATAGAGATTGATCACCATTTCATCAGGGAGAAGGTGTTGGAAGGATCTCTGCTGGTCGGGCATGTTCGGAGTGAAGATAATCTTGCTGACATCTTCACGAAGCCACTGTCGAAGGGGCCCTTTGAACGCTTGCGCAGCTTGCTGGGCTTGGTCACCACTTCTCACTTCAAGGGGGAGTGTTGAAATTTGTGAAGTGGAAGTGGGTGACAGGACAGGCCGCGCGACCTGTGGCGGACTGGGCGGACTGGGCGGACTGCGTTATGCGGCCTGGTGAGAAGTCTAGTGGAAGCTAGCTGTGTTCTGAGCGGGTTGTTGCATGGAGTCCGCAGTTTGGTGCGGCCTGGTATCTGCGGATAGAGAGGCTTGCGGACTGGTGCTTTGCTCAGTGGCCGCGGGTGCAAGCTTGTGCTGTAAGGCGGGTTGGCTCGAGTTCGCGGGTAGCTTGCGGACTGGAGTGTCCGCGGTTTTGGCTATTGCGGACTGAGCCTAGAGCTTGGCTGAGGCCTTGTCAAGTTCTGGTGGCACAGCAGGTCTTGCTGTGGAGACCGGTTGGCGGACTAGTGTTTGGAGTCTGGAAGGAAGCTACTGCGGACAAGAGCGAGGTGCTCGCGGACTGATGGCGATCTGTGCTAGGGTGTTTGGCGGACGAGAACTTGCATCCGCCATGCTCGCTCTGCTCCTTGATGGTTTTGGGCTTGGTCACACCTTGTGCCAAGTTCATGGTGTCCGCCGTATCCACCAAGTCCGTTGTGACCGGGCGGACTGTTGCTAGCTGCCTTTGGTCGTGGACTTGTGGCGGATTGAGGTGTGGGTCTTGCGGACTGCCTCAGGCTGGTGCGGATAGCCATTGAAGGGGGTTGCTGTCCTGCAGTGGTTGGTGCTTTGCGGGCTGATGCCTTGTCCGCTTAGCTTAGGAGGACTGGAGAGGGTTCGTCAACGACTGTTTTGCTCCTGGCGGTTTTCCTTGGTGACCGGCTAAGTCCTCGCGGACTCAGCGGACGGTCATTTGTGCTCGCGCGGGCTGGGGTGGTGTCGCTATCTCATGGGCGGTGACCACACTCCTCACCTGGCCTATAAATAGGACCCCCTGGCACATCTACAGTAACAACCAAGTAACGTGAGTGAACATTAAATTGGGTTGGGCGGAGTGCTGCGGTCTGTGTTTTCCAGTCCGCGCGGATTGTTTCAGGCTGACGTTTGCTGTGTGCAGGTCGCGCGGATAACTTCAAGGAGCCAGGAGCTTGGCTTTGACTTCGGTCAGTGCTTGGAAGTGTGCGGTCTCTGCGGACTCAGCAGGAGGTCGCTCTGCGGCTTGTCAGCTCTGTTTCAACTTTCCCAGCTTCAATAACCTGTCCGCCGGCTTCAGGCGGGTAGGGGTGTTCCTCTGTTCGTGTTCAGCAGAAGGCGAATAACGGTGGGTACGCGCGGCCTCGCGGCTTCGGCGGACTCCGTGGTATTCGGCGGATAGCAGCATAGTTCGGGCGGCTTCGGCGACCTCGGCGGTCTCGGCGGACTCCGGGTTTTGTCCGCCCGGCTTGTTTTTGGTTTTTCTGTTTTCAGCTGTAATACTAGCGAAATCATGTCTCGCTATGTATGCCTCGCATTGTAAAGAAGTGAATGTTTAAGAGATCTGCTTGTGCTTCCATTGTTTGTTGTGCATAAACCTCTAGTCCTTGGGTTCCGCTGGTTCAGCGTGCGAACTGGGTAGTCCCGAAGATATTAATTTGGCGTTTGGGCTATCTTGCTGACCACGTTGAGAAAATTTAACAAGATCATCCAAAGATATGGATCCCTTTGCTCAAACTCAATGAAATCTATATCTACACGCAAATGGTGACGACGAATGAAATTATGCAGTGTCATCGTGACGATCACTATACGTGCAAAAACAAGCAAACAAACAACAACAACACATACACAACCAGCAAATTCGCATAAGAACACGCAAACAAACAACAACAACAACGTACCAAAAAATGTACCAATATGTGAAAGAAGGATTGAAGGGAAGATTCAAACCTGAAACTTGGAATGAACCAGCCAAGGGGGATCAAAAACACAAGGATAACCAAAAATCTGCAAATCATAGAGAAACGATTAGGTTTGATGCATTGGTTTCCTTATTGCCCGCAGAAAACCATAGATATCGCACACACACACAGGGAATCGGTTGCAAGTGAGAGGAAGAACCCAAACCTTACCGGAAATTGAACAGGAGCCGAGAATCGCCGCGAGCAGGAGAAACGCCGGAAAACAAACTGGAATCGGGCGGAAGAACAGCGGCGGGAAATCGAACGGGAAGATTCGCCGGAGGCTGGGAAATCGAACGGGAAGAATCGCCGGCGGAGAACGCAGCACCGGTTACGGGAAGAATCGCCGAAATCGCAGGAGAATCACCTGGTATTGGAAGAAATCGCGCGAGTGTAGGGTTTGGCTGCTTCTCCGGTTAAACGCGAAAAAAAGGAGCGGATTGGTCAGACCTAAAAACTGCGCTCTCTCCCAACCGCCGTTTTCCACATAAGCCGCGCCAAACGCAGCTTTTACTGAAAAGTCTGGTGCATTCTCACCGCACCGCAGGACATAAGCCGCGCCAAACACCATGTAAATTTTCAAATCTTAAACGTCATCGTTAAAGTGAGCCTTTGGAGAGGAAGAATGAGATGGAGAGAGGGTGTCACAGGTCACATGGGGCCTCAGCCTCCGTCCAATATGTGGGTCCTCGGTCATCATCCAATTATATGAAATCCTATAAAAAGATTCTATCTTGATGGGTCATATCTAAAGGAGGATAAATAGAGAATTTAATTTTCTCAATATAAAATCAAATATTATTTTATTTCAACAACAATGCATTTGATGGTAAAGCAAAACAAAATGATAAAAGCAGTCTATCTATGAAGAAGTGATAAAAGGAAACATAGTGATTTTTAAAAATTTGTAAAACAATTAAGAAGAATTTTTACACCAGTGAATGAGAAAATTTTAGGTGAGTTACTCTTACTTAGAATTAGGTAGGAGAATAAATAGCAAAATTTGAAAGTGGACCCCGCCTCTTCTCTTCTTCCAAAAAATTTCTTGCACCCTCTGATCTCTCATCTTCCTCCCGGCGAAACCCTAAGACCGCCTCCTCCCCCTCCCACGACGAACCCTGGCCTCCACCTCCCACGGCGATCCCCGACCTCCTCCCACGACGATCTCTGACCTCCTCCCGCGGCGAGCCACGACCTCCTCCTCCTTCCGCGGCGAAAACCCGTCCTACTCCTCCCACGGCGAAAACCCGGCCTCGTCCTCCTCCTGCGACGAAACTCCGACATCCTCCTCCCGTGGCGAAACCCCGGCCTCCTACTCCTCACGCAGTGAAAACCCCGCCTCCTCCTCCAGCGGTGAAACCCTGACTTCCTCCGACGACGACGAAACCCCGACCTCTCAGTATTTTGGTGAAATACTAATAGTTTTAATAGTATTTGACCAAATAGCATCAGAATTCTCAATATTTCATCAAAATACTATTAGAATTTTCAGTATTTCAACAAAATACTGTCAATATAATATTCAATATCGTGGATAATACAATTCATAAATTAGATATTATATATCACAATAAATATAATAGTGGACAAAAAATGTTAATGCGATTACATAATGTAACATTATCATTTTGATAGATTGCAATGTGTTTGTTATTGATTTTTTTGTCATAATATACAGTATTTGATCAAATAATGTCAGAACTCTCAGTATTTCACCAAAATACTGTGAGGCCGGGGTTTCGCCGTTGGTGTAGGAGGTCGGGGTTTTGCCGCGGGAGGAGCAAAGGGTTCTGACCGTGAGAATAAATATCACCAATAGAAGTGGAGCAGGGGGCTCTTGCTGCGGGAGTAGGAAGGAAGGTCGCTGCGGAAGGAGAAGGGGTGTCACCGCGGGAGGAGGGGAAGGTCGGCGATGGAGGAGGAGGGGTGTCGCCGCTGGAGGGGGAGGGGGGGGGGGTGTCGCCGCTCGAAGCCGCCACTGGAGGGGGAATTTCAGCTCTGAAAATAACGCTGAATTTTTGAGAAGGATTGGAGAGTGGTGTCCAAATTTTACTATTTATTCTCCCACCTAATTCTAGGTGCGAGTAACTCACCTAAAATTTTCTTATAGTGAAGAGGTTTCAAACAGTAGTACTTTAATTAGGGCAAAATGTGTTTGACATTGTAATGAAGATTTGAAATTATTATTTTTAAATGTTAATAAAATGAGAACAAATTTTTTTTTTTCAAATTATTTAATTTAAGTTAATTAAAATTGATTTTTTTTAATTCCCCCCCCCCCCCCCCCCGAATTTATCATGCTTAATCAATGTTAGAAAGTAGCGAAAAGAAGCGAAAAGTAGAGAACAAGCGAATAAGCTTTTGAATAATTGAAATTTTATTATCCAAAAAAGATATCTATTACAAAGGTATGCCCTCCCTTATATAGAATGGAGGAGAGATGAGAGAATACAAATAAGAGATGTGAGACTAAAATTTACAGGACTAAGCGCACTATACAAAACAAATCGCACAGGCCGCGCGGTTAGACAGCAGGGCTAACCGCACGGCTACCACCAGAGAGGAAGAGAGACCGCCAGGGTAGACCGCCAGACCGTCCGGTCTCCAAGCCGGCTGAGACAAACCGCCAGACCGCGCGGTCTTCAACCCGCCAAGACAAACCGTCAGACCGCCCGGTCACCAACTTCAACACTCCCCCTCAAGCTGGAGCATATATATCGATCATGCCCAGCTTGTCACAGATGTGGAAAAAGGAAGTAGACACCGGCTTGGTGAAGACATCTGCCAACTCGTTGTCGGAAGTAACAAATGGAGTGCAAATCTGTTTCTTCAATATTTCTTCCCGAATAAAATGACAGTCGACTTCTATGTGTTTTGTTCTCTCATGAAAGACCGGATTTTTGGAAATGTGTATCGCGGCCTTATTATCACAGAACATAGGAAGAGGATAGTTGTAAACCTCTCCTAAGTCAAGCATGATAGCCCGCAACCACTTCAACTCACATGTAGTCGATGTCATGCTGCGATATTCCGCCTCTGCACTAGACCTGGAAACGACAGACTGTTTCTTGCTCTTCCAACTCACAAGATTACCTCCAACAAATGTGCAGAAACCTGAAGTCGACTTGCGGTCCACTTTGTCATCCGCATAGCTGGAATCAGAGTAAGCTTCAACCCTTCGGTGACCATTCTTCTGAAATAGGAGTCCTTTCCCTAGAGCAGCTTTAATATACTCTAATATTCTCATAGCAGATTATAGATGACACTCCCTCGGAGCTTGCATGAACTGGCTCACCTTGCCAACAGCGTAAGAGATGTCGGGTCTGGTTACCGTGAGATATATGAGCTTGCCCACCAAACGCCGGTATCTCGTAAGATCAGAGAGAAGAGGTGAGTCATCTGTCCAAGTTTTGTCTTCTCCAGCAGCCATAGGACAACGGGCAGGTTTAGCACCAGTGAGTCCTGCCTCCTTCAAAAGATCAAGAGCATACTTCCTTTGTGAGAGGACCATGGAGTTGGGCTTTCTAGAGATTTCAATCCCCAGAAAATATTTCGGGGAGCCCATATCCTTTGTGACCAGATGGTGACGAAGGTGTTTCTTGGTCATCAATACCCCATCCTGGTCATCGCCAGTAAGAAGAATGTCATCAACATAAACCGCAAGAACAACAAGACCAGATGCGGATTTCCGAACAAACAAGGAGTGATCTGCTGAGCTTCTTGTAAAACCAATGGCCGCAACAATGCTACTGAAATTGTCAAACCAGGCACGAGGACTCTGCTTGAGGCCATAGATAGCCTTCTTTAGCCGGCATACCCTCGTCTCCCCCTGAGCAACATACCCAGAAGGTTGCTCCATGTAAACATCTTCCTGCAGATCGCCATAGAGGAAGACATTCTTAACATCTAGCTGCGAGATGGGCCAATCCCGGTTGACAGCCACAGAGAGAAGAACCCGAATAGTGCTGAGGCGAGCCACGGGAGAGAAAGTGTCAAAGTAATCAAGCCCATAAGTTTGGGTAAAACACTTGGAAACCAGGCGAGCCTTATAACGATCCACACTCCCATCCGGGAGAAACTTCACCACGAAGACCCATCGACAACCAACAACATCTGTGCCGAAAGGAGGAGGAACAAGGGTCCAGGTACCCCGTTCAGTCAGAGTAGCAATCTCCTCATCCATGGCAGCTTTGCAATGAGGAATAGTAAGAGCCTCCTGATAGGAACGGGGGGTGGTAGTGGCCGAGATGGCCAGAGCAAAAGCTCGGCGAGAAGGGGTAAGACGATCATAGGAAACAACTGCAGCAAGCGGGTGTTGGGTACATGCCCGAACCCCCTTGCGAAGAGCAATGGGGAGATCCAGGTCAACATGGGCCTCAGTATCCAGAGTATCCGTGGTGGAGAGAGCTGGCCCGGGAGCAGAGAGAGATGGCAGCGGAGTGGAGGGAGAAAGCGGAGTAGAGGGTGGAGATGGTGGAGGTGGTGGAGATGGTGGAGATGGTGGAGATGACGGAATATCAGTGGGAGCAGAGAGAATGGATGGGTTGGTAGGAAAAGTAGGAGCAGGAGGAGGAGAGGAGGAAGCGGGAGAGAAGTAAGAGACATTGTCGAAGAAGGTGACATCTGCAGAGACAAATTGCTTGCGGGTAACGGGGTCAAAGCAACAATAACCTTTCTGAGTGGGAGAGTAGCCCAGAAAGACACATTTGGTGGCACGTGGTGAGAGTTTATCACGGGTTGCAGCGGGAGAGTGCACAAAGGCGGTGCACCCAAAGATGTGCAGAGGAAGAGGAAAGGGATCCTTGTCCGGATAAAGAATGGAGAAGGGGGTAGTACCGTGGAGAACTGTGGAGGGAAGGCGATTGATGAGATAGCAGGAGAGGAGGACAGCATAGCCCCAATAGGAGCGAGGAACATGCATTTGGGTCATCAGAGTGCGAGCGACATCAAGGAGGTGATGGTTTTTGCGTTCCGCCACCCCATTTTGTTGGGAGGTGTAGACACAGCTAGTTTGACGAAGAACACCATGGTGAATACAAAAGGATGAGAAGTCGTGGCTAAGATACTCCTTGGCATTGTCAGAACGAAGGAGTTTAATAGACGTATCAAACTGGGTCTTAACCATAGAATAAAAGGAGGTCCAAACAGAGAACAGCTCGGAGCGATCTTTGAGAAGATATACCCACGTACATCGAGAGAAATCATCAATGAAGGTGACAAAATAGGAACTACCCCGACCGATGGTGAGGGTAGGAGCAGGACCCCATATGTCAGAGTGAACGAGGTCGAACGGACGGGAAGAGCCGCGACTCTGCGTGGGTGGGAAGGGTGAGCGGTGATGTTTGCCAAGTTGACATGCATCACAGTTGAGAGGAGGATGATGAGGAGGGAGGTGCGGCAGGAGCTGTTGTAGAATGCGGGGAGGAGCATGACCAAGGCGAAGATGCCATTGGAGAAGATCTGTAGAGGAGGAGGAGAAGGCGGATAGAGCAGAAACGTTGTCGAGGAAGTAGAGGCCACCACTCTCTGTCCCGGTAGCAATCGTCCGTTGGGAGTCCGGATCCTGAAAAGCACAAGAGGTAGGGGTGAATATGACAGAACACCGTAGTTGCTTGCATAAAGAAGTAACCGATAATAAATTTCATGGAAACTTGGGCACATAGAGGGTATCAGCCAAGCAGAGAGATGGAGTGACTTGAACCAGGCCCGTCCCATGGACCGGGGAGGGAGATCCATCAGCAACAATAACCGGGGGCAACTGAGCATGTGTGTCAAGAAGAGAGAAACATTGAGGATTGCCTGTCATATGATTTGTGGCACCAGAGTCGATGAGCCATCGTCCGCGAGTCACAACATGAGCACTACCAGAAGAGGTGACCACGGAGGCGGACAGGCTGGAGGAGAGGAAAGCCATGGAAGCAAGAGAGGAGCAAACCGCGACGAGAAGAACAAGCTGTGAGAAGAGAAAAGAGCACCAAGCCGGGCGAACAGAGAACAGGTCGTGCGGCTAGGAAGGCCGCCACCAAGAAGCAGAGGGAAAGAAGTCGCACGGCCAGAAAAAAGCGGGCGAACAGAGGAGAACTAGTCGCACGGCAAAAGATGATGCCGGCGCGACTAGCAAGCAGGAGCGGGTAGAAAGAGGCCAAAGGCACAACGGGGAAGAGGTCGCGCGGACTGAAGAGGCCGAGCGAACAGAAGAGAAGAGCAGGGGACCGCGACCAAGATGCGGGTGAGAAAGGAACAACCCGCACGGTCAGGCAGATCACAGCAGCAAACCGCGAGTAGAGAGACAACACACGCGGACAGAGACAGACCGCAACGACTAGGAAGTCGGAGCGGCAGGAAAGAAGAAGGAGCGCGGCGACAAGGAAACAGGTCGCTGCGACAAGGAGTAGTAGGAGAAGAGAACCAGGAAGAAGCAAGCCGCGCGAACAGGGCAGCGGACAGAAACAAGCCGCGCGGATAGAAACAAGCCGCGCGGAGAGAAGGCAAGCCGCGAAACAAGTCGCAGAACGCGGAAAACAAGCCGCGAACAACAGAGAGCGCACAGAATCAGGAGGAAACGACCGTGTGCTCTGATACCATGTTAGAAAGTAGCGAAAAGAAGCGAAAAGTAGAGAACAAGCGAATAAGCTTTTGAATAATTGAAATTTTATTATCCAAAAAAGATATCTATTACAAAGGTATGCCCTCCCTTATATAGAATGAAGGAGAGATGAGAGAATACAAATAAGAGATGTGGGACTAAAATTTACAGGACTAAGCGGACTATACAAAACACACCGCACAGGCCGCGCGGTTAGACAGCAGGGCTAACCGCACGGCTACCATCAGAGAGGAAGAGAGACCGCCAGGGTAGACCGCCAGACCGTCCGGTCTCCAAGCCGGCTGAGACAAACCGCCAGACCGCGCGGTCTTCAACCCGCCAAGACAAACCGTCAGACCGCCCGGTCACCAACTTCAACAATCAAATATTTTTCAAACCGTCAAACACTATATTACTTATTTGATTAAAAGATCAAATTTTCATAAATGAAAATAATAATATAGGATCCAAACCGGATCATATATACATTGTGTTTGGCCCCGTTGCAAACCAGTCCCGTGGCACGTCGGGAAGTAGAGAGAAAACGGCCGGGCTGGAGCGCGACAGACCAGCGACAAAACTGTTGTTTTTCTCCTTTTCATGCTGGCCAGGGTGAACTGGAGCTCACAAAATCTTCCCGAATGCTTTTCCTCCGGCTCGACCCTGCCGGAACGATGCCCCGCCGGATTCTCAAAGACAACCTTAACAAAAACGAAGCTATCGTCATTCCAGAAAGACCCGTCGTTTTCCCACAGATGTACAGCAAATTATGAGAATTACTAAAGAGCTCTGCATGTTTGTGATGACAAACATGCAGAACTGGGATCGACCTTTTCAAAATAAATGATTAACTTTCAGCTCCAATGCTCTGTCACTTTCCCTCTTTTATAGTAAAAATATTTTGGTGTGTATTATGCATGTATTTTAGTTCGTGCGTGTAGTAAATCACAGGTTAAGATCTTTCACTAAAAAATACTTCCATATTTTCTAATATGATTGTATTTAAAAATTTATCATACATCCTTGAAATAATGATCATGTGACTTGTGTTTCCTCCGGCATATATGTTAACGAACATGTGACTAAAATTTATGATGGTCTGAATGTAAATAATGTGTCAAATAAGATAAATTTTCTTATTGAAGATAAATTAATTTTCTCATGGTTGTAATATTAAGTTAGTCTTAGCCCCAGAGTGACAATCCAATGAACTCATAATAAAATTATAGCTGACACCATTGTTTTAATTAAAAACCCGTCAAGAGAAAGTCTGTGTGTTTGACCAAGTTCAGCAATTCCACTAACAATGTTTTCTAAGCACAGGCTTGGTTGAATGAGATATTTTTTTTGGTAAGTGTGAAAACACCTAGCCATCTTTTAATCATGCTTTTCAAGAATGTGATTCTTGTCAAGTGTGAAAGAGCTTAGCCACCTTTGACTAAGTAACCATGTGCTTTAATGGGAAGCTTCTAGGAAAGAGGCCAATGGATGTTTCATCGTCATCTATCTCATTCCATCAACCACCACTACCTCCATGGATTTGACCATCTAAATTGCCAAGATGGTGGATGAGGAAGGCATTCACTTCTCTCCAAACACAAGCATTGAAAGATTTTTTTAGGGAGGCTTTTGTGACAATCATCTTTGTTTGAGAGAGCTTTGATCAGTTGTTATTTTACGACGTTGATAAGTAATAATTCTACTACACAGATTGGATGTGAAGCAGAATTGGGCAATGATTTGAATAAGCATCTTGGAGAGAATTTGTGTAATTCATCTCGTCCTTCACTATCGGTAACTTGTAATTTTTTTTTACTATTTATTTGTGCAATATTATGGAGTACGAAGTTTGTGAAGATCCTGTATGGATCGAGTGAGAAAGCTTTGCAATTACTATTTGTATTTCGTACATTTTTAGTGAAGGCTTTCCTAGTTGGACTTTGATCGTTCCGTTGTTTTATCCTATTAAGTTTCCACGTTAAATCCATGTCACTTTTTATTGTTATTGTTTGATGTGTTTTTTTTATGTATAGGCAAACCGCTAACGTTCATGCATGTACTTCCTCGAACTAATTTGTAGGTGCTCTAGTCGGGCTAGTATACTCTCAAGCCAAACAAGTGATATCAGAGATATGTTTATTATTAAAGAAGTTATGGAGCTGACCTGTTTGAGATTTGAGACGAGATGATTGAACATTTCGAGTTGGTGATTAGTGCGGTAGGTGACCACTATTGGTTTGCTCTCTATTCTCTATGATTTACTTCTTGGAAATAGTTAGCTCCGAGAACTGAGGTTAGTCCGATTAATTGGCAGAGCACAACAGAGTCAACTTTAGAATCAAGTACCGAGCAAATGGTGAAATTAAATAGCGTGAACTACCATCAATGACACCTATCGATGGAATATAGAATTTATGTGAAGGGTTGGTATGCTCTCATCTTTAAGGAGATGCCTAAAGACATGAATCCCAATAAGTGGAAGGTATAGTGTCGAAAGTTATGCAGATTCATCAGACTGTTTGTAGAGCTGAACACTTACAACCATATTGCATGTATTGTTGATGTGAAGATTCTTTGGAAGGCCTTGGAGATATTTTATGCCAAGAGAACTATCATCAACAAGTTATATTTGTTGAAGAAACTCAGAGAGTTAAAGTACAAAGATGACTCACATATCATAGATCATGAGAATGAGTTTCAAGATATTATTGATCAACTTACTACTATAAAGGTGACCTTCTAGATATGGTCAATGTATTATTATTGTTGGAGTCTCTTCTGAACTTTAAAGATGATTAGAGTTTCTCTAATCAACTCGCCTCGTATGAGCATTAATGGTGTTTAGATTTCCAAGAGTGGTTTCCTAAATGAGGAGTTAAGAAGAAAGTCTCAAGGATATTTAGGTTCTTCTTCACGAATTGATGTCCGTTACACTAGGCCTATGGGGAGAGGCGGGAGCAAGAGCTGGGGAAGGAAGAGTGAGAGGAGCCAAAGCAGGGGAAATTTCAAGTCACCTTATCAAAATATGGATTGCCACTATTGTCATAAGAAAGGGCATATCCAGAAGTTCTATTATTCTTTGAATAATGAAGAGAGGAAGAAAGGAGTGACTACTGAAGATTGGATGGAGAGTCACACTTTAATTAATATATCAATAGAGAAATTTGATGTCATCATTGTTGAACTTGAGATCACAATTGTACTCTTATGTGATTATCGAAGTTGGAATGTTGATTCAACCTCTCCCATAATAGAGAGTTATTTGCCACATATATCACTCGCGATTTTTGGGTGCTTAGGATGAAAAATGGTGATACTTCTAAAATCATCGGGAGAGGAAACATGCACAAGAAGACAAGCGCTTGAGGATTACTGATCCTAAGAGATGTGTAGCATGTACCTAACATTTGTTTGAAACTAGTTTCAGTTGGGAAGCTAGGTGATGCGAGACATTTGGGTTTATTTAGTGGAGAGTTTTGAAAGTTAATCAATGTGACGCTAGTATTCGTCAAATGTTATAGAGAGACCGATCAATACTACATAGTTATGAGACCTAAAACTGCTCAGAAAAACACCTTTAAAAATTGGGAATCCACATCTCTATGGCATATGAGATTGAGTCACATTAGGCTGAAGTACATGGGATGCCTATCCTAAAAGAAGATTACCTTCGATCTATTTGTGGATAAGTTAGAGAATTGCGACCATTGCATGACGGGGAAGCTGGATAAAGTATAATTCCAAATCCACACTTCAACCAAAATAGTCGAGTGACTTAATCTTATATATACAAATGTCTGCGAGCCTCTAAAGGTAAAAATAAGAGTATTAGCATCTTACTTCACGACATTTATTGCTGATTATTAGATTAAACTTTTATCTCTCCTATTAAAACCAAAGATGAGGTTCTTGATACTTTTCAAAAATTTTATGTTGGGGTTGAGAAGCAGTCTAGGAAAAAGCTAAAACGCCTTTGGTCTTACAACGAGGGAGAATATATGTAATGGCCCCACTCGTCACATGACATATAACGGTGGGTCCGGCCGGGGCCCCAGGCCATATGTCACAGGCAAGCGGCGGAATTACTTGTGGAAATCAAAATCAACTCGCATCCTATCTCAAAACATTCTAGCGCAGCATTTTCAGTTACCATGAACTCAACTCAGAGAATGTACACTCCTATATAAATGCCACATTCATATATCAAAACCAGGAATGTATACAACTATCACACACTTGCCTTAAGGCCTTACATGTTTCTCTTTACACAAATACATTTTCGTACATCGGCACGCAGGACGGCCACACATGAAATCCAACCACGATTCGCATGACCTTCAAGGGCCTGTCGAAGCAAGCCTCCATTCCGCTCATTTCAATTCAAGCAGCAACACCTACAATTAGCCATCCAATCCAAATAGAAAACAAAGTAACGATCAGCTTTAGCTGACCACTTATAACGACCCTACCCCTTACCCAGGGCATTGGTTCCTTCCCTGTATGCATCGCCATATCATTTCTATCAATCTATCAATCACATTCCATATCACAAATGTATGTATCCACCCAACGCTCCGTGCTCTCAGGGCGCCTTAAATATTACCAACCAAAATAAATCGACCCATACGTTGTGGTGCAGCAGGCAGGGTGCTCGCTTCTCGGACATTGCCACCCATCGATCTCTCAACCTAATCCAGATCGACCCACACTTTGTAGTGAAGCAAGCCGGTGATCGCTTCCCGGACACTGCCACCCATCGATCTCTCAACCTAATATAGATCTACCCACACTTTGTAATACAGCAAGCCGGGTGCTTGCTTCCCGGACACTGCCGCCCATCGATCCCTGCTCTATATAGATCAACCCACCTTAGTGGTGTAGCAGGCCGGGTGCTCGCTTCCCGAGCATACTACCAATGATCTCTCATTACAACCAGAAGCTTACTCAAAGCCTCCATCCATCCATAACCAACATTCATTCATCCACACAACCATTCACTTAAAGAATAAACCTTTCATAGCATCAAATCCACAGAGTCTTCTCCGGTTTACCCATGATCATCACCAATCCAGACTACCGTCTAGATGGGCTTCACACAGCATGCCTATGCCATACTCCACACTTATGGCTCTAGATACAGACGCAACCAAGGAATCACTTCCAAAATCCACCTCTTGGTGGAGGATTCCACGCACATGCATAAATAGAGGACTTCGATGTCCAAGAAGGAGATCGTTACCCTTGAAGATCGCTTCAGTGCCATGAAGTAGCCGGATGGAAGTCACCGTATCGGCTTTGCCTTCACAAATCCATTCTCAGATCTTCAATCCGCACTCCGTATCTCCTCCAACAACTAGCTTGCTTTCTCCTTTTCTCTTTCTCTCTCTTGAAATGAGATGAAGACGAAGATGAAGATAAAGGGGAATTTCTCTCAGTTCTCGGCCATATAAGCATCTGGATAGAGACCAGCCCTTGGATTCAGGATAGGGAAATGAATGTCCACAAAATCTCTGAAAAATCATCTTTCAGCCTCGACACGCCCTGTGACACGCCCATGTCACAGGGCGTGTACCTTAAGCGGTACACGAAATAACTCATTATTACTTATCCACGACATGGTGACACGCCCATGTCACGCCAGTGTCGGCCTATTCATGCCCATGACACGGGGCGTGTAAGCCACTCGAGACGTACTCGAGAGTACTTACTCGAGAGAAAACCAACTACTCGAGTACCCAGATAGGACATGACCGTGTCATAGGGATGACACGCCAGTGTCACCCCCACTCTTACTCGAGTACGTTTCCACCTACTCGAGTACATTTCAACCTACACGAGAGCTACTCGAGTATGAGCGGAACACACCCTGTGACATGCCTGTGTCACGCCCCCTAATACGCCCATGTCACGGGCCTGTACCGCTCGAAAATTCGTCGAACGAATTTCGTCGACCACGCGCCCAGCTGCGCAACCCAAGCAGGACACGCCCTGGGACACGCCCGTGTCCCAAGCCGTGTCACCCAATATTTTCCAATTCTGAAATTTGGGCTGTTACAACCCTCCCCTCCTTTAAGAAATTTCGTCCACGAAATTGCACAGAAAACAGCAACCAAACCGTTATGACATCAAACTCATATATTACAACAACTTTTGTACTAGACAACCTCCGCATATGCCAAAGAATCCACAGTTTTAGCTAGTGATCTCTAGCCACAAACACTATACCCTCAAACAACATATACATGTATCATAATCAATCGATCACTGCATTTGCACCCAGTTGTCAACATACATCATAACATATCACCTATATGTACAGGGTTCACATTACTATCATAACATATATATACGAGATGCACATCATCCAAGTGAGACAAGTCACTATCCTTACTTTCGCTCAGCCTCTCGATTTTGCATTTCTCGCGTAAGAGCCAAATTAAACACTCGAGGCTGAATTTCACCAATTGTGCTTTGCGGCTCTTGCACTTCCAAATTATGCAATCGAGGTTGCGTCCGGGATGCAGATGACTCAGCCACTACTTTACCTTTTTCTTCATAAGATGCACCTGTCTTTTTCTCACTTCCTGTAGGGGCATTACAACAAAATTTCGCTATGTGTCCTTGCTTCCCGTAGCTATAATATATACATGTATCAAGACGTCCTGGCTCATAAATCGTCCTCGAAGAAATAGTCGACGGAGCTGATTCCGTAGGACTAAAATTTTTCTTTTCTCGTCTTCTAAACTCCAACTGCTCCGATTATGGCACTTTATACTCTGGTGTTTCCACTGCCAGTCTCTTCTTCTCTTGTACCCGCTTTAAATCTTTTTCCAAAGAACGGGTCGTATCAACCAATGCTTGGAAGCCTTGGTTCACAGAACTCGGGAGGACAACCTTAACTCATCCCGCAGTCCCTCATAAAATCGTTTCGTCTTCTGTGCTTCCTCCGCGAAGGTAGACCCCGCATATCACCCCAGTCAAGTAAACTCATGCAGGTATGTATCAATATCTGCCTCACCCTACACCAGGCATTGAAACTCATTCTCCATCGTAATCAGCTATGACACTGGAAAGTACTTGGCGAGAAACAATCTGGAGAATTCCTCAATTGAAACCTCCGTTAAACCTCGACCTGCCAAGTGATGTACCTCCCTCTCATCCCACCACAGTCTCGCATCTATACATTGACTACACACTCATGCCCCTTACATGCATGAAATACATTCCTAGTGGACATTCGTGAGTTCATTTATGTTCTCTCCTCCCAAACAATCTCAACCTGGCTCTGATACCACTTTGTAATGCCCCCACTCGTCACATGACATATAACAGTGGGTCCGGATGGGGCGCCACGCCATATGTCACAAACAAGTTGGGGAATTACTTGTGGAAATCAAAATCTACTCACATCCTATCTCAAAACATTCTAGCGCAGCATTTTCAATTATCATGAACTCAACTCAGAGAATGTCCACTCCTATATAAATGCCACATTTATATATTAAAACCAGGAATGCATACAACTCACAAACACTGGCCTTAAGGCCTTACATGTGTCTCTTTACACAAATAAATTTTCGTACATCGGCACGCAGGCCGGCCACACGTGAAATCCAACCACAATTCGTACGGCCTTCAAGGGCCTGTAGCAGCAAGCCTCCATTCCGCTCATTTCAATTCAAGCAGAAGCACCTGCAATTGGCCATCCAATCCAAACAGAATACAAAGTAACGGTCAGCTTTAGCTGATCACTTATAACAACCCTACCCCTTACCCGGGGCAGTGGTTTCTTCCCTGTATGCATTGACATATCATTTTTATCAATCTATCAATCATAGTCCATATCACAAACGTTGGTATCCACCCAACACTCTGTGCGCTCAGGGCACCTTAAACATTACCAACCAAAATAGATCGACCCACACGTTGTGGTGCAGCAGGCCGGGTGCTCGCTTCCCGGACACTGCCACCCATCGATCTCTCAACCTAATCCAGATAGACCCACACTTTGTAGTGCAGCCAGCCGGGTGCTCATTTCCCAGACACTGCCACCCATCGATCTCTAAACCTAATCCAAATCGACCTACACTTTGTAGTGCAGCAAGCCGGGTGCTCGCTTCCCGGACACTGCCCCCCATCGATCCCTTCTCTATCTAGATCAACCCACCTTAGTGGTGTAGCAGGCCAGGTGCTCTCTTCCCGAGCATGCTACCAATAATCTCTCATTACAACCAGGAGCTTACTCAAAGCCTCCATCCATCCATAACCAACATTCATTCATCCACACAACCATTACTTAAAGCATAAACCTTTCATAGCATCAAATCCACGGAGACTTCTCCGGTTTACCCGTGATCATCACCAATCCAGACTACCCATCCAGATGGGCTTCATATAACATGCGTATGCCATACTCCACACTTCCGGCTCTAGATGGAGACTCAACCTAGGAATCACTTCCGAAATCCACCTCTTGGTGGAGGATTCCACGCACATGCATAAAGAGAGGACTTCGATGTTCAAGAAGGAGATAGTTACCCTTGAAGATCGCTTCGGCGCCATGAGGTAGCCGGATGGAAGTCACCGCCTCGGTTTTGCCATCACGAATTTGTTCTCAGATCTTCAATCCGCACTCCGCAGCTCCTCCAACAGCTAGCTTGCTTTCTCCTTTTCTCTTTCTCTCTCTTGAAATAAGATGAAGAAGAAGATGAAGATAAAGGGGAATTTCTCTCATTTCTCGGCCATATAGGCACTTGGACAGAGCCCAGCCATTGGATTCAGGATAGGGAAATGAATGGCCACAAAATCTCTGAAAAATCATCTTTCAGCCTCGACACACCCTGTGACACGCACGGGTCACAAGGCGTGTACCTTAAGCAGTACACGAACCGACTTATTCTGACTTATCCATGACAAGGTGACATGCCCATGTCGTGCCCGTGTCAGCCTAGTCACGCCAGTGACACAGGGCGTGTATCCCACTCAAGACCTACTCGAGAGGACTTACTGGAGAGAAAACCAACTCCTTGAGTACCCAGAAAGGACACGCCCGTGTCACAAGGATGACACACCCGTGTCACCCCCCTCTTACTCGAGTATTTTTTCACCTACTCAAGTACATTTCGACCTACATGAGAGCTACTCGAGTACGAGCGAGACACGCCCTGTGACACGCCTGTGTCACAGGACGTGTACCCTCTTTCTGGAGTATTCGTCGACCTCAACTACTCAAGAGAAAATTATCGACCAGTGGAGGACATGCCCTATGTCACGCCCCCTGACACCCCCGTGTCACGGGCATGTCCCGAAAATTCGTTGAACGAATTTCGTCGACCACGCGCCCAGCTGCGCAACCTGAGCAGGATACGCCCTGGGACACGACCGTGTCCCAGGCCATGTCACCCAATATTTTCCCATTCTGAAATTTGGGCTGTTGCAATATATTGGTATCTTTGATATGTTCTACAAAGAGGAAGAGATCAGACATGAAAGACTCTATCCAAGATGCCACATTTGAATGACATTGCTAAAATAATGAATTAGACATTAAAGGAGATGGCGAGGAGTATGCAATATGAGTTAAAACTACCTGACATGTTTTATGGTGAGGCTTTATATACAACATCACATACCATTAACAAATCTCCCAGTTATACATTATAAGATGATGTTCCAAATAGTGACTAAAAATGGAAGGACGCTTCATACAATCACCTAAGGGTCTTTAGATGTCGAGACTTTGTGTACGTCCCACGAGACGAAAGATCATTGTTGAATTCCAATACTCAATAATGCATCTTTCTCGGATATGAATGCAATGGCGAGTATGGTTACATGTTCCTTAGTTCTGACAATAAGGGTCAATGATTGATATAAATTGGACTAAGAATGATGGCTCTCAAACTGATGCAAAGTTTCCAATGGTTGGTGGTGATGACACCGGGATGTAGTTGAGACTGAGATAGTACAAGGTACTAAAACACTACTTGATCTTGAGGACACTACTAATAGTGAGCCAAAAGTTGTAGAGGATATTATTGATGATTTACCAACACAAGATGATGAGCTTGCTCCTTGGAGGTCTGATAGAGTAAGATACCCTTCTTCAAGATACTATGCCACTGAGTATAATTTATTGACTGATGTCTGGGTGCCCAAGAGTTATATTAAGGCAATGGAGAGATTAAATAAGAAGTAATGAATGGTTACTTTATAGGAGGAGATGTACTCCCTACAAGAGAATAACACTTATATGTTCAATGCTTTTATCAAGAAGATTGAATTAAGAAGGAATTATGCTTTAGAGGATTTCATCATCTTACTCTTGTATGTAGATAACATACTGATACTCGGAAGGAGCACGACGTGCATTACTATGCTAAAGTGGTTGTTGAGCTTTACATTTGTGATGAAAGACTTGAGATCAATAAAGAACTTCTTAGGGCTGTATCATTAGAAAGTTAGAGTCTCCAAGTTGCTTCAGCTATCATAGGAAATATATACCCAAAAGGTGTTATAGAGATTCATTATGGATCAGATGAAGAATGTGCGTATGCCACTTTGGCTCACTTCAGACTTATCGATGAATACTGTCCACGTATGCTAGAGGAGAAAGATGAGATATAGCAGGATCTATATGATTTTGTAGTTGACATTCTTATGTATGTCATGGTTTATAACCGCCCTAATATAATGCACGTCGATGGTATTGTTAGTAGGTTTCTCCTTAATCCCGGAATTGAACAATAGAGCATTATAAGGTGAGTACTTAGGTATATACATTGGATGTCAAACTTGAAGTTAATATTTAGAGATAAGAACCAGAGAAACTATTCTACACTAATGTTGATATGGCTGGAGATTTACACTTTAGAAGATCGACTTTTGGGTATGTTGGAAACCTATCCCACAATGTTCTATATTTGAAAAAGTCTTCATGGTAATGATAAATACATTTTGTATATAATGATCATCTTGAAAGAAATTGTACCTAATCACCTAGAGGGGGGGGGGGGGGTGAATAGGTGACTAAATCTATTTAAACTTTTAGACAGATTATATCACAGATTTCACAGAACTGTAAACAGAATACACAACATCAATCACATACACATAGTACACACAGTTTTATAGTTGTTCCCCAAGGTTTGGGTACATCCACTTTCCCCCTTCGCCTATCTAGTAGTGTACTAGATTCGGCCAAACTCCTCCACTATTCCTCAGATCCTCAGATCTTACACTCAGAACCCCAACAAGGTTCCTACAGCTTAGAGTGATCCCACTCCTATAACTCAGGCTCAACAGCCCTACCACCCAGTCTTCTCAAAGACCTACACTCAGCTACAAGGACTACACTCAGAGAAATGAATGTCCTACACTCAGGCACACAGGCCCTACCACTCAGCCTTTATAATTGTAGGCTTACAACTCAGATCCCTAAGGATCCTACAAGAAATTAAGAATACAATGTATAAAACTACAACTCAGAATGAGAGAGAAGAGTTGTCTGGTTTCTTGATGAGTTCTTGAATGAACTCTATTGAGATCAACCTCACTTGGCTTTCTTTAAAGCTTCTTGAATGTAGAACAAAATATGGTTCCAACAGAATCATAGAGTTGGAGAGAGAGAGCTTCTTCAATCACTGCAACTTAAGAATCAGAACTAGGTCTGAAACTTTCTCCACAGCCTGGTTCCAACAGCTGTCTTCTTGGAAGGAGCTCTCTCTCTCCAACTACTTGGATCTTCACTTGAAGATCTTCAATGAATTGCTTTTCAACAACCTGTTATCTGTTGAATGTATAAGCCTTTATATAGACTTTCTTCATGGTGACCGGCTGATTCGGTTCCTAACGACTTTATGACAACTCTGATAGTTGCAGTAGACCGGCTGGAATGGCAGCTATCATGTCATCCAGTCACTTCTTGAAATATCTGTAACTGTCTGAAAGTGTCGAGACAGTGTGTCCTTAAGTGTCTACACTTATAGACTAAGTGTCGACACAAGTAGACTAAGTGTCGACACTAGCCTTCAAGGTGTCGAAACAACTCCTTGTGTTGTAGAATTTACTTCTCGACACTGATTCTTCAGAATGTGTCGACACTGAAATTGTGTGTCGACACAACTCCTTGTTCTTCAGTACTTAGTTGAATTCTTGTAAGTGTCGACACAACTCCTTTGTGTCGACACATCTTCTTGTGTTGAACTTGTTCAGTGTCGACACATCTTCTTGGTGTCGACACATGCCTTCTGTGTTGATACTTTCTGAGTGTCGAGACTTCTCCTTTGAGTCGACACTTGTACTTAGAATTTGTTGAACTTTGCTGAGTGTAGACACAGCCTCCTAGTGTCGACACTTTCTTCATGTATTGAGTCTTCTGCTGTGTGTTGACACATTCTTCATTATGTTGACACTTTCTTCATGTGTTGAGTCTTCTGCTGTGTGTCGACACATTCTTTATTATGTTAACACTTATACTTAGACTCTGTTGAAATTTGCTGAGTGTCGACACAGCCTCCAAGTGTCGACACTTTCTGATGTCGACGAAGTTCCTCTGGGTGTCGACACTGCTTCACTGGACATTTCTTCATTGAGTGTCGACACGGCATGTATGTGTCGACACTTTCCTTCTGGTGTCGACTGTGCATCCCTGGTGTCGACACAATTACTCCAAGTGTCCACACTGCTTGTCTGGGTGTCGACACAAGTCTTCTTAAGTGTCGACACTTTTCTTCTATGTGTCGACACATGGACTTAGAAACTTTTCAGCTTTCCCTGCAAATACTTAACCTGCAAAACTAAACTCAAACACATCAAATACATTTTGATGTATATCATTGAGTATGGTGAGACTTCTTCAAATCAGGTACATTTATTCCAATGTACCCAACAATCTCCCCCTATTTGGAGAAGTCATAACCCTTAGTCAATGATATACACCATACATAACAAAATCACAGTATGATGTAAAACAGGATTATACAATCAGGGAAAACATAAACATGTATTAAAACAAAACATGTATATACCAATATCTCAGAACAATTATGTAATAGAATTAACACACATCACATAGTTCTAAGAAATTTAATATTTTCATTATCCAAAAGTTTACAGAAAGGTTTAATACAAGTGATTACACATGTAAACTAAAGATAAATTCTATTCTATTGCTGCTCAGCCTCCTTGAGAACTATGCCCTTTCCAGATTGTATCTTTGCTTGGACTGGGGCTTTAGTGTCTTCAGCAGTAGCATGCTTCTTCCCTTTAAGTTCCTTCTTTGTCTGCTCTTCAGCCTTGATCTTTTGCCTCTCAAAGTAATGATAAGGCTTAGGAAAGTACTTGCTAGGCTCCCGTGCATTAGGAGGTAGCTTTCCCATCTTAGCCTTTCTTCTGTATTGCACAATTGCCTTTGCCTGGACTCATGCTTCCTCCACTCCAGTTGAGAATACCACTTGTTTTTATCTTGAATATTGTCTTTGGCAGCCTTCCATGCAGTCAAAATAATATTCCTGGAAGTGGGGCTCCACTGTTCAAAGTCAGGCCTCAACTCAGCTTGCTCCCTGAATCTCTTCTTAGACAATTGAGTCTCTTGTTCCTTCAGCAAAGCTTCTTGTTCTTTCAGTATAGCCTCTGGCACTGGATGAACCACTTTCTCTATGATGATCTTCTGATTTCCCTCAGGAGGGCTATACATTGATTGTATGTCTGCATGTATCACATCAAAGTCTGGTGGAGGATAGATCACTTGAGCTACTTCAGCTTGCTCACCTCCAAGATATACAGGATTAATCCCAGACTCTGCAACATTATCATCATCACATAATGGAGGATATCCAAGGGTGGCTCTGATGGAATTGGAAATCCATTTTGCATGATCAGAGCCTGCTTTGACTAACACCCTCTCCCCCTTTATGACTTCTCTTTCAATGTGATCTCTTAAATCATCTTTCTGAAATCTGATTTGTGCATTTAGGTAATTTACTCCATCTTTGTAGAAAGGTTTCAACCTTTGGAGTTTTTCAGTGATTTGCTTCTGAGAATCTTGAATTGCAGAAGTAACAGCAGTGATCCCTTCTTGTAACTTACTATCAAACTCTTCCTGGGCAGTAGTCCTTGCTGTAGTTTGAGCAGCAGCCAGATTCTGCATCTCAGTGACTATCACATTGTGTGATTCAGTCAAATTGTCATTCATTCTTATCTGATTCTCCAGAACATAGCCTTGCTTCACTTCAATTTCATCCACTTGAGCTTTGATCTTCTATTGATGAGTAGCTAGATAGACTACTGCATTCCCTCCTTTTTGGAAGTAGTCAGTCATCTATTTCTTATTCAGATTCATCTCAAATCTAATGGACTTAATATCTTGTGCAAGATCAAACTGCAAAGACTTATGCCCCTCATCCATATACTTTTTTATTGCTTGCCTTTGCTCATCAAGCTTTATCTACATTGCAACCATCAGAGAACTGTAATCTACAGATGGGGCTGGCTGTGGTGCAGGCTGTGGTGCTATTGTTTGCAAAGCTTTCTTATATGTCTGGCTTTTCCTCTTGAAAACTTGAAATTTTCTCTTTTTGGCTCTTGCAGCCTCTTCATATTCAGAAGCAGATGTGCTTGCAATATCAACCCTGTCCTTAGGGCTTGGAGGTATCTCCTTCTCAGTCCTTTGGAGCCCTTCAGCCTCTTTGGGCACCTCAGTCTCCTGCCTTACAGTTTCTTCAACAATATCCACATGCTCCCCCTCAACAATGACTTTCTCCCCCTCAGCAGCAGCACTTTCTTTCTCAAAGTCTGTTTGTAGAAGGTCTGTGAATAGCTCTTCTAGGGTAAATTCTTGTTGAGGATGGGGTGGAGAAACTCTTATCTCATCAACAACTTGATCAGAGACCACTTGATCTGCAACAGATGTGTCCTCTATGACAATATCTTGGGGTTGGCTATGTGTTTGTGTTTGCTGATTAACATTAGGTAATGAATCAGACAAAACATCATCCTCAATAGGGAAATTTAACTTATTAATGTCAGTGATTACCTGAAGTATGGTGTGGGTAGCTTATTCACTTTCTAGTGGAATTGGCTCTTCCACTAGTAGAGGCTCCCCTGGATGGAATCCTGGTGAAGTGGGCTAGCCTGTGGTAGCTCCCCCTACCTCTCTGCAACTTCTTGTATAGCTGGAGACTGGCCAGCATTTCCAGTATCTTGTTCATCATCTGGAGTAAAGACAACTTGCTTTTCAGAGCTACTAGAGGATTCTTGAGCCACTGGGGCTATTTTCTTCTTCTTCTTCAGGGGTGTTACCTTCTCAGGAGTTGGCAATTCTTTGGTCAAGACCCTATCCCACCTAGAGAAGATCCTCAAATTCATTCTCCTCATGTGGTTAATTTTGATCCTACAGCTTGGGTCATTATCTCTGGTATACTACCATCTAGGTAAAGACTTAGAATCCTACCCAAATTGGGTTTCTTCAGGCTCTCCTTTATCTTCTCAAACAATACTACAGACCAATCAGTTTGCAGTGTGAAGACAATTCCTTTCATTAGACTAAACATATGAGCTGAAACTCTGTCATGCCCTCCAGGCTTGCTCAAGATCACCTTGCCAACAATTTCAGAGAGAAATTTGCCTTGTATATTCATTCCTTTTCTGTTGAACACAGTACCTATCTTCAGGTTGGAATCCAGTCCACACCATGTCAATGCTTCTCTTGTCTTAGATGCAGAAACATCATCTTCTTCCATTGTCCTAGATAGTTGAAGTACCTTTCTCAGACTCTTAGATGAGACCTTCACCTTAGCCCCATGAACCCTTGACTTAATCTTTAGTCCTGAGTCATCTAGGGTTGCGCCATTCAAAAATTCTAGGACCTCCTTCTTCCAGATCTTGATGGGTTCTGAAACAAGGAATTCTAATCCAGATTCTGCAACTAGGGTTACCACACCTTTGATCTCGGGTTGCGCCTCATCAAATGCGTGTCGCACGAGTTCATAACCTTCATTCACATTCTCTTCGAGCTTGGGCGCCATTAGGGTTTGAAGAATTTTTAATTGAGAGAAGAAAGGTGTCGACACACAAGTTTGGTCTCGAAACTTTGGTGAGAGTGTCGACAGACAATGGCGAAATCCTATTTATACCTTTCTAGGATCGAAGATGAAAGGGCGAGTCAAAATACTCAAATTGTGTCGACACTGTTGAAAAGTGTCGACACAGACTTATAATGTCTCGACAATAATGTGTCGACATAAGTATAGTCGACAGAATATATGTGTCAACACTTGTTTATCTGTCGACACCACTTAGCTCGACACTTAGTCGAGACTTTACTACACTAATTCTGCATAAATTCTAAGTGTCGACACCACATTGGATGTGTCGACACCTACCCTGTATGTGTCGACACTAATTCTCTGAAGTGTCAACACAAACTTCCTAGATATGTCGACACCTTTTCTTTGAAGTGTCGACAACAATTCTCTATCTCGACACAGACAACTATGTGTGTCGTCACTATTTTACTTAGCCAATTTTGAAAACTTATTCTAAGTTTATCATACCTAATTCAATTTTAAACCTATTTAATTTGGTTTCATCTAAAGGCTTAGTATACATGTCAGCTAGTTGATTATCTGTATTAACATACTCTAGTGAAATATATTATTTTTCTACATGTTCCCTTAGAAAATGGTATTTTATTTCTATGTGCTTAGTCCTACTATGGGAAACAGGATTGTTTGCAATAGATATAACACTAGTAGAATCACAAAATAGTGGTGTTCTACTTACTTGAATACCATAGTCTTCTAGCTGATGTTGTATCCATAGAAGTTGAGCACAGCAACTTCCTGCAGCCACATACTATGATTCTGATGTGGAGATAGCCACACTTGTTTGCTTCTTGCTACTCCATGATATCAGTCTTCCACCTAGGAATTGAAAGGTTCCAGTTGTACTTTTCCTATCTTCCTTGCAGCCTGCAAAATCTGTATCTGAATAACCTGTCAGTTCAAAGTCTCCATTCCCAGGGTACCAAAGGCCTAGATAAGGTGTGCCCTTAAGATATCTCAGAATTCTTTTGACTGCTGTCAAATGAGATTCTTTAGGGCAAGCTTGGTACCTAGCACAGACACATATAGCACACATGATATCTGGTCTACTTACAGTCAAATATAATAGGGAGCCAACTATCCCTCTATACAAAGTCTCATCTACAGGTTTCCCTGCATCATCTTTGCTAAGAGACATACTTGACCCCATAGGAGTCTTCATGGTACTGGATGATTCCATACCATACTTCCTTATTAATTATAGGGTGAACTTAGACTGGCATATGGATAAACCATTCTCAGTTTGTCTAACTTAGAGACCCAAGAAGAACTTAAGTTCCCCCATACTGCTCATTTCAAATTGCCATTGCATAAGTTTTACAAACTTCCTGCAAAGAACACTTTCAGTAGACCCAAATATGATGTCATCTACATATATTTGGACTAGAATGATCTTGCCTCTGGATTCCCTAAGGAATAGAGTCTTGTCTATTTTCCCCCTTGTGAATTTATTCTCAATGAGGAAACTAGATAGGGTTTCATGCCAAGCCCTAGGGGCTTGTTTTAACCCATACAAAGCCTTGCTAAGTCTATAGACATAATTAGGTTGAGTTGAATCAACAAAACCTGATGGCTGTTCCACATAGACCTCTACTTTCAGATTTCCATTAAGAAAAGCTGACTTAACATCCATTTGGTATACTTTAAATCCTTGATAGGTTGCATAGTGTCACAACCCGCATTTCCTCAACGAGCATATCGTATCAGAGCAAGAGGAACTACGGGTTATGATGCCACGTCGTGCAGGGGATAACTGCACACGTTCAGGCAACTCTTGACGCTTACTCTACAAGTTGAAATTCAACAGTTATATGCAGGAAAATGTTTGGATTCAATGGCCGTATCCCTCGGCCTTACATAGTAAAATTGTAGTTGTGCGCGGCGGAAATACTTTGTTTAGTTATAACGAGCTCCTATATGCAGCCTATAGTGATATTCTTATAAGAAATTCTCTTTGTCGACGTTATTTGAAAATACGTTTTAATTGATGAAAACATGTATGCATGAGCTACGATAATAGTTTTGGTAACTTCAAAATACCTAATGCAACCTACCAGAAAACCATCCCAAAAGCAAGTACATTCTATCCAAAGGAGTTACATTAGCAGTAGTTCATATTTACATAAATGAAAATCCACCAAATGGGCGCCAACAAGCTGACACGAACCCATTGGGGCATATATATGTCTGTACAACAAAAGAAGAACTACCTCGCTTTGAATGCTCGGTTAGCTTCCAAGAAACGCCTCCAACCAACCTAGCCGCTCAACCGGCTACAACCTGCACCTGAGGCATTCAAGAAAGAATACCTCAGCAATCAACCAAACTATACAAAAGAGAGTACAAATTTCATAATGGATCAAGAAGGGGCTTACCGACCCCATAGCAATGCTTAAGTCAAAAGAGTGCACAAAACAAGTGCGTACATGTAGAAAAACAATGTCATGCCAAAGGATCAACCGCACCAAGTGCGTGCTAGTTCTTCAAGTCCTGCTCAAACCGCAGAAACCAAAGGGCAAAACACATGCCTATTCCATCATTCATAGAACAAGAACCTACTAGACAAGTGAAGCATAAGCGGCGGTTAAGTTCAATTTCACAAGGGTCTTATCGGAGGCGGCCCTATAGTGGAACGCACCAAACAAAACCAGCCCAAATCGGGGCCAAAGTGGTCTCTCTAACCACAAAAACAAAACCCGGTGGCCACAAGCTGAAACCACACCACCCCTTGCAAAACTCTCACACAAACGCTCCCGCCATGCTTCACGAAGTCGCCTCGCAAAACACCCCATAACCCAAGGTAACACGTTTCCTTTCATCGTCCTCACACATGACTCCCAATTGCCAACGTAGAGTGTGCGCAATACATAACATGAGTACATAGGCCACATAATTTGATTAACAAATTAACTACATGAATTACGTTAGCATATGCAAATGGATACATCAGGAAGTGAACATAGGGAATGTAGCATAGGGATTTAACATAGGGACTTCACTAATGTCATATAGAATTAACATAAGGAAATAGGTAATTTGACTTTAGCATAGGGAAAGTTGTTAACGCCATGAAGCACAAATCTAAACATGGGAATTTTAGCATGTAGCATAAGGAATTTGCTATATGAGTCAAATTAAGTGTATCATTTGCATCAAGAAGAACACACTAGGGAATTGCATACTAGGGAAATGAAAGAGAAATTCAAGAAGAACAATTAAAGGTTAGCAATTGAATTGAAAGAGCAACACTAAGGTTAATAAGGAAGAGCTAGAAAAAAAATAGAGAATTGAATCATGTACGACGATTGGCAAGGGTGGAGGACACCGCTTGCCTGAATCGAGGCGATGCCGCGACGGCTGCTTTTTCTTCCCTTGCCTTGCTTGCTCCCTTGCTCCCTTGCTTTCTCTTGGAGAATGAAGAAGAAGAAGATGAAGAAGAAGAAGATGCAAATGGGGAAAGACAATCTCTGTTTCGGACTTATGTTACCCAGAACAGAGCTGAACCGTTCGATGCAGGATCAAGGAAATGAACGGCACAAAAAAACTGGAAAAAGTCGATTTTCGGGCCGGTCACGCCCTGTGTCACGCCCGTGACACAGGGCGTGTACCATAAGCGGCGCCGAAAGGCGGCAATTCCATGTTTATCCAGACGGTACACAGCCGGGGTACACGCCCGTGACGGGTCGGTCACGCCCGTGACTGGTCGGTCACGCCCGTGACCTAGGGCGTGTAACCCGTGTCTCGACACCTCGTCGACAGAAAAGTGTCGACACTCGACCCAGCCTGACACGCCCTGTGACACGCCCGTGTCACAGGCCGTGTCCCCTCTCTCGACGACTCGACACTCGATCTCGACGCTCGATACTCGACGATCGACACTCGACACTCGACGAAGCGGGACACGGTCCGTGACACGCCCGTGTCAGGGGGCGTGTACCCCATTCGTCGAGCTTAACTCGACGCAAGAAAAATCGTCGAGTCAAGGAGGTCACGCCCAGGTCACGGCCTGGGTCACGCCCGTGACAGGGGGCGTGTCTAGCACAAAAACGACCATTTTCCCCTTTTGTAAAAAATGTTCCTGGGACTTCATAGACCATTTTTGCCTTAAGTATTTTTTACCCTTTTTTGTTTCCTGAACCAACAACTGATTTTTTTGAGCAACATTCCCCGGGCGCGAAAACGTGCAGGCATTCCCTAATAGGCCTCACCGAGTCCCTTATTTGGACTACGGTTTGCTGGGGAATCGTGCAACTCGCCAACCAAAACAGCCACTCGCATGCCCACGGGAAAAACCATGCTCAACTACAATCAAAGCCAACGTAACGCCCATCATGCGTACGTAATAAAAAAGCTGGGGCGTTACAATCACTCCCCCTAACAAAAAGTTTCGCCTCGAAACTTTTCACAAAACCCAACACACAAGCAAACCAAAACATGAATCCAATCAAACACTAAATCACATACCAGCTTACGGGAACAAATGAGGGTGAGCCGCCCTCATCGTTGACTCGAGCTCCCACGTCGCGCTTTCCACATCCTGATTTTTCCATAACACCTTTACCATAGGAATCTTCTTTTTCCGCAACACACAATCTTGGGAGTCCAATATCCGGATGGGCATCTCCACATAAGCAAGGTTTGGCGCCAATGGCGGCACCACGTCCAACACTTGCGTGTCATTCCGCAGACACTTGCGCAGTTGGCTCACATGAAACACATTGTGAACACCAGGAAAGTTCACAGGTAATTCCAGTTTGTAGGCAGATGCACCAACTCGCGCAAGAATCCTGAAGGGACCCACAAATCTTGGGTCTAACTTGCGCTCTTTCCCAAACCTTTTAATCCCAACCATTGGGGAGACTTTCAAGAAAACAGAATCCCCCACCACAAACTCTAATTCCGACCTTCGTCGGTTGGCATACTTTTCATATCGCTCTTGGGCGACTCGGAGCTTCTCCCGAATACCTCGTACTGCAACTTCCATATCCTCGAGCGCCTCTGGCCCCAATAAAGGCCGCTCGCCAACCTCAGTCCAAAAGAGTGGGGTTCGACATTGTCGCCCATATAACGCTTCAAACGGAGCCATTTGCAAGCTTTCTTGATAGCTATTATTATACGCGAACTCCATAAGCCGCAAACGTTCATCCCATGCTCCACCATACTCCAGAATGTAACATCGAATCATGTCTTCGACAATTTGATTTACTCTCTCGGTTTGGCCATTCGTCTGAGGATGATAAGCGGTGGAGTATCGCAAATCTGTCCCCAAACCCTCTTGTAAACTGCGCCAAAAACGAGAGGTAAAGCGGGAATCTCGGTCTGAAATGATATTCACAGGCACACCATGCAGTCGGATGATCTCGTTCACATAGAGCTCCGCTATTGTCTTCATCGGGTAGTTGACCTTAAAGGGTATGAAATGAGCACACTTGGTCAATCTATCCACGATCACCCACACGGAGTCATGTCCTCGGGGAGATCTTGGTAAACCTGTAATAAAATCCATTGAGATGCTTTCCCACTTCCAGGTTGGAATCTCCAATGGTGTCAACTTGCCACCAGGTCTCCCATGATCAGCTTTCACCCGCTTGCAGGTATGACATTCCGATACAAACTACGCTATATCTCTTTTCATTCCATACCACCAGACACTTTGTTTCAAATCACGGTACATTTTGGTTGAGCCTGGATGGTAGACCATACTTGCGCCGTGTGCTTCCTTACACACCATCTCACGAATCTCCCCAACTGCAGGAATACAAAAGCGCCCACGATACTTTAACGTGCCTGCACCATCAATCGCAAAATCCGGTAATTCACCCTTTTCAGTCCGAAGGAATAAATGTAAAAGATCCGGATCGTCTTTTTGATGTTGTCTTGTAAGCATCAGCCATGACGGTTCTTCTATTGCCGAATGACTTTGCGAATCATATTTTCCCACGGAAATCTCCATCAATAAAAATTCCTCTACGAGACGATCAACAGAAAGATGAAATAATTTCCCAGTCTTCCGACTCAAAGCATCGGCGACAACATTCGCTTTCCCCGGATGATATTGAATGTCCACATCATAATCCGCGACATATTCAAGCCATCGTCGTTGGCGCAAGTTAAGTTCTTTTTGCGTGAAGACATACTTCAAACTCTTATGATCTGTAAAGATTTTACACTGTGCACCATATAGCAAGTGTCTCCACAACTTTAAGGCAAAGATCACCGCTGCGAACTCCAAATCATGCGTTGGGTAATTCTTTTCATGACTTTTCAACTGCCGAGACCCATATGCAATCACCTTCTTGTCTTGCATTAACACACAACCAAGTCCAACGTGCGACGCATCCACAAACACTTCATACTCTTTTCCTTCCGTCGGCAAGACCAACACAGGAGCGGTACATAATCGACGTTTGAGTTCCAGGAAGGAGGTCTCACACTTGTCATTCCATTCAAATGCCACGTTATTCTGGGTTAATCGAGTCAACGGTGCGGCCAACGTCGCAAAACCTTCGACAAATCTGCGATAATAGCCGGCTAAGCCCAAGAAGCTTCGAATCTCCTTGGGTGTTTCCGGTCTTCTCCATTCCATGACCGCAGAAATCTTTTCGGGATCCACTGAAATACCATGGTGATTAATGACATGACCCAGAAAAGCAACTTGCGACAACCAAAACTCGCATTTGCTTAGCTTGGCGAATAACCGTTGATCTCGTAAAGTGGCCAATACTAATCGCAGATGCTGTTCATGTTCCTCAGCACTGCGGGAGTAGATAAGAACATCATCAATAAACACCACCACAAATTTATCCAAATAGTCCTTGAACACTCTGTTCATCAGATCCATGAAAGCTGATGGTGCATTGGTCAATCCAAACGACATCACAAGGAATTCAAAGTGGCCATGCCTTGATCGAAACGCAGTTCGCGGAATATCAGATTCTCGGACCTTGAGCTGATGATAGCCCGAGCAGAGATCAATCTTCGAAAAAACAGAACTGCCACGCAGTTGATCAAATAAATCATCGATTCTTGGCAGTGGGTACTTGTTTTTAATCGTCACCTTGTTCAATTCCCGATAATCGATGCAAAGGCGCATCGATCCATCTTTCTTCTTTACAAATAACACCGGTGCACCCCAAGGTGATGAACTCGGCCGAATAAACCCTTTTGCCAATAAGTCATCCAACTGTGTACGCAACTCTGCTAGCTCACGCGGGGCCATCCTGTACGGCGCTTTCGCGATCGGTCGCGTACCCGGCTCCAAATCAATAACAAACTCGACGTCACGATCAGGGGAAGACCAGGAAGGTCAGTAGGAAAAACATCTGGGAAATCACGCACAACAGGAATTTCCTCCAAACGCGGCAAAACAGCACTCGTCCCCACAGCTGAGAAAAGACAAGCAAAACAGTCGGAAACAAATAACGTCCGAACACATACCGCCGAAAGCCCTGGAGAATCCTGGTAAGAATCACCATACACACTTCCTGGCTGACCATCGTCCTTGACAAAATCCAAGCGCTTCCCTCTGCACTGGATGACAGCGTCATAGCGGGATAACCAGTCCATACCCAGAATGACGTCGAAATCTTCCAAATCGAGTACCTTGCAATCAACCCTTTCTATAAAATCCCCCAACAAAATGGGACAATCAAGAAGACCCCAGTCTGCCACCACAGAAGCGCCAGAAGGAAATTTCACCAAAAACGCATTCCCCACTCGCTCTGGTGTCAAATGATATCGATCCAGAAAGGTTCGCGCTACAAATGAATGGGTCGCGCCAGAATCAAAGAGAACACGCGCCCAACGGTTCTTGACCTTAAAGGTTCCTATAAGGTATATATGCTACGCTAAGAACTACACATACTAGGCATACACAAAACGAGAACCAGAGGACGGAATCGAACCTGAGATAACCTGCGGTGATGTATGCGCTTCTTCTGCAGAGACCACATTCAACTTCCCTTTGCCTTTGTCCAAGCGCGGAGGCAGAGGCAAAGCCTGGAGTGGTGCGGGTTGCAACACAGCTTGACCCTGTGGGCACCTTGCGCGAAGATGTCCTGGTCTGCCACACTGGAAGCATACCTTGTCTTTGGCCCAGCAGCGGCTCACATCATGACCTCTTCTCCCACAAAATGCACACTCCAAGTCTCTGGTTGGCGCACCCTGAATGGCGTGCACCTGCTCCTTCTTTTGCATCCCCAACCGCTTGAAACATGTCTCAAAGGGGTGACCAGCTCGGCCACAGAAGCTACATGTCTCCTTGTTTCTCTTCCTTACATCTGCGTCTTGGGAGCTTTTCCCTCCCACCAGCTTCCTCTTATCCTTCCTCATCAGTTGTCCTCTTTGTTTTGCAGTTTCGATCGCTTCCACCTTCAACGCAGCCTCAACCACAGCAGTGTAACTCGTCGCTCCATAAGCACTTGCGAACTGCTGTACGTCGCTGCGGAGTCCGCCCAAAAACCGCTTGACTCGATCAGCTTCCGTCATTACCAAGCTCGGGGCAAACCGACTGAGCTTGCTAAACTCAATTTCATACTCACTCACTGTGAGTTTCCTCTGCTTCAAGTATAAAAAGTCATTCATCAGGCGGTCCCTTTCCACTGCCGGTAGGAACTTGCGTCGTACCATTTCTTTGAACACTTCCCACGAGCAGCCCGCCCCTAGGCCTTCCTTTTCTCGTATCCACCAACCTTTCGCCAATCCCTTAAGTTGATAGGCAGCAAGCATCACCTTTTGGTCCTCAGTCACACCAGCATACACAAACATTTCTTCTAACGTGATCACCCAGTCATCCAAGATTACGAAGTCTGCTTTTCCGTCATACGTCGGTGGTCCAAGTCGTTGAAACTGCGAGATAAACGTCATCGCAGGAGGAACCACAACTGGGGGTGTCACTGCCACTGAAGGAGTCGAACTAGTGGGGCCTCTCACCATCTCTTGTCCTCTTGGTGCCAGCCCAGACATAGCGGATGACATAGCTTTAAGCTGGGACTGCACTTCCTGCACCTGCCTCGTCAAAGCCTCATTACTTTGGCGAAGACTATCTATCAGTGCATTATTCTGCGCGCCCGAAGATTCACCCTCGGATTGGGGAGTTTGCCTTGTCACTGGACGCTTCGACATCCTAGAAACACGTTCACTCTTGTCAATCTCAAACCCAACAAAACACACAACGGCTATGTACAGACCATACATATAAAAATATGAACATCAACTGCTAACTTGCTTTGGGAGTTTGAGAATGATGGCATGCCTAACCTAAAGATGACTCACCGTCATCCCACTAATTCGTGCCTAAACCATGGATGCATGACTTGATTTGACCCAAAACCATGTGTGTACAGGTGTCATCATGTAAATCTTAGCTTGGCACGTTGTGCTCATGCAATGTTATGGTATGCGTGCTGTGCTATGCATTCTAGAAAAGGCCTTAATGCATGCCATGAGCGGTCGTACGCATCCCAATGCTATGCATCCCATACTACATAGCATTGCATGCAACGAAGAAAAGAAAACGTGCTAGTCGCATTCATGTGGTGAGGTTATGCATCCCATACTACATAACCCTCACATGTTGCCCCTATGGTGGATCCATATACAACCACATATTATGCATCCCATACTACATAATATGCCCCGTATACTTCTGTTCATGCCATGAGTGTAGTGTACGTGCTTCGACCAAGACATACTGATGGCACCTCGGTGTGTGTATGAAATGATGCTTACACTTACAAAACAAAAAGGAAAGTTTGCCCGACCAAATGTCAAGCAAACCTCCCTCTGATACCAACTGTCACAACCCGCATTTCCTCAACGAGCATATCGTATCAGAGCAAGAGGAACTACGGGTTATGATGCCACGTCGTGCAGGGGATAACTGCACACGTTCAGGCAACTCTTGACGCTTACTCTACAAGTTAAAATTCAACAGTTATATGCAGGAAAATGTTTGGATTCAATGGCCGTATCCCTCGGCCTTACATAGTAAAACTGTAGTTGTGCGCGGCGGAAATACTTTGTTTAGTTATAACGAGCTCCTATATGCAGCCTATAGTGATATTCTTATAAGAAATTCTCTTTGTCGACGTTATTTGAAAATACGTTTTAATTGATGAAAACATGTATGCATGAGCTACGATAATAGTTTTGGTAACTTCAAAATACCTAATGCAACCTACCAGAAAACCATCCCAAAAGCAAGTACATTCTATCCAAAGGAGTTACATTAGCAGTAGTTCATATTTACATAAATGAAAATCCACCAAATGGGCGCCAACAAGCTGACACGAACCCATTGGGGCATATATATGTCTGTACAACAAAAGAAGAACTACCTCGCTTTGAATGCTCGGTTAGCTTCCAAGAAACGCCTCCAACCAACCTAGCCGCTCAACCGGCTACAACCTGCACCTGAGGCATTCAAGAAAGAATACCTCAGCAATCAACCAAACTATACAAAAGAGAGTACAAATTTCATAATGGATCAAGAAGGGGCTTACCGACCCCATAACAATGCTTAAGTCAAAAGAGTGCACAAAACAAGTGCGTACATGTAGAAAAACAATGTCATGCCAAAGGATCAACCGCACCAAGTGCGTGCTAGTTCTTCAAGTCCTGCTCAAACCGCAGAAACCAAAGGGCAAAACACATGCCTATTCCATCATTCATAGAACAAGAACCTACTAGACAAGTGAAGCATAAGCGGCGGTTAAGTTCAATTTCACAAGGGTCTTATCGGAGGCGGCCCTATAGTGGAACGCACCAAACAAAACCAGCCCAAATCGGGGCCAAAGTGGTCTCTCTAACCACAAAAACAAAACCCGGTGGCCACAGGCTGAAACCACACCACCCCTTGCAAAACTCTCACACAAACGCTCCCGCCATGCTTCACGAATTCGCCTCGCAAAACACCCCATAACCCAAGGTAACACGTTTCCTTTCATCATCCTCACACATGACTCCCAATTGCCAACGTAGAGTGTGCGCAATACATAACATGAGTACATAGGCCACATAATTTGATTAACAAATTAACTACATGAATTACGTTAGCATAGGCAAATGGATACATCAGGAAGTGAACATAGGGAATGTAGCATAGGGAATTTAACATAGGGACTTCACTAATGTCATATAGAATTAACATAAGGAAATAGGTAATTTGACTTTAGCATAGGGAAAGTTGTTAACGCCATGAAGCACAAATCTAAACATGGGAATTTTAGCATGTAGCATAAGGAATTTGCTATATGAGTCAAATTAAGTGTATCATTTGCATCAAGAAGAACACACTAGGGAATTGCATACTAAGGAAATGAAAGAGAAATTCAAGAAGAACAATTAAAGGTTAGCAATTGAATTGAAAGAGCAACACTAAGGTTAATAAGGAAGAGCTAGAAAAAAAATAGAGAATTGAATCATGTACGACGATTGGCAAGGGTGGAGGACACCGCTTGCCTGAATCGAGGCGATGCCGCGACGGCTGCTTTTTCTTCCCTTGCCTTGCTTGCTCCCTTGCTCCCTTGCTTTCTCTTGGAGAATGAAGAAGAAGAAGATGAAGAAGAAGAAGATGCAAATGGGGAAAGACAATCTCTGTTTCGGACTTATGTTACCCAGAACAGAGCTGAACCGTTCGATGCAGGATCAAGGAAATGAACGACACAAAAAAGCTGGAAAAAGTCGATTTTCGGGCCGGTCACGCCCTGTGTCACGCCCGTGACACAGGGCGTGTACCATAAGCGGCGCCGAAAGGCGGCAATTCCATGTTTATCCAGACGGTACACGGCCGGTGTACACGCCCGTGACGGGTCGGTCACGCCCGTGACTGGTCGGTCACGCCCGTGACCTAGGGCGTGTAACCCGTGTCTCGACACCTCGTCGACAGAAAAGTGTCGACACTCGACCCAGCCTGACACGCCCTGTGACACGCCCGTGTCACAGGCCGTGTCCCCTCTCTCGACGACTCGACACTCGATCTCGACGCTCGATACTCGACGATCGACACTCGACACTCGACGAAGCGGGACACGGTCCGTGACACGCCCGTGTCAGGGGGCGTGTACCCCATTCGTCGAGCTTAACTCGACGCAAGAAAAATCGTCGAGTCAAGGAGGTCACGCCCAGGTCACGGCCTGGGTCACGCCCGTGACAGGGGGCGTGTCTAGCACAAAAACGACCATTTTCCCCTTTTGTAAAAAATGTTCCTGGGACTTCATAGACCATTTTTGCCTTAAGTACTTTTTATCCTTTTTTGATTCCTGAACCAACAACTGATTTTTTTGAGCAACATTCCCCGGGCGCGAAAACGTGCAGGCATTCCCTAAGAGGCCTCACCGAGTCCCTTATTTGTACTACGGTTTGCTGGGGAATCGTGCAACTCGGCAACCAAAACAGCCACTCGCATGCCCGCGGGAAAAACCATGCTCAACTACAATCAAAGCCAACGTAACGCCCATCATGCGTACGTAATAAAAAAGCTGGGGCGTTACACATAGGCCAAGAACATTATTATTGCCTCCAGTCTGGCTACTGGAGCATAGGTCTGATCAAAGTCAATACCTTCTTCCTGCCTATATCCTTTTGCAACCAGTCTTACTTTGTTCTTGATAATCACTCCATGTTCATCCATCTTGTTCCTAAAGATCCACTTGGTTCCAATTATGTTGTGGTCTTCTGGTTTAGGAATAAGCTCCCAGACTTTGCATCTTTTGAACTGATTCAGCTCCTCTTGCATTGCCTCAATCCAATGAGGGTCTAGGATAGCTTCTTCAAATTTTTTTGGCTCTACTTGGGATAGAAAACTGGAGTAGAGTACTGAACTTAGATTTCTGCTCCTTGTTTATACCCCTTGACTTAGATCACCAATAATTTGATTGGCTGGATGATCTCTTAGATGCCTAGTAGCTGGAGGCATCCTGTTCTCAGGTTGAACTTCTTCAGCTTCTTCAACTTGCTGCACTCCTTGGTCTTCTTCTGCATTAGGTGCATCTAGTACTCCCCCTGGACAACAGCCACTATCATCCACATGTTGACTTGCAGTAGAACCTTCTTCAATAGTGAGCTTGTCCATCTTCTTAGTCACACCTGTAGAGCTGCAAATGCTTCTAGACAATTCATTGTTAATGAGTCTAGCTTCATCAAACACTATATATAATGACTCTTCTACAACTTGAGTAGTCAAGTTGTAGACTCTATAAGCCTTACTATTATTGCTGTACCCAACAAAGATCCCCTCTTGGGATTTTGCAGCATACTTGGTCAAGTAAGACTTACCATTGTTAAATATATAGCATTTACAACCAAAGATCCTGAAATAGGATAGGTTTGGTTTTCTGCCTTTCACAATCTCATAGGGGGTCTTATTATGACTTTTGGTGATAGTAGCCCTATTAATTACATGGCATGCAGTGTTTACTGACTCAGCCCAAAAATATTCTGGGAGAGATGTATCACTTAATAGGGTTCTACCAGCCTCTATCAAGGTTCTATTTTTCCTTTCAGCAATGTCATTTTGCTGAGGTGTTCTTGGTTAAGAAAAATCCTGAAATATCCCAAAATCTTCACATAGCTTTGTCATACTATCAGACTGGAATTCAGTACTATGGTCACTTATTATTTTGACCACTGTACTGTCTAGTTCATTCTGAATTTGTTTGACAAAACTATAGAAGATACTAGGTGTTTCAGACTTCTGTCTAAGGAAGAACACACATGAAAACCTTGAGTAGTCATCTACAACCATAAATGTGTAGACCTTCCTACCTAGGCTGTGAACTGGCATAGGACCAAAGAGATCCATATGTAAGAGGTATAAGCACCTCACAGCATCTTTGTTCTCAATGCTATTAAAGGTGGATCTAGTCTGCTTGCCATTTTGACAAGCTGAACATATCGCATCTTTAATACACTTAACCTGAGAACCATTCCTCACTAACTCCTTGCTATAGAGTTGGCCAATTGTCTTGTAGTTGAGATGGGCTAGCCTCTTGTGCCATTTGACACAATGAGAGACTTTCTCATCAGCTACAAGACACACTAGAGAAACATTGTTCTCACGCATAATGTCTAGGCAATAAACATTTCTCTTTCTATAACCTGTCAGAATGATCTCTTGATCATTTGACCTCCTGATATGACAACCATCTCTGACAAATGAGATGTCATATCCTAAATCACTCAGTTGACTTATACTAATTAGGTTATGTTTCAAACCTTTAACATAAGCCACTTGAGTAATTGTTATAAGGTTGCTAGAAATGTTACCAAAACCTTTGATGATTCCTTTTTCAGAACCACCAAAGGTGACTTTAGGACCATCCTTGATTGGTGTGTAGTCCTTTAGCAATCCCCTAGTTCCAGCCATGTGCCTGGAACATCCACTGTCCAAGTACCATATTGGGGCATGGCCACTTGGACTTACCTGCAAAACAGATTAGTTAACCTTAGAACCCAAAGAATTCTTGGGTCCTTGGTGATGGTTAGTTTGCCTATTAACAAAGCTACCTGCAGATCTTCCAACAGGCAGTTTGCTACTCACTTTGGCACTTGGATTGTGCTAACAGTCTATGGCAAAGTGGCCTACCTTGCCACAGCACCAGCACTCAAATCTTTTGTACCTTTGCTTAGGTACAACCCTGGCTGTTTTGTCTACAGCAGGCTTGTTGAGTACTGGGGCTTTGCCCTTAGACTTGGACTGAACAGTCCTAGCAGGTTTTGTAAACCCTAATCCAGTTTTACTCTTTTGATATACAAATTCATCAATCAAAGGTAGAATAGACTTGGTTTAGAAAATCTTGCAACTATATCTCTCTCTCCTTCTGAAGACTAATCTCCAGATTTCTGATTTGATCATTCTTGAATGCTATAGTCCCCATCTGAATAACAGTTATGTTCTTAAGTCTGGCTATTTCATTTAATTTTTGATCAATCACCTTATCAAAATCTATTGCAGCAACTTTAAGATTAGCAATCTCCTTAGCCTAACTCTTGGTCAAGGATTTGCTTTTCTTCAAAGCTTGCAACACTACTCTATATTCATCAATCAATTGATGAATATCACCTTCAGACTCAGATGCACTCTCATCACTTGATGATGATGAATCCGATTCTGATCCAGCACTAGAAATTGAACTTGAAGAACAATTATGTACCTGACTAGGTCCAGGCTGATCTTGGATTTTATCTCCTTCTGATAATGCCGTCAGTTCTTGGCACTGATTGTCCTCTTGCTCATATATAGAGTTCATTAGTTGGATGAACTCCTCTTCCTCTTCTTCAGCAAACAGTCCTATGTAAGCTTCAGCTTCTGACTCAGTTTCTGAAGAAGACATATCTGACAGGCCTTTGTCCTTCTTAGTAACAAAAGACCTTTCCTTCTTGCCCTTGATTTGAGTATTCTTCTTATCAGTTGACTCTCTCCTCTTCTCTGGATAGTCAGCAACAACATGTCCTTGTTTGTTACAACAATAACAAACTATCCTTGAAGATGAAGTTCTATTTCACTTGGGCTTTCTCCTGTCATTCTTTGATGACTTCTGTGAAGTGGATGGCTTAGTCCTCCACTGTTTCTTCTTTAGGAACTTCTGAAAGTGTCTTGTGAAAGCTGCAAAGTCCTCATCACTCTCACTGCTTTCAGAATTCCTGCTTTCTGATTCATCTGACTCAGTCTCAGCAACCTTTGGAGGTGGAGATGGAGACTTACTTTTGTATTTCTTGGTGTCTTCTGTCTTGAATGCCACTGCTCTTTCTTTATGCTCACTTCTTGTAGTCTTCTCCTCCTCCTTCCTTACCATCAACTGCATCTCATAGGATAACAGCTTTCCAAACAATGTTGGAGGAGGAATATCTGCTAACTTGGCCATTTCCCTTATGACACAGATCTTAGTGTCCCAATCCTTTGTTAGGGACCTCAAGAACTTATCATTCAGCTCATAATTGCTGAAATCTCTTCCATAGGACATTAACTCATTAACTATCCTATAGAATTTCTTATAGCATTCTGTTATGCTATCAGACCTGCCTTGTCTAAAGCTCTCATATTCTTGGTTTAACAAAGACTTTCTGTCCTGTCTAACATCTTCTGAACCCTCCATCTACACTATCAGAGTATCCCACATCTCCTTTGATGTCTTACAGTGTATCAAGTTCTGAAATGTAGCATCATCTATGGCACTTACAATGATATTCTGAGCCATCTTGTCCATGGTGGCCAGAATAATCTCATCTTTTGTCATTTCAGAAAAGTCCTTAGGTGTTCTCGGATTTATATCCAGGACTGATACTTTCATAGGCACATATGGCCCTTCTTTAACTATGATATAGATTCTATGGTCTGAGGCTTCCATAAACAGTCTAACCCTTTCTTTCTGGATGCCAAAAATCTCCTTTCTGCATATTGGCAACTTCATGGATCCAAGTTCTTTATGATTCTCTGTTGAACCCATTTTCTTGATTTTCTTGATTCTGCAGTTTAATTATACTGAATCTGCCAACAGGATCTACTCAGACAATTATGTCCTTTTGAGTAACCTGCCTCTGATACCACTTGAAAGAAATTGTACCTAATCACCTAGAGGGAGGGGGGTGAATATGTGACTAAATCTTTTTAAACATTTAGGCAGATTATATCACAGATTTAACAGAACTGTAAACATCATACACAACATCAATCACATACACAGAGTACACACAGTTTTATAGTGGTTCCCCAAGGTTTGGGTACATCCACTTTCCCCCTTTGTCTATCTAGTAGTGTACTAGATTTGGCCAAACTCCTCCACTATTCCTCAGATCCTCAGATCTTACACTCAGAACCCCAACCAGGTTTCTATAGCTCAGAGTGATCCCACTCCTACAACTCAGGCTCAACAGCCCTACCACTCAGTCTTCTCAAAGACCTACACTCAGCCATAAGGCCTACACTCAGAGAAAAGAATCTCCTACACTCAGGCACACAGGCCCTAGCACTCTTCCTTTATAATTGCAGGCTTACAACTCAGATCCCTAAGGATCCTACAAGAAATTAAGAATACAATATATAAATCTACAACTCTGAATGAGAGAGAAGAGTTGTTTGGTTTCTTGATGAGTTCTTGAATGAACTCTACTGAGATCAACTCACTTGGCTTTCTTCAAAGCTTCTTGAATGTAGAACACAATAGGGTTGAAACTCTCTGCAGCTGATCTTCAATCACTGCAACTTAAGAATAAGAACTAGGCCTGAAACTTTCTTCACAGCCTGGTTCCAACAGCTGTCTTCTTGGAAGGAGCTCTCTCTCTCCAACTACTTGGATCTTCACTTGAAGGTCTTCAATGAATTGCTTTTCAACAACCTATTATCTGTTGAATGTATAAGCCTTTATATAGACTTTCTTCATGGTGACCTGCTGATCCGGTTCCTAACGACTTTCTGACAACTCTGACAGTTGCAGTAGACCGGCTGGAATGGCAGCTGTCATGTCATCCAGTCACTTCTTGAAATATCTGTAACTGTCTGAAAGTGTCGAGACAGTCTGTCCTTAAGTGTCGACACTTATAGACTAAGTGTCGACAAAAGTAGACAAAGTGTCAACACTAGCCTTCAAGGTGTCGACACAACTCCTTGTGTTGTAGAATTTACTTCTCGACACTACTTCTTCAGAATGTGTCGATACTGAAATTGTGTGTCGACACAACTCCTTGTTCTTCAGTACTTAGTTGAATTCTTGTAAGTATCGACACAACTCCTTTGTGTCGACACATCTTCTTGTGTTGAACTTGTTCAGTGTTGACACATCTTCTTGGTATCGACACATGCCTTCTGTGTTGATACTTTCTGAGTGTCGACACTTCTCCTTTGTGTCGACACTTGTACTTAGAATTTGTTGAACTTTGCTGAGTGTAGACACAGGCTCCTAGTGTCAATACATTCTTCATGTATTGAGTCTTCTGCTGTGTGTCGACACATTCTTCATTATGTCGACACGTTCTTCATGTGTTGAGTCTTCAGCTGTGTGTCGACACATTCTTTATTATGTCAACACTTATACTTAGACTCTGTTGAAATTTGCTGAGTGTCGACACTTTTTGATGTCGACGAAGTTCCTCTGGGTGTCGACACTACTTCACTGGACATTTCTTCATTGAGTGTCGACACAGCATGTATGTGTCGACACTTTCCTTCTAGTGTCGACTCTGCATCCCTGGTGTCGACACAATTACTCCAAGTGTCGACACTGCTTGTCTGGGTGTCGACACAAGTCTTATTAAGTGTCGACACTTTTCTTCTAGGTGTCGACACATGGACTTAGAAACTTTTCAGGTTTCCCTGCAAATACTTAACCTGCACAACTAAACTCAAAACACATCAAATACATTTTGGTGTATATCATTGAGTAGGGTGAGGATTCTTCAAATCAGGTACATTTATTTCAATGTACCCAACACATCTGATTTAGCATGCGTAGGACTAGAATAACGTTACATAAAACATGCTCAAAAGGTCAAGGGAATATTAGAAGTCAAAAGGATACATAACCGTGTTATAGAAATGGTCCAAGTATAATATCATCCTGTTGAGTTAGAATTTCGTCATGTTCACTCACAACATCACTGTAAACACATACAATATCAGTTTTGCTGTCATGACAAGGAAAAGGTTACATATCATCGTGTCAATTAACAACACTCGATGATATTGTTTTGTTAAAGGAAAACTGGTATATCATTGTAACGAGAGACAGTACACGATGGTATCGTCTTGATAAGGAACTTCTATATAATTATCGTTGAATGTTACTCTCTACTGAAGGAGAAATAATTCTAAGTTTGTTTATCATTGTTTAGAAAGAGAGTATCAGTGCGAAGAAAGTAAGCCCAACTAAGAAGGAGCTTTATTTTTATGTTTAGCTTACATGTTAACTGAAGAGTTAACTAAGTCGAGGATGCGGAAGAATCATCGTGTCAAGTTGAATATCATTACGATAATAAAAAATCATTTTGTAAATTCAAAATTGAAGAGATTCAAGTCATCTTTCGCAGCGAAAGCATTTTTCAAGTAAATATTTTCAAAAAAGATGTCTAACATGTTTTCTTTTGTTTTTAACCGTTATTTCCATATGTTTCATATAAACTAAAGAGGCGTGGAGAAAACCATAACAACGTTTTAAGAAATTCAATCGAACAGTAACGTTTCTCCACAGGAGTGCCATCAACAGACCTAGAGAAGAAGACTGCTTACAAAAGGGAAAATATTCACAAGAAATAAGTCAAGTGCCCTTAGTTCTACTCAAGCTCTCATCTCTGCAAACCATTCAAGAGCAAGAAGTCTTCTACTCTAAAGTTTCAGCACATTACAACACACCAATGAGAATATTTAATTAATGATGTTGCTGATCTAGCAGGGGCTATTCTCATCAAAGCCCCAAAAGTCTTACAGTTTCAAAGATCAACATTTATTGAGTCTATCTTTATTATATTAAAACATTATATTACTACTATTTTTAGATCTCCTTGAGATCTGAGGTAGGGCTTTCAGAAGCTTGAGTTGTCAGATTTAGAGACTTGGTCAGAACTAGGGTTCAAGGGTGAATATGAGGCAAGATTCTTTGGAGGAATCTAGGTTGTAAGAGTGTTCTCACTATGATCTATAAGATCCAAAGTTTGGGTCTGAGATAGGGAACCTGCTACTATTCCTGAGTAATAGGAGTCTTGGACTCTGAGGTATAAGATCCTTTGGATCCGAGTTATTAGAGAAGTTGGTCCTTGTATAGCACACTGCGAGATTGGTAGAGGGGGAAAGTGGATGTACCCATAAATAAAGAACCACTATAAATGTTTGTGTGCTTTCTATGGTGTTTTTATTTTTTGTGCTAGACTTGGCAGCAAACCATAAGAAACTTAAAATGCATAAATTCCTATTCATCCCCATTTAGGTGACTGTACTATCCTAAATCTTTCAGAGGGAGGATGTTCAAAAAGGACTTAACAATCTGAATAAGTTCCATCCAAGGGAAAACTAGTCCACTCAGAATGACATTGGGAGAAAACTATAAGAAATTGAATTTTATGAAACTTCCAATATGCAAAAAAGAAAATATTAGTATTTGGAATGAGAGGGTCAGTTTATTTATGGAGGCTTATGATCCTAAGATATACATAACTATTGAGGAAATGGCCTTTTATATCCATAAAAGTCTCTTATATTAATGCCAATCAGAGAGTTCCTAAGACATACTCAGAGATGATAAAGGATGTGGTGATTCTTGCTATTATAGACTAAAGACCTAAGAATATAATAATGCATGTCATAGATGACTCCACATTTCAAAATATGAGTCACTGCATTGCTATTGAAGGAATGAAGGATTCTCGTATGGTGTACATGGAATGAATAAAGGAGGTAAGAGATGACAGGAAGTCTCTCCTCAATCTAGAATAAGAAAGATACTACTACTGACTACAATGAAAAATTCTTCAAGATTGCTAATGGGTTGAAGACCTATGGGAGACAGTTTTAAAATTATGATCTGAATCATAAGTTCTTGAGATCCCTCAAGGAGAGGGATATCAAGATCTGTGTTGTAAGGGAGATGGGGAATTTGGCAAATATTTTGCCCTAAAACTTGTTTGGGAAGGTGATATCATATGAATTGCAGGTAAATATAAGAAAAGTTGAGGAGGAAACATCCATATCCCATTTTAAAGAGAAATACTGTGGCTTTCAAGGCTGAAAGCTCTAACAAATACAATGAGAAGGCTCCACCTCCAAGAAGGCTTGCTGAAACCGGGTAGCACATAGATTGGGGAGAAATTGGGAGATTGGATTTGTATGGTTTGGCTCATATAATGAGTTGAAAAGACTTAGCTCAACAGGCTAAAAGAGTCGAGTGCGTTGAGACCACTTAATGTCTTCGTCGAGTTAAGCATTGACTCAGCAAATGGAGGCGTTGAGTGTATTCAACGAATCGTTGAGTCAAGGTGTTGATTCGACATGTATAATACTTAAGCCTTGAGTTTGTTGACTATACTCGACGATTCGTCGAGTCAAGGAGTTATTTCGATGAGTCTGATTCTCAAGTGGTTAGTGCGTTGAGCTCACTCAACGCCTTCGTCGAGTAAAGGGTTACTTGACGAATCTGGAACTTAGGTGTTGAGTTCGTTCAGTGCACTCAATGCCATTTGACGAATCTTGATTTTGGCAATGAGTGCGTTGAGTGCACTCAACGTCATTAGACTATTTGTCGAGTATGGTGCAGAAAGCTTTGAGAGCATTGAGTCCACTCAATGCCTTCACAGAGACAAGAATTGATTTAGCTGAAGATAGCATTTGGTTCGTCGTGTATCCTATGGATACTCGATGATTCGTCGAGTATGTAATGATACTTGATGATTCATTGTGTATGCTATAGATACTTGATGATTTTTCAAGACAAGCGTTGTCTAGCAGAAATTTTGAATTCTAAGTCTTGGTCTGCGAATTGCGACGAGAACTATTCTGTTTATTCCTTGGGTATAAATAGAATTTTTTAGGGTTTCTTCTGTGAGGAATTACTATTCATTCTTTCTAAGCACACGAGCCATTACGTGCGAAAAGATGGAAGACCTAGAACTTGACGGAAGCGTTCCGCCGATACCGTCGCCGTCGTCAATCCCGATCCTAGTGAGTGTCGTTACCACCACTCCTTCAACAGATCTAGTAGTGTGTGGAGACGCTGAGTGTCCTCTCCCGACTTAGTGCTTGTTTGACAAGTGGCTACGGGTTTTCCCGATCGTGTAGATTTCCTATAGAGGCACAAATATTCTTTCTACGCTCAGAACACAAGCCGCTAAGAAGCCGACCGATTTTTCTGGAGCATCTAGGTTGAGTATAGTCACAATCCCACAAAGGTAATTTTATTTGCAGCATGTTTAACTTCTTGATTTATGAATATTGTCAGATCCGAACTCTTTTGGGCTTTCATGTTCTCCTTTTCTGCTACGCGCACAAATGTTGTGTCGTCTAATAAAACCCAATAGTTTTATTAGAGGGAGGTTGCCAACAATATTCATTGTTTTAGAAGTTGCTTAATCCATGGCACGTAGATTTGGAGATTTTAGAAGTGTTCTAAAATGCCTAAATCTATTCTTGGATCTCCACAAAAAACGCATGTGATTTCGTTTTTGCTACTCCTTAACAGTAACAGTCACTATTGTTTGTGTGTTAAACCAAGTATATGGTAGATTTTAGAATCTCTCACTTACGAGAGACGAGCTTGTCTACTGTATAAGTGGAGTTCGTGTTGCTCATGTCTAGTGCATGTAAATCTAAGGATTTAGAAGGGCACTAGATGTTCAGATTTAGCCCAGCTCATCAAGTGTTGATGATTTCATTGTGCACATCTATGATGCATTTGGATTGTGATTGGTGTTGTTTCATTCTGTGGTTTTGCACATTTGTTAATTGTTAACCATGATTAAATGTTAATCAACAATTTAAAATCCCTTAAGCAATATTAAGTATTTGGATGTCTTCCAATGGATGACACTCTTCCTTCTTCGATAGATGAAGCGTGGGCTTGCAAAATCAAGGTGCATTAATCTATCTTGGTAAGGGTGCAAGTGAATAATTGTTATATCCCACTATCGACATGGGGTCAAACTTAACTGGGTGGCCTCAAAGGTTGAGTTCCTAGAAGCATAGGGTTGGCATGCACCATATGATGGGTGCGAATAAGGAGTTATTCACCAGCCATACAAAAGTTGCATTGTTATACAATTGACAAACTTTGTCTACATAAATAACTGCATTGTGAGAGAAAAGCCAAAGTTGCTTGTCCACTAAGAGGGTTAATCGCATAAACTCTTCGAATTGATATCGAAGTTTATCAGTTTGATAAAAATAGTGGGAGTTATTTTAATTAAAGTCCTAATTAAAAGATAAATTATATTTTGAAATGCAGTACTAATTTACTTTGCTTGACCCTTGTAGAATTTCCATGGCAAGTGGTTCACATTCCACCTTGTCCCTCCGAGCGATCCTTGAGAAGGAAAAGTTGAGCGGGACAAATTATTTGTACTGGTATAGGAGATTGAGAATTGTTCTCAAGCAAGAGAGCAAGCTCAATGTTTTGGAAGAGGTGACCCATGATGATCCTGTCGGGAATGCATCCCGTGCTGATAAGGTTGCTTATAATAAGTATCTTGATGACTCCTTAGACTTCGAATGTCTCATGCTAGGGCCCATGAACTCTGAGCTCCAAAAGCAACATGAGAACATGAGTTGCAATGATATCGACGAGCTTCTTAAGAAAATATTTTAAGGGCAAGCTCGTCAAGATAGATTCGATGTCATTAAGGTGTTATTCTAGTACAAGGTGGAATCTCGGGACCTAGTAGGGACTCACATACTCAAGATGATTGGGTAAATCAAGAACCTTGAAATACTAGGGTTCCCTCTGGGCCAAGAGTTGGCCACGTACCTAATCCTACAATCTTTGTCGGACAGTTATGAGAAGTTCGTCTTGAACTATAACACGAATGAAATAGAGAAGACACTGCCCAAGCTCCTAGGTATGTTGCGAACTATTGAGATCAACATGAAGAAGGCTAAGCCTGCTAGCCCCATACTGATAGTGCATAAAGGAAAAGACAGGCCCAAGGTCTTTAAGAAGACAAAGGTAGGACCTAAGTCTGCTTTGGAGCCCAAGTCTTCTGCACTGAAAAAGAGAGGTTCAGGGAAAGAGGGAAAGTGTCACCATTATGGCAAGACTGGTCATTGGAGAAGGAACTGTCCTTCATACATTGAGGGTCTGTAAAGGATGAAGGGAGGTATGACTTCCACTTCAGGTATCTATGTTATAGAGATAAACCTTTCTACTCCTTCATCCTGGGTATTAGATATCAAATGTGCTTCTCACATTTGCATAAATGTGCAGGAACTGGGAAGGAGAAGAATGCTGAGTAAAGGAGATGTGGAACTGTGTGTCGGGAATGGAGCAAGAGTTGTTGCTGTCGCTGTTGGTGTTTACCCTCTTGTTTTGGCCATTGGGCGTGTAATTAAATTAGATAATTGTTATTTTGTTCCTTCCATAACTAGAAACATTTTATCTATTTTGTGTTTGGACATGATTGAATAATCTTTTATTATTAAGAATAATTGTTGTTCTATATTTAAGAATGATGTTTGTTATATTGTAGCGCAAATGTTTAATGGTTTATATGTGTTGAAGTTTCTCAAAGTGATCAACAAGATAGCCCAAGCCCCAAATTAATATTCTCGGTACTACCCAGTTCACACTTTGATCAAGCGGAAACCCAAGGAACAAGGTTAACACCAACAACCAATGGAAGCACAAGCAGATCTTTCATTCATTACACTTCTTTACAAGGCGAGGTATACGTAGCGAGACATGATTTCGCTAGTACATAAGCTACAACAGAAAACACAACAACAAGCCGTGCGGATAGCACTGGAAACCGCAGAAACCTCCAAGTCTCCAAATCCGCCAAAGCCGCCGAATAGACATGGAGTCAGCCGAACCCGCGAGGCCGCGCGGACACACCGTTATTCGCCAACTGCTGATGAACTGATGAGCAGACCGCCTACCTGCCTGCGCCTGGCGGACAGGTTATTGAAACTTGGCAAAGTTGAAGCATAGAACTGACAAGTCGTAGAGCGACCTGCTGAAACCGCACACTTCCAAGTACTGACTGAAGTCAAAGCCAAACTCCTAGCTCTTTGAAGATGACCGTGCGACCTGCACACAGCAAACCGTCAGCTCTACTCAACACGCGCGGACAGAAAAACGCAGACCGCAGCAATTTGCCCAAGCCCCACGTACTGTTCACACGGTTACTGTATACGTGCCGGGAGGGGGGGGGTCCTATTTATAGTCGAGGTGAGGAGTGTGGTCACCGTCGTAGTGGATAGAATCACCACCCCAGCCCGCGCGCTAGCAAAACCTCCATCCGCTGAGTCCGAAAGACTTATCCGGAAACCAAGGAAAAACCTGCCAGGAGCAAGGCACCTTTGGGAGAACTCTCATCAGTCCGCCCAAGTTATGCGGACAAGGCATCAGCCCGCATAGCTTGCAAACATTAGACAACATCCCCCTTCAGTGACTGTCTGCACAAACAAGAGGCAGTTCGCATACTACCAGAGCAACGCCTCCATTCGTCACAAGCCCACGACCAAAGGCAGTCCGCCCGGTCAACAACGGACTTGGCGGATACTGCGGATACACTGGTCTTGTCACAGAGTGTGACCAAGTCCAGAACCACCAAAGGGCCTAACGCAAGCTCGGCGGACATAGCTCCGTCCGCCAATCAACCAAGCAACACAGACCACCAAATCCTTGCCAAAGAGAAGCAGTCTGCAAGCTACTCGCAAGCCTGCCCAACGCAACGGCCATCTGCCAGACTCCACACACCAGTCCTGCCACAGCAACATCAGTGTTGTACAACTAGAGCTCGGCAAGGCCACATCCAAACTCTAAGTCAGCCCGCAACAACGAACACTGAGGACATGACAGTCCGCAAGCCTCCCGCGGACAGGACTTAATCCGCTGGATAATACTAGCTTTCAACACGGCCACTAAGGAACGTACATCAGTCCGCGAACCTTTATCCGCTTAGGCCGCTCCTTTGGCTAAACCAGCAAGAAAGTCAACGCCCTATCTGCAGATAACAGTCCACCCAGGCCGCAGACTTATTCCGCACAAGCCGCACAGAAGAACAGCTAGCTTCCACTAGAACTATCACCAGGCCACATAACAGTAGTCCGCCCAGTCCGCCGACTATGACCGCTCAGGCCGCCCGACCTGCCCATCAACCACTTCCACTTCACAATTTTCAACAATCCCCCTTGAAGTGAGAAGTGGTGATCAAGTCCAGCGAGCTACGCAACCGCTCAAAAGTCCCCTTCAACAGTGGCTTCGTGAAGATGTCAGCAAGATTGTCTTCACTCCGAACATGCCCGACCAAAAGAGATCCCTCCAACACCTTCTCCCTTAAGAAGTGGTGATCGATCTCAATGTGCTTGGTCCTAGCGTGACACACTGGATTGTTTACCAGCTTGAGAGAACTCTCATTGTCACCCCAGAGTAAAGTTGGCCCTTGCACTTCTTCATGAACACCCTCTATAAGTCTCCTCAACCAGATGGCTTCCCAAGTAGCCAAGGCCAAAGCCTTATACTCTGACTCCGTAGTTGAGACGGACACCGAGTCCTGCTTCTTGCTACACCACGAGATGCTAGCTGAACCGCAAGTGAACACATAACCTGAAGTTGACCTTCGATCATCCGAATCACCGCCATAGTCAGCATCTTTGTACCCAAGCAAGGCAAAATTCGAGTCCTTTCTATAGAGAAGTTCCATGTCAGAAGTTGACTTGACATACTTCAAGATGTGCTTCGCCGCCACTAGATGAGATTTCCTAGGTTCAGCCTTAAACCGACTTACTCGGCCAACAACGTAAGCAATGTCTGGCCTTGTAATCGTCAGGTAGATAAAGCTCCCAACAAGAGCTCTGAAAACCAAGGGATCATGAAGAACCATTCCCTCATCTCTTTGAAGCTTCAACCCATGTTCCAGTGGAGTAGAGCAACTCTTTCCTTCGCCCATGCCGAACCGCTTCACAATGCGATCTGCATATCCTTTTTGGCAAATGAGTATACCGCTCTTCTTCCTCTCCACTTCAAGACCGAGAAAGTGATGAAGCTCTCCCAAGTTCTTCATCTCGAAGCGTATAGCAAGCTCAGCCCTGAGCCTTGCTACTTCCTCCTCCGAATTCCCTGTGATGATCTTGTCATCCACATACAGCAGGACCAAAATATGAAGCTCCCCCTTCTTCTTGATGAACAAGCTAGAATCTGAGTTTGAAGCAAGCTAACCGCAGAATTAGAGATATTCTGCAATCTTCCCATACCAAGCCCTTGGAGCTTGCTTCAACCTATAGAGAGCCTTCTTGAGCTTGCAGATATAGTCTGGATGAACTTCATAGACAAAACCCATTGGTTGCTCCATGAAGATGTCCTTGTCAATCTCTCCGTAAAGAAAGACATTCTTCACGTCAAGCTGCCACATCCTCCATCCCTTGCTAGCAACCAAGACGATCACCACTCTGACTGAAGTAATCTTTGCAACCGGACTAAACCTCTCCTCATAGTCTTCTCCATACTATTGTGAGAATCCTCAAGCAACTAGGCGAGCTTTGAACCTATTAATGCTCCCATCAGCCATCTTCTTCAACTTATACACCCACTTGCAAGTCACCGGACTAATGCCATCAACCATGGGCACAAGATCCCAGGTTTCATTCTTCTTGAGAGCAGCAATCTCTTCCTTCATGACATCTTCCCACTCATTAACTCCAGTGGCCTCGTTGAAGTTTGCAGGCTCTTGCTCATCTAGAGGACCTGCAAAGAAGCAGGAGACAAAGATCACAATATTCCCATCACCGTACCAAGTCGGTGGCTTAATAACTCTCTTCGATCTCTGAAGGGTCGGCTCCTTGCTTACTGCTTCCATTGCTTCTTCAGGCTCAACTCCTACTTATGGCAAGCTTTGAGCAGTGCTCCCCCTGCTTATTGAGATAGAAGGCTCAGCCTTAGAGTTAGAGGCAATAAGAGCTGCTGGTGAAACAACAAGCTCCTCTTCCAGGCCTTCAACATCCACCATCGGTTCTTCATCAACCTTGCTATCAGACAGCTCAACTGAGCCTCCACCATACGATGTCAGTTCGTCAAAGACAACATCTCTTGATACAACAAACTTATTCGTCGCTGTGTCCATGCATTTCCATCCCTTATTCCGCTCATCGTAGCCAACAATGACAAGCTTCCTTGCCTTTGCATCCATCTGAGTTCGTGAAGCATCCAGGACATGCACATAACAAGTTGAACCGAACACCCTAAGGTGTCCCACACTCGGCTTCTCCTTCAGCAACAACTCAAAAGGAATCTTCATTTTGATCGGGCTAAGAGGCATTCGGTTGATGACATAAGAATCACAAGACATCCCCTCCGCCCAAAAACACCTTGGAATATCTTTCGCATGAAGCCAGCTGTTGGGTATTGTATCCACAACGTACCTGATTTGAAGAAGCCCCTGAACAAGCTAAGGTAAATAGACATTGTATTTGATAAAATCTTTCAAGTTGTGCTTGCAGTTATTCCACGCTAAGTGCACACCAATGTCAGGGTGCAGTAGGTCAATATACACAGGTCTGCGCGACGTAATCCCTCGTTGAGCAGATCAGTGTGTTGGCCTACGTGTACTCTCTCTATTGGAGTGTACTTATTTTCAAGTACAGGGCTGTGATCATGCAAGAGCAGATAATTAGCAAGGATGGGTCAAAGAGCAGCTCATGGTTGGAAAAGATGAAAAATCGTCTAAGTGATAATCGACGAGAATCACCAAGTGATTCTCGCCGATTCGGGGAGAATCACTAGTGATTCTCGCCGAATCGACGAGAATCACTGGCTGATTCTCGCCGAATCTATCTGGCTACATGAGAGCGGTCCAATCTGTCACCAAGTCTAAATCATCGAGAATCACTGGCTGATTCTCGCCAAATCTTTGATTGATTGATTGATGATCGTCGAGCATAAATTCCTTCGACGAGAATGACCTTCGATTCTCGCCGGATCGTCTAGAATTCTCTTGGATTCTCGCCGATTTTGACTTAGGCAGTTTTCTGGAACTCGCTGGACCGGACTCAGCCGCTGGCACTGTTTTGAACCAGTTTTAGGGTTTCGTCTGGTGGGACCCACAACGGTCATAATGGAGCATTCTACAGTATAAATACAAGCATATTTTTGAACAGTAAGAGATAGAGAGAAAAAGACGAAGCCGAGCCGCGACGTGACCTAGATCGCGATATATTCTTCTCCATCGCCGCCGTCGCCGCTCGTGCAAGTTGATCGCCAGCTTTGATCGTGGTTGCTTCCAGATCTTCTGGCGACAGAAGCTCAGCCAAGCACAACGTCTCACGCGTCTAACCAGAGATCCTTTGTCTCTTGATTTGTTGATCGAGAAAACCTTCCCCGTCCGAATCAATCGAGACGATCGATCCTAGTGTGACCGTTGGAAGACCTTGCTAGCTTTGCTACGAAGTTTGAATCTCCAAAGTACAGTAGCCGCACACCGTTGTCGCCGTCGATCCCGATAACCAAGCCGCCGCCCATCTTGCCGCCGTCGGTTCCGGGGAGATTCTCTCCAAGTGAGATCTAGGGTTGTGGACTCTTCGTTGACTTCTACAACATGTCATCGAACGAAGAGGGACACCTTAGTCTCCAAAAGTAGTTTGTATTTCTTGTACATTCTAGTTCATTTTTTTGTAAAGGAACGTTGGTTCCTAGTTGTAAGGGTTGGGTGCAACCCGTGTTGTGGGAGTGTTGTCTCCTACGTGTGGAAGGGTTCCTTCCGATAGTGCAAGGATTGGATTTCAATCATGTTGGTGAAGTGACCGATTCGTCCCTTGTTGGGAGATAGGTCGAAGGGGGGAAAGTGGATGTACCCAAATCGGGGAACCACTATAAATTGCTTGTGTCCTTTCTTTGCCGTGCTGTTTTGTTATCTTGTGCAGGTACAATTTTAATTCCGCAAAAAGCTGCAAGTCACCTATTCCCCCCCCCCCCCCATAGGTGAAGGTAGTTGACACTAGGTGGACTTTAGAGTGGTATAAGAGCCAAGTTACTCATCAAAAAGGTTCACACCTTGAGTAGAATCCTGCCACTAGTGTCAAGAAGAAGGAAAACATCTACCATGGACGGGCTCAAGTACACAGGGAAGATTCCAGTGTGCACCAGGCTCAACTTTCCTATTTGGAAGGAAAGGATCAGGTTCTACATGGAAGCAGTTGATCCTCGACTCTTCATGATTGTGGAGGAGGGACCTTATGTCCCCACTAAGATCTCCACCATTGATCCTACCAAGAAAGTGCCAAAGAAAATTTCTGAAATGGACAAGGACGAGATGGTGCTGGTGGGACTTGATAAGAAAGCGCAGAACATTCTGGTCAGCGTGGTCGATGACTCAATGATGCAGAACTTCTGCAACTGCAGGACAACAAAGGAGATTTGCCACTGCTTGATTATCCTAATGGAGGGCACTGATGAAGTGAGGGATAATCAGAGTCACCTTCGAGAACTTCCTCAAGATTGTCAATGCCCTCAAAGGATATGGAAGAGTGTTCACTGATGGTGAACTTAATGATAAATTCCTTAGGTCCCTTACTAAGGAATGAGACACAAAGATCTGCGCCATCCGAGAGTTTGGCAGACTTGCTGAAATAGACCCGCAAATTTTGTTTGGGAAGCTGATGTCCTATGAGCTTCAACTGAACACCAGGAAAGCAGAAGAAGCAGAGAAGGCTGCAGCCAAGGAAAAGACTGTGGCCCTAAAATCCATTCACACCAGGAAGGGCAAGGGTGCGGTTTCATACCATGCTGGGAAAAAGGATGAGGAGGAGGACTCCGAGCCATGCTCCTCTAGCTCAGAGTTGTCTGAGGAAGATTTCTCCCTCATCACCCGAGAATTCAAGAAGTTCCTCAAGATGAGGAATCAAAGAAAGAGAGATGGCTCCTCCTCCAGGCATCAGAAGAAAAATTATTCTTCTGACAGGTACGCTTCTAAACTGAACAATCACCGCTCCTCTGACATTATTTGTTTTGGATGCAATAAGCCAGGACACGTCGTGGCTGACTGCCACCAAGGCAAGAGAGAAAAGGGGAAGGGAGAGGAGCACAAGTCCTCCAGAGATAAGCAGAAAGAGAGGAGCTACATCGCCAAAAAGCCAAAGACACTAAGTGAGTCTGATTCCTCAAATTCCAGTGATGATGAGGAAGCCTACTTCGGGCTGGTGGGTCGCTCCGACTCAGAAGGAGAATGCCCCCATTTACTGGGAAGGTAAAAGCTCACACCCCTCTCTCCGACTCTGAATCTGATCCTGAGTCTCAGGATGATGATCCTGAGGATAGCCCTTCGGTCCGTGAAGCGGAGCTCCTCGAGAAGTATGAGCTTCTGCTCAACACTTTCGAGGAGTGCCGTAAGAGATTGAAGGTTGACAAAAAGGAAGTGAAATTCCTTAAGGATGAGAGTGTCTCCCTAAGGGAAGAGATCACCAGTTTGATCTCTCTCCGACAGGAGCACCTAGACCTGACTTCAAAGCATTCAGAGTCTCTTAAGCTCCTTGATCTTAAGCAGGAGGAAGTCGACAAGTTGGAAGAACAACTTATGGTAGAAAGGAAGATCATCAAGAGCTTCTCTATGCCAAAAATAGTTCTTCCAGTTGTTGATACCTTCTCTGCTCAGGCCAAAGGAGCTGGCTTGGGGCATGTAGGGGTATATGGTTCCTCATCTAGGAGAAACAGGAACCAGAGAAAGAATAAGGGCGCCAAAAAGGCCTCTGCTGCTGAAAAGGGAAACGCTCCACTCAGTCCTGTTGCATTCAGAAAGCTTGGCTTTCCCTGCAACCAACATGACTTTGAGTCAACCTTTGGTCATCATTTCCGGCCCTCGGTTGCAAAGCCAAAGAGCCGATATGATGGTTGGACTTTTCCCCGCAACTTCAGTGAGAGTGTTTTCAAGGCACCTTATGAGGAAATCCACATGAGAAATTATGGTCAATTCTCTAGCGGCCATAATAGAAAGCAGGCACCAAAAGCAAAGCCTATTGTACTGAAGGAACAAAAGGTGAAGAAGTCATGTGACTGCGATCACTATGATGCCTCCACCTCCAGATCCAAGGCCCCGGCTGTTCCCACCATTCCCATGGTAAATCAGGATCCTAGGAAGAGGTACAACAGATTTGACTGTTGGTGTTATGGCAAAGTCGGTCACTTTGCCGTGGATTGTTGGTTTAATCCGAGGTATAACGAGACTCCCTATGTTAGCAAGGCGAGGCCGACCACTCGTCGGGTTAACCACCCGAGGGGGAGTATGCTAACCAAGAATCTAGGACCCAAGTTCGATTGGGTTCCTAAGGGAAATTAATTTTATTTTGCAGGAATGTCCAAAGGCCACCAAAATGCCAATATGGTACTTGGACAGTGGATGCTCCTGACATATGACTGGGACAAGAAGCCTGCAGCGTGATTACACTCCATTCGATAATGGTCCCAAAGTCATCTTTGGGGGGTCAGATCGAGTAGTCACCAGAGGTTACGGTATGATCTCCAACGATACAATCTCTATCACCGACGTGGCTTATGTTGAAGGGTTAAACCATAACCTGATCAGTGTAAGTCAGTTATGTGATAAAGGTTATGACGTTAAGTTCTGCAAGGATAAATGCCTGATAATATCATGTGCCTCTTCTGAGACGGTATTAACAGGCATTAGGAGCAGAAATATCTTTTGCTTAAATTTTCTTAGTTTAGTTTCTTCTACCCCCGTATGCCAAGTAGCAAAAGGCAGTGCATCTCTTTATGAACAATGGCACAAGAGATTGACACATATTAATTTCAAAACAATTAATATGTTGTTTTCTAAAAACTTAGTAAGGCATGCTCCCGTTATCAAATGCATCAAAGATAGCCCATGTCCTGCATGCCAGATGGGCAAACAGACTCGGGCTACCTTTAAGAGCATTGCAGACATAGACTCTTCCCGATGTCTTTATCTTCTGCATATGGACCTGTTTGGTCTAATGCAAGTTCATAGCTTGGGAGGCAAGTACTATACGCTAGTGATAGTTGATGATCACTCTCGGTTTACATGGGTGTTCTTCTTAAAGCGAAAGTCAGATACGTTTGACATCTTCACTAGTTTTGTCAAGCAAGTTCAGAACGAATTTAGCTGCTCAGTGGTGAAAATCAGAAGTGACCAAGGAACTGAATTCGAATCTGGTGCTATGACAGAGTTTTGTGAAGAACATGGTATCTTTCATGAGTTTTCCTCCCGGCGCACTCCTCAGCAAAATGGAGTTGCGGAGAGGAGAAATAGAACTCTCATTGAAGCTTGCACGATAATGTTGAAAGACGCTTCTCTCCCAGAATACTTCTGGGCAGAGGCTGTCAATATGGCTTGTCATGTACAAAACCGAGCTTTGATCAACAAAAGTCATCGTAAGACGCCCTATGCACTACTGAAAGGCAGGAAACCAACCATGTCCTATTTAAAGATCTTTGGTTGCAGATGTTATGTACTGAATAATGGGAAGTAACCACGTACTAAATTTGGTGAAAAAAGCTTCGAAGGCATATTCATGGGCTATAGTTCCCACAGTCGGGCATATAGGGTCTTCAATAAGAAAACCCTAGAGGTAGAAGAATAAATTAATGTTGTATTTGATGAAGGAAGCTTGCTTAACAGCAATTCTTCCAGCGGTATTCTTGAAGATGCAGGTGCAAGACTTGATCAGCTGAGTCTCGATGAGACCGCTAAAGATGAAACTCCTAAGTACGTCAGATTTTCCACCTCAACATCAACTGGGAATGTTGAAGATCAAAATGGAGAAAATCTCTTAGAAGAAGGAGAATCCCAAGAAGTAGTTGAAGCTCCATACGCCAGACTTCTAGAGCTCCGGCACGTGAGGGATCACCCTAAAGAGCAGATCATCGGAGATCCTCGTGCTGGTATCAGAACTCGAAGAGGTACTGTTAATGAGATTTTGCATCTTAGCTTCCTGTCACAGGTTGAGGCAAAGAAGTTCGACGAGGCGAACAAAGATGCAGCATGGATCTTGGCCATGCAAGATGAACTGCATCAATTCGAACGATGCAACGTTTGGACACTGGTTTCCAGACCACAAAAGCAGAATGTGATTGACACCAAGTGGATGTTCAGAAACAAACTGGATGAACATGGTGTCATCATAAAGAACAAGGCCAGGCTGGTAGCTCAAGGTTACAGACAGGAGGAGGGATTGATTTCGACCAGACCTTTGCACCAGTGGCAAGACTCGAGGCAATCAGATTGTTTCTGGTGTATGCTTCACACAAAGGATTCACAGTCTATCAAATGGATATGAAATTAGCATTCTTGAACGGAGACCTGAAAGAGGAAGTATACGTCGCTCAACCCCCAGGTTTTGTCAATCCTACTTATCCCAATCATGTATATTTTCTTAATAAAGCTCTATATGGCTTAAAACAAGCTCCACGAGCTTGGTATGAGACCTTGTCTAGTTTTCTTCTTGAGAATAAGTTCTATAGAGGTAAAATAGATAAGACATTGTTTCTCAGGGAAGTCAAAGGCAAGATTTTGCTGGTACAAATCTATGTCGATGACATCATATTCGGCTCGACGGACAACAATCCTTGCAAAACGTTTTCTAAACTTATGCAAGGAAAGTTTGAAATGAGCAGTATGGGAGAGCTAAAGTATTTCTTGGGACTTCAAGTGAACAGTCTGAGGATGGAATATTCATCTCTCAGATGAAGTTCACAAATGAACTCCTCAAGAAATTCGGTATGGAGAATGCAACCTCTATGAGGACTCCAATGGGGTCCACTATGTCTCTGGATAAGGATGAGAAAGGTAAACCTTTCGATGAAACCAAATATAGAAGCATCATTGGATCCCTGCTCTACCTTACTGCCAGTAGACCGGATATCATGTTTTCCACATGTGTCTGTGCCAGATATCAGGTGAACACTAAGGAATCTCACTATGTCGCTGCAAAGCGAATTCTCAGATACCTTAAAGGTACTCCGAATCTTGGCTTGTGGTACCCGAGAAATAATGATGTCGAGGTAATCGATTTTTCAGATGCTGATTTTGCAGGGAGTAGGGATGACAGGAAAAGCACCTCCAGGACGTGTCAATTCCTCGGAAGAAGTCTTATTTCATGGAATAGCAAGAAACAGAATTGTGTAGCAACCTCCACAGCAGAGTCTGAGTACATCTCGACAGGCAGCTGTTGCGCACAACTCCTATGGATCAGAAACCAGTTAGCCGACTACGACCTTCAATTCAAGGAAGTACCAATGTACTGCGACTCCTCCAGTGCAATTGCAATTGCCAACAATCTGGTATCGCACAACAGAACAAAGCATATTGAAGTGCGCTACCACTTCATTCGGGAGCACGTGGAGAACAAGGACATCTCTCTCTATTATGTCCCCACGGACAAGAAGATTGCAGATATTTTCACAAAGCCCTTATACGAAGCCAAGTTCAGTCTTTTCAAAATTGAATTGGGGATGCTAAACTATGAGGAATGAAGACTACAGCAGCTCCAGGCTCATGCATCTAGGGGGAGCCTCTGTCAGGAACTTTAGTGTGCACACAAGTGCAAGAACTGAGGGGGAGCAAGGGTTCATATGCCACAGACCCAGATTTGCAGAAGCCGAAAAGGGGGAGATATATTACCCTCTCGGCTAAGGCTAAGGTGGCTCCAAGTTTGCTATCAAGAAATTGGTATTGGTAATGAATATCTCTCTCAACTCCATGTTACTTTCATGCTTTTCATTCCCTTACGCTCTATTCACCTTAGCTTGTAGGGTTTAGGCTTCTTCAAGTACGGGGAGATTGTTGGGTATTGTATCCACAACGTACATGATTTGAAGAAGCCCCTGAACAAGCTAAGGTAAATAGACAATGTATTTGATAAAATCTTTCAAGTTGTGCTTGCAGTTATTCCACGCTAAGTGCACACCAATGTCAGGGTGCAGTAGGTCAATATACACGGGTCTGCGCGATGTAATCCCTCGTTGAGCAGATCAGTGTGTTGGCCTACGTGTACTCCCTCTATTGGAGTGTACTTATTTTCAAGTATAGGGCTGTGATCATGCAAGAGCAGACAAGGAGCAAGGATGGGTCAAAGAGCAGCTCATGGGTGGAAAAGACGAAAAATCATCTAAGTGATAATCGACGAGAATCACCAAGTGATTCTCGCCGATTCGGCGAGAATCACTAGTGATTCTCGCCAAATCGACGAGAATTACTGGCTGATTTTCGCCGAATCTATCTGGCTACATCAGAGCGGGCCAATCTGTCACCAAGTCCAAATCGTCGAGAATCACTGGATGATTCTCGCCAAATCTTTGATTAATTGATTGATGATCGTCAAGCATAAATTCCTTCGACGAGAATGACCTTCGATTCTCGCCGGATTGTCGAGAATTCTCTTGGATTCTCGCCGATTTTGACTTAGGCAGTTTTTTGGAACTTGCTGGACCGGACTCAGCCGCTGGCACTGTTTTGAACCAGTTTTAGGGTTTCGTCTGGTGGGACCCACAACGGTCATAATGGAGCATTCTATAGTATAAATACAAGCGTATTTTTGAACAGTAAGAGATAGAGAGAAAAAGACGAAGCCGAGCCGCGATGTGACCTAGATCGCGATATATTCTTCTCCACCGTCGCCGTCGCCGCTCGTGCAAGTTGATCGCCGGCTTTGATCGTGGTTGCTTCCAGATCTTCCGGCGACAGAAGCTCAGCCAAGCACAGCGTCTCACGCGTCTAACCAGAGTTCCTTTGTCTCTTGATTTGTTGATCGGGAAAACCTTCCCCGTCCGAATCGATCGAGACGATCGATCCTAGTGTGACCGTTGGAAGACCTTGCTAGCTTTGCTACCAAGTTTGAATCTCCAAAGTACAGCAGCCGCACACCGTTGTCGCCGTCGATCCCGAGAACCAAGCCGCCGCCCTTCTTGCCGCCGTCGGTTCCAGGGAGATTCTCTCCAAGTGAGATCTAGGGTTGTGGACTCTTCGTTGACTTCTATAACACGTCATCGAACGAAGAGGGACACCTTAGTCTCCAAAAGTAGTTTGTATTTCTTGTACATTCTAGTTCATTTTTGTTGTAAAGGAACGTTGGTTCCTAGTTGTAAGGGTTGGGTGCAACCCGTGTTGTGGGAGTGTTGTCTCCTACGTGTGGAAGAGTTCCTTCCGATAGTGCAAGGATTGGATTTCAATCCTGTTGGTGAAGTGACCGAGTCGTCCCTTGTTGGGAGATAGGTCGAAGGGGGGAAAGTGGATGTACCCAAATCGGGGAACCACTATAAATTGCTTGTCCCCTTTCTTTGCTGTGCTGTTTTGTTATCTTGTGCAAGTACAATTTTAATTACGCAAAAAGCTGCAAGTCACCTATTCCCCCGCCCCCATAGGTGAAGGTAGTTGACACTAGGTGGACTTTCACCAGCATTTGCAAGTCTCCGTCAGATGACGGATCTTTCACTCCGCTACTCCATTTTGTTGTAGAGTGTGAGCACATGTGAGCTCTCGTTGGATCCTGTGCTTCCTGCAGAAGTTAGAATATTCGGAGGAGATAAACTCACCACCATTGTCTGTTTTATACTTCTTGATTCGCAAGCCAAGCCTGTCTTCCACCAACTCCTTGAACTCCACAAACAAACGGAAGGCTTCTAACTTCTCCTTTAAGAAGTAAACCCAAGTATAACTTAAGTAGTCATCAATCAGGACAAGCATGTATCTGCTTCCACCAAGGCTGGCAGTGATCGTTGGTCCCATCAAGTCGCCATGAATGCACTCCAATGGTTGCTTGCTCATTATTTGTGATTTATCAAACGGAAGGCGATGTGCCTTACCGTATTGACACCCCGCGCATGCCCGTCACCAAAGGAGGATAACTTAGGAAAACCTCTCACCAAACTTCTACTAGCCATAGCCTTCAGCTTGTCCATTCCTACATGCCCCAGCCTCTCATGCCAGATAGCAGCGCTATCGTTGGCTCTCATGCGATCAATATAAGAATTAGTTGCAAGAACAAACAAGTTCTTAACCCTCCTTCCTAAATGAGCAACATCAGCCTTAACTGCTGATACGTTGCGAAGGAACTTCACGTCTGTTGACCCAAACAGAACGTGATGACCAGCATCTACCGCATTGGTCATAGATAAGAGGTTCTTCTTCATGCTTGGTACATGATACACACACCTTAATGTGAGCGGCCCCTGATCACTACCCAAAGACACAACCCCCTCTTTCTCTACTACATAAACAGTATTATCAGCAGTGATAATAGCTTCATTACCTGAGTATGCTTGCAAGGAAGAGAACTTCGACTTGTCTTCGGTGAGGTGATGACCACACCCGGAGTCCACGATCCATTCGTCGTTGAAGTTCTCAGTAGATAAGGCACGGACACAAGTGGCCCTCATGAAGGCTGTACCCCATTCTGCTTCCTCACTCTTAGAGCAAACTTCCTCCTTGACTGCAGCATGCCCAGGCTGCAGCTTAACCTTGCAGTCCTGCTTGAAGTGCCCTCACTGATGACACCTGTAGCACTTCAAGTTCTTCTTCCAGTCCTTTGGAGCATTGCTCCTCTCTGGCTGATAAGACGTTGAAGGCTCTTTCTCACCAGCGACCTGCTTCTTCTTCCCTTCCCATCTCTTCTTCTTTTTGGCCGTGAAGAGTGTTTCACTGCTCTCCTCAGAGACAATCACTCCAGCCATCTGCCTTGCCAAACTTTCCTGTGAAGCAAGCAGATTCTCAAGCTCCAGCAAAGATGGTTGAGTAGCTGAGCCTTGAACTGATGTCACAAAGGCAATATACTCCTTCCGCAAGCCGTGGATTACGTGCCTCTTCAACATAGCCTCAGAGATAGGCTCATCAAGATCAAGAGATGAAATCTCTACACATAGACTCTTCATCTTCAAAAAGAATTTAGAGATGGACAAGTCTCCTTGAGTTGTCCTGGCCAACTCATTCTCCAGAAACTGAAGTCGAGCCACATTCTTCCTATTGAACAACTCATCAATGGTTGTCCAAATATCAGCAGCTGACTCACATACAATGATGTGATCAAATAGTTCTGGGGAAACGGCTCCCTTGAGAACAAACTCCGCTTTAGCATTTGTTTTTCTCCAGAGCCTAACCTGCTCAGCAGTACCAAACGCAGCAGTCACTTCCTGTCTGTCGTCACCACCGAATACCTCCCATAGCTCCTCACCAAGAAGATAACTCTTCATGCACGACTTCAACTTCTTGAAGTTAATTGGAGTTAAGAGTTCAATGCCAAGACCTCTTGCATAACTCCCTTCTATTGAAACAGCTGTTGGTTAGCAACCCTTCAGAAGCTCAGAGCACCAACACAGGTTGATCACCACTCAAGCACAGAGTAACAACACTGGTTGAATAAGGCTCACGCAACTAAACCTCGCTCTGATAGTATGTTGAATTTTCTCAAAGTGATCAGCAAGACAGCCCAAGCCCCAAATTAATATTCTCGGCACTACCCAGTTTACACTTTGATCAAGCGGAAACTCAAGGAACAAGGTTAACACCAACAACCAATGGAAGCACAAGCAGATCTTTCATTCATTACACTTCTTTACAAGGCGACGTATATGTAGCGAGACGTGATTTCGCTAGTACACAAGCTACAACAGAAAGCACAACAACATGCCTGGCGGACAGCACTGGAAACCGCAGAAACCGCCAAGTCGCCAAATCCGCCGAAGCCGCCGAATAGACACGGAGTCCGCCGAAGCCGCGAGGCCGTGCAGACACATCGTTATTTGCCTACTGCTGATGAACTGATGAACAGACTGCCTACCCGCCTGCGCCTGGCAGACAGGTTATTGGAACTTGGCAAAGTTGAAGCAGAGAACTGACAAGCCGCAGAGCGACCTGCTGAAACCTCAAAGACCGCACACTTCCAAGTATTGACTGAAGTCAAAGCCAAACTCCTGGCTCCTTGAAGCTAACCGTGCGACCTGCACACAGCAAACCGTCAGCTCTACTCAACACGCGCGGACATAAAAACACAGACCGCAACAATTTGCCCAAGCCCTACTTACTGTTCACATGGTTACTGTATACTTGTAGGAGTCCTATTTATAGGCGAGGTGAGTGTTGAAACCGGAACCCGGTCTCTTGTGGAGTTCGACCCTTGGGGAAGGGGTAGTCTCGTGCCTACTTTGCTCCTGTAAGAAAAACAACGAAGAAGACAAGAAGAAACAGACCCAAGGGCTCGGCAGGGAGGTCCCACCACAAACCCGGAAGATCTCTGAGCCCTTTCCCTCCTTAGCAAGAAGCCGAGCTAAAGGCACCCTCAGAGAACACTTGAAAACGAGAGTAAGGAGGCACTTCAAGCATGTCCCCTAAGGTACCCCCTTGGGTCTTATTTATAGTTTTTGGGAATCTGAACTGCCAATAACCAAAAGAACTGACCTGAAAATACCAAAAAGCCCTTGGTTGGGTCTGCCAACAGCCAAACTCCGTTGTTCTAAGTAGCTATGCGCAGTCCAACCTGGTCTGCCAACAGCGTGGCTTTGCCATTCTGAGGGTCTATTCGCACCCCTGGGGAGTCAGCTCGCCTCCAATCCTCCTCCGCGGGAGGCGGGCACGACCTGGCTTCAGCTTCCCGCCTGTTCTCCCTGGGCGAGCGCGAGCCGGACCGTCGCGACCTGCCTGTCTTCTGCCGGGGTGGACCGGCAGCCAGGTCGCGTGTGGGGGCTGGCCGGCGGCCACCGCGACCCCCCGATCGGCTCGCTAGTCGCGGGTCGCCAAACCCATCTGCTTTGGTCTGTGATTCCCCGCACGACTCGCTCGCTCGCCTCGCCCGGCTCGCTCGCCTGAAATGGGCGGGAGCGGGCCAGCCCTCCTGCCGTATATCCATTTTGCCGCTTGGGTGCGGGTCGCGGGGCTAGGTCTGCTCGACCTCCCTGGCGGGACCCGCTCGCCGGACACGGGGTTGTACACAATCCCCGCTCTTTTTGAGCTTGATTCAAGCTCGGAAAGAATCATCCAACCCGCGTGTTCGGCGAGCACTGTGCTGAGCTGGCAGGTAATCTTCTGGTGGGGCCCCACTGTCCGGCTATAAATATACTGTTGAGCTCCGGGGGGGGGCTCCCCAGATCCCCTCATTTTCCTTGAATAGACTTCAGTTTCTCGATGCCGGTCAGCGAAGAGGTGCGAGCTCGCCTTGCGGCAGCGGGCCTGAAGACTCGGGAGGAGGCCCTCGAGGCCGCCCCTTAGCTAGCACGTGGGTCTCCAGGCCCTCTCTTTACGCCGGCGAAAGGAAAGATTGTTAGGCGGTCTCCGGCGGGTGACTGTCCCGACTCCAGTTCGACGGCGGGTGTTGAGGTCGTCCCTGGGGTAGGTGAAGAGGTGGGGAACGGGGGAAAGGATGGCCCCCCTCCCTTGTCATCTGAGAGGGTTTCTAGCCCCCCTAGTCTGGACCGCCCACCTCCGGAAACCCCCCGCTCGCCGGCTCCCCACGGACTGGGAAAATCTCTTGAGACCCTCGAGGGAGAAGCCTTTCAGGGTCGGCCGGGCTCCTCTCGCCCATCCGTCGGCGCGGGTGATGTGCCAACCCCTGGTAAGCTAGTACTCACCGTTGGCTTTGTCCTCGCTCGCTCCTTCTGAATCGCCCTTTTGAAGGCTACAACATGGTCTCCTCCGAAACCGAGACGAGCGAAGGGTATTCGCCTCCGCCCGACATGGACAGTGTTTCTGACTACCTGGGCGACCCGACCGATGCGGTGGGGATGAAGAGGCAGGTGACGCGGCTGTTCCAGAAACACACGCTGCTGCTTCAGGAGATCGTGAAGAGGGTCGATCAAGACAAGGTCGAGACCGCGGCCTGGCTCGCGGCCTTGGAGGGACCCCCGCGCGCAGCAGAAGACGACGATGTCACTTCACCGGGCATTCACATTACGCGAGCCGAGGAGCATCTTAGGAGCGCCACAGAGCAAGTCGGCCTGGCTGAGCGGGAGCTGGTGGCGGTTCGCGATTACCACTATCCTCGCGTGCCGCCGCGATCGGGAACGAAGCGGCGGCACAGGTGGAAGTGGGTCGAATACTGATCCAGCCTTCTTCCCCCCGCTCGCGGGATATTGCGGAGTTGCTGTTATTTCAAAGTTATCTTATATTTGTAACGATTTGCAACTCTTTCCGCCCGCCTATGGGCCTAGGTTTTCGTCGCTGATGCATGTTGAAACTACCACGTTGTTGCATTTGTTCTCTGTGGGGCGGGACAGGGGAGAGATTCATTCTGCCCGTCCTGCCGATCGGGGCGGGGGCGAGCCGAGGGGCTCGCCAGCCGGATGTCTCCCGGCTCGCGCGGAATCCTGGACGGGTGCGGGCCGAGAGTTGCCTGCTCAAGTCTCGCGCGGACACGGCTGGGCGAGAACCACGCCTGACTGGCCTCGGCGACGCGGCCATGCTCCGTGAAGTCGAAACGTCAGGCTGAATTTTGCTATCTGCACCCCCTCTTTCGGCTGGAAGTTTCCCGCCCTTTCTCTCTCCCTATAAATAGGCCTTGCCGGCTCTTAATCCCTCACCGATTCAAAGCGCTCTCTCGCTTCCTGTTCCCCGCGAAGTACGGCTCGTGCTCGCCTTCTGGATCTGTCTCGCACTATTGGTGGCGATTCGGTGGAAATGGGCAGAGGCGGCGGCGATGTGGACGGATGAAGTAAGTGCGCCTGGACCTTCTTAGAGCACAATTTCCTTCACGCCGTTATTTCGGAATGCGAGTACCTGGACGCTCTCGGCGACCACGTCCCGCCTGGTTTTTCTGCGAGACGGCCCAGGGAAACAGAGAAGATTAACGACTTATCCAGGGACGAGCTCGCCATACCCCTGGCTTACTTTGAGGTGGGCCTGCGACTTCCCCTGTGGCCCGAGGTACGCCAAGTGCTGAAGTACTTCGGGGTCGTCCTAGGTCATATGACCCCGAACTCCATAGCCGTTATGGTGGGGTTCGCCTGCTTTCTGCGAGAGGAGCGAGTCGAGTTCAGCCTCGCCGTTTTCCGGATACTATTCTCCTTTTGGGGGAACCGGGATGGGACCGCCTACTTCTCCAGCGCCCACCTCAAGGTGCGGGAGACAGTAAATAAGAGTCATAACTGGCTCAAAAAGTTCCTGTTCGTCAAAGGGGATTTCGGCAACGTCCCCTTCTCGCCGGTGCAGCTCAGCGAGGCGAGCTACTGTCCGCCCAGCCTAGGGGCCATGAGGCCGACTTGTGCGGGTTCTTTGCCGGAAGAATTTCGAGGTCGCGTACCTAGCCCGCCACCTTGACGACCTCGCCGCCGTCCTGCCAGGGGGAGGTTTTCCACTCGCCACTGTTCTGCCTTGCCCCCCTTTTTCCCTTTATCTCACCCCTTCTCCTTGGCAGGCGAGCGCGACATCCCTCTTCACCCCCCCTACGAGAGCGCTCGGATCCCCCCTGTGGTTCTCGCCCGAGCTCAGGCTGCGGATACCGCTCAGCGCGACCCCCCGTCGGTCCCGGCCAAGAAGCGGCCGGGTGGCGGACATCCCACCCCTCCGCCGAAGGTGTCGAAGACCGCGGGTCAGCAACCCGCTGCGAGCCAAAGGAAAGGCAAGGCCCATGTGGGCCTTCCGGCCGAGGGCCCTTCGCCCCCGATGGTTGCTTCGACCAGCGATACACCGGACAGGGCGGCGGGCACCTCCGCGCCGCCGGACGGGTCTCAAGCTGCCGTGAAGCCGGTGTCGTGGGGTCACCGCAACTTTGGCTACGGCGAGAGATATCTAGATGAGCTCGGCGCCCCGCTTCTGTCATGGGACAAGGAGTCTAACCACGCGGCGATCTCGACTCTGCTGCCGAGCTGGCTGGAGCAGGACACCATCGGCGGGGAGGCGTATAATTTCTCGTTCGGCCTGTACTCGCGAGAAGACGCCGCCATCTACGACAAAGAGGCGATGCAAGTATTGGTTCACGAGAGCGCGCGGGCCCAGCTACGCGGCCTGGAGCTAGCTCATATGGTAGGGAGGCGCTGCACCCAGCTGGAGCGGAACGCCACCTCCCTGAAGAAGCTGGCGGACGAGAGGGAGGAGGCCCAAAAGCTCGCTCAGGAAGACGCGAACCTTCAGAGGAGGCGGGCCGACGTGGCAGAGGAGTCCCTCGCACAGTACTTGGGCGGGGTGGTTTGTGCTCACCCTCGACAACCGCCCTTTCTTGCGAATCCACCTTATAACTTTCTTTTCCTCTTTTCAGGATGTCGCGACGGCCAGTCGGATGGGTGCTGAGATCGCTGCCCTCACTCAGGACAAGTCAGTGCTGGAGGCATGGGTACGCGAGCTGGAGGCCGTCGCCGTCGTCCCCCCGCCTGACAGCAGGGTCTGTCCGCTCGAACACCTCTCCGACTACGACTTGGAGGTGCTGATGCAAAAGAACGCCGCCAGCGCCGCGAAGTACACGATGCAAATGCTGCGAAGCGCGGATCACCTCAAGAGCGAGGCGGCGGAACTCTCGGCGGACGACGTGGTGTCGGCCCTATTCCTTCCCGTGTCGGACCCTGGGGACAAATCCTTCCAGCCCATTTAGGACTTCTCGCCCCGGATCCTGCGTCTCCCCGCTTTTTTGACATTTGTTAGTTAGATGTATATTATCATGTATGTTTACCTATTTTGAGATGTACGGGCGGGCTGCGCCTAGACTTCGTGATTTTCACCTATTATTGCTTTTATAAATGCTCTCTCGCCCGCCTTATTTGTATATTTGCTATTGCCGTGCGGGGCGACCTGCCTCTGTGCCCCAGCCCTGATGATGCGGTTGCTCGCCCGCCAAGCGAGGCGAGTTGGCTCTCGCTTTGCCTGAGTTATCAAATCTCTTGCGGGTTCTCGCCTAGGTTCTCGCCTTCGTTCGGCCATCTTTCTTGGGGCTGGGTGGTCATGTTAGACCCCTTTTTGGTTTATCTTCGTGATTCCAATCTGCTATTAATGCCATTCGAGTAGTTCCTGGCTTGGCCGGCTAGGTGGGAGCCCGGCAATGTGATTCGTTCTGGGTCGCAAATCATTGCCATCGAGTGACATCCGGCCCTGCCAGCTAGATGAGAGCCTGGCAGCGGGATCTTCTCGAGGCTAGGGATGACACCGAGTGACTTCCGACCCTGCCAGCTAGGTGGGAGCCTGGCAGCGGGATCTTCTCGGGGTCCAAAACACGTTCCATCAAGTGACTTCCGGCCCTGCCAGCTAGGTGAGAGCCTGGCAGCAGGATCTTCTCGAGGCTAGGGATGACAGCGAGTGACTTCCGGCCCTGCCAGCTAGGTGGGAGCCTGGCAGCGGGATCTTTTCGGTGTCCAAACACATTCCATCGAGTGACTTCCGGCCCTGCCAGCTAGGTGAGAGCCTGGCAGCGGGATCTTCTCGAGGCTAGGGATGACACCGAGTAACTTCCGGCCCTACCAGCTAGGTGGGAGCCTGGCAGCGGGATCTTCTCGGGGTCCAAACATATTCCATCGAGTGACTTCCGGCCCTGCCAGCTAGGTGAGAGCCTGACAGCGGGATCTTCTCGAGGCTAGGGATGACACCGAGTGACTTCCGGCCCTGCCAGCTAGGTGGGAGCCTGGCAGCGGGATCTTCTCGGGGTCCAAACACATTCCAACTTTCTATTCTAGCTGGCTACGACAATACTGGGGGGGGGGGAAGGAATTCGTTATAACCAACGTGTTGCTTACATGCGCTTAGGGAAAAAATCTTTTCAGGTCGTCTCCACTCCAGGTGAGACTCAGGGTCTCGCCTTCTACATTTTGGAGCCGATAGCCCCCTGACTTCAAAGCTTCCTTCGCAATAAATGCCCCCTCCCAGCTGGGGTTAAGCTTCCCTACGGACGCTGACCTCCCTACCGCGTCCACCTTCTTCAGCACCAGGTCTCCTTCCGCCAACTTCTTGACCCTGACATGCTTGTCAAAGTATTTGGCCATCCTCCTTTTTACCTCCTCCCGTCAGATGGCCGAAAGGTCCCTCAATTCTTCCACCATGTCAAGGGAGAGTCTCAGCTACCCCTCGTTCTCGGCTCGCCATTCCTCTCAGCCCTCTCTGGCCGCCCCGACTCACGGCGTTTGGACTTCAAATTCTATGGGGAGCACCATCTCGCACCCATGGGAGAGCTTGAAGGGGGTCTTCCCCGTAGCCGTGTTAGGGGTGGTTCTTAGGGCCCAAAGAACTGCGAGGAGCTGCTCCACCCAGCTCCCCCTCAAATTCTCCACCTTTTTCTTGAGGAGATTGACGATGATCTTGTTCGCGGCCTCCACCTGCCCGTTGCTCCTGGGGTGGTGGACCGAGGCGAACCTGAGGTCGATTCCAAGCTGCTCGCAGAAGCTGGTGAACTCGGCACTGGCGAACTGGGGTCCGTTGTGGGTGACGATGGCCTGGGGTAGCCCATGGCGACAGATGATCTCCCCCCAAATAAAGTTCCTGATCACTTGGGAGGTCACCTTTGCCAACGCCTTCACCTCCGTCCACTTCGAGAAGTAGTCGATCATCACTAGGAGGAACCTTCTCTGACCGCTGGCCTGGGGAAATGGTCCAACCAAATCCATTCCCCAGATTGCAAAGGGCCAGGGGGCCGTGATACTCTTGAGTTGTTGGGCCGGCTGCAGCTGGAGGGGGGCAAACAGCTTGCACTTATGACATCTTCTTGCGAACTCCGCGGCGTCTCGGCCCAGGGTGGGCCAAAAACACCCTTGCTTGACTATCCTTCCCTCCAGGGTCCGACTCCCGGAATGACTCCCGCACTCCCCGGAGTGGACTTCCTCCAATATCCTCTGCGCCTCACCCTCGGCTACGCAGCGAGTCAGCATCCCGGAGAGGGTCTTCCTGTATAGCTGCCCGTCCTTAAGGAGGTAGTAAGCCGACTTGTGCCTCAACTTCTTCCTGTCTACCCCCTCCGGATATTCTCCCGTGGAGAGGAAAACTACTACTGGATCCATCCACGAAGCTTGCCGGTCGATCTCCATGAGCTCCCCTTCTTCGATGGAGGGGAGGAACAGGTCGGTGATGGTGCCCCCTGCCCGGGGACCATGCTTTGCTAACTGGTCGGCTTTTTCGTTCTCTTCCCTTGACACGTGTCAGATGGAGAAGGTCTGGAAGGTCCCTATGACCCCCTTCACTTTGGCCAAGTACAACTTCAGAGTGGGTTCCCTTGCTTCGAACTCCCCGTTGATCTTGGAAGTCACCACCATGGAGTCGGTTAGGACCTCCACATCCCGTACCCCCAGCTCCCTGGCCAGGCGCAGCCCCGCTATCACTGCCTCGTACTCGGCCTGGTTGTTGGTAATGGGAAAGTGCACCACCACCGTCTGCTCAATCTGAGTCCCTTGGGGGCTTTCTAGGACCACCCCCACTCCAAGGGAATGCCTCCCTGAGGCTCCATCCACCCTCACCTTCCAAGGAGTCGGGCGGGTGAGCTCCTCCTCCGCTACTTCCATCACGTAGTCGGCCAGGAAGTCGGCCATCGCCCGAGCTTTGATCGAGAGCTGCGAAACGAAAGAGACATAGAACTCGCTCAGCTCCACCGACCACTTGGCCAGCCGGCCTGAATGCTCCACCCCCTCGAAGATGTTGCGGAGGGGATGGTCGGTCACCACTCGGATTGATTGTGCCTGGAAGTAAGGTCGCAGCCGCCGGGCCGAGATGATTAGGGCGAATGCAAGCTTCTCCAAGATCGGATACCGGAGCTCGGCCTTCCTCAGGACCCGGCTGACGTAATAAATAGGGAGCTTCTTGTTTCCTTCCTCGCGAACCAAGACGGAGCTCAGGGCCTCCGCCCCGACCCCGAGGTATAAGAACAAGTCCTCCCCCTCCTTCGGTCCTTGGAGCAGCGGAGCCTGTGTCAACTGCGCCTTGAGGGCCTGGAATGCCTCCTCACATTCCTTGGTCCATTCAAACCTCTGACCACCCCTTAGCATTTTGAAGAAGGGGGAGCACTTCTCCCCTGCCCGAGAAAGGAAGCGACTCAGCCCTGCTAGCTTCCCCGTCAACTGTTGGACCTCCTTTGCGTTCCGCGGGGACCCCATCTCTAAGATAGCCTTGACCTTGTCCGGATTTGGCTCGACCCTCGCGGGGGTGAGGAGATGCCCAAAGAACATTCCCCTGCTGGCCCCGAAGACACACTTAAGGGGGTTCAACCGCATCTTGTATCTGCGCAGGGTGGCGAAGGTCTCCTCTAGGTCCCGGAGGTGGGAGTCCACATCCCGGCTTTTGGTCATGAGGTCGTCCACGTATACCTCCAAATTCCTCCCCCTTTGCTCCTTGAATACCCTATCCATCATTTTCTGGTAGGTGGCCCCAGCGTTCTTTAGCCCGAATGGCATCATCTTGTAGTAGTAGCAGTCATCCCCTGTGATGAATGAGACATCCTTGATGTCTGGGGGGTGCATCCTGATCTGATGGTAACCTGAAAAGGAATCTAAAAAACTCATTACAGAAAAGCCGACGGCTGAGTCAACCAGCGCGTCGATCCGAGGCAAAGGATAACAGTCCTTAGGACAAGCTTTATTGAGTAATGAAAAGTCGATACACATTCGCCATCGGTCATCTCCTTTTTTAACCATCACGACGTTGGAGACCTAGCCGGGGTACTGAATCTCGGACACGAAGCCAGCCCTGAGAAGCTTCGCCACTTCCTCCCTGATGGGTTCCGCCAGCTTGTCTGCCGTGGATCTCTTTTTCTGCTGAACGGGGCGTGTTCCCGGGTCCAGGTTGAGGCGGTGGCAAGCCACATCCGCGTCAACCCCCGACATATCCGCGGCGTTCCAGGCGAAGATGTCCACGTTCTTCCGGATGCACTCCAGCATCCTGCCCTGGTCCTCCGGGTTCAGCCCCCCGTTGACGCGGATCTTCTACGTCCTGCCTCCATGGGTGAGCACCTCCAGCTCTACCACTTCTTCCATGACCTCCAGCTTGGACTGCTCTGCCCATCCCTCAGCATCCCCTTCCTCCGGAACTGGGATCTCTACCTCCATCTCTTCCCCCACAGCCACCACTCCGGCCACCCCCAGATCTTCTCATGCTGCTTCCTCAGCGCGACTCTCTATCCCCAGCTCCTCGCTGACAACCCCCTGCTCGGCCTCCTCCATCCTCCGACCCATCTCCTCGGCTCCCTCCTGCCAAGAGATAGTGTTCACCGCGATGACATAGCACTCCCGTGCCACCTTTGGGTCCCCCCTGACTCTGACCTGAATACCCTCAGCGTTGAACTTCAAACACTGATGGAAAGACGAGGGGATGTAGCGGAAAGCGCTGATGAGAGGCCTCCCGAAGATGGCGCTGTAGATGCTGGGGGCGTCCACAATGACGAACTTGCAGTTTCGGGACTGCTCACCCAGGGTGACATGGAGGCCAACTCCTCCCTCTACTTCCTTCCTTTCTCCCGAGAACCCGAACAAGGGCCCGTCCGAGGCCAACACCCTCTTAGCCTCCACCTTCATCGCGTCAAATGCCTTTTTGAAGACGACGTTGACGGAGCTCCCATTGTCCACGAGGATCCGAGAGACAGTGAAGTTCTCGATGGCGGCCTTGATGACCAGCGCATCACAGAACGGATCCTCGTGGTCTGGCATATCACTTCTGGAGAAGGTGATCCTCTGCTCCGGCGGCGGGGTTTGGGATGTAGAGGCGACGCTCCGCCGGTACATGGTGTGGAGGCTTGCCTTGCGGGAAGCTTCGATCCCCACTCCCCCGTGGATGACTCTGATCCCTCCTCGGGTCCCGACATCAACCCGGTCCTCGCAACCATCCTCCTCTGCCCGAGGCAGGACCTCCTCGATTCTAACTTCTTGCCGCGCCTCCTGCTGGTGCTACTGCTGCCGCTCCCTATTCCCTCTCATCTCCAAGAATTCCGGGCACGTGGATGTTGCGTGCCCCTCTTCCTGATGGAAGTCGCAATAGGGGCAGCTCCACCCTGAACTCCCTTCTCCTCCTCCTCATGATCCACCTCCTTGCTCTGAAAGCTATGACCATGGCCTCCTCCTGATCGGGGAGCCGGGGCCTCTGACCATGCCTCCAGCCCGGTGGGTGGAACTGGTCCTGCCTCCCCTGATAGTGACCCCTTCCGAAGTACCCTATCTGTGGCCCTTGCCCCTGCCCTTCAGGTCTCCAGCCCAGCCGACGGTCGGGCTCCTGGTGCACCCACCTCGGCTGCTGCTGCCACTGGAGCTGCCTCTGCTCCCTCTGCCTAGGCTCCCCTCTTCTCTCTTCCTGTGCTCTTCCTCCCTTCGACTCCTTTTCCTCCCCCGTCGCCCACCTGGCCAGCTTCCTTGCGAATTTAGGGTTCGACGCCTCCCCGTCGACCTCTCTCGCCTCCCTCTCCATCAACTCCTCGTAGGAGAGAGGGGGAACTCTCTTCAGCTTCATTCAGAAGAACCCCTGCTGTAGGCCCAGGGTAAAGGCCATCATTAGACTATGGCCCGGCATCTCTTGGACCTGGGTGACTTCCTCCTGGAATCGATCCACATAGCTCCCCAACGTCTCGTTCACTCCTTGCTTAATGTGGAACAAGGACTCAGACTCCTTCCTCTTCTTCGAAGTAGTGATCCTCAGCATGAATACTCGGCGCAGGTCCTCAAAACAGTAGATGGAGCTGGCCGGGAGCTGGTGGAACCACTCCCTTGCCTTCTCCCGGAGAGTGATGGCGAAAAGTCGGCATTTGAACCCATCCGACATCTGACGGATGGAGACCACGTCTTCGAACCATTGTACGTGCTGGACCGGGTCTCCCTTCCTAGTGTAGTAGGACATCTCGGGCTCCCTGAACCCGTCTGGTACTAGTGCTGAGGAGACCAGCTCGCTGAAAGGGATGCCCCCCCCAACTGGCGGGTCGGCGAGTCTCGCGGGCCCAGCTCGCCGAACCTGCCTCGGCTTGCCGAGCCGGGGAAAAGCTCGCGCCCTGGGAGCTCGCTCCCTCGGCCTTCCTCGGCTACTTCCTTCCCAGCTCGCCTGCCGGGAGCGTCCTCGCCCAAGGAGGGGTCGGCCGCAATCTGGATTGCCGGAGTCGAGCACTCGGCCCGCGTGCCGAGCGCGAACTTGACTAGAGTCAGCACCTCATTCCTGAAGTCTTCAAACATTCCCACCATTGCAAGAGGCGGTGGGGGCGACGAGTCCTGCCTGTCAGATCCTTGACCTCCCGTCATTGAGCTTGCCGAAGCTTTTCTGCGCTGACCACTGTCCACGCTCACCGCACCAAAATTTTGAAACCGGAACCCGACCTCTTGTGGAGTTCAACCCTTGGGGAAGGGGTGGTCTCGCACCTACTTTGCTCCTGCAAGAAAAACAACGAAGAAGACAAGAAGAAACAGACCTAAGGGCTCGGCAGGGAGGTCCCACCACAAACCCGGAAGATCTCTGAGCCCTTCCCCTCCTTAGCCAGAAGCCGTGCTAAAGGCACCCTCAGAGAACACTTAAAAACAAGAGTAAGGAGGCACTTCAAGCGTGTCCCCTGAGGTACCCCCTTGGGTCTTATTTATAGTTTTTGGGAATCTGAACTGCCAATAACCAAAAGAACTGACCTGAAAATACCAAAAAGCCCTTGGTTGGGTCTGCCAACATCCAAACTCCGCTGTTCTAAGTAGCTATGTGCAGTCCAACCTGGTCTGCCAACAGCGTGGCTCCGTCGTTCTGAGGGGCTATTCGCACCCCTGGGGAGTCAGCTCGCCTCCAATCCTCCTCCGCGGGAGGCGGGCACGACCTGGCTTTAGCTGGCCGCCTGTTCTCCCTGGGCGAGCGCGAGCCGGACCGTCGCGACCTGCCTGTCTTCTACCGGGGCGGACCGGCGGCTAGGTCGCGTGTGGAGGCTGGCCGGTGGCCACCGCGACCCCCCGATCGGCTCGCTAGTTGCGTGTCGCCAAACCCATCTGCTTTGGTCAGTGATTCCCCGCGCGACCCTCTCGCTCGCCTCGCCCGGCTCGCTCGCCTGAAATGGGCGGGAGCAGGACAGCCCTCCTGCCGTATATCCATTTTGCCGCATGGGTGCGGGTCGCGGGGCTAGGTCTGCTCGACCTCCTTGGCGGGACCCGCTCGCCGGACACGGGGTTGTACAGTGAGGAGTGTGGTCACCGCCCTAGTGGATAGAATCACCACCACAGCCCGCGCGCTAGCAAAACCTGCGTCCGCTAAGTCCACAAAGACTTAGCCGGAAACAAAGGAAAAACCCACCAGGAGCAACGCACCTTTGGGCGAACTCTCATTAGTCCACCCAAGCTATGTGGACAAGGCATCAGACCGCATAGCCTGCAAACACTGGACAACATCCCCCTTCAGTGACTGTCCACACAAATAAGAGACAGTCCGCATACTACCAGAGCAACACCTCCATCCGTCACAAGCCCACGACCAAAGGCAGTCCTCCCGGTCAACAGCAGACTTGGCGGATACTGCGGATATACTGGTCTTGTCACAGAGTGTGACCAAGTCTAGAACCTCCAAAGGGCATAACGCTAGCTCGGCGGACATATCTCCATCCGCCAATCAACCAAGCAACACAGACCGCCAAATCCTTGCCAAAGAGAAGCAGTCTGCAAGCTACTCGCACGCCTGCCCAACGCAACGGCTATCTGTCGGACTCCACACACCAGTCCTGCTACAGCAATAGCAGTGTTGTACTACCAGTGCTCGGCAAGGCCATAGCCAAACTCTAAGTCAATCCGCAACAGCGAACACCGCAGACATGAAAGTCCGAAAGCCTCCCGTGGACAGGACCCAATCTGTCGGATAATACTAGCTTGCAACACGGCCACTGAGGAACGTACATCAGTCCGCGAACCTTTCTCCGCTCAGGCCGCTCCTTGGCTAAACCAGAAAGATAGCCAACACCCTATTCGCAGATAACAGTCCGCCCAGGCCGCGGACTTATTCCACACAAGCCGCACAGAAGAACAACCAGCTTCCACTAGACCTATCACCAGGCCGCATAACAGCAGTCCGCCCAGTCCGCCGACTATGACCACTCAAGCCGCCCGGCCTGCTCATCAACCACTTCCACTTCACAATTTTTAAAAATATGTTTTGAACTTAGACCATCAGATCTATAATATAGAAAATACTAAAAGACTAAGAATGAATGACTCGAACCCTATGTATCTTTGGCATTGTCGTTTGGGCCATGTAAATGAGAAACGTATATCCAAGCTCCATAAAGATGGATGTCACAACCCGCATTTTCACCGCATAATATAACTTATCAGAGTAATGGAAAATGCACGTCATGATGTCATGTCAGTAGGGGATAACTACGAACGCTCAGACAAACACCTACTTAATCATGAAGAAAGATTCTTTAAGTTAACTTAAGGTAAAATCAGTTTAAGCACAATAGTTAGACGTATCCCTTGGCTTTGTGGCACATTTAGTCCACGAATCAAAATATAATTATACACTGTGGAAAAATACTTATTTAGATTAACTCCAACATCCAACATGAGTATAAACATCCACAAAGACAACTCATGCTATGCAAGACTCTAAATTTATAATAGTAGTAAGAACAACTTTTACGATCACTAAATCTAACAAGTTAGAATTTTTAAATTATGCAGTGCATGGACTAATAGTAATAGATTTTATTCTTAAAAATACCTAACATGCATTCCTAGCATAAGTCCTCCCAGAGAGCAAGTAATTCACATCCACATATAGAGAAATAAGCAGCTAGTAAGTATCTAAAAGTAGCAATTCTGTGGGCGTCAACAAACTGACACGAACCCACAAACAGAAATGTATGTCTGAGCCAGTAAAAAAACAAAATAGACAACAAACTACAACACTAAGACGAGGCAACAACTATGGCCAACACTGCGGCCCAGAACTCCAAAACCAGCTCTGCTATCTGCTACTGCTCTGAACCTGAGGCATTCCAAAGACAGAACACCTCAGCAAGAAGGTACAAATGGTGACAGAAAATTAATGAGCGAAAATAAACAAAGGTCAAAAGTGGTACCAACCCAAGACCAAAAACACTGAAGTAGAGTACAAAATAGGAACAAGTCATCATCCGAAAAAAGAACTCTTATGTGATTCGTCACGTACAACAATAGTACACCAAACACACGAGACTATAAGGTGACAACATGAATAATTCGTAAGGAAGAAATATAAAACCTTTATTAGGCACATGTGGTCGACTCTACGCAAAAACACGGGCGAGGTGGTCACTCGTGTACACACCACCCAAAAACAAGGGAGAGGTGGTCACTCTTGGGCACACCCACACGAATATAAAATCCGTCAAATAGCGAGGGAGTCTCATACTCTCCACCATACACCGCAGACACCCAAAAACCAGGTAGACTTCCACAGGGCACTAATGAAGGAAACAAACACTGTGGAGGTGGAATCACCCACTAACTCCGATAATCAAGAAAAGCACCAAGAAAACACCACATATCTCGAGATTTGGCTCGTCATATTCTACTTGACATTACTAGATACAAGACATGGTTGATCAACCCTTATGAACGATTTACAAACCTAATTAAACTCTAATACGTTCAATAACGATAAATAAGGCGTTTAAACTATCAATAAGACACATCAGGAACGGTCAAACATATCCGGAGAAAAAAATTGAGTTCACCATGACAAAACATTACAACATCATGTGATCATTGAGAAGGTTAATCATAACAATAATTTGGAAGAACAAGTGTAGAAAATTTAAGGAATATGAAAACATAGCCGTTACCATCAAATCGGACAAGGAGAAACAAGGGGAAACCACCACTTGCCTTGGTTTTACCGAAAAATTCCTCTGAATCACTCCACATCGTAGATCGGGGCAAAAGGATGCGGGAGGAGTTGAAATCTGAGCAAGAACGGCCGAAAATGAGGTTAGGGCCGAAAATTCCTAACGAGAAATCTTAAGAACCGGGGATGATATTACCACGATGTCATAGCTATCAGCGAGAGCTTTCCGGATCTATGTTCGGTTGAAGATTTCGAGCACCGGAGTACCGTCGGCGGCCACCGGAAGATTCACGAAAAAGAAACTCTCTCTCTCTCTCGCTCGCTGCTCTGGTTCGGGAGAAAAGAATTAACAGAGAAGATGAAGTTCGGTTCTAAAACCTAAGTTTATGAATATATATATATATATATATATATATATATATATATATATATATATATATATATATATATATATATATATATATAATGTTTATAAAAAGTTTTGTCAAAAACATGTTATTTTGAGCGGCTTCGCGGGAACCCACAATATAGGTCTAGGACGACTCCAAATCGCAAAGTGTCCAACATGCAAGTTGTAGATCTTGTCGAGACGAACAAATTTCATGTTGACTAGTTTTTCGTACGACTCCGTTTTGACCCTCAAAATGGTTCCCAAACTCAGACAGTACAGACTAAAAGACATGAAGCACAATAACGAATCAGTCCAAGAAATCCTTAAACACCATATTCATCTAATCCATGAAAGCAGTGGGTGCATTGGTTAAACCAAAAGACATCACCAAAAACCCATAATGTCTATGCCGCAAACGGAAAGCGGTTTGGGTAATATCTGCCTCACGAATTCTCAACTGGTGGTCGTCTGAGTGAAGATCGATCATTGAAAATACCGAGCTACCACACAACTGATCGAACAGATCATCAATCCTTGGCAGGGGATATATATTCTTAATGGTGACCTTGTTCAATTCTCTGTAATCGATTCAAAGCCTCATCGATCCATCCTTCTTCTTTGCGAACAAAACCAGAGCACCCCGCGGAGAAGAACATGGTCTAATAAAACCACAACTCAACAACTCATCGAGATGAGTACGCAACTCATCCAACTCACGCGGAGCCATATGGTACAGTGCTTTGGCAATAGGACGAGTACCTGGCTCGAGGTGTATCACAAACTATATCTCCCTTTCAGGAGGAAGACGTGGAAGACTATCAGGAAAGACATCTGGAAACTCTCGCACCACTGAGACATCCTCAAGACGTGGTGTAACAAAAGCTATTTCCAGAGCAGAAATAAAAACTAAAAGACATCTTGCAACCAGACTCTATAGCACGATAAGCACGTACCGCAAAAATGACAGGGGAAATTCTGTCCTGAAATCCATAGACGCTCATAGATTGGCCATTGTCCATTCTGAAATCCAGTAACTTACCCTTGCATTGGACTACTGCATCATACTTGGATAGCCAGTCCATGCCCAAAATCACGTCAAAATCAGCCAGATCTAAAATCATCAAATTCGCAAAGGCCAGAAAATTGCCAAGATAAATAGGGCATCTCAAAACTCCTTGATTAGATATCACCGAATCACCGGAAGGGAGCTAGACATTGAAGGAGTCTCCTAATTGATCCACATCCAGGCGATGTTTATCAACAAATCTCCGGGCCACGAAGGAATTTGTGGCACCCGAATCGAAAAGAATGCCCGCTCACCTATTCTGCACCTTAAACTCCCTTAAATCCATAACATACATAACTAAACGAACGATAACTACGGCAACAACAAGAAATAATAAAGATATCTTAAACTTGGGATAACCTGATATCACTTGCGTAGAGGTTTGAGCTTCCTCGCTGGTCATCACGTTCAGCTTTACTTTTCCTTTATCCAGATTCGGTGGCGGCGACAGAGCTTGAAGTGGGGCAGGCTGTAGTGGGGGCTGAGCCCGGGGGCATGAAGACTTCTGGTGTCCCTTCTGCCTACACTTGAAGCAAATCCTTTCTTTCATCCAGCACCGACTCACATCATAATCCTTCCTTGCACAGAACGAGTACACTAGCTCTCCCTTGGGTGCACCTTGTATGGCGTGCACCTGCTGCTGCTTCAGGGTGGCAGTCCTCTTGAAACTCCTTTCGTAAGGGTAGCCAGGACGACCACAGAAGCTACACACTTCCTTACTTTTCTTCTTCGAAGATGGGCCATACGCCCTAGAGATACCATCCTCAACACCTTTCCTTTTCTCCTTCCTCACCGCAGCACCATGGTTCTTAGCATTTTCAATCGCTTCCACTTTCAAAGCGGCTTCCACTGCTTCAGCATAACTTTCAGCTCGGTAAGCACATGTCAACTGTTGGACATCGCTTCTTAATCCTCCCAAGAAACATTTCACTCTACCCTCCTCAGAAGCTACCAAATTAGGAGCAAACCGACTCAGTTTGCTAAACATAATTTCATACTTGCTCACGGTGAGCTGTCTCTACTTCAAATGCATGAAGTTATTCATCAGGCGGTCCTGCTCGAATGAGGGTAAAAACTTCTTCAGCAGCATCTTCTTATAAGATTCTTAAGAACATCCTTCCTTCAGACTCTCCCTTTCCCGTATCCACCAACTCTTTGCCAGGCTCTTTAACTGATAGGCTGCAATCATCACCTTCTGGGCTTCTAGAATTCTGGAATACGAAAATGTCTCCTCGATGGAGATGATCCAATCATCTAAAACCATAAAGTTAGCACTCCCGTCGTAGGTGGAAGGTTCTAACTGCTGGAAGTGCGATATGAAATTCATTTCTGGTGGTATCACCATCGGGGGCACCAGAGGAGCAGGGGATCTGGCACGCCTTGGCCTAAGGCAGGCTCTTGCACTAAAGGTTGCTGTGCGGGAGCGGAAGACAACAAAGACTCAATTTGCGATTGCATCACAAGTAATTGTCTCGACAGAGCCTCATTTCTCTTACGCAGACTCTTGATAATCGCATCACCTTGCGCACCTGGTCACTCGCCCTCTGACTGGGGAGTCGACCTCTCGTGGGACGCTTTGGAGGCATTTCTAAAAAATAATAGATAACTCATGAAAATCCTAGCTTACAATAACGCCACACGACTGGTTCAGACCACACATAAAAGACACTTGCTTACACTGCAACTTGCTCTGGGATTTTATAATGATGCAATGTCCTACTAAGGATGATATCCTCTCATCCTATTGACTCTTGTTCCTATGACATGAATGCATGGGTTCTTCATTCTTATTTAAAATCATGTATGTATATGTGTCATCATGTAAACCTTAACTTAGCACGCGTGCTTATGCGATGATATGCAATGTATGCAGTGTTATGCATTCTAAAATGGCCTTAATGCATGTATGAGCGGCGTACACATGAAATGTTATGCATTCCATACTACATAACATCGCATGCAATGAGAAAAGAAAACATTCTAATGGTCACCCATATGATGGTGGTTATGCATCTCATACTACATAACCGTCGCATGTTGCCTCTGTTGGGTACTGTATCCACAATTACCTGGATTTGAGGAAGCCACCTGTCAAGCTAAGATGAATTCACAATGTATTTGATGAATCCTCTCAAGTTGTGCTTGCAGTTCCTCCACGCTAAGTGCACACCAATGTCAGGGTGCAGTAGGTTAATATACACGGGTCTGCACGACGTAATCCATCGTTGAGCAGATCAGTGTGTTGGCCTATGTGTACTCTCTCTATTGGAGTGCACTTACTTTCAAGTACAGGACCGTTCATATGCAAGAGAAGACAAGGAGCATGGATGGGTCAAGGAGCAGCTCCTGGGTGGAAGACGAAAATTCGTCCAAGGAAAATTCGACGAGAATCACCAAGTGATTCTCGCCGAATCGACGAGAATCATTAGTGATTCTCGCCGACTCCTTCTGGCTACCTCAAAACGGTGCCAAGTAAGATTCGGCGAGAATCACTAGTGATTCTCGCCGAACCAGTGGTTAAGCAGCTCATGAATACCAAGTGAAAATCGTTGAGAATCAATAAGTGATTCGGCGAGAATCACTAGCGATTCTCGACGAATCGGCGAGAATCACTTGGTGATTCTCGCTGATTCGTCGAGAATCACCTGTGATTCTCTCCGATTTTCACTTAGCATTTTCTCGGGATGCTGCTGGACCGGAGTCTACCGCTGGACCAGTTTGAACCGGATTTCGGGGTTATACCTGTGGGTCCCACAACGGTCAAATTAGTAGTACCTACAGTGTATAAATACATGGGTGTTTTGAACAGTAAAATACAGAGAAAGAAACCGAGCCGCGACGTAACCCTAAAATCGCGAATTCTCTCCGCCGCCGCCGTCGCGCTCGGGCAAGTAGGTCGTCGTCAACAATCGGGAATCCTTCGTAATCTCCGGCGACAGAAGCTTAGCAAAGCTTGAGTCTCACGTGTCTATCCAGAGATCTCTTGTCTCTCGATTGGTTGACCGGGAAAAACTCCCCCGTCCGAATCGATCGAGACGACTGATCCTCGTGTGACCGTTGGAAGACCAAGCTAGCTTCGCTACGATGTTTGGATCTCCAAGTTCAGCAGCCGCTCATCATTGTAGCCGCCGATCCCGAAGCTAGCCGCCGCTCGTGTTGCCGCCGCCGGTTCCGGGGAGATCCTTTCCAAGAGAGACCAAGGTTGTAGACTCTTCGTTGACTTCACGAACACGTCGTCGAACGAAGAGGAACACCGCAGTCTCCAAACGAAGTTTGTATCTCGTATACATTCTATATTTACTTTTGTTGTAAAGGAACTTTTGTTCCGTGTTGTAAGGGTTGGGTGCAACCCGTTTTGTGGGAGTGTTGACTCTCACGTGTGGAAGGGTTCCTTCCGTTAGTGCATGGATTGGATTTCAATCCCATTGGAGGAGTGACCGAGTCATCCCTTGTTGGGAGATAGGTCGAAGGGGGAAAGTGGATGTACCCAAGTCGGGGAACCACTATAAATTTCCTGTGTATTCTGTGTGCTGTGCTTTTTATTTTTATTGTGCAGGTACATTCGTAAATTCCGCAAAAGCGCTACTCGTCACCTATTCCCCCCCATAGGTGCACATCGTTAACACTAGGTGGACTTTCAAGTGGTATCAGAGCGAGGTTTCTCATCAAAAAGGTTAACACCTTGAGTAGAATCCTGCCACCAGTGTCAGAAGCATGGAGCTAGATTATGAGATACCGCCACTCAAACTCCCCGCCTGCACAAAGGATTATTATCCCATCTGGAGAATGAGAGTGTCATGTCACCTTGATGCTATCGATCCTCGAGCATCCTTCATCCTGGAAGAGGCTCCGTTTATTCCCATGAAGACTTCTGACTCTGGGATCCAAGTGCCCATGTGCATTGCTGAGATGTCAGAGATGGAACTTTCATTTTTTCAATTAGACCAGAGGATTCGTCAAATTATCTTGGATATCTGGTCTGGAGCCTCTCGCTCTAGATTGGAAAAATGCAGAACGGCTAAATCTCTGTGGATGATGATCTCAGAGCTGATGGGGGGGGGGTCAGAGAAAGCTGGAATATGCTGTCAATCAGAGGATGAAGCGTATGTTGGGGTCCTCACTTCTGAAGATGAAGGCAAGGATCCCTCGGATTGCATCAGAGCTCCAGTATCCTTATCAGAGACTGAAGAGGATAGTGAGGAAAGCAGCTCTGATGTGGATGAAACAATGTTCACTGGATCTAATGACAATAACACAGAAGAGCAGGTAACTTCTTCATCCTGCCCCGTATCTCTTGAAATTTCTAAAGACAGGAACTGCCCTCCTTCAGAAAATGCTGATTCCCTGAAGAGAGCCCTTCAGTCAAGCAACCTACTTGCTGAGGAGCAAGCTCAAGAGATTGCTCGACTGAAGATCTTGTTGGTTCTTCAATTGGCATCCAACAAGGCCAAGGACTCTAAGATCTCAGCTCTAGAGAGTAGTCTAGAGAATGAGAAAAGAATAGTTTCAAACTTCTCCAAGGTTGATGCCATTAAGAGAAAGCAAGAAAACGGGTGGATCTCCCGGATTATCAATTTGTGGAGAAATGGGGAAACGGTATTCCGACCCCCCACTCCAAGCAGGAAGGCAACTCATCATGCCTTCAGGTATGACCACAGGAATAGTCGTGGTCACTGCAAGGGTGATCTGTCCCCATGTGGAGACACCCGGAGTGCAAGGGCCGGCATGGCCACCCACGAGAGAATACCTAAGGCTCATTCTGAGCACTTTGTATTCACTGTCACTGCCTCAACACAGTGTGGATCTGCATGTCCCAGCTCACAGAAGACTTCTCACCACTCGAGGACACGTGATAGAGAGGATAGAAGTCATGATGTCAGGCTCCATGGGGCCTCAGTAAGGGAGATGCCTGAAAGAATGGCACCACCTTCCCGGCCTCATAACGCTCACAACATGCATTCTTTCCACCCTTCCACGTGTCACGACGGAAGAGGAATTTTTGTGACAAGATCATGCCCTATCCCGTTTAGACCTAGGACCGTGACTACATTAGTCACTAGATCTGGTCGGAAACGTCGATACAACATTCACCCTTGTTGGTGCTGCGGCAAAGTGGGGCACTTTGTTATCGATTGTTGGCATAACCCCTCTGTGCCCACGGCAAGGGCTTATCCACATTCTCGGGACAGAGGTAGTCTTCCAGACAGGTTTTCTGAAGGAAGGCAGTTGCGTGCTTATGCTAACAGGAACCTAGGACCCAATATGATTTGGGTTCCTAAGGTAAAGTAATTCTTTCTTACAGGGTAGTCTAGGTCCCCGTGAATATGATGGGAACTAGACAGTAGGTGGCTCAAGACTAAATTGGAACAAGCGTCTGCAATAACAGATGTGATGTCTGTTTGAGCATACCCACTTTGAGCCTCTAATGTGTTCTACCTGTGGGACTAAGACGATGACTCTCAAAATCCCAGGTAATTTTGATCAGTTCAAGGACTTGCGTCATATTGCATCCTCATTTAAAATATATATACATATATATTTCTATCCATGTGTATATTTATACTTATGCTTATACATGTATGTGTGCACCTCTAAGGATAGGTTAACTCGATGCATGCAAACCTTTACACATCAATAAAGGGTTAACGAAGATATGTCATCGTGAATCTCGACAACTCACAATTGACATCAAGAAGTCTTTGGAAAAGCCTCGCTCAAATCCAAATAGATTGACTTTAAAATATACATGTATTTATCATTTTTATATTGACTTGACATCAGAAAATTTCAAAAATGTTGCAAGCTTCTCAACGTGAAAATTCCTAGTCAAGAAATCTCTCAATTTCGAATTAGACAAATCCCGCCGACCCTTCGCCTTCTTCACGAATCCCGCCGAATTAGACAAATCTCGCCGAATTAGTCAAATCCCGCCGACCCTTCGCCTTCTTCACGAATCCCGCCTCACGTCGCAGCAGATATCCCGCAAGAGTTCTTCCGCAGACTTGCCGAAACCCGCAAGAGCTCTCCCGACGACCCGCAGCAAGCTCGTCGCACCGCCTACGCCAAACCTCGCCGACACTCCTCCGCTGGACACTCGCCGAGGGGCCACTAATCGCCGCAAGGGACACTTACCGGAAGGACACCTCGCCGACTCCTGCTGGAAAGCTCGTCAAATCCGTCTCCATCAAAGGTTTCCCGCAAGCATCCCGCCGAAGCCTTCACCGACGAACTCTTCAAGTTTCGATTCTTCTCCACTCGAACTAACTCACCGTATACGCCCTTAGGTAACCTCTTCCTCACCCGTACTTGGACGCGCTCACTAGTGATGCTTTCTTTTTGAATGTTCATTAACGCTTAGAGTAGGTCTTCTCTCTCTAGATCTACAATGGCTCCAAGGACAACTGTTGGGTTGGTCTCTGGCTGCGAGCTGGTTCAAACTGGGTTTTCTCACGCCTCGGACGAATTCCGCAACATCATTCTGATGCTGGAAGAGGCTGGGGTAACCTTCGTCTTGGAGTACCCTTGCAAAGTCCTGGACAAAGAGGTGCTGGAGTTCTTCACTACCGCAAGACTCCGAGATGGAGACTCCATAATCAAAAGCAAGGTGGCTGGGGCAAAAGTCAAGATGTCTGCCAGCAAGCTGACTCGCTACCTGCAGCTTTCTAGTTCGGAGCAGGAGGACTATCTGGAGGATGAGGACAAAACCAGAACTCTCTTATTCTGCGGTCTTCCACGAGGAACTCGATCAATAAAGAGAAAGGAGATGAATGAAGAAGGGAAGCTACTGTCTGACATTATTGGAAAAGTGCTCATCTGCAAGCCGGGCTCGCATGACCATATCTCAGGAGATATGTTCAAGATCCTCATAGCTGTTGTCTGCCGCAAGAGGTTCAACTGGGGGGAGTTGCTGTTCGAGAAGATCAAGGACACACTGGGCACTCCTAGTTTCGGCCGCATCATAAGTCTATATCTAAACCAGCTAAACGGAGACAAGTTCGACATGAGCAAAGGTGTCCCTCTCCACTACTTGAAGAAGATGGATGCAAGTGTGTTTGATCGATGCGAGAGGCGTATCGGGCAGCCTGCAGTGGAAGAGCAACAAGAAGTATCTCCAGCAGTCACCCCCGGTGAAATTCCTGATACCTTGTCTGTAGGAATCGAGGGGGAGACTCTACCCCCTCATACGGACGTAGTATCTGAAATCGCCCAGGTGGCCAGGGATGCTGTGGCCGAAACTCGAGAAGAAAGTGACACTATACTGGAGACTGCTGACCAAGAATTGGAAGAGGCTGCTGATATAGATGATTTCTTGGATGATGACGAAGAGGAAGATGAGAATGAGGGACATGAAGTATTTGAGACTCTGGATCCTGTTGAACCTCCATCTGACCAGCCTGCACTAGTGAAGGGGGAGTTAGACAAATCTACAGAGGCCGCCAACATTCCTCCTTTAGAGACTGTGATTGTATCCAGCTCAACAGATGTGTCTGCTGAAATGCAAGGCCCACAAGTGCCTCCGGCTATTCCGTTATGAGATGAGCTCGCCACTCACACTGTCAACATCATTCAGGGCATTGTGAATGAACTCAAAGCCTCTTTCGATGAAGCTCAGAACAAACTGCTGCACAGGATTAAGACATCTGAGAAGCTCATGCTCAAAAATATGGTGGAGATCAACCATAAACTGGACGTAATGGAGAAGAAATTTGAAGAAAAGTACACCGAGGCAGGCCAAGCTGTTACACTTCTCATGGCCGGCTTGAAAAAGAATACTGATACTCTGGCTGTCGTAAATCAGAATGCACATGTTGTCGCTAACAATATTCAAAAGTTTGACGGAAATATGGTCACTCTTAACGCCAATCAGCAGGCCCTGGTCTCTGAATTCTCCAAGACCACGAAGCACATTGATGACTCCCTACATTCCTATACCAACTGCATCGCTGTCGAAGCCAAAAAGGGGGAGAAAGAGTATATAGCTAAGTTGGCCGAGCTTCAAGAAAGCATGAGCACACACTTCGCACAATGAAGCAAATATGTCTATGAGAGCTGCTGGTGGATGCTCCAACAGGCGCTAGGTACGTTAGGCGTCGTTCTGCCTGACAATCCTGCCGGTATTCATGTTCCTGAGACATCTACGGCCGCTGAGGAAGTATGTGCTGCTGAGGATTTAAGTACAAGTGCTGCAGATGTTCCCACAAATGACGCTGATGCTAGGGCTCTCTCCAAAGCTAAACTGAGGAGCATGTTTGACAAAGAGGCCTTAGTAAAAGCTAGGGGAAAGAGGAAAGCTCAGGAAGGGACCTCCAAGGAGACTCTAGCTGAGAAGAGAATCAGAATGAGTGAGGAGGATGTACGAAACGAAAGGTGGAGTCCAGTTTCAAGGAACATCATCTTAGACACCTTCTGGCTGCAAGAAAGAGGAGAGATCAATCGGAACGAAGTATATAGCCAGTATGAGTGGGAATTGCACAAAACGTTTGAAGCGAAACGCAACATCTTTTTCAGGAACAACTCGGATGCAGATAAGGTTCCTCCTCCTAGGTACTACCCGAAGCCCAAAGAATACATGGAGAGGCAAAACAAGAAGTACTTGGCTCAAAATTTTAAGAGTGACTTAGCTAAGGAAAAATAGTCAATAATTTATAGCTTGTCACTTTGTCTTAAGAACATTTAATGATTATTGTTGTCATATAAACAATTCTGGATTATATGTGTATATATTTATATTGGTATATATATTTGAATTTGTGAATGACTCAAGTCCTGATCTGTTTGCTCATACTCTCTTGTGCTGTGTGTTTAGATTCTGAATGCTATATTTATTATTTGATTGGTGTTATTCATCTTAGCTAGTAGGGTTTAGGCTTCGTCAAATAGGGGGAGATTGTTGGGTACTGTATCCACAATTACCTGGATTTGAGGAAGCCACCTGTCAAGCTGAGATGAATTCACAATGTATTTGATGAATCCTCTCAAGTTGTGCTTGCAGTTCCTCCACGCTAAGTGCACACCAATGTCAGGGTGTAGTAGGTCAATATACACGGGTCTGCACGACGTAATCCCTCGTTGAGCAGATCAGTGTGTTGGCCTACGTGTACTCTCTCTATTGGAGTGCACTTATTTTCAAGTACAGGACCGTTCATATGCAAGATAAGACAAGGAGCATGGATGGGTCAAGGAGCAGCTCCTGGGTGGAAGACGAAAATTCGTCCAAGGAAAATTCGACGAGAATCACCAAGTGATTCTCGCCGATTCGGCGAGAATCACTAGTGATTCTCGCCGAATCGACGAGAATCATTAGTGATTCTCGCCGACTCCTTCTGGCTACCTCAAAACGGTGCCAAGTAAGATTCGGCGAGAATCACTAGTGATTCTCGCCGAACTAGTGGTTAAGCAGCTCATGAATACCAAGTGAAAATCGTTGAGAATCAATAAGTGATTCGGCGAGAATCACTAGCGATTCTCGACGAATCGTCGAGAATCACCTGTGATTCTCGCCGATTTTCACTTAGCGTTTTCTCGGGATGCTGCTGGACCGGATTCTGCCGCTGGACCAGTTTGAACCGGATTTCGGGGTTATACCTGTGGGTCCCACAACGGTCAAATTAGTAGTATCTACAGTGTATAAATACATGGGTGTTTTGAACAGTAAAATACAGAGAAAGAAACCGAGCCGCGACGTAACCCTAAAATCGCGAATTCTCTCCGTCGCCGCCGTCGCGCTCGGGCAAGTAGGTCGCCGTCAACAATCGGGAATCCTTCGTAATCTCCGGCGACAGAAGCTTAGCAAAGCTTGAGTCTCACGTGTCTATCCAGAGATCTCTTGTCTCTCGATTTGTTGACCGGGAAAAACTCCCCCGTCCGAATTGATTGAGACGACTGATCCTCGTGTGACCGTTGGAAGACCAAGCTAGCTTCGCTACGAAGTTTGGATCTCCAAGTTCAGCAGCCGCTCATCATCGTAGCCGCCGATCCTGAAGCTAGCCGCCGCCGGTTCCGGGGAGATCCTTTCCAAGAGAGACCAAGGTTGTAGACTCTTCGTTGACTTCACGAACACGTCATCGAACGAAGAGGAACACCACAGTCTCCAAACGAAGTTTGTATCTCGTATACATTCTATATTTACTTTTGTTGTAAAGGAACTTTTGTTCCGTGTTGTAAGGGTTGGGTGCAACCCGTTTTGTGGGAGTGTTGACTCTCACGTGTGGAAGGGTTCCTTCCGTTAGTGCAGGGATTGGATTTCAATCACGTAGGAGGAGTGACCGAGTCGTCCCTTGTTGGGAGATAGGTCGAAGGGGGAAAGTGGATGTACCCAAGTCGGGGAACCACTATAAATTGCCTGTGTATTCTGTGTGCTGTGCTTTTTATTTTTATTGTGCAGGTACATTCGTAAATTCCGCAAAAGCGCTACTCGTCACCTATTCCCCCCCCCCCATAGGTGCACATCGTTGACACTAGGTGGACTTTCAGCCTCCTATGGTGGATTCATATACAAACACATATTATGCATCCCATACTACATAATTTGCCTTGTATACTTCTTATCATGCTATGAGTGTAGTGACTATGCTTCAACTAAGACGTACTGATGACACATCGGTGTGTGTATGAAATGTCAATAAACAACTAACACTAACAATGGAAGGTTGTCCGACCAATTGTCAAGCAAACCTCCCTCTGATAGCAACTGTCACAACCCGCATTTTCACAGCATAAAATAACTTATCATAGTAAGGGAAAATGTGTGTCATGATGCCACGTTAGTAGGGGATAACTGCGGAAACTCATGCAAACACCTACTTAATCATGAAGAAAGATTTTTTAAGTTATCTTAAGGTAAAATCATTTTAAGCACAATAGTCAGCCATATCCCTCGACTTTATGGCACATTTAGTCCACGAATCAAAATAAAATTATACGCTGCGGAAAAATACTTATTTAGATTAACTCCAACATCCTACATGAGTATAAACGTTCCCAAAGACAACTCATGTTATGCAAAACTGTAAATTTATAATAGTAGTAAGAATAGCTTTTACGATCGCTAAATATAACAAGTTAGAATTTTTAAATTATGCAGTGCATGAAGTAATACTAATAGATTTTATTCTTAAAAATACCTAACATGCATTTCTAGCATAAATCCTCCCAGATAGCAAGTAATTCACATCCACATATAGAGAAATAAGCAGCTAGCAAGTATCTAAAAGTAGCAATTCTGTGTGCGTAAACAAACTGACACGAACCCACAAAGAAAAATGTATGTCTGAGACAGTAAAAAAACAAAATAGATAACAAACTACCTCGCTAAGATGAGGCAACAACTACGGCCAACACTGCGGCCTAGAACTCCAAAATCAGCTCTGCTATCTGCTACTTCTCTGAACCTGAGGCATTCCAAAGACAGAACATCTCAGCAAGAATGTACAAATGATGATAGAAAATTAATGAGCCAAAATAAAAAAAGGTCAAAAGTGGTACCAACCCAAGACTAAAAGCACTGAAGATGAGTACAAAAGAGGAACAAGTCATCATCGAGAAAAAGAAATCTTAAGTGATTCGTCGCGTACAATAATAGTACCCCAGACGCACGAGGCTATAAGGTGACAACATGAATAATTCGTAAGGAAGAAATACAAAACCTTTATTAGACACCTGTTGATGACTCTACCCAAAAACACGGGCGAGGTGGTCACTCGTGCGCACACCACCCAAAAACACGGGTGAGGTGGTCACTCTTTGGCACACCCACACGAATATAAAATCCGTCTAACAGCGAGGGAGTCTCATACTCTCCACTATACACTGTAGACACCCAAAAACCAGGTAGACTTCCACAGGGCACTAATGAAGGAAACAAATACTGTGGAGGTGGAATCGTCCACTAACTCCCGCAATCAACAAAACCACCAAGAAAACACCACATATCTCGAGATTTGGCTCGTCAGATTCTACTTGACATTACTAGATACAAGACATGGTTGATCAACCCTTAGGACGATTTACAAACCTAATTAAACTCTAATACGTTCAATAACGATAAATAAGGCATTTAAACCATCAATAAGACATATCACGAATGATCAAACATATCCGGACAAAAAATTGAGTTCAGCATGACAAAACATTACAACATCATGTGATCATTGAGAAGGTTAATCATAACAATAATTTGGAAGAAAAAGTGTAGAAAATTTAAGGAACATGAAAACATAGCCGTTACCATCAAATTGGATAAGGAGAAACGAGGGGAAACCACCACTGGATTTGGTTTTACCGGAAAAGTCCTCTGAATCACTCCACGTCGTAGATCGGGGCGAAAGGATGCAGGAGGAGTTAAAATCTGAGCAAGAACGACCGAAAAGGAGGTTAGGGACAAAAAGCCCGAACAAGAAATCTTAAGAAACGGGGATGATATTACCACGATGGCGTAGCTCTCGGCGAGAGCTTTCCGGATCTATGTTCGGTTGAAGATTTCGAGCACCGGAGTACCGTCGCCGACCACCGGAAGATTCACGAAAAAGAAACTCTCTCTCTCTCTCTCGCTCGCTGCTCTGGTTCGGTTGACAAAAATAACGGAGAAGATGAAGTTCGGTTCTAAAACCTACGTTTAAGAATATATATATATATATATATATAATGTTTATAAAAAGTTTTGTCAAAAACGGGTTATTTCGAGCGGTTTTGCGGGAAGTCAAAATAGAGATCTAGGATGACTCCAAATCGAAAAGTGTCCAACATGAAAGTTGTAGATCTCATCGAGACAAATAAATTTAATGTTTATCATGTTTTCATATGACACCGTTTTGACCCTCAAAACGGTGCCCGAACTCAGACTATATATACTACTCAAGAGGAATTTGGTTTACTCAAGATGGAGGGGTTTACTCGAGTTGGAAGGGCTTACTCGAGATGGAGACTCGAGTTGGAGGCTTGGGGAACTCGAGATGGTCGTAGGGACTCGAGTTAAAAGGCATAGAACTCAAGTAGATCAGGTCTACCCGTGATAGAAGGCATAGAACTCGAGTGGATCAGTCGAACGGGCTACCTATGAACAGTTTCAGAAAAATCGAAAATAGAGGTCCAAGATTGCATCAAATCAAAAAGTGTCCAACATAAATGTTCTAGATCTCATCGGGACAAACAAATTTCATGTTGATAATTTTTCCATACGACATCATTTTGACACTGCAAATAGTACCCGAACGCCGACTGAATAGAACAACTCGAGTAGGAAAATAGCCACTTGAGTAGGTCCATAAATTCACTCAAGTAGGTCCATAAATTCACTCGAGCAGGGAGGAAGAATCGCTCGTGTAGATGAAGAAATTTACTCGAGTAAGGATTAAGGATCACCCGAGTAGCTGAGGAAATCTTTGCGTGAACAGTGCACTCACTCAAGTAGAGCCGGCATCACTCGAGTGAAAAAAGTCAGGACTCAAGTAAATTTGCATGATGAACAAATTCTTTGCAAATATAACCTTATGATTAAACTATATCAATGAATAGTAAAATACATTTTTGAATAGTGCTTTAATATTAAAATAATCTTGTTTATATATTTTTGAAATAGGAAACTACGAGATCAAAACGGAGGCCCAAACGAGCGCCGAATTAAATGAAACTCACGCCGTAGGCAAATACTGACGCTACGAACACAACGACAAAGTCAAAACCAAAATTCGACAAGTCATTCCCGAGATCTTAATCTTCAAAGTATACTGCGAATATAAACAATCCAAAACTTAAATCGCGCGTCGAGACTCCAAAAATGGTTGGATTGCGATGAAACTTGACGAACAAGTCCAAAATTACATTACTTAAATTTCTAAATGCAAAATTTTCCCATTAAAACAAGAATTCGGCCGACTCGACCGCACGGACGCGAAAATGTCTTAACAGCCTTGCGACGTGAACTCGATGTTAAAAGTAACGCCACGACGTCATATATATGACGTTGCCCATTCAGATAAAATCATCGAAAAAAATCGGGGGCGTTACAATCACTCCCTCTAAAAAGAAGTTTTGTCCAGAAACTTAACACAACTCCAAAACAGATCAAAATGATAAAATCAATCATAACTGAAAACATAACGACATACCCGAAACTAAGAGAAGAGGTGTGGATTAGATTCTCTCATTGTTGATTCCAATTCCCACGTCGCGCTCTCGACATCTTGATTTCTCCAAAGAATCTTGACCATAGGGATGGTCTTTCTTCACAACACACGCTCTTGAGAATCCAGAATACGAATAGGTTCTTCCACATACGTAAGATTGGGCTGAATCTGGGGAATCGAGTCGAGGACTTGACGATCGTTTCGAACACACTTCCGCAACTGGATCACATGGAACACATTATGGATACCAGGGAAGGTCACAGGCAATTCCAGCCTATAAGCTGACACTCTGATGCGCTCAAAAATTTGGAAAGGTCCCACGTATCGGGGGTCTAATTTATGGTTCCTTCCAAACCTTTTAACGCCAGACATCGGAGAAACCTTCAGAAAAATCAAGTTTCCAACGACAAACTCCAGATCAACACTTCGTTGATTAGCATACTTCTCATAGCGCACTTGAGCCACACAGAGCTTTTCTCGAATATGAGTCACGACACAATTCATCTACTCAAGGGCTTCCAGACCTAGCAACGATCTCTCACCAACTTCAGCCCAAAACAAAGGAGTTCTACAACCCCTCCCATATAAGGCCTCAAACGGGGCCATCTCCAGACTCTCTTGATAACTATTATTGTAAGAAAACTCCATGAGTCTGAGACGCTCATCCCAAGCACCACCATGATCCAAAATATAACACCTGATCATGTCTTCTACGATCCGATTTACTCTTTTTCTCTAACAATTCGTCTGCGGATGATAGGCGGTGGAATACCTCAAATCGGTACACAACCCCTCCTGTAAACTCTCCCAAAAGCGAAACATAAATCTGGAGTCCCGATCTGATACAATGTTAACAGGCACTCCATGTAATCTGATGGTCTCTTCAAGATATAGCTCAGCTATCTTCTTTATCGAATACCCAATCTTAAACTTTACAAAGTGAGCACACTTTGTCAATCTGTCGACTATCACCCAAACAGAGTCATGCCCACGAAGAGATTTTGGTAGACCGGTGATGAAATCCATTGAAATACTCTCCCATTTCCAACTTGGAATATCAAGAGGTGTCAATTTACCACCAGGCCTTCTATGATCAGCCTTAACACGCTGACGCGTATAACATTTCGATACAAACTTTACGATGTCATTCTTCATCCCTGACCACCAAACAATTTGCTTTAGATCCTTATACATCTTAGTGGATCCAGGATGGTAAGCTACATTGGAACCATGAGCTTCAGCATATATCTTATACCGAATGTCGCCAAAGGCGGGGATGCAAAATCTACCCCGATACATCAAGGTATCCAACTCATTCAAGGAGAAATCAGGCAGCTCTCCCTTCATAGTTCTATTCCGGAGGTGCAACAAATCAGGATCATCCATCTGGTGTGCTTGAGTAAGGGAAATCCAAGAGGGTTCTTCCACTTCAAAACTAGCAGGCACAGTACGACTCCTAACCTCAATATCCATCAACAAGAATTCTTCTACCAAGAACTGTGAAAGTCCACTTAGTGTCAACTACCTTCACCTATGGGGGGGGGGGAATAGGTGTCTTGCATCATTTTTGCGGAATTAAAGTCGTACCTGCACAACAAAACAAAACAACACAACACAGAAAGGACACAAGCAAATTATAGTGATTCCCCGATTTGGGTACGTCCACTTTCCCCCTTCGACCTATCTCCCAACCAGGGACGACTCGGTCACTTCACCAACAGAATTGAAATCCAATCCTTGCACTAACGGAAGGAACCCTTCCACACGTAGGAGTCACCACTCCCACAACACGGGTTGCACCCAACCCTTACAAATAGGAACCAACGTTCCTTTACAACAAATTATAAATTGGAGTGTATTAGAAATACAAACTACTTATGGAGAATAAGGTGTCCCTCTTCATTCGACGACGTGTTCTTGAAGTCAACGAAGAGTCCACAACCCTAAATCTCACTTAGAGAGAATCTCTCCCGAAACCGGCGGCGGCAAGAAGGGCGGCGGCTTGGTTCTCGTGATCGGCAGCGACAACGGCGTGCTGCGGCTGTTATTTGGAGATTCAATCTTCATAGCAAAGCTAGCATGGTCTTCCAACGGTCACACTAGGATCGATCGTCTCGATCGATTCGGAAGGGGAAGGTTTTCCCGATCAACGAATCAAGAGACAAAGGATCTCTGATTAAATGCGTGAGACGCTGTGCTTGGCTGAGCTTCTGTCGCCGGGAGATCTGGAAGAAACCTCGATCAAAGACGGCGATGAACTGCACGAGCGGCGACGACGGCGGCGGAGAAGGATTTCACGATCTAGGTCACGTCACGGCTCGGATTTTTCTTTTTAAAATTCTTGATCAAAACGCCCGATCGACTGTTAAAAAATACGCGAGTATTTATACAGTAGAATACTCCTTTATGACTGTTGTGCGTCCCACCAGAAGAAACCCTAAAACCGGTTCAAAACAGCGCCTTAACATTTGATGCGGTCCAGCGAGCTTCAGAAACTCGCCTAAGGCAAAATTGGCGAGAATCGAAGGTGATTCTCGACGATTCGGCGAGAATCACTAGTGATTCTCGACGATTTTGACTTAGCGACAGATTTGCACGCTCTGATTTAGCCGGATAGAGACGGCGAGAATCAGCCAGTGATTCTCGACGATTCGGCGAGAATTACTTGGTGATTCTCGTCGATTATTACTTAGACGATTTTTCGTCTTTCCACCCATAAGCTGCTCTTTGACCCATCCTTGCTCCTTGTCTGCTCTTGCATTATCACAGCCCTGTACTTGAAAATAAGTACACTCCAATAGAGAGAGTACACGTAGGCCAACACGCTGATCTGCTCAACGAGGGATTACGTGGCGCAGACCCGTATATATTTACCTACTGCACCCTGACATTGGTGTGTACTTAGTATGGAATAACTGCAAGCACAACTTAAAAGATTTCATCAAATACATTGTCTATTTACCTTAGCTTGTTCAGGGGCTTCTTCAAATCAGGTACGTTGTGGATACGATACCCAACAATCTCCCCCTATTTGAAGAAGCCTAAACCCTACAAGCTAAGGTGAATAGAGCGTATGGGAATGAAAATCATGAACTTAAAATTGAGTTGAGAGAGATATTCATTACCAATACCAATTTCTTGAGAGTTGCGAGAGATATTCATTACCAATACCAATTTCCTGAGAGCAAACTTGGAGCCACCTTAGCCTTAGTCGAGAGGGTAATCTCCCCCTTTTCGGATTCTGCAAATCTGGGTCTGTTGCATTTGACCCCTTGCTCCCCCTCAGTTCTTGCACCTGTGCTCAGACTTGAGTTCCTGGCAGAGGCTCCCCCTAGATGCACGAGCCTGGAGCTTCTGTAGTCTTCATTCCTCATAGTTTTGCATCCCCAATTCAGTTTTGAAAAGACTGAACTTGGCTTCGTCTAAGGGCTTTGTGAATATATCTGCAATCTGCTTGTCCGTGGGGACATAAAAGAGAGAGATGTCCTTGTTCTCCACGTGCTCCCGAATGAAGTGGTAGCGCACTTCAATATGCTTCGTTCTGATGTGCGATACCGGATTGTTGGCAATTGTAATTGTACTGGAGGAGTCGCTGTACATTGGTACTTCCTTGAACTGAAGGTCGTAGTCGGCTAACTGGTTTCTGATCCATAGGAGTTGTGCGCAACAGCTGCCTGCCGAGATGTACTCAGACTCTACTGTGGAGGTTGCTACACAATTCTTCTTCTTGCTGTTCCATGAGATAAGCATTCTTCCGAGGAATTGACACGTCCCGGAAGTGCTTTTCCTGTCATCCCTACTCCCTGCAAAATCAGCATCTGAAAAACCTATTAGCTCGACATCATTTTTTCTCAGGTACCACAAGCCAAGATTGGGAGTACCTTTAAGGTATCTTAGAATTCGCTTTGCAACGACATAGTGAGATTCCTTAGTGTTCACCTGATATCTGACACAGACACATGTGGAGAACATGATATCCGGTCTACTGGCAGTAAGGTGGAGCAGGGATCCAATGATGCTTCTGTATTTGGTTTCATCAAAAGGTTTACCTTTCTAATCCTTATCCAGAGACATAGTGGATCCCATTGGAGTCCTCAAAGAGGTAGTATTCTCCATACCGAATTTCTTGAGTTCATTTGTGAACTTCGTCTGAGAGATGAAGATTCCATCCTCAGACTGTTTCACTTGAAGTCCCAAGAAATACTTTAGCTCTCCCATACTGCTCATTTCAAACTTTCCTTGCATAAGTTTAGAAAACTTTTTGCAAAGATTGTTGTCCGTAGAGCCGAATATAATGTCATCGACATAGATTTGCACCAGCAAAATCTTACCTTTGACTTCCCCGAGAAATAATATCTTATCTATTTTACCTCTAGAGAACTTGTTCTCAAGAAAAAAACTAGATAAAGTCTCATACCAAGCTCGTGGAGCTTGTTTTAAACCATATAGAGCTTTATTAAGAAAATATACATGATTGGGATAAGTAGGATTGACAAAACCTGGGGGTTGAGCGACGTATACTTCCTCTTTCAGGTCTCCGTTCAAGAATGCTGATTTCAAATCCATTTGATAGACTGTGAATCCTTTGTGCAAAGCATATGCCAGGAACAATCTGATTGCCTCGAGCCTTGCCACTGGTGCAAAGGTCTGGTCGAAGTCAATCCCCTCCTCCTGTCTGTAACCTTGAGCCACCAGCCTGGCCTTGTTCTTTATGATGACACCATGTTCATCCAGTTTGTTTCTGAAGATCCACTTGGTGCCAATCACATTCTGCTTTTGTGGTCTGGGAACCAGCGTCCAAATGTTGCATCGTTCGAATTGATGCAGTTCTTCTTGCATGGCCAAAATCCATGTCGCATCTTTGTTCGCCTCGTCGAACTTCTTTGGCTCAACCTGTGACAGGAAGCTAAGATGCAAAATCTCGTTAATAGTACCTCTTCGAGTTCTGACACCGTCACGAGGATCTCCGATGATCTGATCTCTAGGATGATCCCTCACGTGCTGGAGATCTATAAGTCTGGCGTCTGGAGCTTCGACTACTTCTTGGGCTTCTCCTTCTTCTAAGAGATTTTCTCCATTTTGATCTTCAACATTCCCAGTTGACATTGAGGTGGAAACTTTGACGTACTTAGGAGTTTCATCTTTAGCGGTCTCATCGAGACTCAGCTGTTCAAGTCATGCACCTGCATCTTCAAGAATACCGCTGGAAGAATTTCTGTTAAGCAAGCTTCCTTCATCAAATACAACATTAATTGATTCTTCTACCACTAGAGTTTTCTTATTGAAGACCCTATATGCCCGACTGTGGGTACTATAGCCCATGAATATGCCTTCGAAGCATTTTTCACCAAATTTAGTATGCGGGTACTTCCCATTATTCAGTACATAACATCTGCAACCAAAGATCCTCAAATGGGACATGGTTGGTTTCCTGCCTTTCAGTAGTTCGTAGGGCGTCTTACGATGACTTTTGTTGATCAATGCCCGGTTTTGAACATGACAAGCCGTATTGACCGCCTCAGCCCAGAAGTATTATGGGAGTGAAGCGTCATTCAACATTGTTGTGCAGGCTTCAATGAGTGTTCTATTTCTCCTCTCCGCGACTCCGTTTTGTTGAGGAGTGCGCGGGGAGGAAAACTCATGAAAGATATCAAGTTCTTCACAGAACTCTGCCATAGCACCAGACTCGAACTCTGTTCCATGGTCACTTCTGATTTTGACCACTGAGCAGTTAAGTTCGTTCTGGATCTGCTTGACAAAGCTGGTGAAGATGTCAAACGTATCAGACTTGCGTTTTAAAAATAGCACCCAGGTAAACCGAGAGTGATCATCTACAATCACGAGCGTATAAGACTTCCCTCCTAAGCTATGAACTTGTATTGGACCAAACAAGTCCATATGAAGAAGATAAAGACATCTGGAGGAGTCTTTGTCTGAGATGACCTTAAAGGTAGCCCGAGTCTGTTTGCCCATCTGGCATGCAGGATAGGGACTATCTTTGATACACTTAATAAAGGGAGCATCCCTCCCTAAATCTTTGAAATATAGCATATTAATTGTCTTGTAATTAATATGTGCCAATCTCTTATGCCATTGTTCACAAAGAGATGCACAGCCTTTTGCTACTAGGCATACGAGGGTAGATGAATCTAAGCTAGGAAAATCTAACAAGAAGATATTTCTGCTCCTAATGCCTGATAATACCGTCTCAGAAGAGGCACATGATATTATCAGGCATTTATCCTTGCAGAACTTAACGTCATAACCTTTATCACATAACTGACTTACACTGATCAGGTTATGGTTTAACCCTTCAACATAAGCCACGTCGGTGATAGAGATTATACCGTTGGAAATCATACCGTAACCTATGGTGACTCCTCGATCTAACCCCCCAAAGATGACTTTGGGTCCATTCTCGACTGGAGTGTAATCACGCAGCAGGCTTCTTGTCCCAGTCATATGTCGGGAGCATCCACTGTCCAAGTACCATATTGGAGTTTTGGTGGCCTTTGGACATTCCTGCAAAACAAAATTAATTTCCCTTAGGAACCCAATCGAACTTGGGTCCTAGATTCTTGATAGCATACTCCCCCTCGGGTGGTTAACCCTACGAGTGGTCGGCCTCACATTGCTAACATAAGGAGTCTCATTATACCTCAAATTAAACCAACAATCCACGGCAAAGTGACCGACTTTGCCACAACACCAACAGTCAAATATGTTGTACCTCTTCCTAGGCTCTTGCTTTGGCCTGGGAATGGTGGGTACAGCCGGGGCCTTGGATCTAGAGGTGGAGGCATCATAGTTATTGCAGTCACAGGGCTTCTTCACCTTCTGTTCCTTCAGTATAACGGGCTTGGCTTTTGGTGCCTGCTTTCTATTATGGCCGCTAGAGAATTGACCATAACTTCCCATGTGGATTTCCTCATAAGGTTCCTTGAAGACACTCTCACCGAAGTTGCGGGGAAAAGTCCAACCGTCATATCGGCTCTTTGGCTTTGCAACCGAGGGCCGGAAATGATGACCAAAGGTTGACTCAAGGTCATGTTGGTTACAGGGAAAGCTAGGCTTTCTGAACGCAACAGGACTGAGTGGGGCCTTTCCCTTTTCAGCAGCAGAGGCCTTCTTGGCGGCGTTATTCTTTCTCTGGTTCCTGTTTCTCCTGGATGAGGAACCAGATACCCTTACATGCCCCAAGCCAGCTCCTTTGACCTGAGCAAAGGAGGTATCAACTAATGGAAGAACTGTTTTTGGCATGGAGAAGCTCTTGACGATCTTCCTTTCTGCCGCAAGTTGTTCTTCCAACTTGTCGACTTCCTCCTGCTTACGATCAAGGAGCTTAAGAGACTCTGAATGCTTTGAAGTCAGGTTTAGGTGCTCCTGTCGGAGAGAGATCAAACTGGTGATCTCTTCCCTTAGGGAGACACTCTCACCCTTAAGGAATTTCACTTCCTTTTTCTCAGCCTTCAATCTCTTACGACACTCCTCAAAAGTGTTGAGCAGAAGCTCATACTTCTCGAGGAGCTCCGCTTCACAGGCCGAAGGGCTATCCTCAGGGTCATCATCCTAAGATTCAGGATCAGATTCAGAGTCGGAGAGAGGGGTGTGAGCTTTTACCTTCCCAGTAAATGGGGGGCATTCTCCTTCTGAGTCAGAGCGACCCACCAGCCCGAAGTAGGCTTCCTCATCATCATTGGAGTCTGAGGAATCAGACTCACTCAGTGTCTTTGGCATTTTGGCGATGTAGCTCCTCTCTTTATTCTTATCTCTAGAGGACTTGTGCTCCTCTCCCTTCCCCTTTTCTCTCTTGCCTTGGTGGCAGTCGGCCACGACGTGTCCTGGCTTATTGCATCCAAAATAAATAATGTCAGAGGAGCGATGTTTGTTCGGTTTAGAAGCATACCTGTCAGAAGAATAATTTTTCTTCTGATGCCTGGAGGAGGAGCCGTCTCTCTTTCTTTGATTCCTCATCTTGAGGAACTTTTTGAATTCTCGGGTGATGAGGGAGAAATCTTCCTCAGACAACTCTGAGCTGGAGGAGCATGCCTCGGAGTCCTCCTCCACATCCTTTTTCCCAGCACGGTATGAAACCGCACCCTTGCCCTTCCTGGAGTGAATGGCTTTTAGGGCCACAGTCTTTTCCTTGGCCGCAACCTTCTCTACTTCTTCTTCTACTTTCCTGGTGTTCAGTTGAATCTCATAGGACATCAGCTTCCCAAACAGAATTTGCAGGTCTGTTTCAGCAAGTCTGCCAAACTCTCGGATGGCGCAGATCTTTGCGTCCCATTCCTTAGTAAGGGACCTAAGGAATATATCATTAAGTTCACCATCAGTGAACACTCTTCCATATCCTTTGAGGGCATTAACAATCTTGAGGAAGTTCTCGAAGGTGACTCTGATCTCTTCCTTAGGGCCTTGTCTGAAGGCCTCATATTTCTGGTTCAGGAGGGATCTCCGATCATCCCTCACTTCATCAGTGCCCTCCATTAGGATAATCAGGCAGTGCCAGATCTCCTTTGTTGTCTTGTAGTTGCAGAAGTTCTGCGTCATTGAGTCATCGACCGCGCTGACCAGAATGTTCTGCGCCTTCTTGTCAAGTCCCACCACCACCATCTCGTCCTTGTCCATTTCAGAAATTTTCTTTGGCACTTTCTTGGTAGGATCAATGGTGGAGGCCATAGTGGGGACATAAGGTCCCTCCTCCACGATCATGAAGAGTCGGGGATCGACCGCTTCCATGTAGAACCTAATCCTTTCCTTCCAGATAGGAAAGTTTAGCCTGGTGCACACTGGGATCTTGCCTGTGTACTTGAGTCCGTCCATAGTAGAAGTCTGCCTTCTTCTTGACACTAGTGGCAGGAACTTACTCAAGGCGTTAACCTATTTGTTGAGTGACCTCGCTCTGATACCACTTGAAAGTCCACTTAGTGTCAACTACCTTCACCTATGGGGGGGGGGGGGAATAGGTGTCTTGCAGCGTTTTTGCGGAATTAAAGTCGTACCTGCACAAGAAAACAAAACAACACAGCACTGAAAGGACACAAGCAAATTATAGTGGTTCCCCGATTTGGGTATGTCCACTTTCCCCCTTCGACCTATCTCCCAACCAGGGACGACTCGGTCACTTCACCAACAAGATTGAAATCCAATCCTTGCACTAACGGAAGGAACCCTTCCACACGTAGGAGTCACCACTCCCACAACACGGGTTGCACCCAACCCTTACAAATAGGAACCAACGTTCCTTTATAACAAAATAGAAATTGGAGTGTATTATAAATACAAACTACTTATGGAGAATAAGGTGTCCGTCTTCGTTCGACGACGTGTTCTTGAAGTCAATGAAGAGTCCACAACCCTAAATCTCACTTAGAGAGAATCTCTCCCGAAACCGGCGGCGGCAAGAAGGGCGGCGGCTTGGTTCTCGGGATCGGCGGCGAAAACGGCGTGCTGCGGCTGTTCTTTGGAGATTCAATCTTCGTAGCAAAGATAGCAAGGTCTTCCAACGGTCACACTAGGATCGATCGTCTCGATCGATTTGGAAGGGGAAGGTTTTCCCGATCAACGAATCAAGAGACAAAGGATCTCTGGTTAGACGCGTGAGACGCTGTGCTTGGCCGAGCTTTTGTCGCCGGGAGATCTGGAAGAAACCTCGATCAAAGACGGTGATGAACTGCATGAGCGGCGACGACGGCGGCGGGGAAGGATTTCGCGATCTAGGTCACGTCGCGGCTCAGATTTTTCTTTTTAAAATTCTTGATCAAATCTCCCGATCTACTGTTCAAAAATACGCGAGTATTTATACAGTAGAATACTCCTTTATGACCGTTGTGGGTTCCACCAGAAGAAAACCTAAAACCGGTTCAAAACAGCGCCTTAACATTTGATCCGGTCCAACGAGCTTCAGAAATTCGCCTAAGGCAAAATCGGCGAGAATCGAAGGTGATTCTCGACGAGTCGACGAGAATCAGTCAGTGATTCTCGACGATTCGGCGAGAATCACTAGTGATTCTCGACGATTTTGACTTAGCGATAGATTTGCACGCTCTGATTTAGCCGGATAGAGACGGCGAGAATCAGCCAGTGATTCTCGACGATTCGGCGAGAATCACTTGGTGATTCTCGTCGATTATTACTTAGACGATTTTTCGTCTTTCCACCCATGAGCTGCTCTTTGACCCATCCTTGCTCCTTGTCTGCTCTTGCATTATCACAGCCCTGTACTTGAAAATAAGTACACTCCAATAGATAGAGTACACGTAGGCCAACACACTGATCTACTCAACGAGGGATTACGTGGCGCAGACCCGTGTATATTGACCTACTGCACCCTGACATTGGTGTGTACTTAGCGTGGAATAACTGCAAGCACAACTTAAAAGATTTCATCAAATACATTGTCTATTTACCTTAGCTTGTTCAGGGGCTTCTTCAAATCAGGTACGTTGTGGATACAATACCCAACAGACTGTACCGATAGATTAAAAATTTTAGCGGTCTTTCTACTCAAAGCATCAACTACTACACTAGCCTTTTCTGGATGATAAAAAATTTCCATTTCATAATCAGCCACATATTCTAACCACTGACGCTGACGCAGGTTTAGTTCCTTCTAAGTGAAGACGTACCTCAAACTCTTATGATCCACATAGATCTTGCACAGCGCGCCATACAATAAGTGTCTCCAAATCTTCAGCGCATAAATTACAGCAGCAAACTCCAAATCATGCGTAGGATAGTTTCTCTCGTGAATCTTTAGTTTCCTCGATCCATACACGATCACCTTACCATCTTGCATTAAAACACAACCAAGTCAGATTTGTGATGCATCAACAAATACAGCATACTCAACTCCTTCTTTAGGTAAGGTTAAAATTGGAGCAGTACATAAACACTTCTTTAGTTCCTGAAAAGCCTCTTCACACTTATCACTCCAAACTAATGTAGTATTCTTCTAAGTAAGTCTAGTTAGAGGAGCAGACAACACCGAAAACCTTTCCACGAATCTTCTATAATAGCCAGCCAGGACTAAGAAGATCCTAATATAATTAGGTGTAGAAGGTCTCTCTTATCCCATCACAATAGAGATCTTGGTCAGTTTTATAGAAATACCATCCTTGCTTACAACATGACCCAGAAAGGATACCTGAGGTAGCCAGAACTCACATTTGCTCAACTTCGCATATAACTTTTGCTCCCTCAGGGTCGACAAAACCAAACGCAAATGCTGAGTATGCTCCTCAACATTGCTGAAATACACCAAGACATCATCTATAAACACAATAACAAATCGGTTCAAGAAATCCTTAAACACCCTATTCATCAAATCAATGAAAGTAGAGGGTGCATTGGTTAAACCAAAAGACATCACCAAAAACTCATAATGTCCATGTCGCGAACGGAAAGCGGTTCGAGGAATATCTGCCTCACAAATTCTCAATTGGTGGTAGCCTGAGCAAAGATCAATCTTTGAAAATACCGAGCTACCATGCAACTGATGGAAGAGATCATCAATCCTTGGCAGGGGATATCTATTCTTAATGGTGACCTTGTTCAATTCTCTGTAATCGATGCAAAGCCTCATCCATCCATCCTCTTCTTTACGAACAAAACTGGAGCACCCAACGGAGAAGAACTTGGTCAAATAAAACCACAACTCAGCAACTCATCAAGATGAGTACGAAACTCATCCAACTCACGTGGAGCCATACGGTACAGTGCTTTGGCAATAGGATGAATACCTGGCTCGAGTTCTATCATAAACTCTATCTCCCTTTCAGGAGGAAGTCTTGGAAGACTATCAGGAAAGACATCTGGAAATTCTCGCACCACCGAGACATCCTCAAGACGTGGTGTAACAAAAGCTGTTTCTAGAGAAGAAATAGAAACTAAAAAACGCCTCGCAACCAGACTATATAGAATGACAAGCATGTACCGCAGAAATGACAGGGGAAACTCTCTCCTGAAATCCATAGACGCTCATTGGTTGTCCAGTGTCCATTATCAAATACAGTCGCTTAGCCTTGCATTGGATTACCACATCATACTTGGACAACCAGTCCATGCCCAAGATCACATCAAAATCAGCAAGATCTAAAATCATCAGATCCGCAAATGCCAGAAAATTGCCAAGATAAATAGGGCATCTCAGAACTCCTTGATTAGATATCACCGAATCACCAGAAGGGAGCTTGACATTGAAGGAGTATCCTAATTTATCCACATAAAGGTGATGTTTATCAACAAACCTCTGGTCCACGAAGGAATGGGTAGCACCCGAATTGAAAAGAATGCATGCCCACCTATTCCACACCTTAAAATCCCCTAAAATAGTAACAAACATAACTAAATGAACGATAACTAGGGCAACAACGAGAAATAATAAGGATATTTTGAACTTGGGCTAACCTGATATCACTTGCATAGAGGTTTGAGCTTCCTTGCAGGTCATCATGTTCAGCTTTCCTTTTCCTTTATCCAGGTTCGGTGGCGGTGACAGAGCTCGAAGTGGGGCAGACTGCAGTGGGGGGTTGAGCCTGGGGGCACGAAGACTTCTGGTGTCCCTTCTGCCCGCACTGGAAGCAAATCCTTTCTTTCATCCAGCACCTACTCACATCATGACCCTTCCATGCGTAGATCGAGTACACTAGCTCTCCCTTCGGTGCACCTTGGATGGCGTGCACCTGCTGCTGCTTCAGGGTCGCAATCATCTTGAAACACCCTTCGTAAGGGTGGCCAGGATGACCAGAGAAACTACACACTTCCTTACTTTTCTTCTTCGAAGAAGGGCTAGATGCCCTGGAGCTACCATCCTCAACACCTTTCCTTTTCACTTTCCTCGCCGCAGCACCACGATTCTTAGTGTTTTGAATCGCCTCCACTTTCAAAGCAGCTTCCACTACTTCAGCATAACTTTCAGCTCGGTAAGCACATGCCAACTGCTGGGCATCGCTTCTTAATCCTCCCAAGAAACGTTTCACTCTACCCTCCTCACAAGCTACCAAATCAGGAGCAAACCTACACAATTTGCTAAACTCAATCTCATACTTGCTTACGGTGAGCTGTCTCTGCTTCAAATATAGGAAGTTATTCATCAGGCGGTCCTGCTCAACTGAGGGTAAAAACTTCTTCAGCAGCATCTTCTTAAAAGATTCCCAAGAACATCCTTCCTTCAGACTCTCCCTTTCCCGTATCCACCAACTCTTTGCCAGACTCTTTAACTGATAGGCTGCAATCATCACCTTCTGGGCTTCTAGAATTCTGGAATACGAAAACATCTCCTCGATGGAGATGATCCAATCATCTAAAACCATAAAGTTAGCACTCCCATCGTTGGTGGGAGGTCCCAACCACTGGAAGTGTGATATGAAATTCATTTCTACTGGTATCACCATCGGGGGCACCAGAGGAGCAGGGGGATCGGGCACGACTTGGCCTAAGGTAGGCACTTGCACTAAACGTTGCTGCGCGGGAGTGGCAAAGAACAAAGACTCAATTTGCGATTGCATCGCAACTAATTGTCTTGATAGAGACTTATTTCTCTGACGCAGACTCTCGATAATCGCATCACCTTGCTCACCTATTGACTCACCCACCGACTGGGGAGTCGACCTCGTAGCGGGATGCTTTGGCGGCATTTCTAAAAAAACAATGGGTAACACATCAAAATCCTAGCTTACAATAATGCCACACGACTAGTTCAGACAATACATAAAAGACACTTGCTTACACTGCACCTTGATCTGGGATTTTATAATGATGCTATATCCTACTTAGAATGATATCCTCTCATCCTATTGACTCTTGTTCCTATGACATGAATGCATGTGATCTTCATTCTAATTTAAAATCATGTTTGTACATGTGTCATCATGTAAACCTTAACTTAGCACGCGTGCTTATGCGATGATATGCAATGTATGCAGTGTTATACATTCTAAAAGGGCCTTAATGCATGTATGAGCGGCGTACACATTAAATGTTATGAATCTCAAACTACATAACATAGCATGCAATGAGAAAAGAATACGTGTTATGAGTGTAGTTACTATGCTTCGGCTAAGATGTACTGATGACACCTCGGTGTGTGTATGATATGTCAATAAACAACTAACACTAACAAGGGAAGGTTGCCCGACTATTTGTCAAGCAACCTCCCTCTGATACCAACTATCACAACCCGTATTTTCACCGCATAAAATAACTTATCAAAGAAAAGGAAAATGCACGTCATGATGCCACGTCAGCAGCGGATAACTGCGGATGCTCAGGAAAACACCTACTTAATCATGAAGAAAGATTCTTTAAGTTATCTTAAGGTAAAATCAGTTTAAGCACAATAGTCAGCCGTATCCCTCGGCTTTGTGGCTCATTTAGTCCACGAATCAAAATATAATTATACGCTGCGGAAAAATACTTATTTAGATTAACTCCAACATCCTACATGAGTATATACGTCCCCAAAAACAACTCATGCTATGCAAGACTCTAAATTTATAATAGTAACAAGAATAGCTTTTACGATCGCTAAATATAACAAGTTACAATTTTTAAATTATACAGTGCATGGAGTAATATTAATAGATTTTATTCTTAAAATACCTAACATGCATTCCTAACATAAATCCTCCCAGAGAGCAAGTAATTCACATTCACATATAGAGAAATAAGCAGCTAGAAGTATCTAAAAGTAGCAATTCTGTGGGCGTCAACAAACTGACACGAACCGACAAACAGAAATGTATGTCTGAGCCAATAAAAAAAAACAAAAAAGACAACAAACTACCTCGCTAAGACGAGGCAACAACTACAGCCAACACTGCGGCCCAGAACTCTAAAACCAGCTCTGTTATCTGCTACTGCTCTGAACCTGAGGTATTCCAAAGATAGAACGCCTCAGCAAGAAGGTACAAATGGTGACAAAAAATTAATGAGCCAAAATAAACAAAGGTCAAAAGGGGTACCAACCCAAGAACAAAAGTACTGAAGTAGAGTACAAAAGAGGAACAAGTCATCATCAGGAAAAAGAACTCTTACGTGATTCGTCATGTACAACAATAGTACACCAGACGCACGAGGATATAAGGTGACAACATGAATAATTCGTAAGGAAGAAATACAAAACCTTTATTAGGCACATGTGGTCGACTCTACCCAAAAACACGGGCGAGGTGGTTACTCATGGACACACCACCGAAAAACACGGGCGAGGTGGTCACTCTTGGGCACACCCACACGAATATAAAATACGTCTAACAGCGAGGGAGTCTCATACTCTCCACCATACACCGCAGTCACCCAAAAATCAGGTAGACTTCCATAGGGAACTAATGAAGGAAACAAACACTGCGGAGTTGGAATCGTCGACTAACTCCTGCAATCAAGAAAACTACCAAGAAAACACCACATATCTTGAGATTTGGCTCGTCAGATTCTACTTGACATTACTAAATACAAGACATGGTTGATCAACCCTTAGGAACGATTTACAAACCTAATTAAACTCTAATATGTTCAATAACGATAAATAAGACGTTTAAACCATCAATAAGACACATCAAAAACGATCAAACATATCCGAACAAAAAATTGAGTTCACCATGACAAAACATTACAACATCATGTGATCATTGAGAAGGCTAATCATAAAAATAATTTGGAAGAACAAGTGTAGAAAATTTAAGGAACATGAAAACATAGCTGTTACCATCAAATCGGAAAAGGAGAAACGAGGGGAAACCACCACTTGCCATGGTTTTACCAGAAATGTCCTCTGAATCACTCCACGTCGTAGATCGGGGCAAAAGGATGCGGGAGGAGTTGAAATCTGAGCAAGAACGGCCGAAAAGGAGGTTAGGGCCAAAAAAACCCTAACGATAAATCTTAAGGAACGGGAATGATATTACCACGATGGCGTAGCTCTCGGCGAGAGCTTTCCGGATCTATGTTCGGTTGAAGATTTCGAGCACCGGAGTACCGTCGGCGGCCACCGGAAGATTCACAAAAAAGAAACTCTCTCTCTCGCTCGCTGCACTGGTTCGGGAGAAAAAAATAACGGAGAAGATGAAGTTCCGTTCTAAAACCTAAGTTTAAGAATATATATATAATGTTTATAAAAAGTTTTGTCAAAAACGGGTTATTTCGAGCGGTTTCACGGGAACCCAAAATAGAGGTATAAGATGACTCCAAATCGAACAGTATCCAACATAAACGTTGTAGATATCATCGAGGCAAACAAATTTCATGTTGATCATGTTTCCGTACGACACCATTTGGACCCTCAAAACGGTGCACAAACTCAGACTGTACAGACTACTCGAGAGGAAATTGGTTTACTCGTGATGGAGGGGTTTACTCGGGTTGGAGGGGCTTACTCGAGATGGAGAGTCGAGTTGGAGGCTTGGGGAACTCGAGATGGTCATAGGAACTCGAGAAAAAAGGCATAGAACTCGAGTAGATCAGGTCTACTCGTGATAGAAGGCATAGAACTCGAGTGGATCAGTTGAATGGGCTATCTATGAACATTTTCAGGAAAATCAAAAATAGAGGTCCAAGATTGCATCAAATCGAAATGTGTCCAACATCAACGTTGTAGATCTCGTCGATTCGAACAAATTTCATGTTGACCATTTTTCCATGCGACATTAGTTTGACCCTACAAATAGTGTCTGAACGCCGACTGCACAGAACAACTCGAGTAGGAAAATAGCCACTCGAGTAGGTCCATAATTCACTCGAGTAGGTCCATAAATTCACTCGTGTAGGGAGGAAGAATCACTGGTGTAGCTGAATAAATTTACTCGAGTAAGGATTAAGGATCACCCGAGTAGCTGAAGAAATCTTTGCGTGAACAGTGCACTCACTCGAGTAGAGTCGGCATCACTCGAGTGAAAAAAGTCAGGACTCGAGTAAATTTGCATGATGAACATATTCTTTGCAAATATAACCTTATGATTAAACTATACCAATGAATAGTAAAATACATTTTTGAATAGTGCTTTAATATTAAAATAATCTTGTTTATATATTTTTGAAATAGGAAACTACGAGATCAAAACGGAGGCTCAAACGAGCGCCGAATTAAACGAAACTCAAGCCGTAGGCAAATACTGACGCTACGAACACAACGACGAAGTCAAAACCAAAATTCGACCAGCCATTCCCGAGATCTTAATCTTCAAAGTATACTCCGAACATAAACAATCCAAAAACTTAAATCTCCCATCGAGACTCCAAAAATGGTCGGATTGCGATGAAACTTGACGAACAAGTCCAAAATTACATAACTTAAATTCCTAAATGCAAAATTTTCCCATTACAACAAGAATTCGGTCGACTCGACCGCACGGACGTGAAAATGCCTTAACGGCCATGCGACGTCAACTCGATGTTAAAAGTAACGCAACGACGTCATATATATGATGTTGCCCATTCAAATAAAATCATCGAAAAAAATCGGGGGTGTTACAGTCACTCCTCTAAAAAGAAGTTTCGTCCAGAAACTTGACACAACTCCAAACCAAATCAAGACGATAAAATCAATCATAACTGAAAACATAATGACATACCCGAAAATAAGAGAAGAGGTGTGGATGAGATTCTCTCATTGCTAATTCCAATTCCCACGTCGCGCTCTCGACGTCTTGATTTCTCCAAAGAATCTTGACCATACGGATGGTCTTTTTTCGCAACACACACTCTTGAGAATCCAGAATACGAATAGGTTCTTCCACATACGTAAGGTTGGGCTGAATCTGGGCATCGAGTCGAGTACTTGACGATCGCTTCGAACACACTTCCGCAACCGGCTCACATGGAACACATCATGGACACCAGGGAAGGTCGCAGGCAATTCCAGCCTATAAGATGACACTCCGATGCGCTCAAGAATTTGGAAAGGTCCCACGTACCGGGGGTCTAATTTGTGGTTCATTCCAAACCTTTTAAGGCCAAACATCGGAGAAACCTTCAGAAAAACCAAGTCTCCAACGACAAACTCCAGATCGACCCTTCATTGATTAGCATACTTCTCATAGTGCTCTTGAGCCACACAGAGCTTTTCTCAGATATGAGTCACGACACAATTCATCTCCTCAAGGGCTTCCGGACCTAGAAACGGTCTATCACCAACTTCAGCCCAAAACAAAGGAGTTCTACAACGCCTCCCATATAAGGCCTCAAACGGGGCCATCTGTAGACTCTCTTGATAACTATTATTGTAAGCAAACTTCATGAGTCTGAGACGATCATCCCAAGCACCACCATGATCCAAAATATAACACCTGATCATGTCTTCTACGATCTGATTTACTCTTTCCATCTGACCATTCGTTTGCGGATGATAGGCGGTGGAATACCTCAAATCGGTACCCAACCCCTCCTACAAACTCTTCCAAAAGCGAGACGTAAATTTGTAGTCCCGATCTGATATAATGCTTCAGGCACTCTATGTAATCTGATGACCTCTTCAAGATATAGCTCACCTATCTTCTTCATCGAATACTCAATCTTAAACTGTACAAAGTGAGCACACTTTGTCAATCTGTCGACTATTACCCAAACAGAGTCGTGTCTACGGGAGATTTTGGTAGACCGGTGATGAAATCCGTTAAAATACTCTCTCATTTACAACTTGGAATATCAAGCGGTGTCAATTTACCACCAGGCCTTCTATGATCAGCCTTAACACGCTGACGTGTATAACATTTCGATATAAACTTTACGATGTCATTCTTCATCCCTGACCACCAAACAATTTTCTATAGATCCTTATACATCTTAGTGGAACCAGGGTTGTAGGCTACATTGGAACCATGAGCTTCAGTACAGATCTTAGCCCGAATGTCGCCAAAGGTGGGGTCGCAAAATCTACCCCGATACATCAAGGTATCCAACTCATCCAAGGAGAAATCAGGTAGCTCTCCCTTCATAGTTCTATTCCGGAGGTGCAACAAATCAGGATCATCCATCTAGTGTGCTCGAGTAAGGGAAATCCAAGAGGGTTCTTCCGCTTCCAAACTAGCAGGCACAGTACGACTCCCAACCTCAATATCTATCAACAAAAATTCTTCTACCAAGGACTATACCGATAGATTAAAAATTTTAGCAGTCTTTATACTCAAAGCATAGACTATTACATTAGCCTTTCCTGGATGATAAAGAATTTCCACTTCATAATCAGCCACATATTCTAACCACTGACGCTGACACAGGTTTAGTTCCTTCTAAGTGAAGACGTACTTCAAATTCTTATGATCCGTATAGATCTTGCACAGTGCTCCATATAATAAGTGTCTCCAAAGCTTCAGCGCATAAATTACAGCAGCAAACTCCAAATCATGCGTAGGATAGTTTCTCTCGTGAATCTTTAGTTGCCTCGATCCATATACGATCACCTTACCATCTTGCATTAAAACACAACCAAGTCCGATGTGTGATGCATCAACATACACAGCATACTCAACTCCTTCAGTAGGTAAGGTTAAAATCGGAGCAGTACATAATCTCTTCTTTATTTCCTGAAAAGCCTCTACAGACTTCTAACTCTAAACGAATGCAGTATTCTTCTAAGTAAGTCTAGTTAGAGGAGCAGACAACACCGAAAACCCTTCCACGAATCTTTTATAATAGCCAGCCAGGCCTAAGAAGCTCCTAATCTACCTAGGTGTAGAAGGTCTCTCCCATTCCATCACAATAGAGATGTTGGTCGGATCTGCATAAATACCATCCTTACTTACAACATGACCCAGAAAGGACACCTGAGGTAGCCAGAACTCACATTTGCTCAACTTCGCATATAACTTATGCTCCCTCAGGGTTGACAAAACCAAACACAAATGCTGAGTATGCTACTCAACATTGCGGGAATACACCAAGACATCATCTATAAACACAATAATGAATCGGTTCAAGAAATCCTTAAACACCCTATTCATCAAATCCATAAAAGTAAAGTGTGCAATGGTTAAACCAAAAGACATCACCAAAAACTCATAATGTCCACACCGCGAATGGAAAGCGGTTCGGGGATTATCTGCCTCACAATTTCTCGACTGGTGGTAGTCTGAGCGAAGATCGATCTTTGAAAATACTGAGCTGCCACGCAACTGATCAAACATATCATCAGTCCTTGGCAGGGGATATCTATTCTTAATGGTGACCTTGTTCAATTCTTTATAATCGATGCAAAGCCTCATCGATCCATCCTTCTTCTTTACAAACAAAACCGGGGCACCCCACGGAGAAGAACTTGGTCTAATAAAACCACAACTCAGCAACTCATCGAGATGAGTACGCAACTCATCCAACTCACGCGGAGCCATACAATATAGTGCTTTGGCAATCGGATGAGTACCTGGCTCGAGGTCTATCACAAACTCTATCTCGCTTTTAGGAGGAAGTCCTGAAAGACTATCAGGAGGTTGTCCTGAAAGACTATCAGGAAAGACATCTAGAAACTCTTGCACCACCGAGATATCCTTAAGACGTGGTGTAATAAAAGCTGTTTCCAGAGTAGAAATAGAAACTAAAAACGCCTCGCAACCAGACTCTTTAGCATGACAAGCACGTACCATAGAAATGACAGGGAAACTCTGTCCTGAAATCCATATATGCTCATATGTTGGTCATTATCCATTCTAAAATCCAGTCACTTAACCTTACATTGGATTACCACATCATACTTGGACAACCAGTCCATGCCCAAAATCACGTCAAAATCAGCCAGATCTAAAATCATCAGATCCGCAAAGGCCAGAAAATTACTAAGATAAATAGGGAATCTCAGAACTCCTTGATTAGATATCACTGAATCACCAGAAGGGAGCTTGACATTGAAGGAGTATCCTAATTAATCCACATCCAGGCAATGTTTATAAACAAACCTCCGGGCCACGAAGGAATGGATGGCACTCGAATCGAAAAGAATGCGTGCCCACCTATTCCGTAATTGAAACTCCCCTAAAACCGTAACATACATAACTAAACGAATGATAAGTAGGGCAACAACGAGAAATAATAAGGATATTTTAAACTTGGGATAACCTGATATCACTTGTATAGAGGTTTGGGCTTCCTCGTTGGTCATCACATTCAGCTTTTCGTTTCCTTTATCCAGGTTCGGTGGCGGCGACAGAGCTCGAAGTGGGGCAGGCTGCAGTGAGGGTTGAGCCTGGGGGCACGAAGACTTCTGTTGTCCCTTTTGACTACAATGGAAGGAAATCCTTTATTTCATCCAGGAATGACTCACATTATGACCCTTCCTTGCACAGAACAAGCACACTAGCTCTCCCTTGGGTGCACCTTGGATGGCATGCACCTTCTGCTGCTTCAGGGTGGCAATCCTCTTGAAATACCTTTCGTAAGGGTGGCTAGGATGACCACAGAAGCTACACACTTGCTTACGTTTCTTCTTCGAAGAAGAGCCAGACGCCCTGGAGCTACCATCCTCAACACCTTTCCTTTTCTCTTTCCATGCTGCGGCATCACGACTCTTAGCATTTTCAATCGCTTCCACTTTCAAAGCGGCTTCCACTGCTTTAGCATAACTTTCAGCTCGGTAAGCACATGCCAACTGCTAGACATCGCTTCTTAATCCTCCCAAGAAAGGTTTCACTCTACCATCCTCAAAAGCTACCAAATTAGGATCAAACCTACTCAGTTTGCTAAAATCAATCTCATACTTGCTCACGGTGAGCAGTCTCTCCTTCAAATGTAGGAAGTTATTCATCAGGCCGTCCTGCTCGACTAAGGGTAAAAACTTCTTCAGCAGCATCTTCTTAAAAGATTCCCAAGAACATCCTTGCTTCAGACTCTCCCTTTCCCGTATCCACCAACTCTTTGCCAGGTTCTTTATCTGATAGGCTGAAATCATCACCTTCTGGGCTTCTAGAATTCCGGAATACGAAAACATCTCCTCGATGAAGATGATCCAATCATTTAAAACCATAAAGTTAGCACTCCCGTCGTAGGTGGGAGGTCCCAACCGCTGGAAGTGCGATATGAAATTCATTTCTGGTGGTATCGCCACCGGGGGCACCAGAGGAGCAGGGGGATCGGGCACGACTTGGCCTAAGGCAGGCTCTTGCACTAAAGGTTGCTGTGTGGGAGCTGCAGATAATAAGGACTCAATTTGTGATTGCATCGTAACTAATTATCTCGACTGAGCCTCATTGCTCTGACGCAGACTCTCAATAATCGCATCACCTTACGCACCTGGTGACTCACCCTCTGACTAGGAGTCGACCTCGTCGCGGGATTCTTTGGCAGCATTTCTAAAAAAACAACGGATAACTCATAAAAATCCTAGCTTACAATAACGCCACATGACTAGTTCAGACCATACATAAAAGACACTTGCTTACACTGCAACTTGCTCTGGGATTTTATAATGATGCTATGTCCTACTTAGGATGATATCTTGTCATCCTATTGACTCTTGTTCCTATGACATGAATGCATGGGTTCTTCATTCTTGTTTAAAATCATGTCTGTCAATGTGTCATCATGTAAACCTTAACTTAACACGTGTGCTTATGTGATGATATGCAATGTATGCAGTGTTCTGCATTCTAAAAAGGCCTTAATGCATGTATGAGCAACGTACATATGAAATGTTATGCATCCCATACTACATAACATCGTATGCAATGAGAAAAGAATACATGCTAATGGGCACCCATGTGATGGTGGTTATGCATCCCATACTACATAACCGTCACATGTTGCCTCCTATGGTGGATCCATATACAAACACATATTATGCATCTCATACTACATAATATGACCCGTATACTTCTTATCATGCTATGAGTGTAGTGACTATGCTTTGGCTAAGACGTACTGATGACACATCGGTGTGTGTATGAAATTTAAATAAACAACTAACACTAATAAGGGAAGGTTGCTCGACCAATTGTCAAGCAACCTCCCTCTGATACCAACTGTCACAACCCGCATTTTCACCGCATAAAATAACTTAGCAGAGTAAGGGAAAATGCGCGTCATGATGCCACATCAGTAGGGGATAACTGCGAACGCTCAGGCAAAGACCTACTTAATCATGAAAAAAGAATCTTTAAGTTATCTTAATGTAAAATCAGTTTAAGCACAATAGTCAGCCGTATCCCTCGGCTTTGTGGCTCATTTAGTCCACGAATCAAAATATAATTATACGCTGCGGAAAAATACTTATTTAGATTTACTCCAACATCCTACATGACTATAAACGTCCCTAAAGACAACTCATGTTATGCAAGACTTTAAATTTATAATAGTAGTATGAATAGCTTTTACGGTCGCTAAATATAACAAGTTAGAATTTTTAAATTATACAGTGTTTGGAGTAATAGTAATAGATTTTATTCTTAAAAATACCTAACATGCATTCCTATCATAAATCATCCCAAATAGCAAGTAATTCACATTCACATATAGAGAAATAAGTAGCTAGCAAGTATCTAAAAGTTGCAATTTTGTGGGCGTCAACAAACTGACATGAACCCACAAACAGAAATGTATGTCTGAGCTAGTAAAAAAACAAAATAGACAACAAACTACCTCGCTAAGACAAGGCAACAACTACAGCCAACACTGCGGCCCAGAACTACAAAACCAGCTCTGTTATCTGTTACTGCTCTGAACTTGAGGTATTCCAAAGATAGAACACCTCAGCAAGAAGGTACAAATGCTGATAGAAAATTAATGAGCCAAAATAAACAAAGGTCAAAAGGGGTACCAATCCAAGACTAAAAGCACTGAAGTACAATACAAAAGAGGAACAAGTCATCATCGGGAAAAAGAACTCTTACGTGATTCATCACGTACAACAATAGTACACCAGACGCACGAGGCTATATGGTGACAACATGAATAATTCGTAAGGAAGAAATACACAGAGACTGTAATTTGTTAAGAACAATACAGAGACTGCTTTTCTATGAAATACTTGGGTAAAGTGACTTATATACTTGGTATTGAGATCTATAGAGATAGATCGAAGAAGTTACTGGATTTGACCCAAAGTATATACGTTGACAAGGTGTTAAAGCGGTTCAACATGCTTGAGACTAAGAAAGGATTCTTATACATGTCTCATGGTGTGAGTCTCTCTAAGGACTAGTGTCCTAAGTCCTGTGAATATAAGGACTACATTAAGTTGATTCCATATGCTTCGGCAGTTGGGTCAATCATGTATGCAATGATATGTACTAGACTCGATGTCTCTAATGCCTTGAGCATGACTAGCAAGTATCAGTCTGATCCCAGTGAAAGTCACTAGACTGTTGTTAAGAATATCCTGAAGTACTTGCGAAGGACTAATTATATGTCCTTGGTATTTGGTTTAGTGGAAGAACTCGTTGTAAAGGGTTACACGGCTGCTAGCTTCCAAACTGATAGGGATGACTCAAAGTCTTAGTTAGGTTTCATATTTTCACTTAATGTAGATGTTGTTAGCTAGAAAATTTCCAAGTACGAGATAGTTGTCGATTCTACAACTGAGACAGAATATATCGCCGCTGCAAATGCGGTGAAGGAGGCTGTATGGATTAGGAAATTCATCGGCGAGTTGGATGTAGTTCCTAGCATTGTTTATCCCGTAGATGTAATGCCCCGAAACTCAAAAGAGCGACGGGAGGCGTTCCGGGCCAAATTTGGAATTTGTCAGTTAGTATACGGCCTGGGTCAAATCCTATGAGCAATTTGTCTTCCTGGCATTGGTCACGTCAATTTAAGCCATCAACTGCCGAAGACCCTATTCTATGCCAACGGTAAGTGCCACGTGCCTTTAGGTCTCTTTAACCGAACGACATAGAACGGGTACGGTTCCATCTAACCCGTGCTCACGTCGCAACGACAATTTAAGCCATATGCGCGGGTCAAACTTCCACCGAGTCTCGTGTTCATCACAAATCACATAACCCAATTATGTTCAAGTTGGCACTCAGGCTACCGAGTTGGCAAGACCTCGTGTCCACCCAGTTTTCCGGGTGCACCTTTGGGTTAGTCCCCAAGGCTCCCTGCTGCAATCTACCGCGTAGAAAACCCGAAACACACCATAGCACGGAGTCTTCTCCGGCCTTATGCAATGCAACATCACCGATCCAGACTAACATGTCCGGGTAGGCTTCAACCAAAATGCCTATGTCCGTTCTCGCATACGGACTCTAAACAACGGGGACTTTACATATCTACTCGAAGGAACGCCTCCAACTCTCCGTAAACTCGCGAGAGGGGGGCTTCCTATGCTAAGAAAGAGAGCTATTCATGCTCAAGATGAGGATCGTTACCCTTGCGTTCCTCTTTGGCGCCATCGAAAAGTAATCAGATAGAAATCACCGCACTTGCGTTGCCTCCGTGGATCCGGAGTCGGCTTGCGATTCGGAGCTCCGAAGCTCCTCCAATGGCGGATCTAGCTCTTCTTCCTCCAAGGGCTCTCCTCTTTCTCCAAGGGTTTGGAGAGATGAAAAAGGTAAGAAAGAATGGATTTTTCTAAGTCAAACCCGAGTATATCCTCTCAGGAACCATCCCCAGCCGTCGGATCTCAACCTAAGAAAACGAGCGGCTTTGATTCGGGGCTGAAATGCCCAAACTGGACCGAACACGGCCTGGCACACGCCCGTGTCCATGGCCGTGTGCCGCATTCGTCGTCAAAATCGAATCTTCTGAACCCGCACACGGGTATCGAACACGCCCGTGTTCGAGCTGACACGCCTATGTTCCAGCTGACACGGCCGTGTACACCATGATTTTTCCCCCGTTTTCTACCCGAGCACTGCACGGGTTCTAGGACACGCCCGTGTCCTTGCCCGTGTCACTTTGACACGCCTGGGCCCCCAGGCCGTGTACACGGGACATTTCGTCGAGTGAAGATCGACGACTCGATGACACGGCCTTGGACACGCCCGTGTCCTAGGCCGTGTGCCTTGTCTCGACGATCGTCGAGCGAATCTCGACGACTCCCCGGGACGATCGTCGACACGGGTCGACACGCCCGTGTCGCAGGCCGTGTGCCCATTCTCGACGAATCGTCGAGTATATCTCGACGATTTCACGGCTAAGTGTCGACACGGGTCGACACGCCCTGCGACACGCCCGTGTCGCAGGCCGTGTGCCCTTTCTCGACGAATCGTCGAGTATAACTCGACGACTTCGCGACTAAGTGTCGGCACACGCTTGACACGCCCTGGGACACGCCCGTGTCCCAGGCCGTGTGCCTTCAGCCAGAAACCAAAACTGGCCCAAAACGTCCCCCTTTGCTCCTTTGAGTTTCAGGGCGTTACAACTCTCCCCCTCTTAAAAGAATTTCGTCCACGAAATTACATAAAGGAAAGACATGTACAAAAATAAAATTTGTACCTGAGCGGAACAACTCCGGATACTCGTCAAGCATAGTCTGCTCTCGTTCCCAAGAGAGCTCCTCACGACCGCAATTGTCCCATCGGACCTTGACCATCCTGATCTCTTTATTGCGTAGCCGCTTGACCTCCGAGTCCTCAATCCGCACGGCCATACGCCCCGTGCACTCAGGGCACATTCTCGGTGAACCGGTCGATGTCACGTCAATTAAAGCCATTAACATTCCGGGCTCACCACCGCCACTTAGACGGCCAAACATATGAGCAATTGTCTTCCCGGCATGGGTCACGTCAATTAAAGCCATTGACCGCCGAAGACTCACATCTATGTCAACGACAAGTGCCACGTAACCTTAGGTCTCTTTAACTCGAACGGCATAGATATGGGTACGGTTCCATCTAACCCGTGCTCACGTCGCAACGACAATTTAAGCCATTTGCGCAGGTCAAACTTCTCCCGAGTCCCATTTTCATCACACAATTTCACATAACTCGGTTATGTTCAAGTTGGCTCTCAGGCCTCCATGTTGGCAAGATCTCGTATCCGCCCAGTTTTCTGGGTGCACCTTTGGGTTAGTCCCCAAGGCTCCCTGCTGCAATCTAGTGCGTAGAAAACCCGAAAAACAAACCATAGCACGGAGTCTTCTCCGGCATTTATGCAATGCAACATCACCGATCCAGACCAACATGTCCGGGTAGGCTTCACACATCATGCCTCTGTCCGTTCTCGCTTACGGACTCTAAACAACAGGCACTTCACATATCTACCCGAAGGAACGCCTCCAACTCTCCGCAAACTCGCGAGAGCGGGCTTCCTATGCAAAGAAAGAGAGCTACTCATGCTCAAGATGAGGATCATTACCCTTGTGTTCCTCTTTGGCACCATTGAAAAGTAATCGGATGAAAACCACCGCACTAGCGTTGCCTCCGTGGATCCGGAGTCGGCTCGCGATTTGGAGATCCGAAGCTCCTCCAATGGCGGGATCTAACTCCTTCTTCCTCCCTTGGCTCTCCTCTCTCTCTAAGGATTTAGAAAGATGATAAGGTATGAAAAGTGAGGGTTTTCCAAGTCCATTCACGGGTATATCCCTTCAGGAACAATCCCCAACCGTTGGATCTCAAAATAAGGAAACGAACGGCTTTGATTCGGGGCTGAAATGCCCAATCTGGACCGAACATGGCCTGGCACATGCCCGTGTCCAGGGTCGTGTGCCGCATTCGCCGTCAAAATCGAATCTCCTGGAACCTCACACGGGTATCGAACACGCCCGTGTTCGAGCTGACACGCCCGTGTTCCACCTCACACGGCCGTGTGGCCGGCCGTGTACCCCATGATTTTTCCCCAAAATCAACCCGAGCACTGCACGGGTTCTAGGACACGCCCGTGTCCTTACCCGTGTCACCTCAACACGCCTGGACCCCAGGCCGTGTACACGGTCTCGACACTTCGCCGAGCGAAGATCGTCGACCTGATGACATGGCCTTGGACACGCCCGTGTCCTAGGCCATGTACCTTGTCTCGACACCGTGTCGAGACCAAAGTGTCGACTTCGCGGCTAAGTGTCGACACGGGTCGACACGCCCTGCGACACGCCCGTGTCGCAGGCCGTGTGCCATGTCTCGACACATTGTCGACACCAAAGTGTCGACTTCGTGGGACGAGTGTCGACACGGGTTGACACGCACTGCGACACGCCCGTGTCGCAGGCCGTGTACCATGTCTCAACACTTCATCAAAGCACAGTGCCGACTTCGCGGCTAAGTGTCGACACGGGTCGACACGCCCTGCGACACGCCCGTGTCGCAGGCCGTGTGCCATGTCTCGACACATTGTCGACACCAAAGTGTCGACTTCGCGGGACGAGTGTCGACACGGGTTGACACGCCCTGCGACACGCCCGTGTCGCAGGCCGTGTGCCATATCTCGACACTTCGTCAAAGCACAGTGTCGACTTCGCGGCTAAGTGTCGACACAGGTCGACACGCACTGCGACACGCCTGCGTCGCAGGCCGTGTGCCCAGTCTCGACACATTGTCAAGACCAAAGTGTCGACTTCCCGCCTTAGTGTCGACACAGGCTTGACATGCCCTGGGACACGCCCGTGTCCCAGGCCGTGTGCTTGCAGCCAGAACTCAAACTGGCCCAAAACGTCCCCCTTTTCTTCTTTGAGTTTCTGGGTGTTACAACTCTACCCCTCTTAAAAGAATTTCGTCCACGAAATTACATAAAGGAAAGACATGTACAAAACCAAAATTTGTACCTGAGCGGAACAACTCCGGATACTCGTCAAGCATAGTCTGCTCTCGCTCCCAAGAGAGCTCCTCACGACCGCAATTGTCCCACCGGACCTTGACCATCCTGATCTCTTTATTGCGTAGCCGCTTGACCTCCGAGTCCTCAATCAGCACGGGCTTGATCTTCAAGTATACATAATCGCCCACAGTGAACTCCACGTTCCTGTGCTTGGCATTATAGTACTTTGCTTGCCGGTCCTGAGCGATAAGCAACCTCTCCCGAATGGTCCTCACCACAGAAGTAGCATCCTCCACTTCCAATCGCTTATACAACTTTGACTCACCCGTTTCTAACCAAGACAACGGCGTGCGATATTTTCTACCATATAGGGCCTCGAAAGGCGCCATTTGAATACTCGCTTGGTAGCTGTTGTTGTATGCGAACTCCACCAAATAAAGGTGATCTTCTCATTGCTTTCCAAAGTCCAAGACACACATGCGAAGCATGTCTTCCATTGTTCTATTGACCCTCTCGGTCTGCCCATCCGTTTGTGGATGGAAGGCTGTGCAGAATTTCAGCTTTGTTCCCAACATTTGCTGCACAAGCCTCCAATCATTGGATGTGAACCGCCCATCCCGGTCACTCACGATGCTGCGGGGCACACCATGAAGTCGTTCTATGTTATCCACATAAAGCTTTGCCAACTTCTCCACCGGATCATCCTTCCTATGCGGAATAAAATGCGACACCTTCGTTAATCGATCCACGATCACCCAAATGGCGTCGTTCCCCTTTTGCGACCTTGGCAAACCGTGCACAAAGTCCAGAGAGATGTCGTCAAATTTCCACTCCGGAATAGGCAAGGACTTAAGAAATACTCCCGACTTTTGGCACTCCGCCTTTACCAAGGCGCAGGTTTGCCACTTTGCTACATAGAGCGCCACATCCTTCTTCAAACACGGCCACCAAAACAGTTTCTTCACATCACGGTACATCTTCGTGCTCCCCGGGTGAATCGAGTACTTGGTATGGGGTGCCTCGCACAACAACTCCACCCGTAAATTGCTCACGCTTGGGACGCCCAGACGACCGTCTTTCCAAAGTAGTCCGTCCTCCACGACAAATTGGGAATTCGACCTATCCAGAGCCTCTACCATGAACTGCTTCATATGAGCATCCATATCCAAAAGCCTTCCGAATACGATCAGCCAGGTCATATGGACTTCAGTCCAATTCAGAACTGCTTCAGTTCTTGATTGTCTGTCCACACCAACAATCTCCAACGCCTCCAACTCTCGCACCAACCGATCATCATGCACCGATAGTCAATTGGCTTGAGCTGGGGCTTGGCGACTCAACGCGGCTGCGACCGCACTCCCTTTACCAGGCACATAGTGGATCTTGAATGTATAGTCACCCAAGAACTCCATCCAACTATGCTACCGCACTTTTAGCTCCTTATGATTAATCAGACACTTCACGCTCTTACGACCGGCGTAGAGATCCATTTTTCCCATCGTACAAAATTATGCCTCCACAGCTTCAAGGCAAAAACTCACTGCCACTAACAACAAGTCATGGACCGGATAGTTCCTCTCGTGCACTTTTGGCTGTCTCGTGCCATAAGCTATCACGCTTCCATGCTGCAGTAGCACGCAACTCAAACCGCTGCCCGACGCATCGCTATATATCTCATAGACTTCGGGTCCACTCGGCGAAGTCAGCGCAGGCGGCGTGGTCAACCGACATTACAACTCCTCAAAAGCTCGCGCACACTTCGGCGTCCAAAAGAACTTCTGCTACTTCCTCGTCCAAGTAGTGAGGGGTGACGCTATCCGCAAGGAATTCAGGCCACTCCCCAGAGAGCTCTGGACTCCCGCTATCGAAGAAAGTTCAGGCCACTCCCGTATCGCAACAATCTTCGCCGGATCCATTGCAATACCTTCCTCACTCTGCAGGTTCACCAAAACGTCGTTGATGAAGACGTTCCCAAAATGGTCCAAGTACACACTAAAGGTCCTGTTCATCACATCCATGAACACTGACGGCGCATTGGTCAGCCCAAATGGCATGTCCGTAAACTCGCAATGCCCGTATCTTGCACTGAACGTTATCTTAAGGATATCACTCTCCCTTATCTAATTTAGAGTATGCCGTTGACCCGACCAACTGATCAAGAAGATCATCGATCCGGGGGATCGGGTACTAGTTCTTTTCCGTTAACTTGTTGAGCTCCCGATAATACATACATAGCCTCAAGCTTCCTTCTTCTAAATAGAGAGGGTCGATGCGCTCTAAGGCGAAGGACTTGGACGCACATGCCCTTGCTCCAACAACTCTTAGAAGTTTCACTTTCAGCTTCGCCATTTCCTTAGGAACTAGCCGATATGGAGAGCGTGATACAGGCTTTGCACCCGAGACTAGCTCAACCATGAAATCTATCTCCCGTCGAGGCGGGGCTCCAGGCAGATCTCTAGGGAACGCATCAGGGTACTTCGACACCACTGAAATATTAACCCCCGCGGGCTTCGGCTTTGCAACCTCCACTAGAGTACAGAACAGCTCTACAACAGCACGAACCGCCTTCACCACCTGAAGAGCGGCCATCGACGTCCTGCTCGCCTCTTTGAGCTCATAAGGGTCATCTCACGACTTGCTCCCAAGTTGACTTCCTTGCTACCGCAGCCTATGTAGGCTTGCTGCTCCGAGAGCCAGTCCATGCCAAATATAACGTCAAACTCCACCAACGGAAGTAACGACGCTTGCAGATCGTACTCCTAATTCCCAAACCACAAACTAAGAGCAACGAATTCTACCCTCGCAGATTGAGCACCATTGGACTATAACGCATCCAATTTATCTCTTTCTACCGAAGGAGGTACTCCAAGGCACAAACAAATTCCTAATAAAGGAATGCGAAGATCCCTAAACGAACGGTGCTCTCGCAAATAAAATACAGTCATAACAAGGCTTAGCACCAGTAGTTCTAAGCTAACACGCACAAGGGCGACAAGTGTTTACGACAAAACTATCTTTAAACCATACCTGTCGTCGCAACGGCGTGCTTCCTCTATTGTTTTAGGCACTCACGGGCATAATGCCCCGGCTCCCCACAGTTGTAACATGCTCCCGGGGTTTGGCTTGTAGTTGCCCCCGAAGCTCTGAAAGGAGGGATTAGACCCAAAGACCTAGCCTTCTTGCACCACTTTCGATATACAGACTTTGAGGTGTTCGACACTTTGAATGCCGCTTTCTTTGCACTATCATCCTTGACTGCTCCTGAGCTAGCTTTCTTACCCTTCTGAGCACCATTCCAACAGTCTCGGGCAAAGTGCCCTTTCTTTCCACAGGTAAAACATGTGTAAGTAGCTTTGCTAGTCGATGTTATAGCCCCTTTGTCCAGCACTCCAACGGATGCAACTCTTATGGGGCTTGCATAATTCGATACCATGGGCGCTGGCATCGGGAGAGTCTCCCTCAAATCTGCCTCCAAAGATCTAGCTGATTCCACCAAGGCTCGGAATCCCAATAACTTTGGTCCTAGCAGTAGGACTCGTAACTCGGCGTGTAGGCCATTATAGAATCTATCGACTGTAGCTTGCTCATTATCCAACTCAAAGCATGGGTAGCGACTTATCATAAGAAATGCTTGCAAATATTCCTCAACTGTGTGCGCTCCCTGCACTAGATTCATATTCAGCTGCTGCCCCAATAGTCTACCAAAGGTCGTCTGTTGCATCACGCCCACCGGCGTTGAAGCCACAACAGGGGCGCAGGGTTGTACATTTCCTCCAAGCTGTGCACCCGTCACAGCAAACACCGCTTCTACGATCCTTCTAACGGTTTCATACGAAGGAGGAGTCTCAAATACCACACCGGGTGCACTATGCTCCTCAGAAACCGGACAGTCTAGCGGTCTAACACCACTTCTGGTCAAGTATAATTGTACAAAACCCGTTAAGCGACCAAATAAAATTGCGAACAACAATTATAGGAACACGCAGGTTCCTCATGTTGAATTCTGTGAAGTGAAAGTGGATGAATGGAAGGCTTGGGAAACCTATCCGCGCGGACTACGCGGACTGGGTTGGCGGACTGCTAGGTCGGCAGGGATGTTGCAGGCGGTTTGCTCTGTGGCGGCCTGGGCGGTCTGTTCGCGCGGACTGCGCGGACAGCAGCGGCGGTCTGACAGGCCAGTGTATGCTCAGCAGGCGGTTTACTCCCAGGAAGTAACCGGGCGGATAGGAATGTTATCCGCGAAGTCCGGCTTGAAGCGGACTGAAGAACTGGAGCTCGGCAGACCGGTTTGGCAGTTGCCTTGGTCTTGCTCTAGTGAAGCGGCAAGTGGAAGCCGCGGAGACCGCCGGTCAGCGCGGACAGGAACTGGAGGTCGCCCGGTATGGCGGGCTAGATCCAGTGTCCGCCAGTAAGTGCGGACTGGCCCTTGTGGCCAGCGGACTGGACTTGGTGGGAATTGAACCAAGTCCAGGATGGCTCAGTCCGGGGAAGATCGCGCAGTGGAGCGCGGGCTGGTTTCTCAGTCCGCCAAGCGTAGTAGAAGTGCTTTGCCTTGTTTGCTAGCTTGTGGATATGCGGACTGGAGGATTGCCCGTGCAGGAGCGTGCGGACTGGAGCTGGAGTCCGCTGAGTCCGGAGATGCCTTGTGATGAGGCAATGGACTCAGGAGTCGCGGACTGGAGTCTGCTGTTAGCGGACTGGATTGGCGTGTCCGCTAAGTCCGGAGGTGCCTTGGCAATGAGGTAATGGACTTGGGATATGCGGACGATAGCTGGGTATCCGCTGAGTCCGGCAGGTGCCTTGATGGCGCGGTTGCGGGCTCGGGTTTTGCGGGCTGATGCCTTGTCCGCAGAATGGCGGATACGGCTTTTGTGGAGTCCGGCTGTGGTGGTCCTGGCTTGGTCTCTGGCGGCAAGGCGGACTGGATATTGGAGTCCGGCCTTGGAGAAGCTGGGGCGGACTGGCTATCTGCACAGGGCGGCGAACTGGCATGTGTGTCCGCGGGCTGGCGGACACATAAGTTCTTGCTGCGGGTTGTGGCGGTGATCCTATCGGGAAGGGCGGTGACCATACTCATCGTCGTGCCTATAAATAGGACCCATGTCACATCAGAACTAAGGAGGGGAACCTAGACCGAAGTAAGTGAACAGTTTTTGAGCTCGCGTAAGTTGCTGCGGCCTGGACTTTGTGTCCGCGCGGATAGAGTTGACCCGGTTGTGCTGTGCAGGTTGTGCGGATAGCGCTGGAAAGCCAGGACTTGGCTCTGATTGCGGTCAGGGACAGTGCGGACTCTGCGGTTAAGCAACAGGCGGTAAACAGCAGGTCGCGGATAGCGGCCAGGCGGTCTTCTCTTTGGCGACTTGGTTCGGGGTTCAGGAGGTCGCCTGCATCAGGCGGACTGTTCCATTCGGTGGCGCAGCTTGTGCGGTCTGGCGGCGTGCAGACCGGCGGTGAAGAGCTAAGCATTGGAGCAAGGGTGAGTCCGCGCGGCTTGGGTTGCGGTCTGGCGACCTGGCGGACTGAGCGGACTCCACAGCAGTAGGTCGGCGGCTTGATTGTTTGAGTCCGCGCGGCTTGTTTTTGGTTCTTGTCTTTGTAACTGTCTCTGCTCTCCCGGTGTTGGGTTTTGGTGAAGCTTGTCTCGCCATGTATGTCTCGCCTTGTAAAGAAGTTTGCTCTTGATCAATAAAGAAGCTTGTGCTGCATGTGTTGCTGGTTGTTACTGCTTTGTTGAGATAACCACTGTTAACTCCACGATCCGGGAAAACTTTCAACATATAAGTGGGCGTATTCTCCTTCGGTTTGTTGAGTTTTCAGCAGGGTATCCAAGGGGGCGTCTGCGGTTTGTTGAATTTTAACATGGTATCAGAGCGAGGTTGTTGGAGTGGTTAAGCAGTGCTCAATGGAAGTAGTTGCTCTTCTGAAGAGGAAACCAGTGGTAGAACCATGGCAGTGGAGGATGCAAGTTGTCTTGGTATTGATCTTCTTACAGAGGCGAACTGTGAACGGTGGAAGTCCTGTATGAAGAGCTTTCTTCTTGGCGAGGACCTTTGGGAGGTTGTATGCGGAGCAGGAAGACAAGAGGATACTGCTGGCAATGCTGAGGCGATGAGAGCTTGGAAGGAGGCAAATGCGAAAGCGGAGTCTATTCTCAAGCAGGTGATCTCATCGGAGCTCTTGGACCACATCAGTGGATGTCGGTCAGCTGCGGAGGTTTGGACTTCCCTTGATGGGTTGTTCAGGAAGAAGGTGAAGGAGGTTGCTGCTGATGATGGTCCCTCTACTTCATATCAGGAAGAAAGGAGTGTTTCTCCTAGGCGTGATAGGAAGAGGAAGGAAGGACCACGGTGCTATAAATGCAAGCAGCAAGGTCATCTTCGGAAGGAGTGCAAGGTTACCTTGCTCTCGGCGAACGTTGCTCAGGTAGGGAGGAAGGAGAAGAACGTAGTTGGGACTTCAACTAGTTCTGGATCTAATCGGCTGGATGCCACTGATAGTGCAGCTATCTGGCATGAAAGACTGGGGCATGTAGGGATGGACAAGCTGAAAGCAATGGCGGAAAGAAGACTCGTAAGAGGCTTGCCTAGATTGTCATCCTATGGCGATGGTCGGGGGTGTGCGGGATGTCAGGAAAGTGGAGCCTATCGCTTCATGGTCGACAAAGCACAAGCCAGGAGTAATGCACCATTGGCGGTTGTCCATTGTGCTCTGGTGGGACCGACCGTCACGGCCAGTCTTGGAGGCAGCAGGTTCATGCTGATATTGGTTGATGACTATTCTGGGTATACTTGGGTATACTTTATGAAGACGAAGTCCAGCATGGTACGCTTGTTTGTGGAGTTCAAGAAGCTTGTCGAAGGCCAGCTTGGCCGGAGGATCAAGGTGTTGAGGACAGGTTTCGGTGGTGAGTTTGACTCAACCGAGTTCTCACGCTTTTGCAGGAAGCAAGGGATCCGGATGGAGCTTTCTTGTGGACATACTTCACAACAGGGTAGTGTTGCAGCTCGGATGATCCGTTGGTTAACGGAGACCTGCAAGTGTTGGCTTCGGAGTAAAGGCGTTCCGAAGGCTCTTTGGGCGGAAGGAATGGCCTGTGCTGCTCATGTCATCAACCGGATGCCTCTTAGTCCGATCATAATGAAGACTCCTTATGAGCTAATGTTCGGAGTGAAGCCCTCAGTGAAGCACCTTCGGGTGTTTGGATCTACCTGCTATTTACACTCTCCGGGTGCTCTCAAAACAAAGCTAGTCTTTGTAGGGTATGATGAGCAGAGAAGAAGATGGAGGTGTATGGATCCTGCGACGAAGAAACTCATAGTGTCGAGAGACATTGTTTTCGATGAGTTGACGCCGTATTGGGGTAGCTCTTATGTGGAGCTAGAGATAAGCAGGTCAGATGGTGGGCTGAAGGAGGCTGCTGCTAAGGAAGTGGAGTTGTCTGAGTCACCAGGTGCTCCAGGTTGTTCTAGCTCCGGGGCAAAGGCGTCAGAGTCGGGAAGAAGGGGGAGCGATGCTCCAGGACCTTCTGACTCAAAGGCGGAGGCTTCCTGTTCAGGAAGCAAGGGGAGCGATGTTCCAGGCAGTTCATGTTCAAGAGGGAAGTCTTCTGGTTCAGGTAGCAGGGGGAGCGTTGCTCCAGGTGCTCTTGGTTCCAGTAAGGAGGCGTCTTGTTCAGGGAACAAAGGGAGCATTGTTCCGGGTCTGCCCGGGAACGGAGCTGGTTCAAAAGCAGCGGAGGTGGTTAGCCATGATCAGGTTCTTCGGAGATCGAAGAGGATCAGTAAGCCACCAGCTCGATATAGTGAAGGGAACACGGCGGACTTGGTCCCGTGTTTCCTTGGTAGCCCTCAGGTCGAGCAAGGGACTTCTGGCTGTGATGACCCCACTAGAATCAAGGAGGTGGTTGACACCAAGTCTGATGAGGTGACTTCTCTCAGAGGCAACGAGGCTTGGGCTTCTGGATCCAAGGAAGTTGGTGATTCTCCTTTGATGCATGAGTGGAGGTTGAAGCTGAAGAAGGCAGAGGGAAGCATGGCTCTTTTTGGGAGATGCTGGAGGGCTCCCTCATGGTCCATGATATGCGGGGCGAGGACTATGTCTTGGACATCTCTTCGTAGATGCTATCGGAAGGACCAGGTGCAAGGTTACGGGAGCTGCTGGAGTTATTCACCACTTCTCACTTCAAGGGGGAGTGTTGAATTCTGTGAAGTGAAAGTGGATGAATGGAAGGCTTGGGAAACCTATCCGCGCGGACTACGCGGACTGGGTTGGCGGACTGCTAGGTCGGCAGGGATGTTGCAGGCGGTTTGCTCTGTGGCGGCCTGGGCGGTCTGTTCGCGCGGACTGCGCGGACAGCAGCGGCGGTCTGACAGGCCAGTGTATGCTCAGCAGGCGGTTTACTCCCAGGAAGTAACCGGGCGGATAGGAATGTTATCCGCGAAGTCCGGCTTGAAGCGGACTGAAGAACTGGAGCTCGGCAGACCGGTTTGGCAGTTGCCTTGGTCTTGCTCTAGTGAAGCGGCAAGTGGAAGCCGCGGAGACCGCCGGTCAGCGCGGACAGGAACTGGAGGTCGCCCGGTATGGCGGGCTAGATCCAGTGTCCGCCAGTAAGTGCGGACTGGCCCTTGTGGCCAGCGGACTGGACTTGGTGGGAATTGAACCAAGTCCAGGATGGCTCAGTCCGGGGAAGATCGCGCAGTGGAGCGCGGGCTGGTTTCTCAGTCCGCCAAGCGTAGTAGAAGTGCTTTGCCTTGTTTGCTAGCTTGGGGATATGCGGACTGGAGGATTGCCCGTGCAGGAGCGTGCGGACTGGAGCTGGAGTCCGCTGAGTCCGGAGATGCCTTGTGATGAGGCAATGGACTCAGGAGTCGCGGACTGGAGTCTGCTGTTAGCGGACTGGATTGGCGTGTCCGCTAAGTCCGGAGGTGCCTTGGCAATGAGGTAATGGACTTGGGATATGCGGACGATAGCTGGGTATCCGCTGAGTCCGGCAGGTGCCTTGATGGCGCGGTTGCGGGCTCGGGTTTTGCGGGCTGATGCCTTGTCCGCAGAATGGCGGATACGGCTTTTGTGGAGTCCGGCTGTGGTGGTCCTGGCTTGGTCTCTGGCGGCAAGGCGGACTGGATATTGGAGTCCGGCCTTGGAGAAGCTGGGGCGGACTGGCTATCTGCACAGGGCGGCGAACTGGCATGTGTGTCCGCGGGCTGGCGGACACATAAGTTCTTGCTGCGGGTTGTGGCGGTGATCCTATCGGGAAGGGCGGTGACCATACTCATCGTCGTGCCTATAAATAGGACCCATGTCACATCAGAACTAAGGAGGGGAACCTAGACCGAAGTAAGTGAACAGTTTTTGAGCTCGCGTAAGTTGCTGCGGCCTGGACTTTGTGTCCGCGCGGATAGAGTTGACCCGGTTGTGCTGTGCAGGTTGTGCGGATAGCGCTGGAAAGCCAGGACTTGGCTCTGATTGCGGTCAGGGACAGTGCGGACTCTGCGGTTAAGCAACAGGCGGTAAACAGCAGGTCGCGGATAGCGGCCAGGCGGTCTTCTCTTTGGCGACTTGGTTCGGGGTTCAGGAGGTCGCCTGCATCAGGCGGACTGTTCCATTCGGTGGCGCAGCTTGTGCGGTCTGGCGGCGTGCAGACCGGCGGTGAAGAGCTAAGCATTGGAGCAAGGGTGAGTCCGCGCGGCTTGGGTTGCGGTCTGGCGACCTGGCGGACTGAGCGGACTCCACAGCAGTAGGTCGGCGGCTTGATTGTTTGAGTCCGCGCGGCTTGTTTTTGGTTCTTGTCTTTGTAACTGTCTCTGCTCTCCCGGTGTTGGGTTTTGGTGAAGCTTGTCTCGCCATGTATGTCTCGCCTTGTAAAGAAGTTTGCTCTTGATCAATAAAGAAGCTTGTGCTGCATATGTTGCTGGTTGTTACTGCTTTGTTGAGATAACCACTGTTAACTCCACGATCCGGGAAAACTTTCAACATATAAGTGGGCGTATTCTCCTTCGGTTTGTTGAGTTTTCAGCAGGGTATCCAAGGGGGCGTCTGCGGTTTGTTGAATTTTAACACCTCAAACACGTGTATTTTCATTCCTAAGTGGACATTCATGGGTTCGTTTGACTGTTATTACGATGACGCACACAATGTGTTCACCACCCCTTAAAAAGAATTCGCCCACGAATTCACTTTAAGCCCGACCAAAACCAGTAGTCTGATACCAAATTGTAGCACCCCCTATCCGTCGCATAGCATATAGCAGTAGGTATGGCTGGGGCCCGACGCCATATACCACAGACAGACCGGGTGGTTACTTATGGAAACCATCCAACCAATCTCAACGTCCTACACAGAGCATTCTAGCGAAAACAGTTTATAAAAGTTGTGAACAAGAACCCAGCTTCGAGCACGAATGTCCACTAATACAATAATAGGAATGTTATACAAAATACCCAAAACAAGCCTTAAGGCCTTACAAAATGTTTCACTTGAATAGTACATGTTTTACAAACCACGGCACGCAGGCCAGTCATACATGAATAAAACAGTAAACACTTCCATTTGGGCCTTCGAGGGCCGGCTTCGCAAAAAGGGCTTTAGCCCGCTATTGACCGCTTGGTCCAGCTGCACCTGCAAGCAACAAACCACCGCACGGTGGCAAAACAAGGAAACGGTCAGCAATGCTGACCAAATTATAACGATCCCGCCCCCAACTCGGGGCGGCGATGCTCCTTCCCTGCATTTCATTAGCATAAGCAAGCAATATATAAGTATAGCCATTTCATCACAGACGTTGGCTCGCACGACCACACGCCCCGTGCACTCAGGGCACATTCTCGGTAAACCGGTCGATGTCACGTCAATTAAAGCAATTAACATTCCAGGCTCACCACCGCCACTTAGACGGCCAAACATATGAGCAATTGTCTTCCCGGCATGGGTCACGTCAATTAAAGCCATTGACCGCTGAAGACTCACATCTATGCCAATGGCAAGTGCCACGTAACCTTAGGTCTCTTTAACCCGAACGACATAGATATGGGTACGGTTCCATCTAACCCGTGCTCACGTCTCAACGACAATTTAAGCCATTTGCGCAGGTCAAACTTCTCCCGAGTCCCATTTTCGTCGCACAATTTCACATAACTCGGTTATGTTCAAGTTGGCTCTCAGGCCTCCATGTTGGCAAGATCTCGTATCCGCCCAGTTTTCCGGGTGCACCTTTGGGTTAGTCCCCAAGGCTCCCTGCTGCAATATAGCGTGTAGAAAACCCGAAAAACAAACCATAGCACGGAGTCTTCTCCGGCATTTATGCAATGCAACATCACCGATCCAGACCAACATGTCCGGGTAGGCTTCACACATCATGCCTATGTCCGTTCTCGCTTACGGACTCTAAACAACGGGCACTTCACATATCTACCCGAAGGAACGCCTCCAACTCTCCGCAAACTCGCGAGAGCGGGCTTCCTATGCAAAGAAAGAGAGCTACTCATGCTCAAGATGAGGATCGTTACCCTTGTATTCCTCTTTGGCGCCATTGAAAAGTAATCGGATGAAAACCACCGCACTAGCGTTGCCTCCGTGGATCCGGAGTCGGCTCGCGATTCGGAGCTCCGAAGCTCCTCCAATGGCGGGATCTAACTCCTTCTTCCTCCCTTGTCTCTCCTCTCTCTCTAAGGATTTAGAAAGATGATAAGGTATGAAAAGTGAGGGTTTTACAAGTCCATTCACGGGTATATCCCTTCAGGAACAATCCCCAACCGTTGGATCTCAAAATAAGAAAACGAATGGCTTTGATTCGGGGCTGAAATGCCCAATATGGACCGAACACGGCCTGGCACACGCCCGTGTCTAGGTCCGTGTGCCGCATTCGCCGTCAAAATCGAATCTCCGGGAACCTCACACGAGTATCGAACACGCCCGTGTTCGAGCTGACACGCCCGTGTACCACCTCACACGGCCGTGTGGCCGGCCGTGTACCCCATGATTTTTCCCCTAAATCAACCCGAGCACTGCACGGGTTCTAGGACACGCTCGTGTCCTTACCCGTGTCACCTCAACATGCCTGGACCCCAGGCCGTGTACACGGTCTCGACACTTTGCCGAGCGAAGATCGTCGACCTGATGACACGGCCTTGGACACGCCCGTGTCCTAGGCCGTGTGCCTTGTCTTGACACCGTGTCGAGACCAAAGTGTCGACTTCGCGGCTAAGTGTCGACACGGGTCGACATGCCCTGCGACACGCCCGTGTCGCAGGCTGTGTGCCCTGTCTCGACACATTGTCGACACCAAAGTGTCGACTTCGCGGGACGAGTGTCGACACGGGTTGACACGCCCTGCGACACGCCCGTATCGCAGGCCGTGTGCCATGTCTCGACACTTCGTCAAAGCATAGTGTCGACTTCGCGGCTAAGTGTCGACACGGGTCGACACTCCATGCGACACGCCCGTGTCGCAGGCCGTGTGCCATGTCTCAACACATTGTCGACACCAAAGTGTCGACTTCGCGGGACGAGTGTCGACACAGGTTGACACGCCCTGCGACACGCCCGTGTCGCAGTCCGTGTGCCATGTCTCCACACTTCGTCAAAGCACAGTGTCGAATTCGCGGCTAAGTGTCGACACGGGTCGACACGCCCTGCGACACGCCCGTGTCGCAGGCCGTGTGCCCAGTCTCGACACATTGTTAAGAACAAAGTGTCGACTTCCCGCTTTAGTGTCGACACAGGCTTGACACGCCCTGGGACACGCCCTGGGACACGCCTGTGTCCCAGGCCGTGTGCCTGCAGCCAGAACTCAAACTGGCCCAAAACGTCCCCCTTTTCTCCTTTGAGTTTCGGGGCGTTACATCGGGGTAGTTCGGAGAACTGGCTAAACATTAAGGCAGAAATCTGCGTTCGACGATCGGGTCAGCATTCTGGGTTCGACGATCGTCGAGCAGCGCTCGACGATCTTGTCAAAATGCTGCGGTCAATGATCGGGCCGCGTGTTCGTCGAGCAGGCAATTTTTTGCGTTCGACGATTTGGCCATAGTTTGCATTCGACGATTTGGCCAGAGTTTGCGTTCGATGATTCTGGCAGCGGTCGACGATCTTGGTTCAACGATCGTCGAGCGCAGGGCTGATTGCGGAGCATTGACGCTGGGCTTTTGGCGGGAGTTGACTTGTTGTCCTGACACAATTTAATTGTCGCGGACGTGCCTTGCTTTGGTTGGTGCACCATGCGGTGTTTAGCCCCATTCGTCCAGGTAAGACCTGGATCGTGCCTGCACATCCCTTTTAGTGGGATCCGACGGCTGTGCTTATTCCCGAAAGAGTTATACCGAGAGAAGGGTTTCAAAACCCTTATTATTTTTTGTATGTTCTCTGTCTAAAATCCTAGAGAGAGGGGAGAGCAAAGGAGGAAGAACAATTCTAGATCCAGTCTTTGGAGGAGTTTTAGAGCTCCAAATCGCGAGCCGACTTCGGATCTACGAAGGCAAGAAGATTGCGGTGCTTTTCATCCGCGTACCTTTCCATGACACCAAGGAAGAACGTTAGGGTAACGATTCTCTTCTTGAGCATGCGAAGCTCTTCTTCTTTGTATAGGAAGCCCGCTCTCGCGAGTTTGCGGTGAGTTGGAGGCGTTTCTTCGGGTAGATATGTAAAGTCCCCGTTGCGTAGAGTCCGTAAACGAGAACGGACATAAGCATGATGTGTCAAGACTATCCGGACATGTTGGTCTGGATCGGTGATGTTGCATTGCATAAATGTCTGAGAAGACTCCGTGCGATTGTTTATTTTTCGGGTTTTCTACGTGGTAGATTACAACAGGGAGCCTTGGGGATTAACCCTAAGGTGCACCCGAAAAATTGGGCGGATGCGTGATCTTGCCAACTTGGAGGCCTGGGAGACAACTTGAACATAACCGGGTTATGTGATTTTGTGATAGAAATGGGACTCGGGATAAGTTTGACCCGCGCATATGGCTTAAATTATCGTTGCGATGTGAGCACGGGTTAGATGGAACTGTAACCGTTCTATGTCGTTCGGTTAAAGATACCTAAGGGTACGTGACACTTGTCGTTGGCATAAATGAGGATCTTCGGCGGTCTATGGATTAAATTGACGTGACCCATGCCAAGAAGATAAAATGCTCATATGTTTGGCCGTCAAAGTGTCGGTGGTGAGTCCGGAATGTCTATGGCTTGAATTGACGTGACATTGGCCGGTTCACCGAGAATTTGCCCTGAGTGCACGGGGTGTGTGGTCGTGCGAGCCAACGCCTGTGATGCAATGTATATTTATATACTGCTTGGTTTTTGCTTATAAATGCAGGGAAGGAGCATCGCCGCACTAAGTTGGCGGCGAGATCGTTATAATTTAGTCAGCATTGCTGACCGTTGCTTTTGTTTGCCACCGTGCGGTGGTTTGTTGCTTGCAGGTGCTGCTGGACCAAGCGGTCAATAGAGGGCTAAAGCCCAAATTGCGAAGCCAACCCTTGAAGGCCTAATTGAAGTGTTTACTTCCTTTTATTCTTGTATGACCGTCCTGCGTGCCGTGGTTTGTAAAACATGTAATTTGAAGTAAACCATTTTGTAAGGCCTTAAGGCCAGTACTCGTGTATGTACTACATTCCTATTTGGTATTTAGTGGACATTCATGCCTGTTGCTGGGTTCTTTTATTGAAACTTATAAATTGCTTCCGCTAGAATGCTCTATGTAGGACGTTGGATTGGTTGGATGGTTTCCATTGAGTAACCACCCGGCCTGTCTGTGGTATATGGCGTCGGGCTCTGACTGGACCTACTTCTATATGCTATGCGACGGATAGGGGGTGTTATAATTTGGTATCAGACTACTGGTTTTGGTCGGGCTTAAGGTGAATTCCTGGGCGAATTCTTTTTAAGGGGTGGTGAGCACATGTGTGTGCGTCATCATTATAATAGTAAAAGAACCCATGAATGTCCACTTAGGAATGAAAATACATGTGTTTGGGGAACCTGCGTGTTCCTATAATTGCTGTTTGCAATTTTATTTGGTCGCTTAATGCTGTTTTGTACCACTATAGGTGACGAGAAGTGGTGCTGGGCCGTCGGAACGTCGAGTTTCTGAGGCTAGCAGTGCACCTAATGAGGTTCCTGCAACACCTCCATTGGCTGAGACCATACGATTAGTGGCCAAAGCAGTGTTTGCCATGACTAATACGTAGCTTGCAAGGCAAATGCAGCAGCCCGCTCCTGCGATGGAGCAGGTACTGCTGCAAGCGGCTGAGCAGAGAAGGATGGAGCAGGTAGTATTGGAACTGTTTGTTCCAAGGATGGAAACCGAGAAACAGCTCAAACATGTCATGACCTTTAATCCTCCGGTATTCTCGGGGTTGGGAACCCCATCTCAAGCAGAAGACTGGCTATCTAGGGTGAAGAGAGTCATGACAGCAATAGAGACGGAGGAGTGGCAAATGACCACCATTGCTACGTTCCTTCTGGACGGTGAAGCGAGATTGTGGTGGGAAGGTTTGGAGGTGCAACTTTTGAGAGGTAGGCAACTTATAGATGTCTCGATGGAGGAGTTATCGAGACTGTTCTTGGCTTGATACCTCCCTTCAGCATAGAGGATAGCGTTGGAGAACGAGTTCCTGAAGTTGGTTTAAGGGGACAATAGCGTCGATGAATATCTCCACGAGTTTACTCGTTTGAGTCGATATGCTAGCTCCACCATTGCGGATGAGGAGCGCAAGATCGATCGATTCTACGAAGGGTTAAGAGATGAGTTGAGGTTACTACTCTCGGGGTCGATGACACGGGGTTTATTGACCTTGGTCAACACGGCCCGGTACTTGGAGAAGGACATGAAGAATGTTTAGGCAAAGAAAAGTTTGGGTGATAAGAAATCTGAGTTCAAAGTGCCGACTACTTCATTGTCCGCCTATCGAAGATTCCACAAGAAGGCTAGGACTTCGGGTCTAACCCACTCTTCTGGTGCTTCTAGGGCGACTATGGGTCGAACCCTCGGTGCATGTTTTACTTGTGGAAAATCGGGGTACTTTGCCCATGTTTGTTGGAGCGGACGTCCCAAGTATGAAAGGAAGTCGAGAGCAACATACGAAGAGAAGGGTAAGGCGGTGGAGTCAACCGCATCCCATTATGCTCCGGCCTAACCAAGGGTGTATAATCTTGGCCAACAGGAGGCCATCAAACAGGCGGATGTGGTGACAGGTAGGGTTTAATTTATAACAAGTTAATTTCTTTAAATACTTGTTATGCACGTGTTACCTTACCACTGCTTGTTTAGGATTTGTTTTGATTTGTGAAAATCCAGCAAGAGCACTCTTCGATATGGGAGCTTCACACTCCTTCTTGTCCGAAGGATTTATATCACGCATTGGAGTCCCTTCTTCGATGGAGAAGGATAAGTTGGATGTGTTGTTGCCAAATGGGTGTTCGATGCGCGCGGATAAAATCTACGGTGTTAAGATTCGCATTGGGAATCAAGAGTTCGATTTGCAAGCGTCGTTACTATCGTTGGTGGAGTTCGACATTATATTTGGCATGGACTGGCTCTCGGAGCAGCAAGCCTATATTGATTGCGGTCGCAAGGAAGTCAAGTTGGGAGCAAGTCGTGAGACGACTTTTACGGGCTTAAGGGGTCGAGCAAGACGTTGATATCTGCTCTTCAGGTGGTGAAGGCAGTTTGTGCCGGTGCAGAACTGTTCTTTACACTAGTGGAGGTTGCGAAGCCGAAGCTCACATTGGATAGTATTTCAGTGGTATCGAAGTACCCTGACGTGTTCCCTAGAGATCTTCCTGGAGCCCCGCCTCAACGGGAGATAGATTTCACGATTGAGCTAGTGCCAGGTGCAAAGCCTTTGTCAAAATCTCCTTATTGGCTAGTGCCTAAGGAAATCGCGGAGCTGAAGGTTCAACTACAAGAGTTGTTAGAGCAAGGGTATGTGCGCCCAAGTTCTTCGCCTTGGAGCACGCCGGTCCTCTTTGTTAAGAAGAAGGACGGAAGCTTGTGGCTATGTATAGATTATCGGGAGCTCAACAAGTTGACAAAAAAGAACAAGTACCCGATCCCCCGGATTGATGATCTTTTTGATCAGTTGGTCGGGTCGACGGTGTACTCGAAGTTGGATCTCAAATCCGGGTACTATCATCTGCGAATAAGGGAGAGTGATATCCCGAAGACAGCGTTCAGTACGAGATACAGGCATTACGAATTTACGGTCATGCCGTTTGGGCTGACTAATGCGCCGTCAGTGTTCATGGATTTGATGAACAGGACCTTGAGGGAGTACTTGGACCATTTTGTGATCATCTTCATCGATGATATATTGGTGTACTTGCAGAGCGAGGAAGGTCACTTCAAGCATCTTCATTTGGTTTTGGAGATGCTTAGGAGGAATCAATTGTATGCTAAGTTCTCGAAGTGCGTGTTTTGGTTATCCTCAGTGGCGTTCCTCGGTCATATAGTGATTGAGGAGGGTATTGCAATGGATCCGGCGAAGATTGTTGCGATATGGGAGTGGCCTGAGCTTTCTACGGTAGTGGAAGTACGGAGCTTTCTGGGGCTTGCCGGCTATTATAGGTGCTTCGTAAAGAACTTCTCGCGGATAGCGTTACCTCTCACTACTTTGATGAGGAAGGAGCAGAAGTTCGTTTGGACGCTGGAGTGCGCGCGAGCTTTTGAGGAGTTAAAATGTCGGTTGACCACAGCGCCTGTGCTGAGCTTGCCGAGTGGGACCGAAGGTTATGAGATTTATAGTGATGCTTCGGGCAGCGGTTTGGGTTGCCTGTTACTGCAACATTTAAGTGTGATAGCTTATGGCTCGAGACATCTGAAGGTGCACGAGAGGAATTATCCGGTCCATGACTTGGAGTTAGAGGCTGTGATTTTTGCCTTGAAGCTGTGGATGCATTATCTATACGGTGTGAAGATTTATATATACACCGATCATAAGAGCCTGAAGTATTTGATTGATCAAAAAGATTTGAATATGCGGCAGCATAGATGGATGGAGTTCCCGGGGGACTATACATTCAAGATCCACTACGTGCCTGGTAAAGGTAATGCGGTTGCGGACGTGTTGAGTCGTCGGGCCCCAGCTCAAGCCAATTGGTTGTCGATCCAAGATGAGCGGTTGGTTCGGGAGTTGGAGGCGTTGGAGATTGTTTATGTAGATAAGCAGTCAAGTGCTGAAGCACTCTTGAATTGGACTGAAGTTCAATATGACCTGGCTAATCGGATCCAGCAGGATTTGGATATGTATGTCCATATGAAGCAGTTCATGGTAGAGGCTCTGGATGGGTCAAATTCCCAATTCGTCGTGGAGGACAGGTTACTTTGGAAAGACGGTCGTCTGTGCATCCCAAGTGTGGGCAATTTGCTGGTGGAATTGTTGTACGAGGCACATCATACCAAGTACTCGATTCACTCGGGGAGCACGAAGATGTACCGCGATGTCAAGAAATTGTTTTGGTGGCCGGGTTTGAAGAAGGATGTGGCACTCTACATGGCGAAGTGCCAAACTTGTGCCTTGGTAAAGGCGGAATGCCAAAAGCCAGGAGGATTTCTGAAGTCATTGCCTATTCCGGAGTGGAAATTCGACGACATCACTATGGACTTTGTGCACGGTTTGCCAAGGTCGCAAAAGGGGAACGACGCCATTTGGGTGGTCGTAGATCGACTAACGAAGGTGTCGCATTTCATTCCGCATAGGAAGGATGATCCGGTGGAGAAGTTGGCAAAACTATATGTGGATAATATAGTACGGCTTCATGGTGTGCCCTGCAGCATCGTGAGTGACCGAGATGGGAGGTTCATGTCCAATGATTGGAGGCTTGTGCAGCAAATGTTGGGAACAAAGTTAAAATTCAGCACAGCCTTTCATCCGCAAATAGATGGGCAGACCGAGAGGGTAAATAGGACTATGGAAGACATGCTCCGCATGTGTGTCTTGGACTTTGGAAAGCAATGGGAAGACCATCTTTATTTGGTGGAATTTGCATACAACAATAGCTACCAAGCGAGTATTCAAATTGCGCCCTTCGAGGCCCTATATGGTAGAAAATGTCGCACGTCGTTGTCTTGGTTAGAAACGGGTGAGTCAAAGTTATACAAGCGTCAAGAGGTGGTGGATGCTACGTCTTTGGTTCGTACCATTCGAGAGAGGTTGCTTATCGCCCAGGACTGGCAAGGGAAGTACTATAATGCCAAGCATAGGAACGTGGAGTTCGATGTGGGCGACTAGGTGTACTTAAGGATCAAGCCGTTCAAGGGTGTCTCGCGGGTGCGGCGATTGAAAAAGCTAAGCCCGAGGTACATTGGGTCGTTTGAGGTTCTGGAGCGGGTTGGTGAAGCAGCCTATCGGTTGATGCTTTCAGTGGAGCTTAGTGGTTTACAAGATGTATTCCATATATCGGTGCTACAGAAAGCGGTGCAAGAGCCTACGCAAGTGATCGCGGTCGATCAAGTGTCGATTGATAGTGGGTTGACGACAAAGGTCAAGCCCGTGCGGATTGAAGACTCGGAAGTCAAGAAACTACGCAATAAAAAGATCAGGATGGTCAAGGTCCGATGGGACAATTGCGGTCGAGAGGAGCTCTCTTGGGAGCGAGAGTAAACTATGCTTGACGAGTATCCGGAGTTGTTATGCTCAGGTACAAATTTTGGTTTTGTACTTATCTTTCCTTTATGAAATTTCGTGGACGAAATTCTTTTAAGAGGGGGAGAGTTGTAACGCCCCGAAACTCAAAAGAGCGACGGGAGCCGTTCCGGGCCAAATTTGGAATTTGGTAGTTAGTACACGGCCTGGGACACGGGCGTTTCCCAGGGCATGTCGGGGTAGTTCAAAGAACTGGCTAAACGTTAAGGCAGAAATCTGCGTTCGACGATCGAGCCAACTTTCTGCGTTCGACGATTGGGTGAGCATTCTGGGTTCGACGATCGTCGAGCAGCGCTCGACGATCTGGTCAAAATGATGCGGTCGACGATCGGGCCGCGTGTTCGTCGAGCATGCAATTTTCTGCGTTCGACGATTTGGCCAGAGTTTGCGTTCGACGATTTGGCCAGAGTTTGCGTTCGACGATTTGGCCATAGTTTGCGTTCGACGATTTGGCCAGAGTTTGCGTTCGACGATTTGGCCAGAGTTTGCGTTCGACGATTCTTGCAGCGGTCGACGATCTTGGTTCGACGATCGTCGAATGCAGGGCTGATTGCAGAGTATTGATGCTGGGCTTTTGGCGGGAGTTGACTTGTTGTCCTGACACAATTTAATTGTCGCGGACGTGTACTGCTTTGGTTGGTGAACCATGCGGTGTTTAGCCCCATTCTTCCAAGTAAGACCTGGATCGTGCGCGTGTATCCCTTTCAGTGGGATCTGACGGCTGTGCTTATTCCCGAAATAATTATACCGAGAGAAGGGTTTCAAAACCCTTATTATTTTCTGTATTTTCTGTCTAAAATCCTAGAGAGAGGGGAGAACAAAGGAGGAAGAACAAGTCTAGATCCAGTCTTTGGAGGAGTTTTAGAGCTCCAAATCGCGAGCCGACTTCGGATCTACGAAGGCAAGAAGATTGCGGTGCTTTTCAACCGCGTACGTTTCCATGGCGCCAAGGAAGAACGCTAGGGTAACGATTCTCTTCTTGAGTATGTGAAGCTCTCCTTCTTTGCATAGGAAGACTGCTCTCGTGAGTTTGCGGTGAGTTGGAGGCATTCCTTCGGGTAGATATGTAAAGTCCCCGTTGCGTGAGTCCATAAACGAGAACGGACATAGGCATGATGTGTGAAGCCTATCCGGACATGTTGGTCTGGATCGGTGATGTTGCATTGCATAAATGCCGGAGAAGACTCCGTGCGATTGTTTGTTTTTCGAGTTTTCTACGTGGTAGATTGCAACAGGGAGCCTTGGGGATTAACCCTAAGGTTCACCCGAAAAACTGGGCGGATGCGTGATCTTGCCAACTTGGAGGCCTGGGAACCAACTTGAACATAACCGGGTATTGTGATTTTGTGATAGAAACGGAACTCGGGAGAATTTTGACCCGCGCATATGGCTTAAATTGTCGTTGCGATGTGAGCACGGGTTAGATGGAACCATACCCATTCTATATCGTTCTGTTAAAGATACCTAAGGGTAAGTGGCACTTGCCATTGGCATAGATGAGGGTCTTCGGCGGTCTATGGCTTAAATTGACGTGACCTATGCCAAGAAGACAAAATGCTCATATGTTTGGCCGTCAAAGTGGAGGTGGTGAGTCCGGAATGTCTATGGCTTGAATTGACGCGGCATTGGCCGGTTAACCGAGACTGTGCCCTGAGTACACGGGGTGTGTGGCCGTGCGAGACAACGCCTATGATGCAATGTATATTTATATACTGCTTGGTTTTGCTTATAAATGCAGGGAAGGAGCATCGCCGCCCCGAGTTGGGGGCGGGATCGTTATAATTTGGTCAGCATTGCTGACCGTTGCTATTGTTTGCTACCGTGCGGTAGTTTGTTGCTTGCAGGTGCTGCTGGACCAAGCGGTCAATAGCAGGCTAAAGCCCAAATTGCGAAGCCGACCCTTGAAGGCCTAATTGAACTGTTTACTTGGTTTTATTCATGTATGACCGGCCTGTGTGCCGTAGTTTTTAAAACATGTAATTTAAAGTAAACCATTTTGTAAGGCCTTAAGGCCAGTACTCGTGTATGTACTACATTCCTATTTGGTATTTAGTGGACATTCATGCTTGTTGCTGGGTTCTTTAATTGCAACTTATAAATTGCTTCCGCTAGAATGCTCTCTGTAGGACGTTGGATTGGTTGGATGGTTTCCATTGAGTAACCACCCGGTCTGCCTGTGGTATATGACGTCAGGCCCCGGCCAGACCTACTGCTATATGTTATGCGATGGATAGGGGTGTTACAGTAGATCTCTTCTGTGACAATAACGGTGCAATTGCACTTGCTTTGGAACCTAGATCTCATCAGTGCTCCAAGAACATACTTCGGCGGTTCCATCTTATTCGAGAGATTGCCAATCGAGGAGATGTGAGCATTATCAGAGTTCCATCTGAGGAGAACAATGTAGATCCACTGACAAAACCATTCATATAGAGAAAGCACGATGGTCATTGCTAGATCTATGGGTATACGATACCTGAATGATCAACTCTAGTAGTAGTCTTGTGGACTTTATGTTTGTTGGCTGTAATAGTTTATTTGATGAATAAGAGTACTGTATACATTTCATTTATATATTTTGGCAAGTTCTTTTATTGTGTCATTATTTCTATTGTGATAAAGTTGTTAACTAAATAAATGCACGTAGAATGTTTGCTTCCACAGGATTCAAGTAGTGACTTGAAAGTGAGAGCCTGTGATCGAAGAAGCTTCATACTTAAAAGGTCCCTGGTCATTGTATCATCTTAGAAGATAAGGGCGATGATGATACCTTTAAGAATAGCATGTGTGTTGACTGATTACCCATCCTCACAGGTCATGATATTGTGATATCAAGTCATCACATGAGTTGTCACAACCCGCATTTCCTCAACGAGTACATCGTATCAGAGCAAGAGGAACTACGGGTTATGATGCCACGTCGTGCAGGGGATAAATGCACACGCTCAGGCAAACCTTGACGCTTACTTTATGAGTTGAAATCCAGCAGTTAAATGCAAGAAAACCTTTTAGTTGAATGGCCATATCCCTCGGCTTTAGGCATTAAAATGTGTGTTTATACGCGGCGGAAATACTTTGTTTATTTATGACGATCTCCTATATGCAGTCTATATTGATATTGATACTACTATAAGAAATCATCTTTGTTTACGTCATTTGGAAAATACGTGTTCGGTAACCAAAACATGTTATGCATGGATACAATAATAGTTTTGTTTAGCTTAAAAAAATACCTAATGCAACCTACCATAAATTCTTCCCAAGAGCAAGAAGACATCATCTCATCCAAATGAGTCACATTAGCAGTCTAGTATTCATGTATCACAAGTAAAGAATGCCAATAATTGGCGCCAACAAGCTGACACGAACCCATTGGCGCACATGTATGTCTGTACAACAAAGAAAAGAACTATCTCACTAAGTAAGCTCGGCTAGCTCCAAATAAACTCGATCCAAGCACTAGCCGCTCAACCGGCTACAACCTGCACCTGAGGCATTCAAGAAAGAACACCTCAGCAATCATCAAAGCTACAAAATATAGTAGGAAGTTTAGAAAAAAAATGACGAAGGGGCTTACCGACCCCGTAACAATGTTTCATGTAAGTATAATGAGTAAACAAAACAGGTGGAAAACAAGTATTCAATACTGTCAATCCAAAGTGCCAAACGCACCAAGAGCGTACAATTTTTCATCAAGTCCTGCTCAACCCGCAGGAGCAAAAAGGCAAAACACATGCCCATTCCAGCATCTTTAGTACAAGAAACCCCTATACGACTGAAACATAAGCAGCGGTTCCATGTGATTCAGTAAGGGTCTTTTGGTGGCAGCCCTAACGTGGAACGCACCAATAAAAGCCAGCTCAAATCGGGCCAAAATGGTGCTCTACACCACAAATCCAAACCCGGTGGCCACAAAGGCTTAAACCACACCACCCCTTACCAAATCCTCACACAAACGCTTCTGCCATGGTTCACAATTCGCCTCGCAAAACTCACCATAAACGAACCTAAGCTTAACACCACAAGCAAATCTCACCATAACCCCAGTATACACGTTCCCTTCCTTCATCCTCACACATGACTACAAATTGCCAACGTAGAGTTTGAGTAACTTAATTACATGAATCACATGTTTGGACCAAGAAAGAATCACATAGGCTACATGAACATGAATCAACCTAGCTACATGAATCACATGAACAAGATAAACTACATGGATCAACCTAGCATAGACTTGATAACTAAACAAAACTAAGCATAGAAACTCAAATTCCTGGAGCATAGGGAAATTCAAAAGCATCATAAGGCTAGTGAGGGATAACACAAAACAAGAAGAATAAATTAGGGCATTGAAAGAGGAAAAGAACAAGAAATAAGATTGGCAAGGGTGAAGAACACCGCTTGCCTGAACCGAGACGACGCAGCGATGGCTGCTCCTCTCTTTCCTTGCCTTGCTTGAGCCTTGCTCCCTTGAGTTCCTTTTGGAATGAGGAAGAATATGAAGAAGAAGGTGAAATGAGGAGGAGAAATCTCTGTTTCGGCCTTATTTTCTCCAGAACAGAGCGGGACCGTTAGATGCAGAATCAAGGAAATGAACGGCACAAAAAACTGGAAAAAGTCGATTTTCGGCCCTGTCACGCCGTGTGTCACGCCCGTGACGCAGGGCGTGTACTTTAAGCGGCGCAGAAAGTCGGCAAATCCATGTTTATCCACACGGTACACGGCCGGGTACACGCCCGTGACGGGTCAGTCACGCCCGTGACCTAGGGCGTGTAGCCTGTGTCTCGACACCTCGTCGACACAAAGTGTCGACACTCGACACAACTGGACACGCCCTGTGACACGCCCGTGTCACAGGCCATGTCCCCTCTCTCGATACCCGACACTCGACACTCGATACTCGACACTCGACACTCGACACTGCGGTATACGGCCCGTGACACGCCCATGTGAAGGGGCGTGTACCCCATTCGTCGAGCTCAACTCGACGCAAGAAAACTTCGTCGAGTCAAGGAGGTCACGCTCAGGTCACGTCTTAGGTCACGCCCGTGTCGGGGGGCGTGTCACGCACAAAAACGACCATTTTTTCCGGCTTTGAAAAGTGTTTCTGTGACGCCCGAGACCATTTTTACCTTAAGAACTTTTTACCCTTTTTTGTTTCCTGTACCAGCAACTCGCTTTGAGCAACATTTCCCGGGCGCGAAAAAGTGCAAACATTCCCTAAGAGGCCTCACCGAGTTCCCACTTTGGACTCCGGTTTGCTGGGGAATCGTGCAACTCGGCTACCAAAACAGCCACTCGCAAGCCTGCGGGAAAAACCATGCTCGAACAACGGTCAAAGCCAACGTAACGCCCATCATGCGTACACAATCAAAAATCCGGGGTGTTACAGTCACTCCCCCTAACAACAAGTTTCGCCTCGAAACTTTTCAATCATTCTGATCTCAATCAAATCAGGTAGCAAACCAAAAACACGAAGGCAACAAAAACATACCAATTCACATACCAGCTTCTTTACGGGAATAAATGAGGGTGAGCCGCCCTCATCTTTGACTTGAGCTCCCACGTCGCGCTTTCCACATTCTAATTTTTCCATACCACCTTGACCATAGGAATCTTCTTTTTCCGCAACACGCGATCTTGGGAGTCCAATATCCGGATGGGCATCTCCACATAAGAAAGGTTTGGCGCCAATTGTGGCACCACGTCCAACACTTGCGTGTCATGTCGCACACAATTGCAAAGTTGGCTGACATGAAACACGTCGTGAACACCGGGAAAGTTCACGGGTAAATCGAGTTTGTAAGCGGATGCACCAACTTGCGCAAGAATCTTGAAGGGACCCACAAATCTTGGGTCTAATTTGCGCTCTTTTCCAAACCTTTTAATCCCAACCATTGGGGAGACTTTCAAGAAAACGGAATCCCCCACCGCAAACTCTAATTCCGACCTTCGTCGGTTGGCGTACTTTTCATACCGCTCTTGGGCGATCCGGAGCTTCTCTCGAATACGTCGTACGACAACTTCCATGTCCTCGAGCGCCTCTGGGCCCAGCAAAGGCCGCTCGCCAACCTCAGTCCAAAAGAGGGGAGTCCAACATCGACGCCCATATAAAGCTTCGAACGGAGCCATTTGCAAGCTTTCTTGATAGCTGTTATTATATGCGAATTCCATACGCCGCAAATGTTCATCCCATGCTCCGCCATACTCAAGAATGTAGCAGCGAATCATATCTTCCACAATTTGGTTGACTCATTCCGTTTGGCCATTCGTCTGAGGGTGGAAAGCAGTGGAATATCGCAAATCTGTCCCCAAACCCTCTTGTAGACTCTTCCAGAAACGAGAAGTAAATCGGGAATCCCTGTCTGATATGATATTGACTGGCACACCATGCATTCGGATGATCTCGTTCAAATACAACTCCTCTATTATCTTCATCGGGTAGGTGACCTTAAATGGTATGAAATGAGCACACTTGGTTAACCTATCCACGATCACCCATATGGAGTCATGTCCTCGTGGAGATCTTGGTAAACATGTAATAAAATCCATTGAGATGCTTTCCCACTTCCATGTTGGAATCTCCAATGGTGTCAACTTGCCACCAGGCCTTCCATGATCAGCTTTCACCCGGTTGCAGGTATGACATTCAGATACAAATTGTGTTATATCTCTTTTCATTCCATACCACCAGACAATTTGTTTCAAATCACGATACATTTTTGTTGAGCCTGGATGGTAGGCCATACTTGAGCCGTGTGCTTCCCGACACACCATCGAGCGAATATCTCCAACTGCGGGAATACAAAATCGACCACGATACTTTAACGTGCCCCCCTCATCAATAGAAAAATTCGGTAATTCACTCTTTTTAGTTTGAAGAAATAAATGTAAAAGATCAGGATCATCCTTTTGATGTTGTCTTGCAAGCACCAGCCATGAAGGTTCTTCTACCATCGAATGACTTTGCGTGTCATATTTGCCCACGGAAATATCCATCAATATAAATTCCTCCACAAGACGGTCGACTGAAAGATGAAATAATTTCCCCATCTTCTGACTCAAAGCATCGGCCACCACATTCGCTTTCCCCGGATGATACTGAATGTCCACATCATAATCAGCTACATATTCAAGCCATCGCAGTTGGCGTAGATTCAGTTCCTTTTGCGTGAAGACGTACTTTAAACTTTTATGATCTGTAAAGATTTTACACTGCGCACCATAAAATAAGTGTCTCCACAACTTCAACGCAAAGATCACTGCTGCGAACTCCAAATCATGCGTTGGGTAGTTCTTTTCATGACTTTTTAACTGTCGAGACCCATACGCAATCACCTTTTTGTCTTGCATTAAGACACAGCCAAGTCCTACGTGCGACGCATCCACAAAAACGTCATAATCTATCCCTTCTGTCGGCAAGATCAACACAAGAGCGGTACATAACCTGTTCTTGAGTTCAAGGAATGAGGCCTCACACTTGTCATTCCACTCAAACGCAACATTATTCTGGGTTAAGCGAGTCAAAGGTGCAGACAACGTAGCAAAATCTTCTACAAATCTGCGATAATAGCCGGCCAAGCCCAAGAAGCTCCGAATCTCCTTGGGTGTCTCCGGTCTTCGCCACTACATGACTGCAACAATCTTTTCGGGATCCACTGAAATTCCATGGTGATTAACGACATGACCCAGAAAGGCAACTTGAGGAAACCAAAACTCGCATTTGCTTAGCTTGGCGAATAACTTTTGGTCTCGCAAAGTGGCCAATACCAATTGCAGATGCTGTTCATGCTCCTCAGCACTGCGGGAGTAGACAAGAACATCATCAATAAAAACTACCACAAACTTATACAAATAGTCCTTGAATACTCGGTTCATCATATCCATGAAGGCTGATGGTGCATTGGTCAAACCAAACGACATCACCAGAAATTCAAAATGGCCATGTCTTGAACGAAATGCAGTCCGCGGAATATCAGACTCCCGGACCTTGAGCTGATGATAGCCCGAGCGGAGATCAATCTTCAAAAATACGGAACTGCCACGCAGTTGATCAAACAAATAATCAATTCTTGGCAGTGGGTACTTGTTTTTAATCGTCACCTTGTTCAACTCCCGGTAATCAATGCAAAGCCGCATTGACCCATCTTTCTTCTTCACAAATAACACCGGTGCACCCCCAAGGCGAGGAACTCGGCCTGATAAACCCTTTTACCAATAAGTCATCCAGCTGGGTACGCAACTCTGATAGCTCATGCGGGGCCATTCTGTACGGCGCTTGCGCAATAGGCCACGTACCCGGTTCCAAATAAATAACGAACTCGACATCACGATCAGGGGGCAGACCAGGAAGATCAGTAGGAAAAACATCTGGAAATTCACGCACAACAGGAATCTCCTCCAAACGTGGCAAAACAACACTAGTCCCCACAACTGAGACTAGACAAGCAAAACAGTCGGCAACAAACAACGTCCGAATACATACTGCCGAAATCCCTGGAGTATCCTGGCATGAATCACCATAAACACTTCCCGGCTGACCATTGTCCTTGATAAAATCCAAGCGCTTCCCTTTGCACTGGATGACAGCGTCATAGCGGGATAACCAGTCCATGCCCAGAATGACGTCAAAATCCTCCAAATTGATCACCTTGCAATCAGCCTTCGCTACGAAATCGCCCAACAAAATGGGACAATCAAGAAGACCCCAGTCTGCCACCATAGAAGTACCAGAAGGGAACTTCACCAAAAAGGCATTTCCCACTCGATCTGGTGTCAAACGATACCGATCCAGAAAGGTTCGAGCCACAAATGAATGGGTCGCGCCAGAATCAAAGAGAACACACGCCCAATGGTTCTTTACCTTAAAGTTTCCTATAAGGGTACATATGTCGCTAAGCATTACGCATAAGAGGCATAAACAAAACGTGAACCAGAGGAATGAATCGAACCTGAGATAACCTGGGGTGACATCTGAGCTTCCTCTGAGGAAATCACATTTAACTTCCCTTTTCCTTTGTCCAGACGCGGAGGCGGAGGCAAAGCCTGGAGTGGCATTGGCTGTAGCACGGGCTGGTTTTGTGGGCACCTTGCCTTGAGATGTCCCTGTTTGCCACACTAGAAGCACACCTTGTCCTTGACCCAGCAGCGGCTCATATCATGTCCTCTTCCCCCACAAGCCGTACACTCCAAGTCTCTGGTTGGTGCACTCTGAATGGCGTGCACCTGCTCCTTCTTCTGCATCCCCAATCGCTTGAAACATTTCTCAAATGGGTGGCCTGACCGGCCATAGAAGCTACACGTTTCCTTGTTCCTCTTCCTTACATCTGATTCTTGGGAGCTTTTCCCTCCCACTAGCTTCCTCTTATCCTTCCTCATCAGCTGTCCTCTTTGTTTTGCAGTTTCTATAGCTTCAACCTTCAAAGAAGCCTCAACCACAGTAGTGTAACTCGTTGCTCCATACGCACTTGCGAACTGTTGTACGTCGCTGCGGAGTCCGCCAAGAAATCTCTTTACTCGGTCAGCTTCTGTCGTCACCAAGCTCAGAGCGAACCGACTTAGCTTGCTAAACTCAATTTCATACTCGCTCACTGTGAGTTTCCTCTGCTTCAGGTACAAGAAGTCATTCATCAGGTGGTCCCTTTCCACTGACGGCAGAAATTTGCGCCGTAACATTTCTTTGAAGGCTTCCCACAAACATCCCGCCCCTAGACCTTCCTTTTCTCGCAACCACCAACCTTTAGCCAACCCTTTGAGTTGATAGGCGGCAAGCATCACCTTCTGGTCCTCTATAACGCCAGAATAAACAAACATTTCTTCCAACGTGATTACCCAATCATCCAAGATCACAAAGTCTACTTTTCCATCATACGTCGGTGATCCAAGTCGCTGGAACTGCGAGATGAAAGTCATCGCAGGAGGAACCACAACTGTGGTTATCACTGCCACAGAAGGATTAGAAATGGTGGGGCCTTTGACAGTCTCTTGCCCTCTTGGTGCCAGCCCAGACATCGCTGATGACATAGCTTGGAGCTGGGACTGCACTTCCTGCACCTGCCTCGTCAAAGCCTCATTACTTTGGCGTAAACTATCCATCAGGGCATTATTATGCGCTCCCGAAGACTCGCCCTCGGATTGGGTAGTTTGCCTTGTCACTGGACGCTCCGACATCCTATAAACACGTTCACTCTTGTCAAGCTCAAACCCAACCAAACACACAACGGCTATGTACTGAGCATACATATATAAATATGAACCTCAACTGCGCACTTGCTCTGAGAGTTTGAGAATGATGGTATGCCTAGCCTAAAGATGACGCACCATCATCCCACTAACTTATGCCTAACTGATGAATGCATGACTTTATTTAACCCAAAACCATGAGTGTACAGGTGTCATCATGTAAATCTTTAGCTTGGCACGTTGTGCTCATGCAATGTTATGTTATGCGTGTTGTGCGATGTAGTCTAGAAAAGGCCTTAATGCATGCCATGAGCGGTCGTACACATCACAATGCTATGCATCCCATACTACATCGCATTGCATGCAACGAAGAAAAGAAAACGTGCTAGTCGCATCCATGTAGTAAGATTATGCATCCCATACTACATAACCCGCACATGTTGCCCCTATGGTGGATCCATATACAACCACATATTATGCATCCCATACTACATAGTATGCCCCATATACTTCTGGTCATGCCATGAGTGTAGTGTGCGTGCTTCGGCCAAGACATACTGATGGCACCTCGGTGTGTGTCTGATATGCTGCTTATGCCAAGGAAAAAAACGAACGTTTGCCCGACCAAAAGTCAAGCAAACCTGGCTCTGATACCAACTGTCACAACCCGCATTTCCTCAACGAGTACATCGTATCAGAGCAAGAGGAACTACGGGTTATGATGCCACGTCGTGCAGGGGATAACTGCACACGCTCAGGCAACCCTTGACGCTTACTTTATGAGTTGAAATCCAACAGTTAAATGTAAGAAAACCTTTTAGTTGGATGGCCGTATCCCTCGGCTTTAGGCATTAAAATGTGTGTTTATACGCGGCGGAAATACTTTATTTATTTATAACGATCTCCTATATGCAGTCTATATTGATATTGATACTACTATAAGAAATCATCTTTATTTACGTCATTTGGAAAATACGTGTTCGGTAACCAAAACATGTTATGCATGGATACAATAATAGTTTTGTTTAGCTTAAAAAATACCTAATGCAACCTACCATAAATTCTTCCCAAGAGCAAGAAGACATCATCTCATCCAAATGAGTCACATTAGCAGTCTAGTATTCATGTATCACAAGTAAAGAAAGCCACCAATGGGCGCCAACAAGCTGACACGAACCCATTGGGGCACATGTACGTCTGTACAACAAAGAAAAGAACTACCTCGCTAAGTAAGCTCAGCTAGCTCCAAATAAAATCGATCCAAGCACAAGCCGCTCAACCGGCTACAACCTGCACCTGAGACATTCAAGAAAGAACACCTCAGCAATCATCAAAGCTACAAAATATAGTAGGAGGTTAAGAAAAAAAAATGACGAAGGGGCTTACCGACCGCGTAACAATGTTTCATGTAAGTATAATGAGTAAACAAAACAGGTGGAAAATAAGTATTCAATACTGTCAATCCAAAGTGCCAAACGCACCAAGTGCGTACAATTTTTCATCAAGTCCTGCTCAACCCGCAGGAGAAAAAAGGCAAAACACATGCCCATTCCAGCATCCTTAGTACAAGAAACCCCTATACGACTGAAACATAAGCAGCGGTTCCATGTGATTCAACAAGGGTCTTTTGGTGGCGGCCCTAACGTGGAACGCACCAATAAAAGCCAGCTCAAATCGGGCCAAAATGGTGCTCTACACCACAAATCCAAACCCGGTGGCCATAAAGGCTTAACCCACACCACCCCTTACCAAATCCTCACACAAACGCTTCTGCCATGGTTCACAATTCGCCTCGCAAAACTCACCATAAACAACCTAAGCTTAACACCACAAGCAAATCTCACCATAACCCCAGTACACACGTTCCCTTCCTTCATCCTCACACATGACTACAAATTGCCAACATAGAGTTTGAGTAAGTTAATTACATGAATCACATGTTTGGACCAAGAAAGAATCACATAGGCTACATGAACATGAATCAACCTAGCTACATGAATCACATGAACAAGATAAACTACATGGATCAACCTAGCATAGACTTGATAACTAAACAAAACTAAGCATAGAAACTTAAATTCATGAAGTATAGGGAAATTCAAAAGCATCATAAGGCTAGTGAGGGATAACACAAAACAAGAAGAATAAACTAGGGCATTGAAAGAGGAAAAGAACAAGAAATAAGATTGGCAAGGGTGAAGAACACCGCTTGCCTGAACTGAGACGACGCCGCGACGGCTGCTCCTCTCTTTCCTTGCCTTGCTTGAGCCTTGCTCCCTTGAGTTCCTTTTGGAATGAGGAATAAGATGAAGAAGAAGGTGAAATGAGGAGGAGAAATCTCTGTTTCGGCCTTATTTTCTCCAGAACAGAGCGGGACCGTTAGATGCAGAATCAAGGAAATGAACGGCACAAAAAAACTGGAAAAAGTCGATTTTCGGCACTGTCACGCCCTGTGTCACGCCCGTGATGCAGGGCGTGTACTTTAAGCGGCGCAGAAAGTCGGCAAATCCAAGTTTATCCACACGGTACACGGCCGGGTACACGCCCGTGACGGGTCGGTCACGCCCGTGACCTAGGGCGTGTAGCCCGTGTCTCGACACCTCGTCGACACAAAGTGTCGACACTCGACACAGCTAGACATGCCCTGTGACATGCCCATATCACAGGCCGTGTCCCCTCTCTCGACTCCCGACACTCGACACTCGACACTCGACACTCGACACTGCGGGACACGGCCCGTGACACGCCCGTGTCAAGGGGCGTGTACCCCATTCGTCGAGCTCAACTCGACGCAAGAAAACTTCGTCGAGTCAAGGAGGTCACGCCCAGGTCATGCCCTAGGTCACGCCCGTGTCGGGGGCGTGTCACGCACAAAAACGACCATTTTTTCCTGCTTTGAAATGTGTTTCTGTGACGCCCGAGACCATTTTTGTCTTAAGAACTTTTTACCCTTTTTTGTTTCCTATACCAGCAACTCGCTTTGAGCAACATTTCCCGGGCACGAAAAAGTGCAAACATTCCCTAAGAGGCCTCACCGAGTTCCCACTTTGGACTCCGGTTTGCTAGGGAATCGTGCAACTCAGCTACCAAAACAGCCACTCGCAAGCCCGCGGGAAAAACCATGCTCGAACAACGGTCAAAGCCAACGTAACGCCCATCATGCGTACGCAATCAAAAATCCAGGGTGTTACATGAGTACTTATTGTGTACAAGTTGTACTGGACAGAGCCACCATGAGAATACATTGTGTATTGTTATATAAACGTGTCATAAGTGTAACACCCCCACTTTTCCAGAGAAATCAATTGTTGTTCTCAAGATGTCCAGAAACCCTTCTCGAGAAGTCCATAGTCTGTTCTCGAGATGCTCTTTTTTGTACTCGAGATCTGCCCTATTGTTTTCGAGAAGTCCTCTTGTTCTCGAGAAGACTCTACCTTGTACTCGAGAAGATGAGTCATTGTTCCCGAGTAGTACTTCTACTTGTTCTCGAGAAGCCCTTCTAGTGTACCCAAGAATATTCTTTAGTTCTCGAGTTACCTTCCTCCTAATTCTCGAGAAGTTTTGCTGTAATCGAGAATTGCCCGTCTAGTTCTCGAGAAGTATATTTAAGTACTCGAGTGGTCATGCCTTCTACCCGAGTAAAGCTCCCTTCCATTCTTCTCGAGTACTCCACACTTCTTCTCGGGAATGCCGGTTCAGCCGAACCTTGTTTCTTCTCTTAAGTGTACTAATCTTTGTATTATATTAATTATATAAATACATGTATATATATAAGAAACCACTTCTTCCTCCTTAAGCCGATTGAACTTCTGTTCATTTTCCCGAAACAGAGAGGTGTGATCGAGAGAGAATGTCCGTTCATGAATCTTTTGGTGGCCGCCGACGGTGCTCTGGTGCTCAAAATCTTGAAACGAATATAGATCCGGAAAGCTCTCAATGAGAGCTACGCCATCGTGGTAAAATCTTCCCCATTTCTTGAGTTTTTTTCGACAGAGTTTTTGGCCCTAACGTCTATTTTGGCAATTTTTGTTCAGATTTCGGCTTCCCCCGTCTTCCTTAGTCCCGATCTACATCATGGTGCGATTTGGAGGACTTCTCCGATAAAACCAAGGCAAGTGACGGTTTTACTCTCATCTTCCTTTCTTTCTCCCGATCTGCTGAAATTTCTAACCACGTTTTTTCATTATCATTAATAACTTGCTGATTATAGTGGTATAAATCCTTTGTTGGAATCTACTTATATTTTCATGTTCTTGATTTTGCTAATCTAACCATGTAAAGTGGCGTATGTTTTGATAATGTGGTTGAATTTTGCTCTTTTAACAGTCCCTTCACTATTATGTAGGACGTGTTAGAGTTTATCTAGGATTGTAAATCCTTCCTAAAGTTTGATCAACCGTTTCTTAAATCTAGATACGTCAAGTAGACTCTGATGTGCCCAGTCTTGAGATTTATGTCATTGTTTCTTTCGTGGTGATGTCGTGGGGCCAGACAAGCCGCCAGGCCCAAGAAGGGTTGTGGTTGGCCTCTGAGCTCTAAACCTGCATCGTTACGGATTGTGACGGTGATCATTTTTTTCTTCATTGCGGGTGTTACCGCAATGTTTGATCCTTCTATTAGTACCTTGTGGAACTCTACCGAGTGTTTGGGTATTTGTGGTATATGGTGGAGTATCCAGTCTCCCCCGCATTTAGACGAATAATATGTCTATGGGGGTGTGTCCAGATGAGTTGACCACCTCTCTCGTATTATTTTTGGTGGATTTGACCACAGTGGCTAATAGAGTTTTGCTATTCTTCCTGATGGTTTAATCGTGATTTTTCCCCTTATAGTCTTGTACATATGGGTTACTTTTGTTGTATGTGACGATTCATGTAAGTTTTTCTTTTTGAGTTTATTTTTGTACCTTACTGATGTACTTTATTTCATGATTTCTTTTTGGTCTTAGGTTGGTACCCCTTGACCTTTATTTACTGCGGCTTACTTTTCCCGCCATCACTTGTACTTCCTTGCTGAGGTATTCTATCTTTTGAATTCCTCAGGTTCAGAGCTATAGCTGGTAGTGGAGTTGGTTTTGGAGTTCTAGAGCAGCAGTGTTGGTTGTGGTTTTTACCTCGTCGTTGCGAGGTAGTTTGTTGTTATAGTTTTCTTTTCCTAGTTCAAACAAACTTTTGTTTTATGTGGGTTCGTGTCAGTTTGTTGATGCCCACAGGATGGTTGATTATGAATACTTTTGCTAGCTGCTAGTTTGTTCCCTATCTGATTATGTGATTACTTTCTCTCTGGGATGTTTTATGCTAACATTGCATGATAAGTATTTTCAAGTATAAAAACTACTCTTATTACTTCATGCACTGCATGTTTTAAAATGCTAAATCACTATATTCAACGACCAAAAATCTATTTTTTTCTTCTATTATAAACCTAGAACTTGCATACCATGAGTTGTCCTCTGGGGACCTTTATACTCATGTAGGATGTCTAACCTTGTAAAAGAAATATTTTTTGCATCGTATAACTATTTTTCTCGTGGACAAGATGAGCCAGTAAGCCAAGAGATATGGCTAACTACATAACATAAACTGAAATTGTCTCTAAATAACTTAAAGATCTCTCTTTATGCGATAAGTAGGAGTTTTGCCTGAGCGTCCGCAATTATCCCCTTGAAAGTCCACCTAGTGTCAACTATGTGCACCTATGGGGGGGGGGGGGAATAGGTGACGAGTAGTGCTTTTGCGGAATTTACGAGAGTACCTGCACAATAAAAATAAAGAGCACAGCACACAGAAAACACAGGAAATTTATAGTGGTTCCCCGACTTGGGTACATCCACTTTCCCCCTTCGACCTATCTCCCCAATAAGGGATGACTCGGTCACTTTTCCAACGGGATTGAAATCCAATCCCTGCACTAACGGAAGGAGCCCTTCCACACGTGAGAGTCAACACTCCCACAAAACGGGTTGCACCCAACCCTTTGTAAGACCCCCCCCCCCTTTTTTTTTTCTTTTTCGACACCGGGGTCTTAGGCCCAGAACCGCCGTTTTGCGGTGACTCCTTCACGCCCTGAAGGGTCATCACCACAAAGCGCCGATTCTGCCGGCCAATTCGATCACAGAAAAGTAGCATAATGAAGTAAAATGGAAACTATCTGTCCACAGAGAATCCAATGACATAATAAATATAACTCCACGAAGGGAGTGTCCACAGAAAATAACATCAGAGTAGCAAAAACGGGCTTATGCCCGGTACATCATAACCTCACTACAAGATCTCTCATGCAGAAACAAAAGTAGGAAACTACTCAAGGTCGAGACTCACGGTCCCGGCTATATGAACTCCGGAGCTAGACTGCCCCACCTCCAAGCGCACCGGTCTCTGGGGATGCTCCTCCATGCTGGTCTCCACGATCCCCTAAATGATGCGGTTCGAAAACCGTTAGTCTAAAAGACTAAGTCCTATCATCCCCCGCCCCTTCCCCCACGACTCCTAAGCACCGAGCGGAGAGGAAGAAAGGGGAGGACTTGATGGTGGAGAATAATCAAAAAGCAGGTGACAGCGGACCTATACTAGCAATTCTATAGACATAAGCTGAAATATGAAATGTAACCTTCACTTATGTGAAAAACACATAAGCCAAGGGGTCTTCTGCAAGGCTCCCATCGTATAAAAGGTCCCATACCAATTTATACGTTGGGGTGTCGGTTATCAAACAGCAGTAATATATATATCAAAATTAACCTTAATTTATAAACTTGCCCACACAAGCTTATAGACGAAGGGGTCGTTTTGCAGGTCCTAGAGTATAAGCGTCCCATTCCACTTATACTTTAGGTGTCAAAGTTAAATGAAACGATTATGCTATGACATGCAAGTGGGTATGATGGACATGAAAGTGCAACGCACACACCCGACTCTGTGCACACAGACCTTTAGTTCCCCCTTTCTGGAGCCGTAACCTCCCAGGATACCTCCGTAGTGGCAGACGGAAGCGGTGGGTTGGGCCTCGCCCACCTCTAAACCGGTAAAGCACTACCGGTCAGACTTATCGTACGCCTCAACGCTTGGTGCACTAAGCGGACTCCTGCGTACTCTTGCCGGCTGGCGCACCGGACTTCTGTTGGCGAAGTGCTAACCGCACTTGCCGAGTCAACGTATTTGTGTCGGTGCATTGACCCTCCGATACCGAAGACCCACCACCTTAATTTCCAACCTGTTATGCACATGCAAATTAGCGTCATCAAGAACCGAGCCGAAGCTCCCCGGACCCAAAGTCGCCTTTTAACCATCCGAGCCGAAGCTCCCAGCTAACATCCGGTGCCCTCAGTGTTTGTGAAATGTGCAACCCTAATTACTAAGTTACTCTTTTCAGCTTGTTAAAACAGTTTACGTTAACCCAGGACTGCCCCCGGTATTCCCTGTGAAGGGCTCTCAAGGGGCACTAGGAACTGTGTTGGGATTACGCCCAGCGTTCCCTTTCGCAAGGTACTTATTTATTATTGGTTGATTCCCTTACCCATTATTTTCTCATGTTCCGATAAGCTAAACCTAGGGTGATTTGACTCCACTCACCTCGGGGAGGACGATCTTTCGTCGGACCCGAGCGCCTCTAAACCCTAGACAAAATAACACCCCTACCCACTTATCTTCCAAGATGCACCTAAATCTATTTATCCTTCCAGCAAACCAATCAAGACTCATCACATGTGCCCTAATTCATGTCCCAACTGATTTTCTGCAGTTTTACTAAATGCAGCCCACTTAAGCTATATGACCCGTAAAAAGGGAAGTATGTCATATGATCATTCAATGCTCATGTAAAAATTATTAGAAGTCCATATGGGCATATGCAGACTGAATCCACAATTTCCTAATTTTTATGATTTAAATACTAATTTATTTATTTATTTTAAAAACCCAAAGTTCCAAGGTTGAACAGGAAGTACAAGATTTATGCAATAAAAAGCTCCACTAAAATTATGATAAATGCAATATGGGCAATCATCTAAAAATCCAGAAATTCCAAATTTTACAGCAAGATTTTAGCCCTTAAATAGTATTTCCAATTTATTCCAAAATAATTCATAAAAAGGGGATGTACAATGAAAATACTTCCAACAATTCAGAGAAACTTCCAGAATGATGGTAAGGGCATATGAAACCTCTATGTAAACTTTCATAATTTGGTTGAAAGAATTATTGCCCAAATTAATTAATTATCCTATTCTCAAAAATATGGCCTTGTAAAGAAAGTTCTGAAAACAGACCTCTAAAAATTATAAATAAATTCATACAAGTACCTTTTGGCCTAGATACCTCAAAACCTAAGTTTCATGATTTTTAAATAGATATAGCAACCATAATAAATTTTTCTTATCAAAGCCCCTTTCTGAGATTAATGAAGGAAGTACTAAATAAATTAATTGAACATTGTGATAAAATTCAGAGGTGATCAACTAGAACTATAATAACCTCTGACCAAGTTTCATCATATTTTAAAGCACATAACATCTTTAATAAAATTAAACATCTTTTTGGGCCTTTTGGTAATTAACAAATGAAGTACTACAAATATTGATCAAAATTCCTCAAGTAAATTATCAGAGGTTCAAAACACCCTAATCCCTTCACTACCCAAATTTGGTTAAGTTTCAAGATGTTTAGCTAACCTAAACCCACACTACAAGTTTTAGGACCTAAGCTAGGGTTAGGGTTTTGGGGGCCCTACCATTTTCACAATTTGCTAATATTTTTACCAGAGGGTTTTATATATCCTAAGATCCTTCTTGCAAAATTTGGTGTTCATCCAAGGTGTTTAGGACTCATGCCCTTCACAAGGCCAAAGGGTCCCTCCTTAGGGTTTGACCTAGGAACTTAGGGCAAATCTATTCCTCTCTATCCCATATCCCATGGGGAGGTGATAAGTGCCATAGCAAGTCAGTGGCCCAAATTTCAGCCTCTGTTGAGGTGATATGGTCACTCAAATCAAAAGTGCACCTTTTGACCAAAATGCCCTTTTTAAGGTATAGTTAGGGTTGAGTCAAAACCTATTCAAAACACATCCAAATCAAATGCAATTTTATACAGATGCCTAAACAGAACCCAGGGACCACTCACCAAAATTTAGGAGGGTTTGGAAGTGTTTAGGGCACCTAGGTAATCTACTTAATAATTATTAAATGTTTACAAAAACTATAAACATATTTTCTCCAAAAATTCCCATTTTTGGACAGGCCCTAGGTATAGCTAGGATAGACTCTCTGCCAAAATTTCAGCTAATTTGGGCTAGGGGTGAAGAGTGGGCACTCAATTTAATGACTGCCTAGCCCTAAGGGTATGTCCCACCAAAATGGGTGCCCTGGTCAGACCTTACACCCAAATGGGTTCAAACTAATTTTAAACTAAAGTAGACTCAAGGGACTACAACTTTCATGTTGAAGTATTTTCCACCAGAAGTTCCTAAGTATTTTTAAAGTTTAAAACCAATAATATCAAAAACTATGATAAAATTGCATTAATATAAAATATTTCCTATAGTTTAATATCAGGCCCGCACGAATCTTGAAGCAAAAAGGGACGGAATCCCTTCATCTTCTTCCTTGAGCCGACGGCCAGGATTCACCCCGCCTGGAGCCACTTCCAAGCCCTGCCGCCGGCGATCCAGCCCCTTCCCCGGCCGGCCACCGCCACCAACACCTCCGTTGCGGTGGTGGCTACCGCCAGGCGGCGGCTCTGCCGCCGGAGAGGCGTTTTCCGGCGGTTGTAGCAAGAAGATTTCTTGCCGAAACATGGAGGAATCCTGGATTCGATCGGGCTCAATTGAGCTCGAAGCTTGAATCTTAAGAGTCCTAATATCTACCCGCGAGTCAAGGACAGGAGGAGGACCTTCCTGGCGGCCTGAATGCGTGAGGAGCGGCGGGATGCCATTGATGACGGCGGCGGCGCTCGGCTTTTGCAACTGTACAGTGGAATGGCTCGTCTCCTCCAGGTAAAAGCTCTAAAATGATCCCCCTGGCTCCCTGAAGGTGTTTAAATGGTAAACGGGGGAGGGGGAAGGCTGGTTCTTCAATGGCCATTAACACCATTAAAGGTGTGGCTCGGGTTGTGTGGAGGGGGGCTGAACCCACCCCTTGGTGGCCGGGAAACGGATGGAATCAACTCCTCTCCCCTAGAGGAGTTGATTACAGCCATAATTGGTGGCTGTTAGCCTTCCTTGGCCGGCCTCTCACTTCCCCTTGCTCTTCCTCATTTTCTCTCTCCTCCATTATCATGGAGAGGAGCTCCTTTCTCTCTCCTAGTCACATCTGGTTGACTAGTCAACCTCACAAGCTAAATGCAGCCCACTTGATTATGATGGTCATGGGAATGGGTTTAGCCTAAGGGAGAAGTGGCTTGAGCTTGGGTTAGCCCTTTTTGGGCTAAGTTTGACTTGACCCAAATGAGGGTTGACCTGGTCAATTTGACCATCTAGGTTGACCCCATTGGGTCCTGGGTGACCCATTGGCTTCCCTTAGGGTCTAGGTAGGGTTATGTAGGGTTACCCTGTACTTTGGAGGTCACATACCCTTAGTAAGGGTACTTTGACCAGGTTAGGGCTTGAGTTGACTTGGGTCAACCTGGCCTCTAGGGCTGACCCCAATGTGTCCTTAGTGACCCATTGACCTCTCTTTAGGGTTAGGAGGGCATAGGTGGGGTCCTCTAGGCTAGGAGTAGGTCAATTGACCCTAAGTAGGCTAGTTTGACCCATTTAGGGCTAGGGTTGACCTTGGTCAACTGAGCCTCTTGGGTTGACCCTAATGGGTCCTTTTGGCTCTAATGGGCCTCCCAAAGCATTAGGGGTGTTGTGGTTGGGTCTTGGGGCCATGGTGAAGCCCCATAGTCATTCTAAACCATTGTTTAGAATTCTACTATTTGCAGACCATGGTGATCCTCACCTTGGCCTCCTATCTCTTGGCCCATTTCTGGCTTTCTAGGATTTTGTCATGACCTAGTCATGGCCAAAACCACTCTTAGGGGTCTAGTTGAAAATGGGATGTTACAAATCCCAATAAACAAAACAAAGATTTCGTCCCCGAAATCAAGGTTGAGCCTACGGGACTCACTACCGAAGAAAAGAACCTTGTAACATCCCAGCATAGCGGCTTGTTTGTTAATCTAGGTTTAAAGGGAAACCTAGATCTACAACCACTTCGCCCAATCGGCAGACCAAGATCCCCAATAAACAAGGATAAACCCCCAATAAACAAAAGATAAGCCTATATCTGCCTGGAGCAGCCCTTAGTAATATGTAAAGCAGGAAAAATAAATTAACATCTTGAGGGGTCTGAGAGATATACCTGACTGAATAGCTCGGGGTATCTTTGTCGCATCAGGTCCTATGGCTCCCAGGTGTGCTCCTCCTGGCCGTGGTTCCTCCACATGACCTTAACTAGTGGGACCTTCTTGCGTCGCAAGACCCGTATTCCTCGGTCGTCGATCCTCACTGGCTCCAAACAAACCGACCGATCTGAAGCTACCGGCCCTTCGGCGGTCAAGATCTGCTGGTCCGGGCGTAGCAGAGCCCTCCTCAATGAAGAAATATGGAAGACGTCGTGCAGCGCTTCCAGCTCTGGTGGTAACTCCAGCCGGTATGCCAGGGGTCCAATCCGCTCCAAGATCCTGTAAGGGCCCATGTACCTAGGGCTGAGCTTCTTCCTCCGACCACGCACCCGCGAGACTCCATGCATGGGTCGGATCTTCAGAAACACCCGGTCTCCCACCTGGAACTCCACTTGCCGATGCCGGGCGTCATAGTACTTAGCCTGTCTGCTCTGCGCCTCTAGCATCCTGTCTCTGATCAGCCTCACCTGTGCCTCGGTGTCTTCAACAAACTCTGACCCCAACACCTTCGGATCTTCGTTCTGAACCCAAGAAAGTGGGGTCCGACATCTCCTCCCGTACAAGGCTTCGTAAGGCGCCATCCTGATGCTGGACTCGTGGCTGTTGTTATAGGAGAACTCGACCAGGGGTAAGAGTTTCTCCCACGGTTCCCGACGGTCCACGATGCATAGCCTCAAAAGGTCCTCCAGCGTCCGGTTGGTGCGTTCTGTCTGCCCGTCTGTCTGGGGATGAAATGCAGTGCTGAAGGTCAATCGCGCGCCTAAGTAAGCTTGCACGGATCTCCACTCCCTGGAGGTGAACCGGCCATCCCGATCCGACACTATCGTCCTGGGCACGCCATGATAACGAATGAACTGCTCCACAAACTTCTGCACTAGTACACCCACTGAATCGTCCTTCCTGATTGGTATAAATAAAGCCACCTTGGTCAATCGATCAACGATTACCCAGATCGAGTCATTCCCTGTCCGAGACCGGGGGAGCCCATGTATGAAGTCCATGGCTATGTCATCGAACTTCCACTCTGGCACCGGGAGTGGCTGCAATAATCCTGCGGGGTTCCTGCACTCCGCCTTCACTAGCTGACATGCCTCACAATGGGTTACGAAGTAAGAGACATCCTTCTTCATGCCCGGCCAGAACATCGTCTTCTTCAAATCAGCCGTCATCTTTGTGATCCCCGGGTGTACAGAATACCGGCTGCAGTGCGCCTCCGTCATAATATCCTCCCGGATCTGGCCTCCCTCCGGTATATACACCCGTCCTCTGAAGCACACCAGGACGTCCCTCAGTGTGTAATCTCCTGCAGTGCCTGCCTTCAGAGCTTGGAAGATGGGCTCTAACTTGGCATCCTGCCTCTGCCCTTCTCTGACTCGGTCTCTGATGTCATCGATACCGCCCATCGCGGCCAAGTACTCCTCATAGAGCTCAGGATCATCAGACGACACCAGAGTAATGTGCATGTCCTCTAGTCTCTGCAGCAGCTCCATAGACATCAACTGGGGCTCTGCTCCTGCTGTGGCGGCTCTCCGACTCAGTACATCTGCTACCACGTTCGCCTTCCCTGGGTGATAGTGCATCTCATACTGATAGTCAGATAGAAACTCCACCCACCGCCTCTGCCTGATGTTCAGTTCCTTCTGCGTGTCCACGTACTTAAGGTTCTTATGATCGGAGTATATATCACAGTGGACTCCATAAAGGTAGTGCCGCCATATCTTCAGTGCGAATACAACCGCTCCCATCTCAAGGTCGTGCAATGGGTAGTTCTTCTCATGAGTCTTCAGCTAGCGGGAGGCATAAGCTATGACGTGTCCGTTCTGCATCAGCACCGCTCCCATCCCCTGATATGATGCGTCGGTGTAGACCTGAAATCCCTCCCTCCCCGAGGGAAGAGTAAGAATGGGAGCCGAGGTTAGCCGATCCTTCAGCTCCTGGAAAGCTGTCTGGCACTGCGGGGTCCATACGAACGGTACCTCCTTCTTCGTCAAGGATGTGAGCGGGAGGGCGATTCGAGAGAATCCCTCTACGAACTTCCGGTAATAACCGGCAAGTACCAGGAAACTTCGCACGTCCGTGGCCGTCTTCAGCGGCGGCCAATCCCTGACTGCCTGAATCTTTGCCGGGTCCACCGCCAGCCCGGCTCCGCTGATAATGTGGCCTAAGAAAGCCACCTCCTTCAACCAGAAGTGACACTTGCTGAACTTCGCATAAAGGCGATGCTCCCGCAGTCTCTCCAAGGTCAGTGTCAGATATCGTGTGTGCTCCTCCTCCGTCTTAGAATAGATAAGGATGTCGTCTATGAATACTATGACGAACACATCCAAATAAGCCTCGAAGACCCGGTTCATGAGGCTCATAAACGCCGACGGAGCATTCGTGAGCCCGAAGGGCATCACGATGAACTCATACAATCCATATCGGCTACTAAAGGCCGTCTTCGGAATATCCTCCTCCTGGATCCGCAACTGGTAGTAGCCTGACCTCAAGTCCAGCTTCGAAAAATAATGGGCTCCCTCCAACTGATCGAACAACTCGTCTATCCTGGGGAGCGGATAGGTATTTCGGACGGTCAGCCTGTTTAGTGCTCGATAGTCAATGCACAGGCGAAGAGTGCCATCCTTCTTCTTCATGAATAGGACAGGAGCTCCCCATGATGAGGAGCTTGGCCTAACAAATCCTTCTTCCACCAGCTCCTGCAACTGTGTCTGAAACTCCGCCAACTCCTTCGGGGCCATCCGATAAGGGCCCTTGGATACCGGCTTAGCCCCTGGTACCAACTGAATCTGAAAGTCCTTCTCCCTATGTGGAGGCAGTCCTGGCAGCTTATCCGGAAAAATATCGGCGTAGTCACGAACCACCGGAATGCTAGCAATCAGGTCCTTCTCCTCAGTCATCTCGAATAATACCTGATATACCTCGTCTCCTTGCATGTGAGCCTTAACGGCTCGAATAGATGAAAGCAGGCGGCGGGAAACCGGTGTAGTACCTTTGAATGTTGCATAAGTATCGCCGTGGCTTAGCACGACCTTCCTTGCCGGGCAGTCAATCTGGGCATGGTTCCAGACAAGCCATGTCATGCCCAAGACAAGGTCGAAGTCCGGCATTCTCAGGATCGTCGCCGGGGCCTCAAGTGTCAACCTGTCTATGGTAACCTCCAGGAGGCACTTCTCTATGGATTGGATCTCCATCCCATTGGGGAGACGCACCCTCCTGGGTAATCCCGTATAATATCGAATCTGATCCAGGTCCTTGACGAAATCCTCCGACACAAAGTTGTGCGATGCCCCCGTGTCGAACAGGGTATGGGCAGGCTTGCCGCACACCATCACCATTCCTAAATCAGTTTTGAAAGAAAACTCTGGTGTAAGGTTTTCTAACCTAGGTTGTGTAGTAGTTCTATCAATACTTAATATGAGTAAAGAATAAATCCAAAATTAAGATTACTCTCATACCTGCAATAACCATGTCCGGGTTCTGGGGCTGTGCTAAGTCCAAAGCGTAAATCTGCTCCCCATTCTGCCTGCGTTCGCCTCCCTGGTAACCACGTCCTCGGCCGCGTCCTCGGCCTCCGAAATGCTGGGCCGGTGGGCCACCCCATGGTGCTGGAGGTGGTGCCCCCCTCATAGGGCAGTCTCTCCGGAGATGTCCCACCTGGTGACAATGGAAGCACTCCGGCGGGGGATACGCCATACCCCGGGGTTTCTGCATCTCCTGGATCCGGAGAGGTTGAGGGGCCAAGACCACCTGCTCTCTCGGCTCCTGCCTCACCTCCTGACGAGGCTGCTGCTCTGTCCTCCTCCCATCTGGTATGGTGCCTCGCCGCTGATCATTTTGGGCCCTCCGGCCCTGGTCCTCCGCTTGCCGTTTCCGGCCCCGAGTGGTGTGCCAGTCGGCCTCAATCCTCTTCGCCATATCCAAAATCCGGGAGATGGGCCCGTCAGAGACAAAAAGCAAGGCCTCCCTCAACTCTTCTTTTAGACCCTTATAAAACCTCTTGACGTAACCTGCTTCGTCCAGCTGATAGGAGCCCACATATCGGGCCAAATGATCGAACTCTCGGTGGTACTCCACCACCGTCCTGGTGCCCTGCCTTAGCTGCAAGAACCGCTCCTCCAACTCGTCCCTGGCCGACTGAGGAACAAAGTGCTCCAGCAGTGTGGCCCTGAATTCTTCCCAAGTGATCTCTGCAATCTCCCTATCAGCAAAAGTCGTGTCCAACAACGTCTTCCACCACCTCTTAGCATGGGACTCCAAGCAAGATACCACCAGGGCCACCCTCTCCTCCCAAGGGCATCGTATCCCAGTCAACATCTCGTACATAACATCCAGCCACTCCTCTGTCCGTACTGCCGACTCTGTCCCTAAGTATGATGGGGGAGAGAGTCCTCGGAAGGTGCTCATCCAGTTGGCCCCTGGGTTTGGCTGCTGGGCTGGAGCCTGCTGAGCCCGGAAGGCCTCAAGGATAGCTGTAAGGGTCTGCCCCATGTCCGACTGGAGGAAAGGTGTGGGGACCATGGGAGGTGGTGCAATATCTGGGGTCTGCTGAGCTCCACCTTGTGGGGTGGGCTGAGCTGGGGGCTGCAAAACGAGCCACATTAGTAGGTAATCGACTCAATGCCTAATGAAAGTGGACAATTTACATGTGTTTCCCCCCATATGGGCACACCACTGCTTCCGCTACTTAGTTTGTCCCCAAACTAAACCCGCGCGGGGGTGACCCAGGGTTGTGGACAGCTACTTTTCGATCGAGGTGCTCTGATACCACTTGTAAGACCCCCCTTTTTTTTTCTTTTTCGACACCGGGGTCTTAGGCCCAGAACCGCCGTTTTGCGGTGACTCCTTCACGCCCTGAAGGGTCATCACCACAAAGCGCCGATTCTGCCGGCCAATTCGATCACAGAAAAGTAGCATAATGAAGTAAAATGGAAACTATCTGTCCACAGAGAATCACATGACATAATAAATATAACTCCACGAAGGGAGTGTCCACAGAAAATAACATCAGAGTAGCAAAAACGGGCTTATGCCCGGTACATCATAACCTCACTACAAGATCTCTCATGTAGAAACAAAAGTAGGAAACTACTCAAGGTCGAGACTCACGGTCCCGGCTGTATGAACTCCGGAGCTAGACTGCCCCACCTCCAAGCGCACCGGTCTCTGGGGCTGCTCCTCCATGCTGGTCTCCACAATCCCCTAAATGATGCGGTTCGAAAACCGTTAGTCTAAAAGACTAAGTCCTATCATCCCCCGCCCCTTCCCCCACGGCTCCTAAGCACCGAGCGGAGAGGAAGAAAGGGGAGGACTTGATGGTGGAGAATAATCAAAAAGCAGGTGACAGCGGACCTATACTAGCAATTCTATAGACATAAGCTGAAATATGAAATGTAACCTTCACTTATGTGAAAAACACATAAGCCAAGGGGTGTTCTGCAAGGCTCCCATCGTATAAAAGGTCTCATACCAATTTATACGTTGTGGTGTCGGTTATCAAACAGCAGTAATATATATATCAAAATTAACCTTAATTTATAAACTTGCCCACACAAGCTTATAGACCAAGGGGTCGTTTTGCAGGTCCTAGAGTATAAGCGTCCCATTCCACTTATACTTTAGGTGTCAAGGTTAAATGAAACGATTATGCTATGACATGCAAGTGGGTATGATGGACATGCAAGTGCAACGCACACACCCGACTCTGTGCACACAGACCTTTAGCTCCCCCTTTCTGGAGCCGTAACCTCCCAGGATACCTCCGTAGTGGCAGACGGAAGCGGTGGGTTGGGCCTCGCCCACCTCTAAACCGGTAAAGTACTACCGGTCAGACCTATCGTACGCCTCAACGCTTGGTGCACTAAGCGGACTCATGCGTACTCTTGCCGGCTGGCGCACCGGACTTCTGTTGGTGAAGTGCTAACCGCACTTGCCGAGTCAACGTATTGGCGTCGGTGTATCGACCCTCCGATACCGAAGACCCACCACCTTAATTTCTAACCTGTTATGCACATGCAAATTAGCGTCATCAAGAACCGACCCGAAGCTCCCCGGACCCAAAGTCCGCCTTTTAACCATCCGAGCCGAAGCTCCCAGCTAACATCCGGTGCCCTCAGTGTTTGTGAAATGTGCAACCCTAATTACTAAGTTACTCTTTTCAGCTTGTTAAAACAGTTTACGTTAACCCAGGACTGCCCCCGGTATTCCCTGTGAAGGGCTCTCAAGGGGCACTAGGAACTGTGTTGGGATTACGCCCAGCGTTCCCTTTTGCAAGGTACTTATGTATTATTGGTTGATTCCCTTACCCATTATTTTCTCATGTTCCGATAAGCTAAACCTAGGGTGATTTGACTCCATTCAACTCGGGGAGGACGATCTTTCGTCGGACCCGAGCGCCTCTAAACCCTAGACAAAATAACACCCCTACCCACTTATCTTCCAAGATGCACCTAAATCTATTTATCCTTCCAGCAAACCAATCAAGACTCATCACATGTGCCCTAATTCATGTCCCAACTGATTTTCTGCAGTTTTACTAAAAGCAGCCCACTTAAGCTATATGACCCGTAAAAAGGGAAGTATGTCATATGATCATCCAATGCTCATGTAAAAATTATTAGAAGTCCATATGGGCATATGCAGACTGAATCCACAATTTCCTAATTTTTATGATTTAAATACTAATTTATTTATTTATTTTAAAAACCCAAAGTTCCAAGGTTGAACAGGAAGTACAAGATTTAAGCAATAAAAAGCTCCACTAAAATTATGATAAATGCAAGATGGGTAATCATCTAAAAATCCAGAAATTCCAAATTTTCTAGCAAGATTTTAGCCCTTAAATAGTATTTCCAATTTATTCCAAAATAATTCATAAAAAGGGGATGTACAATGAAAATACTTCCAACAATTCAGAGAAAATTCCAGAATGATGGTAAGGGCATATGAAACCTCTATATAAACTTTCATAATTTGGTTGAAAGAATTATTGCCCAAATTAATTAATTATCTTATTCTCAAAAATATGGCCTTGTAAAGAAAGTTCTGAAAACAGACCTCTAAAAATTATAAATAAATTCATACAAGTACCGTTTGGCCTAAATACCTCAAAACCTAAGTTTCATGATTTTTAAACAGATATATCAACCATAATTAATTTTTCTTATCAAAGCCCCTTTCTGAGATTAATGAAGGAAGTACCAAATAAAGTTAATTGAACATTGTGATAAAATTCAGAGGTGATCAACTAGAACTATAATAACCTCTGACCAAGTTTCATCATATTTTAAAGCACATAACATCTTTAATAAAATCAAACATCTTTTTGGGCCTTTTGGTAATTAACAAATGAAGTACTACAAATATTGATCAAAATTCCTCAAGTAAATTATCAGAGGTTCAAAACACCCTAATCCCTTCACTACCCAAATTTGGTTAAGTTTCAAGATGTTTAGCTAACCTAAACCCACACTACAAGTTTTAGGACCTAAGCTAGGGTTAGGGTTTTGGGGGCCCTACCATTTTCACAATTTGCTAATATTTTTACCAGAGGGTTTTATATATTCTAGGATCCTCCTTGCAAAATTTGGTGTTCATCCAAGGTGTTTAGGACTCATGCCCTTCACAAGGCCAAAGGGTCCCTCCTTAGGGTTTGACCTAGGAACTTAGGGCAAATCTATTCCTCTCTATCCCATATCCCATGGGGAGGTGATAAGTGCCATAGCAAGTCAGTGGCTCAAATTTCAGCCTCTGTTGAGGTGATTTGGTCACTCAAATCAAAAGTGCACCTTTTGACCAAAATGCCCTTTTTAAGGTATAGTTAGGGTTGAGTCAAAACCTATTCAAAACACATCCAAATCAAATGAAATTTTATACAGATGCCTAAACAGAACCCAGGGACCACTCACCAAAATTTGGGAGGGTTTGGAGGTGTTTAGGGCACCTAGGTAGTCTACTTAATAATTATTAAATGTTTACAAAAACTATAGAAATATTTTCTCCAAAAATTCCCATTTTTGGACAGGCCCTAGGTATAGCTAGGATAGACTCTCTGCCAAAATGTCAGCTAATTTGGGCTAGGGGTGAAGAGTGGGCACTCAATTTAATGACTGCCTAGCCCTAAGGGTATGTCCCACCAAAATGGTTGCCCTGGTCAGACCTTACACCCAAATGAGTTCAAACTAATTTTAAAATAAAGTAGACTCAAGGGAATACAACTTTCATGTTGAAGTATTTTCTACCAGAAGTTCCTAAGTATTTTTAAAGTTTAAAACCAATAATATCAAAAACTGTGACAAAATTGCATTAATATAAAATATTTCCTATAGTTTAATATCAGGCCCGCACGAATCTTGAAGCAAAAAGGGACGGAATCCCTTCATCTTCTTCCTTGAGCCGACGACCAGGATTCACCCCGCCTGGAGCCACTTCCAAGCCCTGCCGCCGGCGATCCAGCCCCTTCCCCGGCCGGCCACCGCCACCAACACCTCCGTTGCGGTGGTGGCTACCGCCAGGCGGCGGCTCTGCCGCCGGAGAGGCGTTTTCCGGCGGTTGTAGCAAGAAGATTTCTTGCCGAAACATGGAGGAATCCTGGATTCGATCGGGCTCAATTGAGCCCGAAGCTTGAATCTTAAGAGTCCTAAGATCTACCCGCGAGTCAAGGAGAGGAGGAGGACCTTCCTGGCGGCCTGAATGCGTGAGGAGCGGCGGGATGCCATTGACGACGGTGGCGGCGCTTGGCTTCTTCAACTGTACAGTGGAATGGCTCGTCTCCTCCAGGTAAAAGCTCTAAAATGATCCCCCTGGCTCCCTGAAGGTGTTTAAATGGTAAACGGGGGAGGGGGAAGGCTGGTTCTTCAATGGCCATTAACACCATTAAAGGTGTGGCTCGGGTTGTGTGGAGGGGGGCTGAACCCACCCCTTGGTGGCCGGGAAACGGCTGGAATCAACTCCTCTCCCTTAGAGGAGTTGATTACAGCCATAATTGGTGGCTGTTAGCCTTCCTTGGCCGGCCTCTCACTTCCCCTTCCTCTTCCTCATTTTCTCTCTCCTCCATTATCATGGAGAGGAGCTCCTTTCTCTCTCCTAGTCACCTCTAGTTGACTAGTCAACCTCACAAGCTAAATGCAGCCCACTTGATTATGATGGTCATGGGAATGGGTTTAGCCTAAGGGAGAAGTGGCTTGAGCTTGGGTTAGCCCTTTTTGGGCTAAGTTTGACTTGACCCAAATGAGGGTTGACCTGGTCAATTTGACCATCTAGGTTGACCCCATTGGGTCCTGGGTGACCCATTGGCTTCCCTTAGGGTCTAGGTAGGGTTATGTAGGGTTACCCTGTACTTTGGAGGTCACATACCCTTAGTAAGGGTACTTTGACCAGGTTAGGGCTTGAGTTGACTTGGGTCAACCTGGCCTCTAGGGCTGACCCTAATGTGTCCTTAGTGACCCATTGACCTCTCTTTAGGGTTAGGAGGGCATAGGTGGGGTCCTCTAGGCTAGGAGTAGGTCAATTGACCCTAAGTAGGCTAGTTTGACCCATTTAGGGCTAGGGTTGACCTTGGTCAACTGAGCCTCTTGGGTTGACCCTAATGGGTCCTTTTGGCTCTAATGGGCCTCCCAAAGCATTAGGGGTGTTGTGGTTGGGTCTTGGGGCCATGGTGAAGCCACATAGTCATTCTAAACCATTGTTCAGAATTCTACTATTTGCAGACCATGGTGATCCTCACCTTGGCCTCCTATCTCTTGGCCCATTTCTAGCTTTCTAGGGTTTTGTCATGACCTAGTCATGGCCAAAACCACTCTTAGGGGTCTAGTTGAAAATCGGATGTTACACCCTTACAACACGGAACAAAAGTTCCTTTACAACGAAATTAAATATAGAGTGTACACGTGATACAAACTTCTTTTGGAGACTACGGTGTTCCTCTTTGTTCGATGACGTGTTCTTGAAGTCGATGAAGAGTCTACAACCTTGGTCTCTCTTGGAGAGGATCTCCCGGAACCGGCGGCGGCAATCCGAGCGGCGGCTTGGTTCGGAATTGACGGCAATGAAGGTGCGCTGTTGCAGTACTTTGAGATCCAAACTTTGTTGCGAAGCAAACTAGGTCTACTAAAGGTCACTCTAGGATCGGTCGTATCGATCGGTTCGGACGGGGGAGTTTTTCCCGGTAAACAAATCGAGAGACAAGAGATCTCTGGATAGACACGTGAGACCCAAGCTTTGCTAAGCTTCTGTCGCCGGAGATCGGGAAGAAAGGCGATCAGCAGCGGCGACGGGTGAGCGCGAGCGGCGACGGAGGCGGCAGAGAGATTTCGCGATTTTAGGGTTTTTGCTCGCTCGGCTTCTTTCTTGGTGGGTATTCCGTTCAAAATACCTGTATATAAATACTGTAGATGCCTACGAAAAAGACTGTTGTGGGACCCACAAGCTGAATCCCTAAGTCCCGGTCCAGAATCTTAACATCGGCAGAATCCGGTTCAGGAAATTCCAGAGAAAACGCTAAGTGAAAATCGGCGAGAATCGCAGGCGATTCTCGACGAATCGGCGAGAATCACCAAGTGATTCTCGACGATTCGTCGAGAATCGTTAGTGATTCTCGCCGAATCACTTATTGATTCTCAACGAATTTCATTTTGTATACATGAGCTGCTTAGCCACTGGTTCGGCGAGAATCACTAGTGATTCTCGCCGAATCTTACTTGGCACCGTTTTGAGGTAGCCTGAAGGAGTCGGCGAGAATCACTAATGATTCTCGTCGATTCGGCGAGAATCACTAGTGATTCTCGCCGAATCGGCGAGAATCACTTGGTGATTCTCGTCGAATTTTCCTTGGACTAATTTTCGTCTTCCACCCGGGAGCTGCTTCTTGATCCATCCATGCTACTTGTCTTCTCTTGCATATGAACGGCCCTGTACTTGAAAGTAAGTGCACTCCAATAGAGAGAGTACACGTAGGCCAACACACTGATCTGCTCAACGAGGGATTACGTCGTGCAGACCCGTGTATATTGACCTACTGCACCCTGACATTGGTGTGCACTTAGCGTGGAGGAACTGCAAGCACAACTTGAAAGAGTTTATCAAATACATAGTCTATTGACCTTAGCTTTTCCAGGGGCTTCTTCAAATCAGGTACATTGTGGATACAATACCCAACAATCTCCCCCTATTTGAAGAAGCCTAAACCCTACAAGCTAAGGTGAATAGAGCAAATGGAAATGAAAGCCATAAATTTAACATTGAGTGGAGTCATCCCTTACCAATACCGATATCTTGGGAGCAAGCTTGGAGCCACCTTAGCCTTGGCCCCGAGAGGGTAATCTCCCCCTTTTCGGCTTCTGCAAATCGGGGTCTGTAACGTTTGGCCCTTAGCTCCCCCTCAGTTCTTGCAGCTGTACTCACGCTGGAGTTCCCTGCTCCCCCTCAGATCATGCACGAGTCGGGAGCTTCTGAAGTCTTCATTCTTCATAATTGAGCATCCCCAATTCAGTCTTGAAAAGATTGAACTTGGCCTCGTCTAAGGGCTTTGTGAATATATCAGCAATCTGCTTGTCCGTGGGGACATAACAGAGAGAGATGTCCTTGTTTTCCACGTGCTCCCGAATGAAGTGGTAGCGCACTTCAATATGCTTCGTTCTGCTGTGCGAGACAGGATTGTTGGCAATGGCAATTGCACTGGAGGAGTCGCAGTACATTGGAACTTCCTTGAACTGAAGGTTGTAGTCGGCCAACTGGTTTCTGGTCCAAAGGAGTTATGCGCAACAGCTGCCTGCTGAGATGTACTCAGATTCTGCTGTGGAAGTAGCCACACAGTTCTGCTTTTTGCTGTTCCATGAGATAAGCCTTCTTCCGAGGAATTGACACGTCCCGGAAGTGCTTTTCCTGTCATCCCTACTCCCTGCAAAATCAGCATCTGAAAAGCCTATTAGCTCGACATCATTGTTTCTCGGGTACCACAAGCCAAGATTAGGAGTACCTTTAAGGTATCTTAGAATTCGCTTTGCAGCGACATGGTGAGATTCCTTAGTGTTCACCTGATATCTGGCACAGACACATGTGGAGAACATAATATCTGGTCTACTGGCAGTAAGGTAGAGCAGGGATCCAATGATGCTTCTGTATTTGGTTTCATCGAAAGGTTTACCTTTCTCATCCTTATCCAGAGACATGGTGGATCCCATTGGAGTCCTCATAGAGGTTGCACTCTCCATACCGAATTTCTTAAGGAGTTCATTTGTGAACTTCGTCTGCGAGATGAAGATTCCATCCTCAGACTGTTTCACTTGAAGGCCTAAGAAATACTTGAGCTCTCCCATACTGCTCATTTCAAACTTTCCTTGCATAAGTTTAGAAAACTTTTTGCAAAGATTGTTGTCCGTTGAGCCGAATATTATGTCATCGACATAAATTTGCACCAGCAAAATCTTACCTTTGACTTCTCTGAGAAACAATGTTTTATCTATTTTACCTCTAGAGAACTTGTTCTCAAGAAGAAACCTAGATAAAGTCTCATACCAAGCTCGTGGAGCTTGTTTTAACCCATATAACGCTTTATTAAGAAAGTAGACATGATTGGGAAAAGTAGGATCGACAAAACCTGGGGGTTGAGCGACGTATACTTCCTCTTTCAGGTCTCCGTTCAGGAATGCCGATTTCACATCCATTTGATAGACTGTGAATCCTTTGTGTGAATCATACGCCAGGAACAACCTGATTGCCTCGAGCCTTGCTACTGGTGCGAAGGTCTGGTCGAAGTCAATCACTTCCTCCTGTCTGTAACCTTGAGCAACCAGCCTGGCTTTGTTCTTTACGATGACACCATGTTCATCCAGCTTGTTTCTGAAGATCCACTTTGTGCCGATCACATTCTGCTTGTATGGTCTGGGAACCAGCGTCCAAACATTGCACCGTTCGAATTGATGTAGTTCCTCTTGCATGGCCAGAATCCATGCCGCATCCTTGTTCGCCTCGTCGAACTTCTTTGGCTCTACCTGTGACAGGAAGCTAAGATGCAATACTTCGTTAATTGTACCTCTTCGAGTTCTGACGCCGACACGAGGATCCCCGATGATCTGATCTCTAGGATGATCCCTCACGAGCCGAAGCTCTAGAAGTATGGCGTCTGGTGCTTCAACTACTTCTTGGGCTTCTCTTTCTTCCAAGAGATTTGTTTCATCTTGATCTTCAATATTTTCAGATGACGTGGAGGTGGACACTTTGACGAACTTAGGAGTGTCATCTTTAGCGGGCTCATCCAGACTCAGTTGTTTCAATCGTGCACCTGCATCTTCAAGAATACCACTGGAAGAGTTGCTGTGAAGCAAACTTCCTTCATCAAATACAACATTTATTGATTCTTCTACCACTAGGGTTTTCTTATTGAAGACCCTATATGCCCGACTATGGGAACTATAGCCCATGAATATGCCTTCGAAGCATTTTTCACCGAATTTAGTACGCGGGTACTTCCCATTATTTAGTACATAGCTTCTGCAACCAAAAATCCTTAAGTAGGACATGGTTGGTTTCCTGCCTTTCAGTAGCTCGTAGGGCGTCTTACGATGATGCTTGTTGATCAATGCTCGGTTTTGTGCATGACAAGCTGTATTGACAGCCTCTGCCCAGAAGTATTCCGGGAGAGAAGCGTCTTACAACATTGTCGTGTAGGCTTCAATGAGAGTTCTATTTCTCCTCTCCACAACCCCATTTTGCTGAGGAGTGCGTGGGGAAGAAAACTCATGAAAGATACCTTATTCTTCACAGAATTCTATCATAACACCAGATTCGAATTCTGTTCCATGGTCACTTCTGATTTTGACCACGGAGCAGTTAAATTCGTTCTGAACCTGCTTGATAAAATTAGTGAAGATGTCAAAAGTATCTGACTTTCGTTTCAAAAAGAACACCCATGTAAACCGAGTGTGATCATCAACTATCACTAGCGTATATGACTTGCCTCCCAAGCTATGAACTTGCATTGGACCAAACAAGTCCATATGTAACAGGTAAAGACATCGGGAAGAGTCTTTGTCTATAATGCTCTTAAAGGTAGCCCGAGTCTGTTTGCCCATCTGGCATGCAGGACAGGGGCTATCTTTGATGCACTTGATACTGGGAGCATCTCTTACTAAGTTCTTATAAAATAGCATACTAATTGTCTTGAAATTAATATGTGCCAATCTCTTATGCCATTGTTCACAAAGAGATGCACTGCCTGTTGCCACAAGGCATACGGCGGTAGATGAATCTATACTGAGAAAATCTAAGCAGAAGATATTTCTGCTCCTAATGCCTGATAATACCGTCTCTGAAGAGGTACATGAAATTATCAGACATTTATCCTTGCAGGACTTAACGTCATAACCTTTGTCACAGAACTGACTTATGCTGATCAGGTTATGGTTTAACCCTTCAACATAAGCCACGTCGGTGATAGAGGTTATACCGTTGGAAATCATACCGTAACCCCTGGTGACTCCTCGATCTGACCCTCTGAAGATGACTTTGGGTCCATTCTCGACTGGAGTGTAATCACGCAGCAGGCTTCTTGTCCCAGTCATATGCCGGGAGCATCCACTGTCCAAATACCAGATCGGCGTTTTGGTGGCCTTTGGACATTCCTGCAAAACAAAATTAATTTGCCTTAGGAACCCAATCGAACTTGGGTCCTAGATTCCTGGTTAGAACACTCCCCCTCGGAAGGTTAACCCTACGAGTGGTCGGTCTCGCATTGCTAACATGGGGAGTCTTGTAGTACCTTGGATTAAACCAACAATCCACGGCAAAGTGACCGACTTTGCCACAGCACCAACAGTCGAACCTGTTGTATCTCTTCCAAGGCTCCTGCCTTACCCTGGGAACAGCGGGTACAGCTGGGGCCTTAGATCTGGAGGTGGAGGCCTCATGGTGACGGCAGTCACATGACTTCGTCACCTTTTGTATAACAGGCTTGACTTTTGGTGCCTGCTTTCGATTATGGCCGCTAGAGAACGGACCATAATTTCCCATGTGGATTTACTCATAAGGTGCCTTGAAGGAACTCTCACCGAAGTTCCGGGGAAAGTTCCATCCGTCATACCGGCTCTTTGGCTTTGCAACCGAGGGCCGAAAATGATGCCCAAAAGTTGACTCAAAGTCATGTTGGCTGCAAGGAAAACTGGGCTTCCTGAACGCAACAGGACTAAGAGGAGCCTTGCCCTTTTCATCAGCAGAGGCCTTCTTGGCGGCCTTATTCTTTCTCTGGTTCCTGTTTCTCCTGGAAGAGGAACCAGATACCCCTACATGCCCCAAGGCAGCTCCTTTGGCCTGAGCAGAGAAGGTATCAACAACTGGAAGAACAGTTTTTGGCATAGAGAAGCTCTTGACGATCTTCCTTTCTGCCGCAAGTTGTTCTTCCAACCTGTCGACTTCCTCCTTCTTAAGATCAAGGAGCTTAAGAGACTCTGAGTGCTTTGAAGTCAGGTCGAGGTGTTCCTGTCGGAGAGAAATCAAGCTTGTGACCTCTTCCCTTAGGGAGACACACTCGCCATTAATGAATTTTACTTCCTTTTTCTCAGCCTTCAGTCTCTTTCGGCACTCCTCGAAGGTGTTGAGCAGAAGCTCATACTTCTCGAGGAGCTCAGCTTCGCGGGCCGAAAGGCTATCCTCAGGTTCATCGTCCTGAGACTCAGGATTAGAGTCAGAGTCGGAGAGAGGGGTGTGAGCTTTTACCTTCCAAGTAAATGGGGGGCATTCTCCTTCTGAGTCCGAGCGACCCACCAGCCCGAAGTAGGCTTCTTCATCATCACTCGAGTCTGAGGAGTCAGACTCACTCAGTGTCTTTGGTCGTTTAGCGATGTAGCTTCGCTCCTTCTTCTTGTCTCTGGAGGACTTGTGCTCCTCTTCTTTCCCTTTTTCCCTCTTGCCTTGATAGCAGTCGGCTACGACGTGTCCTGGCTTGTTGCATCCAAAGCAGATAATGTCAGAGGAGCGATGTTTGTTCGGTCTAGATGCATACCTGTCAGAAGAGTAGTTTTTCTTCTGAAGCCTGGAGGAGGAGCCGTCTCTCATTCTTTGATTCCTCATCTTGAGGAACTTCTTGAACTCTCGAGTGATGAGGGAGAAATCCTCCTCCGACAGCTCTGAGCAGGAGGAGTATGGCTCGGAGTCCTCCTCCTCATCCTTTTTCCTGGCACGGTACGACACCGTACCCTTGCCTTTTATGGAGTGACTACTTTTAGATCCACAGTCTTTTCTTTTGCAGCAGCCTTTTCTGCTTCTTCCTCAGCTTTCCTGGTGTTCAGCTGAAGCTCATAGGACATCAGCTTCCCAAACAGAATTTGTGGATCAGTTTCTGCCAGTCTGCCAAATTCTCTGATGGCACAGATCTTTGTGTCCCATTCCTTAGTAAGGGACCTAAGGAATTTGTCATTGAGTTCACCATTAGTGAACACTCTTCCGTACCCCTTGAGGGCGTTGACAATCTTTAGGAAGTTCTCGTAGGTGACCCCGATCTCTTCCTTCGGCCCTTGTCTGAAGGCCTCATACTTCTGGTTCAGGAGGGATCTCCGATCATCCCTCACTTCATCTGTGCCCTCCATTAGAATGATCAGGCACTGCCAGATCTCCTGAGCGTTCCTGCAGTTGCTGAAGTTCTGCATCATAGAGTCATCAACTGCGCTGACCCGGATGTTTCTTGCCTTCATGTCAAGGCCCACTAGTACCATCTCATCCTTGTCCATTTCAGAGTGTCTTCGGCACTTTCTTGGTGGGATCAATGGTGGAGGCCTTAGTGGGGACATAAGGTCCCTCCAGCACGATCATGAAAAGTCGAGGATCCACTGCTTCCATGTAGAACCTGATCCTTTCCTTCCAGATAGGAAAGTTGAGTCTGTTGCACACTGGGATCTTGCCGGAGTACTTGAGCCCGTCCATAGTAGATGTATGTCTCCTTGTTGACACTAGTGGCAGGATTCAACTCAAGGTGTTAACCTTTTTGTTGAGCAACCTGGCTCTGATACCACTTGAAAGTCCACCTAGTGTCAACTATGTGCACCTATGGGGGGGGGGGGGGGGAATAGGTGACGAGTAGTGCTTTTGCGAAATTTACGAGAGTACCTGCACAATAAAAATAAAGAGCACAGCACACAAAAAACACAGGAAATTTATAGTGGTTCCCCGACTTGGGTACATCCACTTTCCCCCTTCGACCTATCTCCCCAACAAGGGACGACTCGGTCACTTCTCCAACGGGATTGAAATCCAATCCCTGCACTAACGGAAGGAGCCCTTACACACATGAGAGTCAACACTCCCACAAAACGGGTTGCACCCAACACTTACAACACGAAACAAAAGTTCCTTTACAACGAAATTAAATATAGAGTGTACACGTGATACAAACTTCTTTTGGAGACTACGGTGTTCCTCTTTGTTCGACGACGTGTTCTTGAAGTCGATGAAGACTCTACAACCTTGGTCTCTCTTGGAGAGGATCTCCCGAAACCGGCGGCGGCAATCCGAGCGGCGGCTTGGTTCGGAATCGGCGGCAACGAAGGTGCGCTGCTGCAGTACTTTGAGATCCAAACTTCGTTGCGAAGCAAACTAGGTCTACCAACGGTCACTCTAGGATCGGTCGTCTCGATCGATTCGGACGGGGGAGTTTTTCCCGGTCAACAAATCGAGAGACAAGAGATCTCTGGATAGACACGTGAGACCCAAGCTTTGCTAAGCTTCTGTCGCCGGAGATCGGGAAGAAAGGCGATCAGCAGCGGCGACGGGTGAGCGCGAGCGGTGACGGAGGCGGCGGAGAGATTTCGCGATTTTAGGGTTTTTGCTCGCTCGGCTTCTTTCTTGGTGGGTATTCCGTTCAAAATACCTGTATATAAATACTGTAGATGCCTACCAAAAAGACCGTTTTGGGACACACAAGCTGAATCCCTAAGTCCCGGTCCAGAATCTTAACATCGGCAGAATCCGGTTCAGGAAATTCCAGAGAAAACGCTAAGTGAAAATCGGCGAGAATCGCAGGCGATTCTCGACGAATCGGCGAGAATCACCAAGTTATTCTCGACGATTCGTCGAGAATCGTTAGTGATTCTCGCCGAATCACTTATTGATTCTCAATGAATTTCACTTTGTATACATGAGCTGCTTAGCCACTAGTTCGGCGAGAATCACTAGTGATTCTCGCCGAATCTTACTTGGCACCGTTTTGAGGTAGCCTGAAGGAGTCGGCGAGAATCACTAATGATTCTCGTCGATTCGGCGAGAATCACTTGGTGATTCTCGTCGAATTTTCCTTGGACTAATTTTCGTCTTCCACCCGGGAGCTGCTCCTTGATCCATCCATGCTCCTTGTCTTATCTTGCATATGAACGGCGCTGTACTTGAAAGGTAAGTGCACTCCAATAGAGAGAGTACACGTAGGCCAACACACTGATCTGCTCAACGAGGGATTACGTCGTGCAGGCCCGTGTATATTGACCTACTGCACCCTGACATTGGTGTGCACTTAGCGTGGAGGAACTGCAAGCACCACTTGAAAGAGTTTATCAAATACATAGTCTATTGACCTTAGCTTGTCCAGGGGCTTCTTCAAATCAGGTACATTGTGGATACAATACCCAACACCCATGCTGACGTGGCATCATGACGCACATTTTCCCTTACTCTGATATATCTTTTAAGGCGGTGAAAATGTTGGTTGTGATAGTTGGTATCAGAGGGAGGTTGGTTTGATAAGTTGGTCGAACTAGCCAATCTCGTATAGTTTGTTTCCCTTCATTCATTTGCATACACACACTGATGGGTCATCAGTACAACTTAACCGAAGCATAATCACTACACTCATAGCATGATAAGAAGTATACGGAGCATATTATGTTGCATGAGATGCATAAAATATGTTTGTAAATGAGTCCACCATAGGAGACAACATGTGACAGTTATATAGCATGAGATGCATCACCATCACCATATGGGTGCCCATTAGCATGTTTTCTTTCTCGTTGCATGCAATGTTATGTAGTATGAGATGCATAACATTTCATGTGTATGACGCTCATACACGCATTAAGACCTTTTTAAAATGCATAGCACTACATACATAGCATATCATCGCATAAGCACGCATCCTAAGTTAAGATTTACATGATGACACACGTACACACATGATTTTCTAAATTGAAATAAAGAATTCATGCATTCATATTAAAGGCACATGAGTAAATAGGATGAGAGGATATCATCCTAAGTAGGACATAACATCATTATAAAATCACAAAGCAAGTTTGCAGTATTAGCAAGTGTCTTTCAAGTATGGTGTGAACTAGTTGTGTGTCCTAGTTATAATCTAGGGTTTTTGATGAGTCGTTCGTTACTTTTCTAGAAATGCTGGCTAGACGTCCTGCGAAGAGGTCGACTCCCCAGTCATAGGGAAAGTTGTTTGGTGTGCAAAGTGATGCGGTGATAGAGATTTTGTGTCATAGTAGCGAGGCTCTGTCGAGACAGTTAGTTGCGATGTAGTCGCAAATTCAGTCCTTATTGTCTGCCGCTCCCATACAGCAACCCTTAGTGCAAGATTCTATCGTGTGTCAAGCCGTACCCACTAATCTCGCTCCTCTGGTTCCCCCTATAATGCTACCACCAGAGATGAATTTTATATCGCATTTCCAGCGATTGAGACCTCCACTTATGACAGGAGTGTCGACTTTATGGTTTTGGATGATTGGATCATCTCTATCGAAGAGATTTTCTCGTATACGGGGATTGCAGAAGCCAAAAATGTGTTGATTGTGGCCTACCAGCTAAAAGGCATGGCAAAGAGCTGGTGGATTCGTTAAAAGGAGAGTCTGAAGGAAGGATGCTCTTGGAAGTCCTTCAAGAAGATCCTGCTTAAGAAGTTTCTACCCTCGGTCGAGCAGGACCATCTAATGAATAATTTCCTGCATCTGAAGCAGAGACAGCTAACGGTGAGCGAATATGAGATTGAGTTTAGTAAGTTGAGCATATTTTCTCCTAATATGGTATCTTCAGAGGCAGGAAGAGTGAAGCGCTTTATCAGAGGACTAAAAAGTCATGTCCAACTATTGACATGTGCTTATAAAGCTGAAAGCTATGCTGAGGCAGTGGAAGCCGCTCTGAAGGTCGAGGCGATTCAAAACGCCAAGAATCTAGGCATCGTGGAGAGAAAAGAGAAGAGGAGGGGTGATGAGGATGGAAGCTCCAGGGAATCTGGCCCTTCCTTGAAGAAGAAAAGTAGATATATATGTAGCTTCTATGGTCGAGCTGGCCACCCTTATGAAAGGTGTTTCAAAAGGACTGCCACCCTAAAGCAGTAGAAGGTGCTCGACATCCAAGGTACATCCAAGGGAGATCTGGTGTGCTCGTTCTGTACAAGGAAGGAACATGACATGAGTAATTTCTGGTTGAAGGATAAGACTTGCTTCCAGTGCAGGCCGAATGGGCACCTGAAGTTTTCATGCCCCCAGGCTCAGTCCCCAATAAATCTTGCACTACTTCGGGCTCTACCGCCACCACCAAGCCATTACAGAGGGAAAGGGAATCTGAATGTGGTGACCAGGGAGGAAGCTCAGACCTCTACTCAAGTGATAACAGGTTAGCTTTCCGACTAGCTTTTAATCTGCATTATTTGCCCCAGTTTTTGTTCGTTTAGTTATGTATGTTATGGTTTTAGGGGAGTTTAAGGTGAAGAAGAGGTGGGCACGCATTCTTTTCGATTTGGGTGCCACCCATTCCTTTGTGTCGCAGAGTTTTGTAGATAATCATCGTTTGAACGTGGATCAATTCGGAGACTCCTTCAATGTCAATATTCCCTCTGGTGATTCGGTGATATCAAATCAAGGAATTCTGAGATGCCCTATTTGTCTATGTGATTTCTTAGCCTTTGCTATTCTGATGGTGTTGGATCTGGCAGACTTTGACGTGATTTTGGGCATGGACTGGCTGTCCAAGTATGATGCGGTAATCCAGTGCAAGGCTAAGCAACTGGACTTCAAGATCAAAAATGACCAACCTATGAGCGTCTATGGTTTTTAGGAAAAGGTTTCCCCTATTATCTCTGCGGTACGTGCCTGTCGTGTAGTAGAGTCTGTTTATGAGGCGTATCTGGTTTCTAATTCTGCTTTGGAAATAGCTTTTGTTACACCACATCTTGATGATATCTCGTTGGTGCGAGAGTTTCCAAATGTTTTTTCTGATAGTCTTCCAGGACTTCCTCCAGTGAGAGAGGTAGAGTTTGTGATAGACATCGAGCTAGGTACTCATCTTATTGCCAAGGCACCATACCATATGGCTCCGCGTGAGTTGGATGAGTTACATACTTAGCTCGACGAGTTGTTACAGTGTTGATTTATTTGACCAAGTTTGTCACTGTGGGGTGCTCTCGTATTATTTATAAAGAAAAAGGATGGATCGATGAGGCTCTTCATCGATTATAGAGAATTGAATAAGGTGACCATTAAGAATAGATATCCCTTGCCAAGGATTGATTATTTGTTCGATCAGTTGTGTAGTAGCTCGGTATTTTCAAAGATTGATCTTCGTTCGTGCTACCACCACTTGAGTATTCGTGAGGAAGATATTCCACAGACCGCTTTCCATTCACGGCATGGACATTTTGAGTTTTTGGTGTTGTCCTTTGCTTTGACAAATGCACCCTTTGCTTTTATGGATTTAATGAATAGAGTGTTCAAAGATTTCCTGGACCATTTCTTGATTGTGTTCATAGATGACGTCCTCGTGTATTCCCGCATTGTTGAGGAGCATACTCAATATTTGCGATTGGTTTTGTCGACCCTGAGGGAGTATAAGTTATATGCGAAGTTGGGCAAGTGTGAGTTCTGGCTACCTCAGGTGTCCTTTCTAGGTCATGTTGTGAGCAAGGACGATATTTCCGTAGACCCGACCAAGATTTCTGCTGTGATGGAATGGGAGAGAGCTTCTACACCTAAGGAGATTTGGAGCTTCTTAGGCCTGGCCGGCTATTATAGAAGATTTGTGGAAGGGTTTTTTGTGTTATCTGCTCCTCTAACTAGACTTACCCAAAAGAACACCACGTTCATTTGGGGCGATAAGTGTGAAGAAGCTTTCCAAGAGATGAAGAAGAGATTTTGTACTTCTCTAATTTTAACCTTGCCTACTGAAGGAGTTGAGTACGTTGTGTATATGGATGCATCACACATTAGACTGGGTTGTGTTTTAATGTAAGAAGCAAAGTTGATCGTGGCGTATGAATCAAGGCAATTAAAAAATCATGGAAGGAACTATCCTACACTTGATTTAGAGTTTGCTGCTATAATTTATGCGTTGAAGATTTGGAGACACTTATTGTATGGCGCACTATGCAGGATCTATACAGACCACAAGAGTTTGAAGTACATCTTCACTCAGAAGGAGCTAAATCTGCGCCAGCGTAGGTGGTTAGAATACGTGGTCGATTATGAAGTGGAGATTCTTTACCATCCTGGAAAGGCTAACATAGTAGCCGATGCTTTGAGTAGAAAGACCGCCAAAATTTTTAATCTATCTGTACAGACCTTGGTGGAAGAATTCTTGTTGGTGGACATTGAAGTTGGGAGTAGCACTGTGCCTACTAGTTTAAAACCAGAAGAGCCCTCTTGGATTTCCCTTACTAGAGCATGCCAGAAGGATGACCATGATTTGTTGCATCTCCAGAATAGAACTGAGAAGGGAGACCTACCTGATTTCTCTTTGGATGAGTTAGATACTTTGAACAATCGGGGTAGATTTTGTATCCCCTCTTTTGTTGATATTCGTGCTAAGATTTGTAATGAAGCTCGTGGTTCTAGTGTTGCCTACCATTCTGGTTCCACCAAATGTATAAAGATCTAAAGATGATTGTTTGGTGGCCGGGAATGAAGAATGATATAGCAAAGTTTGTGTCAGAACGTTCTATGTGTTAGCGTGTTAAGGATGGCCATAGAAGGCCTGGTGGTAAACGTAGACCACTTGATATTCCTACTTGGAAATGAGAGAGTATTTCAATGGATTTCATCACCGGTTTACCGAAAATCTCCCTGTTGGCACAACTCTGTTTAGGTGATAGTTGATAGATTGACTAAGTGTGCTCATTTTGTGCCTTTAAGTTTAGGTATTCTATGAAGAAGATAGCTGAGTTATATCTTGATGAGGTTATTAGATTACATGGAGTGCCTATCAACACCATATCAGATCGATACTATAGTTTTACGTCTCGTGTTTGCAGGAGTTTACTGAAGGGGTTGGGTACTGATTTGAGGTATTTCACCACCTATCATCCGCAAATGAATGGTCAGACAGAAAGGGTAAATCAGATCGTGGAAGATATGATTAGGTGTTATATTTTGGATCACAGTGGTGCTTGGGATGAGCGTCTCAGTCTATTGGAGTTTGCTTACAATAATAATTATCAAGAGAGTCTGTAGATGTCCCTGTTTGAGGCCTTATATGGGCGGCATTGTAGGACTCCTTTGTTTTGTGCTGAGGTTGGTGAGAGACCATTGCTAGGCCTGGAAGCCCTTGAAGAGATGAATTGTGATGTGACTCATATTTGAGAGAAGCTCCGTGTAGCACAAGAATGATATAAGAAATATGTTAATCAACGAAGGGTCGATGTGGTGTTCACCGTTGGAGAGTTGGTTTTTCTGAAAGTTTCTCCAATGTCGGTTATTAAAAGGTTTGGAAGGAACCAGAAGTTAGACCCCCGGTATGTGAGACTTTTTTAGATTCTGGAGCGCATCAGAGATTCAACTTATAGGCTGGAGTTACCTTCTACCTTCCCTGGTGTCCATGATGTGTTTCATGTGAGCCAGTTGTGGAAGTGTGTTCGTAGTGGTCGTCAAATTGTTGACTCGGTGCCCCAGATTCAGCCCAACCTTACATACGTGGAAGAACATGTTCGTATTTTGGAATCTCAAGATTGAGTGTTGCGGAGAAAGACCATCCCCATTTTTAAAGTTCTCCGGCGAAATCAAGACGTCGAGAGCGCGACGCGGGAATTACAGTCGGTGATGAGGGAATCTCATCTGCATCTCGTCCCTTAGTTCTGGTATTTCCTCATGTTTTGGTGGTATTTGGTTCTTTGTTTTGATTTGGTTTTAAAGTTGTGAAAGGTTTCAGGACGAAACTTCTTTTTAGGGGGAGTGACTGTAATGCCCCCGATTTTCTGATAATATTACTTAATTGGTATCGTTATATTTATAACGTTAGGGCGTTACCTTTGAATGTCATGTTGATGGCGCTGTACCGTTAGTGCATTTTTGCATCCGTTGGGTCTGTTTGACCAGTTTTTTGGGTTCTGTGGTGTTTGATGTTTTTTATGATGGAAGAATTGCATTTGTGTTTTTCTTGGATTTTTTCTTTTCCAGTCTTATTGCAGTCTCAGCATTTTGGAGCCTCGGCACGTGTTTGGATCTCTGCGATGATTTTGCTTGAGTAGGCTTTTGATGATAATGCCTCGAGAATGGTGCGTCAGATTCTAGGGTTGTCTTCACTTCTAAATTTGTAGAGTCGATATTTTATCCCGGAATGCTGGTCAAATTTCTTAAATTACCCTGCTTGGTACTCGTGATGACCAACCTCATTTCTCGAGAAATGTTCTTCTGTTCCCGAGAAGTGCATACTTGTTCTCGATAAAAGTTGTTCTGTTCCCGAGAATGCCTTGTTGTTCTCGAGAAGTTCTACTTTTTTCTGAAGAAATGTTCTTTTGATCTCGAGAAATCCTCTTTTGTTCTCGAGAAATCGATTGTTGTTCTCGAGATGTCCAAAAACCCTTCTTGAGAAGTCCATAGTAATGTTATCGAGAAGCCCTTTTTTGTAATCGAGATCTGTCTTTTGTTATCGGGAAGTTCTCTTATTCTCGAGAAGACTCTACCTTGTACTTGAGAACATGAGTCATTGTTCCCGAGTAGTACTTCTACTTGTTCTCAAGAAACCCTTCTTCTGTAGCCGAGAATATTCTTTAGTTCTCTAGTTACCTTACTCCTAGTTCTCGAGAAGTTTTGTTGTACTCGCGAAATGCTCGTCTTGTTCTCGAGAATTCTATTTTAGTACTCAAGTTGTCATGACTTCTACCTGAGTAAAGCTCCCTTATGTTCTTCTCGAGTAATCCATACTTCTTCCCGGGAATGTCGGTTCGGTCGAATCTTGTTTCTTCTCTTAAGTGTACTAATATTTATATTATATTAATTATATAAATAAATGTATATATATAAGAAACCACTTTTTCGTCCTTAAGCTGATTGAACTTATGTTCATTTTACCGAACCAGAGAGGCATGAGCAAGAGAGAGAACGTCAGTTCATGAATCTTCTGGTGGCCGCCGACGGTGCTCCGGTGCTCGAAATCTTGAACCAAATAAAGATCCGAAAAGTGCTCAACGAGAGCTACGCCATCGAGGTAAAATCTTCCTCATTTCTTATGTTTTTCTCGTGAGATTTTTTGGCCCTAACCTCTATTTCGGCAATTTTTGTTCAGATTTCAGCTTCCTCCGTCTTCCTTAGTCCCGATCTACGCCGTGGTGCGATTTGGAGGTCTTCTCCGGCAAAACCAAGGAAAGTGATGGTTTTACTCTCCTCTTACCGTCTTTATCCCGATTTGTTGAAATTTCTAACTTCTTTTTGTCATTATCATTAATAACTTGTTGATTATAGTGTTGTCTAAATCCTTTGTTGGAATCTACTTGTATTTTCATGTTCTTGATTTTGCTAATCTAACCATGTAAAGTGGCATATGTTTTGATGATGTGGTTGAATTTTGCTCTTTTAACCGTCCCTTCACTATTATGTAGGACGTGTTAGAGTTTATCTCGGATTGTAGATCCTTCCTAAATGTTGATCAACCGTTTCTTAAATATAGATACATCTAGTAGAATCCGATGTGCCCAGTCTTGAGATTTATATCATTGCTTACTTCGTGGAGATTCCATGGGGCAAGATACGCTGCCAAGCCCAGGAAGGGTTGTGGTGGGCCTCTAAGCTCTAAACCTGGGTCGTTATGGATTGTGACGGTGATTGTTTTTTTTCTTCATTGTAGGTGTTATTAGTGTGGATAAGACCACCGCCGCAATGATTGATCCCTCTATTAGTACGTTGTGGAACTCTATTGGGTGTTCAAGCATTTACGGTGTATGGTGGAGTATAAAGTCTCCCCCGTAATTAGACGAATAATATGTCTGTGGGGGTATGTCTAGATGAGTTGACCACATCGCTCGTGTTGTTTTTGGTGGAGTTGACCACAGGTGGTTAATAGAGTTTTGCTATTCTTCCTGATGGTTTAATCGTGATTTTTCCCCTTAGAGTCTTGTGCATCTGGGGTACTTTTGTTGTACGTGATGATTCACGTAAGTTTTCCATTCTGAGTTTATTTTTGTACATTACTGTTGTACTTTATTTCAGTATTTCTTTTTGGTCTTGGGTTGGTACCACTTGACCTTTGCTTACTGTGGCTTACTTTTCATGCCATCACTTATACTTCCTTGCTGAGATGTTCTGGCTTTGGAATGACTCAGGTTCAGAGCTGTAGCTGGTAGTGGAGCTGGTTTTGGAGTTCTTGAGCAGTACTGTTGGCTGCCGTTTTTTCCTCGTCATTGCGACGTAGTTTGTTGTTGTAGTTTTCTTTTCCTAGTTCAGACATTCTTTTGTTTTTGTGGGTTCGTGTCAGTTTGTTGACGCCCATAGGATGGTTGATTAAGAAAATTTTTGCTAGCTGCTAGTTTGTTCCATTTCTGATTATTTGATTACTTGCTCTCTGGGATATTTTATGTTACGATTGCATGATAGGTATTTTCAAGTATAAACTGTTATTATTACTTCAAGCACTGCATATTTTAAAATGCCAAATCACTATATTCAACGATCGAAAAAAAATTCTATTTTTACTTCTATTATAAACCTAGAACTTGCATACCATGAGTTCTCCTCTAGGGACCTTTATACTCATGTAGGATGTCTAAACTTGTAAAAGAAGTATTTTCTACATCATATAACTATTTTTCTCATGGACTAGATGAACCACTAAGCCGAGGGACACAACTAACTGCTTAACTTAAACTGAAATTATCTCTAAATAACTTAAAGATCTCTCTTTTTGTGATAAGTAAAAGCTTTTCCTGAGCGTCTACAGTTATCCCCTGCTGACATGGCATCATGACGTGCATTTTCCCAAACTCTGATATATATTTTAAGGAGGTGAAAATGCTGGTTGTGATAATAAGTATGGCTCAAGAGACAATGGTGTTTGTGGTCCTTTGATCTGAAGTCACAACATTCATCGAGTGAGAAAGAGTGTGCTTTGATGCCATCAAAAGTCCAGTCTTGATAAAGTTGGATGATAAAGTTGGTTAGTGGGTACATTACAAATCATTTGGGTGTTTGTGTGTGAGCAGAAATGAGATTTGTCCTCCGTTATGACAAGAGTTGCATCCATTGTCCCCTTGATGGATTATGACTGAGAAATGCATAGCCATGCTAGATCAACATTTGATATTTGGCTCACCAATTTCTGGAAGTCCATTCTAGATCAGGAAATTGGGATTGAGCAATCAAGAGGGTGATACGGTCAATACCTCTAGTTCTATCCGGATGTAAGGGACGCAAGGACATGAGAATACTGTAACATTGGTCACAATGGCTTTTGAGTTTAGTAAACTCTTACTGTTTCGGGAGCAATGATGTATTACTAGATATCGCTTATTATTTGTGAAGCTTTTGCTTGGTACTTTCAAGATCAAGTGGGAGACTATTGGTGTTATCATTATAATTTGGAAGTAATCAAGCATGTGGCCTCACTGCTAACTAAGTATGAGCCTATCAGGATCGCACATAAGATTATGGAGAAATTAGGAGATTGGATTTGTATGGTTTGGATCATATGATGAGTTGAAAGGACTTAGCTCAATTAGAATAAAAGCATCGAGTGCGTTGAGACCACTCAACAACATCATCGTGTTAAGCGTTGACTGGTTGAATGGCAGCATTGAGTGCATTGTGTGTATTCAATGATTCATTGAGTCAAGGTGTTGATTTGACAAGTATGACACTTAAGCATTGAGTGTGTTGATTATACTCGATAATTCATCGAGTCAAGGATTTGTTTTGACGAGTCAGAATCTCAGGCATTGAGTGCGTTGAGCTTAATCAACGCCTTTGTCGAGTAAAGGGTTACTTGACGAATCTGGTACTTAGGCGTTGAGTGCGTTGAGTGCACTCAATGCCATTCGACGAATCTTTCTTTTGGCATTGAGTGTGTTGAGTGCACTCAACGGAATTCAAAGATACGTTGAGTATGAGCAGAAAATGTCGAGAGCGTTGAGTCCACCCAAAGCCTTCGCAGAGTCAAGCGTTGATTCAACTAAAGATGGCATTGAGTTCGTCATTTATCCTATGGATACTCAAGGATTCGTCGAGTATGTAATGATACTCGACGATTTGTCTTGTATGTTATAGAAACTCGACGATTTGTCGAGACAAGCATTGTGTGGCCGAAATTCTAGATTCTAAGTCTGGGTCTGCCAATAGCGACGGGAACTATACTGTTTATTCCTTGGGCATAAATAGAAGTCTTTAGGTGTAAGACCCCATTTTTTTTCTTTTTAAACCACGGGGTCTTAGGCCCAGGACAACCACTTTGTGGTGACACCATCACGCCTGGGAAGGTCGTCACTACAAAATGCCGATCTTGTCGGCCATATCGATAACAGAATAGTAACAAAAGTATGAGAGTTCATGAAATTAGAACTCCAACACATGTCCACAATAATCACATATATAGTATAATCCTCCACGAAGGGAGAGTCCACAACAATAATAATAAAAGTACTGGAAATAGGGATCCTGCCCAATACATCAAAGTCCTCACCACAAGTCACTCATCGCGGAAGCAAATCTATAACAACTACTAGCAAAGTGGACTCACTATCCCAGCTGCATGAACTACGGTGCTAAACTGTCCCGTCTCTAAGCATGTCGACCTCCGGGGATGCACCTCCAAGCTGGGCTCCAGGATCCCCTAAAATGATTTGGTCCGAAAATCGTTAGTCTAAAAGACTAAGTCCAATTATCCCCTACCCCTCCCCCCATGGTTCCTAGGCATCGAGCGGGAGATCGAAAGGAAAGGTAATGAAGGTTGAGAATAAACAAGGTAGGTGACGGTGGAACTATTCTAGCAGTTACTTATAATGTATTTACAGCTAATGAAGGAAGGTAGAAGCTAGCAGTAATGTAGAAAGTAAAGCAGAGCAGTAAGTATATGAAAGGTAAACTAAGAAACAAGTAACCTTAACTTATATAAATTCTCATACAAACTTATAAGTTAAGTGATCTTTTACAAGGCTCCCATCGTATTAAATGTCTCATACCGATTTATACGTTGAGGTGTTAGTTTTTAAGCAAGCAATAAATATATCCATAGAATAATAACCTTAGCTTATAAGCACGCTCATGAAGCTTATAAACTAATGGGTCGTTTTGTTGGGCCTATCATAGAAAATGTCCCACACTAATTTATATGATGGGTGTCAGGTTTAAATGCAATGATTTATGTTATGCTATGTTATGCCATGAATCATGCAAGTGTAACACACCAACCCGACTTTATGCACACATACCTTTAGTTCCCCCTTTCTGGAGCCTAACCTCCCAGGATACCTCCGTAGTGGCAAACGGAAGCGGTGGGTGTCACATCCCATTTTTTCAGCAGGTTCATTTTGGGGAGACACGGCCTGGGACACGGGAGTGTCCTAGGGCGTATTCTGCATCGACGAGTGTTCGGGAGGAACAGTCGACGAGTGGTCGACAAAATTTAGTCGACGATCATCGAGGGCTTAGGACACGTCCTGTGACACGGGTGTGTCACAGGACGTGTCAGCGAGGTCGATGAACTCAGCCCGACGAATCTGAGCTGGGGTGTGTCGAGTGTCGTGTATGGGCACACGGTCTGGGACACGGGCATGTCACAGGCCGTGTGAGTCTCGGCTTATTTTGAGATTTTTCAGCCTGATGAACACGACTACAAACATGGGTGTGTCTGAAGGCGTGTCAGGTGACACGGCCCGTGATACGGGTGTGTCACATGGGCGTGTCACTGGATTGGATAAGTTGGCTAAGTTCCGCTTGAGGTACACGGCCTGGGACACGGGCGTGTCACAGGACGTGTTAGGCAAAATTTATGATTTTTTGTGAAATTGTGGTCGTCCATTCCCTCAGCCTGGATCCAAGGGCTGAGAGTCCTCCCTGTCTTCTTAAGGCCGAGAATGGATTGGGGAAACTTATTTGTCTTTTGACTTTCTCTTACTACACTTCTAAGGAGAGAAAGAGAGAGGAAGAAGGAGGAGGAGGAGAGGGCGATGATCACCGGTGGTGCTATGGTTTGCCGACGAGAGATTCGAGGCCGACGTTGCGGAGGAAAAGTTCTTGTGAGTCGTTCGAGCCAGCTTGGAGCTCATGGCACCGAAGCGGTCTTCGAGGGTAACGATTTTTCTTCATAGCCATGTGAAGGCTCCCTTTTTACATATGCACATGATTCCCCCACCAGCGGGTGGTCGGTTATGGGGATCATTGGGTTGATTCATGAAATCCCCAAGTGATTAGCATATAGATCCGGAAATGAAAGTACGGAATAGGCATGATGTGCGAAGCCCATCTGGACAGGTTGGTCTGGATTGGTGATGTCGCACACGAACTGAAGAAGACTCTGTGATAAACACGTAGTTCAGGAGTTAACGGGTTGGACCTATGAAAGAAAGTAGCAGGAAGTACTGGAGTGTAGTCCAGGAAAATACCTGTAGAATGCTTGTGTCGCTTGTGCTATTGGGTTCGACTTGTGAATGGAAGTAACAGGAAGTACTAGATTGGAATTCCAGGAAATACCCTTTGTAATGCTTAATGTTCATAGGGAGTCCACCTGTGAAGAGAGTAACAGGAAGTACTGGCATGGTAGCCAGGAAAGACCCCTGACATTTGTGATATTTGCGGTGTCCACCTGCGATGAGAGTACCATGAAGTACTGGTGTGCCCAGGAAAGACCCGCTGATGTTGTGATATGAATGGGTGTAAGAGAAATACCCAGGCTTGAATGCCAGAATAGGATTGGTGAGACCGACCCACTCCTTTTGTAGCCGCGAGTACGTTGTACTCAGTGACGGCAAGGCGATTTGAGCAATGGGGGGTGGAGGATCCGACCTGTATTAAGTCCGTCCGACGTGAGACAAGAAGTTGTGGTTTGTTGGAGTGCATAGCGAGAGTCGTAGGCTTGCTTGCCATGACACAATGGGGGCTACGAGCCCATACCGCTACATTACGACTAGAACTCTGGCTGCACACCATGGAGTAAATAGTAAAGTGAGTTGCCATTTGGCTGTGACCCTGACACGGTGGTGGCCAACTGATTTGCCAGTACACCAAGAATGTGCCCGGAGTGCACGGACCGTTGGGCCGGATGGTTGACGGTTGTGATGGCATGTGTGCGTGAAAGAACATTATATGAGATATATATATATACATGATTGTGATATGTTATGCCTGCAGGGAATGATACCACTGCCCGAGAAAGGGGTAGGGTCGTTATAATTTGGTCAACTGAATGCTGACCGTTGCCTCTGTTTGCCATCCTTGGGTGTAATGTCCCTGTGCTGGTGCTGGAGAACTGAGCGGGATGCATAAGGGATGAAGTCCCTACTGCTTTTGCTGCTGCCGCTGCTAGCCCTCGAAGGCTAATGTGGAGTACATGTTATGTTTTCTTTTGATGTGGCCGGCCTGCGTGCCAATGTTTGAGCCATTGTTTGCAAGCTCTGTAAGGCCATAAGGCCAACTTTTTAGGTATTTTGTAAGACATTCCTATGATATATAAATGTGGAGTTTTTATATGTTGGACATTCAAGGGTGGAGTACAATTCAAGTGTTATAGGCTTCTGCTAGAATGCAATGTGTTAGGTGCGCTGCGCTACTCTAGTGTCACTCTATAGCTTCATCGTCTGTCTTGTGGTATATGTTGTGGGTCCCCGGCCGAACCTTATAGTACATATTATATGAACGGATGGGGTTGTTATATTTTTGGTATCAGCTGTCTTGGTCTTTCCATTTCGACATCGTGGTCGACTTCTTTTGTGGGGTGGCGAGCACGTGTCTCTGGACACTAACTTAACACGATTGAACTCCTCAATGTCCATGATAGGAATTCAAATTGTTGTGTTTGAGGAACCTGCGAGTTCCTATTTTGTGTTGTTTTCTTGTGTAAGGCCGCTAATGTGTGTGTCTTGTCCCCTTTAGGTGACTCGGAGTGGTGCAGGGCAATTAGAGACCCAGCGTTCGGATGAACGTACGACACCAACTGTGGTGCCTACACCTCCGCCGTCTGCAGAAACTGTGCGACAAATTGCTGAGGCTTTGTTTGCCATGGTTCAAGAGTAGCCGGTTGGGCAGGTGTAGCCGGCAGTGCGGCCAGAACAGGTGGAGGCAAGGACAGAACCTGTTGTGGTTGTGAATCCTCGAGCCGCTGAGACGCAGTTGACGCGGTTTATGAGTTTTCACCCACCGATGTTCTCGGGAGTGGGAGCTGCTACACAGGCTGAAGATTGGTTATCGCGCGTCAAGCGGATTATGACGGCGATTGGAATGGAGGAGCATCAGAAAGTCACCTTAGCTATCTTCCTTCTTGAAGTAGAGGCTAGACTGTGGTGGGACGAGATGGAGCTGCATCACTTGGCAGGACATCCTTTAACACAAGTATCGATGGAAGAATTCTCTCGACTCTTCCTAGCGAATCACCTTCCAGCGGCGCAATGGATTGCCATGGAGAATGAATTCCAAAGGCTGACGCAAGGTGATGGCAGTGTAGAAGCTTACTTGCATGAGTTTACACGCTTAGGGCAGTATGCGGGTTCAATATTTGTTGATCAGCAGAGGAAGACAAATCGATTCTATGAAGGATTGCGGGACGAGCTGAGTGTTGGGTACATTGGTCAAATGTACCTGATTTGAAGAAGCCTCACCTAACTCAATGATATACATCATAATGTATTTGATGTATGTTGAGTTTACTTGTGCAGGTTAAGTAATCACTGGACTGAAGCAAAAAGTTTCTAAGTCCATGTGTCGACACCCAGAGGGAAAGTGTCGACACTTAAGAAAGCTTGTGTCGACACCTAGACAAGCAGTGTCGACACTTGGAGTCATTGTGTCGACACCTGGGATGCAGAGTCGACACCAGACAGAAAGTGTCGACACTTGGAGCTGTGTCGACACTCAATGAAGAAAAGTGCAGACAGGATGTGTCGACACCCAGTGAAGCTGTGTCTACACCAGAAAGTGTCGACACTTGGAGCTGTGTCGACACTCAGCAAAAGTTTGCATAGACTAAGTTAAAGTGTCGACACTCAGCACAATGTGTCGACACTCAACAGAAAGAGTCAGCACTTGAAGTATGTGTCGACACTCAGCATAATGTGTCGACACTCAACAGAAAGAGTCAGCACTTGAAGTATGTGTTGACACTCAGCACAATGTGTCGACACACAACCAGAAGAGTCAACATATGAAGTTAGTGTCGACAACCAACACAATATGTCGACACTCAGCTGAGGACTCTACACTTGAAGAAAGTGTCGACACAAGGAGCTGTGTCGACACTTAGCAAAGATCAGAAAGATCAACAGAAATATTCTAAGTACAAGTGTCGACACTAAGGGAATGTGTCGACACTCAGCTGAAGTCTCAATAACAAGAAGGTGTGTCGACACAAGGAGCTGTGTCGACACTCAACAAGTATTGACATTGAAGACTATGTGTCGACACCAAGAAGTAGTGTCGACACTTGACAGATTCAACACAAGAAGTTGTGTCGACACAAAGGAGATGAGTCGACACTTAGAAGAATTCAACAAAAGTTAGAAGAACAAGTACTTGTGTCGACACTCGATTTTAGTGTCGACACATGCAGAAGAATCTATGTCGAGACATACAAGGAATTGTGTCGACACCTTGTAGACTTGTGTCGACACTTACACAACATGTGTCGACACTTGGTCTATAAGTGTCGACACTTAAAGACAGAAAGTCTCGACACTTACTGACTGTTAGAGATTTTCAAGAAGTGACTGGATGACTTGACAGCTGTCGTTCCAGCCGGTCTACAGCAACTGTCAGAGATGTCAAAAGTCAGTGATGGACCGGACCAGCCGGTTACCATGAAGAAGGCCTATAAATAGGCACCCACAGTTTACAGAAACAGAGGTTAAGAAGTGGTTAACAAAGTGATTGAGATTGTTCAATAATTCAGATTGTGAATCAAGTTGAAGAACAATTTACTGAAGTGGTACTCTGAGTATCAACACAAGAAGATCTTGCATTCCAAGTACAGATCTAAGAAGTTGGAGAGAGAGGGCTCCTTCCAAGAAATCAGCCTTTGGAACTAGGCTGAGAAGAAGGATTCAGATTCAATTCTGGATCTTAAGAAGCAGAGGTCAAGGAACAACTGCAGGAGGATTCAGTCTTATTCAGTTCTACTCAAGAAGCTTTGAAGAAAGCTAAGTCAGATTGGATCCAGCTGAGTTCTTCCAAGAACTCATCAAGAATCTCTCAACTTCACTCTTATCTTTCTGAGTTGTAGAGTTATTGTTTGTAATACTTTTTAAATTGTAGGATCCTTTGGATCTGAGTGATTTGTAAGCCTATAATTATAAAGGCTGAGGGCAGGGCTTGTGAGCCTGAGTGTAGGAGATTGAGATCTCTTAGTGTAGGCCTTGTTGGCTGAGTGTAGGCTTTGGATTGGCTGAGTGTAGGCCTTGATTGGCTGAGTGTAGGCCTTGATTGGCTGAGTGTAGGCTTTGGGATAAAGCTGAGTTGTAAGGCTTTGGGCCTGAGGTAGGAACCAGTTTGGGTTCTGAGACAGTGGAGGAGTTTGGCCGAATCTAGTACACTGCTAGATAGGCGAAGGGGGAAAGTGGATGTACCCATATATTGGGGAACCACTATAAACCACTGTGTATGATGTGCTGTGGTGTGCTGTAATTATTGCTGTGTTTGCTGTGATAAACTAGTTAGTTTTCTGTTATATAACTGATTGTTGCCATTAAAGTTAAAAAAGGATTAGGTCACCTATTCACCCCCCCCCCCCTCTAGGTATTTAGGTACCATATCTTTCAAGTGGTATCAGAGGGAGGTTCCTCAAAAAGGACTAACAGTCTGAGGAGATCCTGTTTGGCAGATTCAGTGTAAGACAAAACACAGTTTCAAGAATTTCAAGAAAATCAAGAAACATGGGTTCTTCAGAGAATCACAAGGAATTGGGTTCCATGAAATTACCCATATGCAGGAAAGAGATCTTTGGGATCTGGAAAGAGAGGGTAAGGCTGTTTATGGAGGCCTCTGACCCTAGAATCTACATCATAGTAAAGGAAGGGCCTTATGTGCCAATGAAGATTTCAGTTTTGGATGCAAATCAGAGAACTCCAAAGGATTTCTCTGAGATGACTAAGGATGAGATTGTCCTAGCTACAATGGACAAGAGGGCACAAAACATAATAGTGAGTGCCATTGATGATGCAACTTTTCAGAATCTTATACACTGCAAGACAGCTAAAGAGATGTGGGACACTCTTATAGTGTATATGGAAGGATCTGAAGAAGTTAGGCAAGATAGGAAATCATTGCTAAATCAGGAGTATGAGAGCTTTAGACAAGGTAAAAGTGATAGCATAACTGAATGCTACAAGAAGTTCTACAGAGTAGTTAATGAACTCATGTCTTATGGAAGAGAGTTCAGTAACTATGAACTAAATGATAAGTTCCTAAGGTCCCTTACCAAAGATTGGGACACAAAGATCTGTGCCATTAGAGAAATGGCTAAGTTGGGAGAAATTCCTCCTCCTACACTGTTTGGCAAGTTATTGTCATATGAGATGCAGTTAACAGTGAGGAAAGAGGAGGAGAAATCAACAAGGACTGAACACAAGGAAAGATCAGTTGCTTTCAAGACAGAAGTTCCCAAAAAGTGCAGGAATAAGTCATCAACTCCACCTCCAGAGGTAGTTGATTCAGAGTCTGATAAGTCAGTCAGCACAAAGAGTGAGAGCAGTGAATGTGATGAAGACTTTGCTGCCTTCACTAGGCACTCTCAGAAATTCCTGAAGAAGAAACAGTGGAGGTCAAGACCTTCTTCTTCAAAGGGAAAGGAAGTCTTTTATCAGGAGAAAAAGCCTTCAAAGAAAGACAGAAAGAGGACAAAGTCAAGCAAGACAATTGGATCAAAGATAGTGTGCTATTGCTGCAATAGACAGGGCCATGCTATTGCAGATTGTCCTGAGAAGAGAAAGGATTCTGGAGACAGAAAAAAACTCACTTCAAAGGAAAGAAAGAGAAGTCTTTTGTAGCCAAGAGAGAGAAGACTCTATCAGATATCTCCTCTTCAGAAACTGAGTCTGAGGCTGAAGCCTACATAGGGCTGTTTGCTGAAGAAGAAGAGCAAGAATTCATGCAGATCATGGAGTCTATTTATGAACAAGAAGATTGTCAATGCCAAGGGCTAATGGTTTTGACAGAGAGTGCCAAAATCCTGGAGCAGCCAGGACCCAGTCAGGTACAAGGTTCAAGTTCAAGTTCAGTTTCTTGTTCTAGTTCAGATTCAGATTCTTCCTCATCAAGTGATGAGAATGTATCTGAGTCTGAGGATGATATTCATCAGCTTATAGATGAATATAAGGTGCTGTTGCAAGCTTACAAGAAAAGCAAATCCCTAGCCAAAAGTCAGGCAAAGGAAATTGCTGATCTTAAAGCTGCTGCAACAGATTTTGAGAAGCAGTTTGATCAAAAGCTGAATGAGATAGCTAGGCTGAAACACATAACAGTGATTCAAATGGGTACTATCTCTTATAAGAATGATCAAATTAAGAGTCTGGAGAGCAATCTTCAGAAGGAGAAGGACTTAGTTGCTAGGTTTTCTAAACCTAAGTCAGTGTTACCTTTAATTGATGATTTTGTTCATCATAAAGGCAAGGCTGGACTGGGCTTTATTAGACCTGCAAGGACTGAGCAGTCCAAGTCCAAGTCCAAGGGCAAAGCCCCAGCATTCAACAAGTCTGCTATAGATAAGACAGCAAAGGTTGTACCTAAGCAAAGGTACAACAAGTTTGAATGCTGGTGCTGTGGCAAGATTGACCATTTTGCAATGGACTGTTGGCACAATGCCAGTGCCAAGGTGAGTAGCAAGCTACCTGGTGGAAAGCCAGTAGGTAGTTATGTCAAGTTACAGACTAACAAGTACCAAGGACCCAAGATTTCTTTGGGTTCTAAGGTTCATTAATCTGTTTTGCAGGTGAGTCCAAGTGGCCATACCCCTACATGGTACTTGGACAGTGGATGTTCCAGACATATGACTGGAACAAGAAGATTACTAAAGGACTACATTCCAGTAAAAGGTGGTCCAAAATTAACCTTTGGTGGTTCTGAAAAAGGAACTATCAAAGGATTTGGTAACATTTCTACAAACCTAGTTACCATTACTCAAGTGGCTTATGTTAAAGGGTTGAAACACAACCTAATAAGTATAAGTCAATTAAGTGATGTAGGATATGACATCTCATTTGTTAAAAATGGTTGTCATATCAAGAGGTCAAGTGATCAAGAGATCATTTTGACAGGTTATAGGAAGAGGAATGTCTACTGCCTAGACATTATGATTGAGAACAATGGTTCTCCAGTTTGTCTTGTAGCTGATGAGACAGTCTCTCATTGTGTCAAATGGCACAAGAGGCTTGCCCATCTTAACTACAAGACTATTAGCAAACTCTTTAGCAAAGAGTTAGTGAGGAATGGTCCTCAAGTTAAGTGTGTTAAAGATGGTATTTGCTCAGCTTGTCAAAAGGGCAAGCAGACTAAATCCACCTTTAGAAGCATTGAAAACAAAGATGCTGTGAGGTGTTTATACCTCTTGCATATGGATCTCTTTGGTCCAATGCCAGTTCACAGCTTAGGAAGGAAGGTCTATACCTTTGTAGTTGTAGATGACTACTCAAGGTTTTCCTGGGTGTTCTTCTTAAGACAGAAATCTGAAACACCTAGTGTCTTTTATAGCTTTGTCAAGCAAATTCAGAATGAACTAAATAGTACAGTGGTCAAAATTAGAAGTGACCATGGTACTGAATTTCAGTCTGAGAGCATGACAAAACTGTGTGAAGACTTTGGGATATTTCAAGAATTCTCTTCACCTAGAACACCTCAGCAAAATGGCATTGCTGAGAGGAAGAATAGAACCTTGATAGAGGCTGGTAGGACCCTACTTAGTGATACATCACTGCCAGAGTCTTTCTGGGCTGAAGCAGTTAACACTGCATGCCATATTATAAATAGGGCTACCATCACTAAAAGGCTTAACAAGACCCCCTATGAAGTTGTGAAAGGCAGGAAACCAAACTTATCCTATTTTAGGATCTTTGGTTGCAAATGCTTCATACTTAACAATGGGAAGTCTTACTTAACTAAGTTTCCTGCCAAGTCCCAAGAGGGAATTTTTGTTGGGTACAGCAATAATAGTAATGCTTATAGAGTCTATAACTTGACTACACAAGTTGTAGAAGAATCAGTGCATGTAGTTTTTGATGAGACAAAACTTATTAATAATGAGTTGTCTAACAATGTATGCAGCCCCACAGGTCTGACAAAGAAAATGGACAAGCTTACTATATAAGAAGTGCCTGCTGCAAGACAGCAAGTAAAAGACAGTAGCTGTTGTCTAGGGGGAGAACTACATGTGCCAATTACTGAAGAAATAGAAGGAGTACAACATGATGCAGCTGCTGAAGTGGTTCAACCAGAAGTAAGGATGCCTCTAGCCCACAGGCATCTTAGAGATCATCCAGTAGAGCTGATTATTGGAGATCCAAGACAAGGAGTTCAAACTAGGAGCAGAAATCAGAATGCTGCAATCTATTCAAGTTTTCTGTCATAAGTTGAACCTAAGAAATTTGAAGAAGCAATACAAGATCCACAATGGACTGAAGCAATGCAAGAAGAGCTTAATCAGTTCAAGAGGTGCAAGGTCTGGGAATTAGTTCCTAAACCTAAAGATCACAATGTAATAGGAACCAAGTGGATCTACAGGAATAAGATGGATGAATAAGGGGTCATCATTAAGAATAAAGCAAGACTGGTTGCCAAAGGATATAGGCAAGAAGAAGGTATTGATTTTGATCAAACCTTTGCTCCAGTAGCCAGACTGGAAGCCATAAGAATGTTCTTGGCCTATGCAACCTATCAAGGATTCAAGGTATACCAAATGGATGTCAAGTCAGCATTCCTAAATGGTAATTTGAAAGAAGAAGTCTATGTGGAGCAGCCTTCAGGTTTTGTTGATCCAACTCTACCTCATCATGTCTATAGACTTAGGAAAGCTTTATATGGGTTAAAGCAAGCCCCTAGGGCTTGGTATGAAACCCTATCTAGTTTCCTCATTGAGAACAAGTTCTCAAGGGGGAAAATAGATAAGACTCTATTCCTTAGGGAATCTAAAGGCAAAGTAATACTACTCCAAATATATGTAGATGACATTATATTTGGGTCTACTGAAAGCAGCCTTTGCAAAAAGTTTGCAAAACTTATGCAAGGTCAGTTCGAGATGAGTAGTATGGGAGAGCTGAAGTTTTTCTTGGGTCTCCAAGTTAAATAGACTGAAAATAGTTTATCCATATGTCAGTCCAAGTTCACCCTAGAACTCATAAGGAATTATGGTATGGATTCATCCAGTACCATGAAGACTCCTATGGGGTCAAGTATGTCTCTTAGCAAGGATGATGTAGGGAAACCTGTGGATGAAACCTTGTATAGAGGGATAGTTGGCTCCCTATTATACTTGACTGTTAGTAGACCTGACATCATGTATGCTACATGTGTTTATGCCAGGTATCAAGCCTGCCCTAAAGTGTCTCATTTGACAGCTGTCAAAAGAATATCGAGATATCTAAAGGGCACTCCCTATCTAGGCCTCTGGTACCCTAGGAATGGAGATTTTGATCTAACAGGTTATTCAGATGCAGACTTTGCAGGATGCAAAGAAGATAGAAAGAGCACTACTGGATCCTGTCAATTCCTAGGTGGGAGACTAATTTCATGGAGTAGCAAGAAGCAAACCAGTGTGGCTATCTCCACAGCTGAGTCAGAGTATGTGGCTGCAGGAAGTTGTTGTGCTCAACTTCTGTGGATTCAACATCAGCTAGAGGACTATGGATTTCAGGTAAGTAGAGCTCCACTTTTCTGTGATTCTACAAGTGCTATTTCAATAGCTAATAACCCTGTATCTCATAGTAGAACTAAACATATTGAAATTAAATATCATTTTCTTAGGGAGCATGTAGAAAGAGAAGATATTTTACTTGAATATGTTAATACAGATAATCAGATAGCTGATATGTTTACTAAGCCCCTAGAAGAAGCTAAGTTCAATAGATTCAAAATTGGACTAGGAATGATAAACTTAGATTAAGTTTACAGAATTGAAAATTGGCTAAGTAAAAAGGTGTCGACACATAGACAAGTCTATGTCAATACAGAATAGTGGTGTCGACACTTCAGGAAAAAGGTGTCGACACATCTAGGATGTTGGTGTCGACACTTCAGAATGTATGTGTCGACACATGTCAAGTAGGTGTCGACACATCTAATGTGTTGTCGACACTTAAATTTTATTCAGAATTTTCTAAGTAAAGTCTCGACAATGTGTCGAGATATATTGTGTCGACACATGAACATGGGTCGACACATAAAATCTGTTGACTAAACTTATGTCGACACATGTGTGTCGAGACATTATAAGTCAGTGTCGACACTTATTGCCAGTGTCGACACATTTTAAGATAGCTGTCCCGCCTGTTCATCTTCAAAATTAGACAGGTATAAATAGGGTTCTGTCTTTGTTTGTCGACACGCTTTCAAAGTTTCGAGACCAAAACTGCTGTGTCGACATCTCTCTTTTCTAAAGACAAATTCTACAAACCCTAATGGCTCCTAAGCTTGAATAGAACGTTAACGAGGGCTATGAGCTAGTGCGCGGCGCGTTCGACGATGCAGATGCGGAAATTCGGGCTGTAGTAACCCTAGTCGCCGATTCTGGACTAGAATATCTACTGTCAGAACCTACCAAGATTTGGAAGAAGGAAGTAATTGAATTCCTGAATGGAGCTGCAGAAGATGACTCTGGATTCAGAATCAAATCCAGAGTTCATGGAGCCAAGGTCAAGGTAACCCCAAAGAGTCTGAGGAAGGTACTCCAATTGCCAAAAATTCAAGATGAAGAAGAGGTTACTGCTTCTAAGACCAGGGAAGCTTTAACCTGGTGTGGACTTGATCCAAAGATGAAGATAGGATCTGTTTTCAACAGGAAAGGCATGAATAACCAAGGAAAGTTCATGTCTGAGATAGTAGGAAAAGTCTTACTCAGCAAGACTGGATGGCATGACAGAGTGTCTGCCTACATGTTTGGCATCATGACAAGAATAATCTTCACTCTGAAAACAGATTGGTCTACAGTGGTTTATGAGAAGATTAAGGAAAGTCTGAAGAAGCCCAACCTGGGCAGAATAATAAGTCTATACCTTGCTGGTACCATACCAGAGGTAATGCAAACTGCTGCAGGCAACAAGATTAACCACATGAGGAAGATGGATCAAAGAATCTTTTCAAGATGGGATAGGGTGTTGTCAAAGGACTTGCCAACCCCAGAGAAGACAGTCACAAAGAAAGATTCTCCTCCAAAGAAGAAGAGGAAGACAACTCCTGTGGCATAGGAGTCCTCCAGCAGTTTTGGGAGTGAAGAACATGTTGTCTTCACTCCAGATGATCAGTAAGAAGAGCCTACAGAGAAAACCCCTGCTGATCAAGATATTGCTGAGATCCAGGGGGAGCTACCACAGGCTAGCCCCATCCACAGGGATCAAAGCCAGGGAGAGCCTCCAGTTGTAGAAGAACCATCTACACTGGACAGTGAGCAAGCCACAATCATTATCCAAGAGGTACTCACTGACCTAAATACTTTCGAATATCTTATAAGAGATGCTGATTTGTCTAATGTTCCTCAGCAAACTCAGCTGCACAGTCTAGAACCATATGTTGTTATCAAGGACACATCTACTGCTCCAGTAGTTGAAGAGCAAAGAATATCTCCAGCTCAATCACCTCAATAATTCACCATGGAAGATCTTTTTCTCAATCTAGATCAAGCTGATTTTGACATGGACAAAGAGGCTGCTGGAAAAGATACTGCTGCTGCTGAGGGGGAGCAGCTGCAAGTTCTGGAAGAGCCTATTAGGCCAGAAACAGATAAGGCACCTGATGTGCAAGCTGAAAAACCTCAAAGCCCAAAGGATAGGGTGGACATAGCCAGCACTTCTGCCTTTGAAGATGAGGAGAGTGCTAGGGCAAAGAAGAAGAAACTCTATGTTTTCAAAAGGAGAAGCCAGAGTTACAAGAAAGCTCTACAATCTGTAGCCCCACAGCCTATAATTCAACAAGCCCCAACTGTTGATTATAGTGCTTTACTGACTGCACTGCAGATCAAAATGGATGAACAAAGAAAGGCTATAGAAGCTTATGTAGATGAAGGGCAGAAGACTTTACAGTTTGATCTGGCCCAAGATATAAAGTCCATAAGGTTTGAAATGAACCTTAACAAGAAGGAAATGACTGAATGCTTCCACAAGGGTGGCAATGCAGTTGTGTATCTGGCTACACACCAAGAAAAGATCAAGGCACAGGTAGATGATATAGCATTAAAGCAAGGATATGTGCTAGAAAATCAAATAAGAATGAATGACAATTTGACTGAGTCTCATAATGCTATAATCACTGAGTTGAAGAATAAGGCTGATGCACCCTCTACATCTACTGCTGCTGCTAAAATAGAATTTGACAAAGCCTTTCAACAAGAGATTTCTGCTGTCAAGACTGCCATCCAAGCCTCTCAGAAAGCTATATCTGACCAACTTCAAAAGCTGAAACCATTCTTTAAAGAGGGAATCCGATACTTGGATAGTCAGATCAGGTTTCAAAAGGATGATGTCAGAGACCATATGGCTAGAGAAGTCATAAAGGGGGAGAGAGTATTAGTCAAAGCTAGCTCTGACCATGCTAAATGGATATCTAATTCCATCAGAGCTACACTGGGCTATCCTCCACTCTGTGATGATGATAATGTTGCTGAATCAGGGATTCAAACTGCCTATCTTGGAGGTGAGCAACCAGAGGTAGCTCAAGTGATTTATCCACCTCCAGATTTTGATATGGTTCAAGCAGATGTCAGCACAATGTATAGCCCACCTGAGGGCAAGGAAAATGTTCATATTGAAAAGGTTGTTCAACCTATTTCTGAAGCACTGCAAGAGGCTATGAATAAGGAAGAAGAGACAAGGCTGTCTAAAAAGAGGTTTAGGGAACAAGCAGAACAAAAGCCAGATTTTGAACAATGGAGCCCTACCTCTAGAAATATAATTCTAACTGCCTGGAAAGCTGCCAAGGACAATACACATGACAGGAACAAATGGTTCTCTGAAGCTGAATGGAGAAAACATGAAATCAGGCAGGAAGCCATAGTTCAATTCAGAAGGAAGGCTAAGATTGGAAAGCTACCTCCTACTGCAGTGGAGCCTTGCAAGTACTTCCCTAAGCCATACCATTATTTTGAGAGACAGAAGATCAAGGCTGATGAGCTCAAAAAGAAAGATCTAAAAGGCAAGAAGCCTGCTGATGCTGAAACTGCTGAAGCCCCTGTCAAAGCTAAAGTCCAACCTGGAAAAGGAATAGTTATCAAAGAACCAGACCAGAAATAGACTAAGAATTGACTTGAAGATTGTTGTAATCTTTTGAATGAAAAACATTTTTGTAAATCATTAAAGATGTATTAGAAAAATGTTAGAACAATATATGATAAATATATTTCATGATTGTTCTGAGAATGTGTCTATTTCTTGTTTATACTGAAATGATGAATGTGTATGAATGTGTGAATTATTACATGTTTATGTTTACCCTGCTGTTTATAATCTATTTTACATCATTTTGTAATTTTTAATTATGAATGTTGTATATCATTGACTAAGGGTTATGACTTCTCCAAATAGGGCGAGATTGTTGGGTACATTGGTCAAATGTACCTGATTTGAAGAAGCCTCACCCAACTCAATGATATACATCATAATGTATTTGATGTATGTTGAGTTTACTTGTGCAGGTTAAGTAATCACTGGACTGAAGCAAAAAGTTTCTAAGTCCATGTGTCGACACCCAGAGGGAAAGTGTCGACACTTAAGAAAGCTTGTGTCGACACCTAGACAAGCAGTGTCGACACTTGGAGTCATTGTGTCGACACCTGGGATGCAGAGTCGACACCAGACAAAAAGTGTCGACACTTGGAGCTGTGTCGACACTCAGTGAAGAAAAGTGCAGACAGGATGTGTCGACACAAGGAGCTGTGTCGACACCCAGTGAAGCTGTGTCTACACCAGAAAGTGTCGACACTTGGAGCTGTGTCGACACTCAGCAAAAGTTTGCAGAGACTAAGTTAAAGTGTCGACACTCAGCACAATGTGTCGACACTCAACAGAAAGATTCAGCACTTGAAGTATGTGTCGACACTCAGCACAATGTGTCGACACTCAACAGAAAGAGTCAGCACTTGAAGTATGTGTCGACACTCAGCACAATGTGTCGACACACAACCAGAATAGTCAACACATGAAGTTAGTGTCGACACCCAATACAATGTGTCGACACTCAGCTGAGGACTCTACACTTGAAGAAAGTGTCGACACAAGGAGCTGTGTCGACACTTAGCAAAGATCAGAAAGATCAACAGAAATATTCTAAGTACAAGTGTCGACACTAAGGGAATGTGTCGACACTCAGCTGAAGTCTCAACAACAAGAAGATGTGTCGACACAAGGAGCTGTGTCGACACTCAGCAAGTATTGACATTGAAGACTATGTGTCGACAGCAAGAAGTAGTGTCGACACTTGACAGATTCAACACAAGAAGTTGTGTCGACACAAAGGAGATGAGTCGACACTTAGAAGAATTCAGCAAAAGCTAGAAGAACAAGTACTTGTGTCGACACTCAATTTTAGTGTCGACACATGCAGAAGAATCTATGTCGAGACATACAAGGAATTGTGTCGACACCTTGTAGACTTGTGTCGACACTTAAACAACATGTGTCGACACTTGGTCTATAAGTGTCGACACTTAAAGACAGAAAGTCTCGACACATACTGACTGTTAGAGATTTTCAAGAAGTGACTGGATGACTTGACAGCTGCCGTTCCAGCCGGTCTACAACAACTGTCAGAGATGTCAAAAGTCAGTTATGGACAGGACCAGCCGGTTACCATGAAGAAGGCCTATAAGTAGGCACCCACAGTTTACAGAAACAGAGGTTAAGAAGTGGTTAACAAAGTGATTGAGATTGTTCAATAATTCAGATTGTGAATCAAATTGAAGAACAATTTACTGAAGTGGTACTCTGAGTATCAACACAAGAAGATCTTGCATTCCAAGTGCAGATCTAAGAAGTTGGAGAGAGAGGGCTCCTTCCAAGAAATCAGCCTTTGGAACTAGGCTGAGAAGAATGATTCAGATTCAATTCTGGATCTTAAGAAGCAGAGGTCAAGGAACAACTACAGGAGGATTCAGTCTTATTCACTTCTACTCAAGAAGCTTTGAATAAAGCTAAGTCAGATTGGATCCAGCTGAGTTCTTCCAAGAACTCATCAAGAATCTCTCAACTTCCCTCTTATCTTTCTGAGTTGTAGGGTTATTGTTTGTAATTCTTTTTAAATTGTAGGATCCTTTGGATCTGAGTGATTTGTAAGCCTATAATTATAAAGGCTGAGGGTAGGGCTTGTGAGCCTGAGTGTAGGAGATTGAGATCTCTGAGTGTAGGCCTTGTTGGCTGAGTGTAGGCTTTGGATTGGCTGAGTGTAGGCCTTGATTGGCTGAGTGTAGGCCTTGATTGGCTGAGTGTAGGCTTTGGGATAAAGATGAGTTGTAAGGCTTTGGGCCTGAGGTAGGAACCAGTTTGGGTTCTGAGACAGTGGAGGAGTTTGGCCGAATCTAGTACACTGCTAGATAGGCGATTGGGGAAAGTGGTTGTACCCATATCTTGGGGAACCACTATAAACCACTATGTATGCTGTGCTGTGGTGTGCTGTGATTATTGCTGTGTTTGTTGTGATAAACTAGTTAGTTTTCTGTGATATAACTTATTGTTGCCATTAAAGTTAAAAAAGGATTAGGTCACCTATTCACCCCCCCTCTAGGTGTTTATCTACCATATCTTTCACTGAGCTTCCTGATTTCGAGTTCGGTTAACCAAGGCTTCCAGGCATTGGTCGACACTGCAAGCGCGCTGGAAAAAGACATGAAGAGAGTGCAAGGGAAGAGGGCATTGGCTGTGTCACAGCCGGAGTTTAAAGTGCCCAACCGACAAAGTCATTTTATAAGAAGAAATAGGGCACGAGGCCCAAGACGGCTGGACAAGCTCCTTCTTCCGTTTCCTCGGGAGTAATGTCGGGGGCCACCTCCAAACCGGATACTCGTACGTGCTTCAATTGTGGATGGGTTGGGCATATAGATCGAGATTGTCGGGTGGTGCCAAAGTGTGAAAACAAGGCGGGAGCGTGATATGCGGAAAAAGGAAAGGCGGTGGTGGAATCCTCTGCCTCTCAGGCGCAGACCCGGATCTACAATCTTGGCCTGGAGGAGGCCATAAAACAAAGTGACGTCGTCACAGGTACGTGTTTAGTTTTGAGTATTATTTTGTTTGTATGATTTGTTTCTTGCATATGTGTATGTGGCTTGTGTGTAATGCGATTACCACAGGCTTTGCACTGATTCGGAACATGCTGGGGTGAGCACTGTTTGATACGGGTGCGTCGTATTCTTTTCATCTCGAGAGTTTATAGCGTCGCTTGGGATACCTAGTCGTGTGAAGACATATAGCGTCAGACTGGTGTTGCCGAATGGTTGTTGGATGCTTGTGGATCAAGCTTGCGATGTGGCGGTCCAAATAGGAAGTTGGGATTTCCGTTTGACTACATCTGTATTGCTGATATCAGAATTCGACGTGATATTTGGGATAGATTGGCTTGCAGAGCAGCATGCCTTGATTGATTGTCAATCCAAAGAGGTCACGTTGGGCCAGAATACTGAGTAGGAAACAAAGTTCGCGAGTATGCGAGGAGTTGGAGGGACGTTGTTGTCTGCACTCCAAGTCTTGAAGGTTGTTCGGAAGGGTGCGGAGTGCTACTTCGCCTTGATTCAGGATGTTGAGCCTATGGCCTGTGCGGGTGATGTTCTAGTTGTGTCGGACTTTGCAGATTTGTTTCCCAAGGATCTCCCTGGGCTACCACCCCAGCGTGAGATTGACTTCACGATCGAGTTGGTCCTAGGTGCCAAACCTGTGGCTCGCTCGCCATAGCACGTCGCGCCTAAGGAAATGGCGGAGTTGAAAGTCCAACTACAGGAATTTATGGAGCATGGTTATATACGCCCAAGCATGTCTCCTTGGAGTTCCCCTGTGCTTTTTGTGAAGAAGAAAGATGGTGGCTTGCGGTTATGTATTGATTACCGCGAATTGAATAAGCTGACCGAGAAGAATAAATATCCGATTCCGCGGATTGATGAGCTGTTTGATCAGCTAGTGGGATCGTCTGTCTACTCGAAGTTGGACTTTAAATCTGGTTATTACCAATTGAGAATCCATGAAGAAGATATTCCCAAAACCGCATTTGGAACACGGTACGGGCACAACGAGTTCACGGTCATGCCGTTTCGACTGTGCAATGCGCCCTCGGTATTTATGTACTTGATGCATCGAATATTTCGTGAGTACCTGGATCTGTTCGTGATAGTGTTTATTGATGATATCCTGGTATACTCGAGATTGGAAGCCGATCATGAGAAGCATTTGCGGTTGGTGTTGACCACATTGAGGCAGAATCAGCTATATGCCAAGTTCTTGAAGTGCGAGTTTTGGCTATCATCGGTGGCTTTTCTGGATCATGTGGTGAGTGGAGCGGGCATAGCTATGGATCCAGCGAAGATAAGGGTCATAGAAGAGTGGCAAGTGTTGTCTTCAGTGGCCGAGGTCAGGAGTTTACTTGGACTCGCAGGCTACTACCGAAGATTTGTTGAAAACTTCTCGCGGATTGCTTTATCGCTAACCACGTTGACGCTAAAAGAACAGAAGTTCGTTTTGTCACCAGAGTGCGCGCGATCTTTTGAAGACCTGAAGCTTCGGTTGACCACGGAGCCTGTGTTATCATCGTCATGTGGTACCGATGGATTTGTAATCTACAGTGATGCCTCAGGGAGCGGCTTAGGCTGCGTACTTTTGCAAAATTGAAAGGTGATTGCTTATGGCTCACGCCAGCTGAAGGTGCATGAGGGAAATTATCTCATCCATGTCTTAGAATTGGCGGCGGTAATTTTTGCACTAAAGCTATGACGACACTATCTTTATGGAGTGAAGGTGGAGATCTATACAAATAACATGACCGTAAAGTACCTATTGGAACATAAGGACTTGAACATGCGACAACGAAGGTGGTTGGAGTTCCTTGGGGACTACACTTTCGAGATTCACTATACTCCCGGGAAGGGAAACATTGTCGCGGATGCTTTGAGTCGGCGGACTACGGCAAGAGCAACTTGTTTGCAAAGGCATAATGAACGTCTCATCTAGGAGCTGGAAACGTTAGAGATTTCTTGTGTTGATAAGAATTCCATTGCCAATGCATGTTTGAACTGGACGGAGGTGCAATGTGATCTTGCGGACTGAATTCGACGGGCAATGGAGTTGGATGAAGATCTCCTACGTTATGCGAAAGCTGGGCTAGAAGGCAAATTCTCCTGGAATGACGGTCTTTTGTGGAAAGAGGGTCGTTTGTGCGTCCCGAATGTGGGTAAATTACGGGAAGCACTGATGTATGAAGCGCATTATACAAAATATTCCATCCACCCCGGGAGCACGAAGATGTTTAATGATATGAAAAAGCTATTCTGGTGGCCATGGATAAAGAGAGATGTGGCTCTTTATGTGGCCAAATGCCAAACATGTGTAATGGTCAAGGCGGAATGCCATAAGCCGGGCGGGTATTTGAAGTCGTTGCCGATTCTAGAGTGGAAGTTTGATGATATTTCCATGGATTTAGTGCACCGGTTGCCGAGATCTCAGTGAGGGAATGATTCCATCTGGGTGATTGTCGACCGGCTAACAAAAGTAGCACATTTTCTCCCAAATAGGCGGGATGATTCGGTTGAAAGTTTGGCAAAATTATATGTTGACCAGATTGTGCGGCTTCACGGTGTTCCTCGGAGCATCGTCAGTGATCGATATGGGCGGTTCATGTCCAATGATTGGAGGCTAGTTCACCAGCTGTTGGGCATGAAGTTGACATTCAGTACGACCTTTCATCCCCAGACGGATGGCCAAACTGAACGGACCAACAGAACGATGGAGTACATGCTCAGGATGTGTGCCCTAGACTTCATAAAGAGATGGGAAGATCATCTCTATATGGTGGAGTTTGCTTATAATAACAGCTACCAAGCGAGCATCGGGATGGCACCTTATGAAGTGCTATATGGAAGGAAGTGTCGTACTCCCTTGGCTTGGGTAGAAGCGGGAGAAGTAAGAGTTTATAATCGTAATGAAGTCAATGAAGCAAACTCAACCATTCGTGCAATTTGAGAGAAGCTACTCATAGCCCAAGATCGTCAAGCGAAGTACTACAACGCCAGGCACCAGAACATGGAGTTTGCGGTAGGCGATTGGGTCTACTTGAAGATCAAGCCCTTCAAAGGCGTATCCAGGATTCGACGTTTGAAAAATTTGAGTCCAATATATTTGGGTCCATTTGAAGTGGTTGAGCGAATCGTAGAAGCTGCGTATCGGCTAGATCTTTCGGCAGACTTGGGTGGACTACATGATGTGTTCCACATCTCGGTGCTGCGGAAGGCCGTTAAAGATCCAGCTCAAGTGATCACGGATGATCGTGTGCCGGTGGAGTATGGGCTAACAACGAGAGTTAGATCCATTCAGATCGAGGATCGAGCCAAGAAACAGTTGCGGAACAAGACGATAAAAATGGTTAAATCCAATGGGACAATTGCGACCGTGAGGAGCTTACATGAGAGCGAGAGCAAACCATGCGAGCGGAGTTTCCCGAGCTATTTTTGTAGTGATTGCATCGTGAAAATTCTATTGTAACATAAACGTTTCATGTTATAAACAATTTTGGTTGCTGGTTTCCTTCCTGTATACAAATTTCGAGGACAAAATTTTTTGTAGGAGGGGAGGGTTGTCACAGCCCATTTTTTTAGCAGGCTCATTTTGGGGTGACACGGCCTGGGACACGGGCTTGTCCTGCGTCGATGAGTGTTCGGGAGGAACAGCCGACAAGTGGCCGACAATATTTAGTCGACGATTGTCGAGTGCTGAGGACATGGCCTGTGACACGGGCGTGTCACAGGGCGTGTCAGCGCGGTCGATGAACTCAGACCGACGAATTTGAGCTGGGGCGTGTCGAGTGCCGTGTATGGGCACACGGCCTGGGATACGGGCGTGTCACAGGCCGTGTGAGTCTCGAGTGATTTTGAGATTTTTCAGCCTGATGAACACGGCCACAGACATGGGCGTGTCTGAAGGCATGTCGGGTGACACGGCTCGTGACACGGGTGTGTCACTTGGGCGTGTCACTGGATTGGATAAATCGGCTGAGTGCCACTTGAGGCATACGACCTGGGACATGGGCGTGTCACAGGCCGTGTCAGGCAAAATTTATGATTTTTGGTGAAATCGTGGCCATCCATTCCTTCATCCTGGATCCAAGGGCTAAGAAGCCTCCCTGTCTTCTTAAGGCCAAGAATGGGTTTGGGAAACTCATTTGGCTTTTGACTTTCTCTTACTACACTTCTAGAGAGAGAAAGAGAGAGGAAGAAGGAGGAGGAGGAGGAGAGGGGGCTGATCACCGGTGGTGCTGCGGTTTGTCGACGAGAGATTCGAGGCCGATGTTGCGGAGAAAAGCTCTTGTGAGTCGTTCGAGCCAGCTTGGAGCTCATGGCACCGAAGCAGTATTAGAGGGTAACGACTTTTCTTCATAGCCATGTGAAGGATCCCTTTTTGCATATGCACATGATTCCCCCACCAGCGGGTGGTCGGTTATGGGGATCATTGGGTTGATTCATGAAATCCTCAAGTGGTTAGCATATAGATCCAGAAATGAAAGTACGGAATATGCATGCTGTGTGAAGCTCATCTGGACAGGTTGGTCTGAATTGGTGATGTTGCATACGAACCAGAGAAGACTCCATGATAAAAGCATAGTTTAGGAGTCAACGGGTTGGACATGTGAAATAAAGTAGCAGGAAGTATTGGAGTGGTAGTCCTGGAAAATACCCGTAGAATGCTTGTGTTGCTTGTGCTATTGGGTTAGACCTGTGAAAGGAAGTAGCAGGAAGTACTGGATTGGAATTCCAGGAAATACCTTTTGTAATACTTAATGTTCATAGGCCGTCCACATGTGAAGAGAGTAACAGGAAGTACTGGCATGGTGGCCAGGAAAGACCCATGACATTTGTGATATTTACGGTGTCCACCTGCGACGAGAGTAGCAGGAAGTAAGGGTGTGCCCAGGAAAGACCCGTTGATGTTGTGATATGAATGTGTGTAAGAGAAATACCCAGGCTTGAATGCGAGAACTGTATTGGTGAGACCGACCCGCACCTTTTGTAACCGCGAGTACGCCGTACTCGGTGACGACAAGGCGATTTGAGCAACGAGGGGTGGAGGATCCGACCTGCATTATGTTCGTCTGACGTGAGACCAGAAGGTGCGGTCTGTTGGAGCGAATAGCGAGAGTCGTAGGCCTGCGTGCCATGACACAATGGGGGTCTACGGGCCCATCCCGGTGCGTTACGACTAGAACTCTGGCTACACTCCATGGAGTAAATGCTCAAGTCAGTTGCTGTTGGGCTATGACCCTGATACGATGGTGGGCAACTGATTTGCCAGTACACCAAGAATGTGCCCTGAGTGCACGGACCGTTGGGCCGGATGGTTGACGGTTGTGATGGCATGTGTGCGTTAAAGCGCATTATATGAGATATATATACATGCTTGTGATATGCTATGCCTGCAGGGAAGGATACCACTGCCTCGAGAAAGGGGTAGAGTCATTATAATTTGGTCAGCCGAATGCTGACCGTTGCCTCTGTTTGCCACCCTTGGGTGGAATGTCCCTGTATAGGTGCTGGAGAATCGAGCGGGATGCATAAGGGCTGAAGTCCCTACTGCTTTTGCTGCTGCCGCTGCTAGCCCTCGAAAGCTAATGTGGAGTACATGTTATGTTTTATTTTGATGTGGCCGGCCTGCGTGCCAATGTTTGGGCCACTGTTTGCAAGCTCTGTAAGGCCATAAGGCCAACTTTTTAGGTGTTTTTTTATGACATTCCTATGATATATAAATGTGGAGTTTTTATATGTTGGACATTCAAGGGTGGTGTTCAAGTCAAGTGTTATAGGATTCCGCTATAATGCAATGTGTTAGGTGTGTTGCTCTACTCTGGTGTCACTCCGTAGCTTCATCGTCTATTTTGTGGTATATGCTGCGGGGCCCCGGCCGAACCTTCTAGTATATATTATGTGAACAGATATGGTTGTTTAAGTGTGTTGGGCCTGGCCCACCTCTAAACTAGTAATTGCACTACCAGTCAGACCTATCGTACACCTCAATGTTAGTGCATTAAGCAGAGCTCCTGCGTACTCTTTGTCGGCTGGTCCACCGGACTTAAATTGGTGAAGTGCTAAACCACATTTACAGAGTCAACATATTGGCGTCGGTGCATCGACCCTCCAACACCAAAGACCCATCACCTTAGAATTAATGCACATGCAATCTTGATGTATCAACCACCGAGCCAAGGCTCCCCGGACTAACATGTCTGTTATAACCAACAACCGAGCAAAAGCTCCCCGTACTATCCTGTCCGTCATAATGATCTGCCGAGCCATCTGCTCGCTAGGCTAACCTGCACATCACCAAAACCACCGAGCCTACCGCCCGTGTGAGCCAACCTAACTTCCCGAGACACCAGGGTATGTGAATGTGGACCCCTAGTTATACTAGTTGCTCTTAAACATTGATTTTTCTTACGGTTTAGGTTAGCCCAGGACTGTACAAGGTATTCCCGGTGAAGGGGTCTCACAGGGCACTAGGAACTACGATGGGCTGAACCCCAAAGCTCCCTTTCGCAAGGCACTTAATATTATTGGTTAATACCCGACTTCCCGATCCCTTTTAATATTACTTTGGATCTAACACTAATGTGTTTTGACCCTCTCTCTCTCTCTCCATAAGAAAGACGATCTTTCGTCGATCCCGAGCACCCCCCATCCTAGTCTACCCTGCATTTTCCTCATCACAACTTCCAATGATGAACTCAATCTCATTTTACCCAAACCAGCTAACTATTAACCCCAACCCAAATGCCCAATTCAAACACTATCACATTTTCTACAGTTTTACTATATGCAGACCAACATATACTATATGATGTACATGATAGGAGGTACTCCAAATTTTCATCCACAAGCCTTAAGATATTTATTGGGGGTCTATCATGACATGATTAGCCTATCTCTAGAAACTTATAATTTTTCTAATTAATTTGGTATTTAATTAATTTTCCCCAAAGTTAGGTCATAGGTAATTTGAACATGAAGTATAATATTTTCTCAAATAATGGCCACCCAAAAATTATAAACACTATAATAGAGGAATAAAAGTAAACACCAAATTTCATGATTTTCCATAAATGGTTTGACCTGTAATTAATTAATCCAATAATAAGCCATTAAGTATGTGTAAAGAAGAAAGTATTAAAGCTAATCATCAAAAAATTGTAGAAAAATTACTGAATCTCAATATTGACCAGAAAGGGCCTCTGACCAAAAATCACATTTTATCAAGCTTAATAAGTGTCAAAATAAATTCAATTACTTTTACTTAGAAAATAGCACCTTGTGAACCAACCCCTACGGATAAGCTTCCAAAAATTCCATAAAAATTCACAAAGCTTTGAAATGTCAATAAGGTCTTCCTACCAAATTTCATAAGTTTCTATTGAGTAGTTTGTTCATAAGAAATTTCTAAGTAGAAGGTGCAACTTGATGGGTTGTGAATGAAGTACTGCATATAATGATCAAAAATTTATATTAAAAATTTCTAGGGCTTGTTATAGTCTTAAAACATAGTTTGACTAAATATCATCTAAACACAAGGTAAGGAAGACACATAATAAAATTCTTCACCACAACTCATGATAGTGCACTTTTCAAAGAAACCCACTTGTAAACTCATCCAAACATTATGTAGTATATTTCAGTGGTTAATATGATTAAGAAAATGACCTCTACCAAAATGTCATGCAGTTCCAAAGTCATATGAGCCGCTAGACATTCCCTAAGGTATATGGATCCAAAAACTTACTTAGTGGTTTAAGTGGTGTGCATGTGTCCAAATCCCACCATATCTCTCCATAAGGATTTTCACCACCCTAGGGTCACATGGACTAAACACTAAGTCCATACAATGGCATATCACCCCATACCCTTCACAAATCCAGAAAGTTCAACCTTAGGGTTTGAACTTGGGTCCTAGGGCAAATCCACCTCAATCCACCCCAAATTCCATGTGAGGGTGTCTAGTATCAAAATAACCAGTGGCATAAGTTTCAGCCTCTATTGAGGTGTTTTGACTACTTAAACCCACAAGGAACACTTTCACCTAAATACCCCCATTTTGGCCAACGCTAGGGTTTAAAAAAATTCAACCCAAATCATCTCCAAATGAGATGAAATTTTATCCAGAGCCTTATGATGACCCAAGGACAACTCAACAATATTTGGGAGGGTTTGGTGGTCATTAGGTCCCTTAATTAAATTAACCAATGACTATTAAATATTTTAAAAAACTATAGAAAAAATATCTCCAAAAACTCACATTTTTGGACATGACCTAGGTATTTGTATAATTGACTCACTATCTAATTTTCAGATCGTTTGGACATGTGGTGAAGTGGGGGCACACATTTAAATCTCTGACTAGCCTTAGGTATAGAACCCACCAAATGGAGTGCTGAGGTCTAACCCGGGATCCAATTTGGCTCAAATTAATTTTAAAATAACTTAGACACCTAGATCTACAGATTTCATGTTGACAAGTCTTTCTGAATAAGCCTCTAGTTATTTTTAATAAATAGAAACATTAACTGTATAATATGTGACAAAATATCACATGAATTGAAATCATTTAATTCCTAGGAATTTTAATCAAGGCGCACGAATCTTGGTGTAGAATAAGCGACATCTTGTCATCTTCAAGCTCCGGCCGAGGGCCAGGATTCTCCTGACCTGGAGCTTATTCCATCCCAATTTCCCGGCCACCTGGCCACCTCCCTGGCCGGCCACCGCCACCACCACCTTCGTCGAGGTGATGGCTATCGCCAGGCGGCGGCACAGCCGCCGGAGGGGCGGAATTCGGAAATCCCGCAAACACATTTTTTTCCGAAAAACCAGGAAAATGAGCCCGTTCATCATGCTCAATTGAGCCCGATTCTCATCCTAAAAGATTTCTATGATCTACCAATGGATGAAGGAGCAAGGGAGGACCTAAGTTGCGGCCAGAGAGCGGGTGATGTGCCTCCTTGCCATTTTCGTCCACCAACAATTGGCTCCTCTGCAACTTCTACACCAACAGCAAGAGAATTGATATGTAATCGGGGGAAACGCCTACTATGATCTTGGTGAAGGTTCTTAACGAAGGAGTTGGGGAGAGAAGGCTTGTAACTCCCCAATTCATCAAAGCACCATTAATGGACATTAAAAATAATTTTCGGTTTCAGCCAAATTGAGGGGGCTGTGCTACCCCACTGCACGGCCACCTCCTAGAAACTCTTCCCCTGCCTCCATGGAGTAAAAGCCCCATCAAAATGAGGGATTATGAAACCTCCATGGCCATGATGACCATTAAGCCTCCATTTTCTCTCTCCTCCCACGTGGGGTAACCACCTCCCTTTCTCTCCTAGTCATCACTCTCTAAATTTGGTGTGCCCAAAATATGTCTCTCCACTTCCTTAGAATAATGGGCCATACCACTTAGGCTTAGCCCACTTGAATTGGGCTAGGTTAAACTAAGTTGACCACTTTGACGCATAAGTTGACTTTGGTCAACATGACCATTTGGGTTGACCCCAAGGTGACCCCTTGGCTTCCCCTAAGGTGTAGGAAGGGTTCTGTAGGGTTGACTTGGCACCTTGGTGGTCACTTGCCCCTTAATTAGGGCACTTTGACAACTTTAGGGTTAGGGTTGACTTGGGTCAACTTAATCTCTAAAGTTTACCCCCAATGAGTCTTTGGTGACCTATTGACTTCACCTTAGGTCTAGGAATACCTAGGTAGGGTTGGTTGGGCACATTAGGGGCACATGGCCCTTAGTAAGGGCACCTTGCCTTATTTAGGACTGGGATGATCCTATGTCAACTTGGCCACCCTGGGTTCACTGCAATGTACCCTTATGGCTCTAATGGACCTTGCAATAGGTTGGTGAGGTTGTGGTGGGGTCTTGGAGTCATGGTGAAGCCCCATGATCATTCTAAACAAGTGTTTAGAAACCTACTATTTGCAGACCATAGTGATCTCACCTATATTCCTAGGTCCACTTGGTCTTCTTGGGCTTCCTAGGGTTTTATCATGACCTAGTCATGACAAAACCACTCCTAGGGGTCTAGTTGTCTGAGGAATGTTACAAATCCCAATAAATTAACAAAAAATTTCATACACAAAATTCAAGTTAGGCCTACGGGGTATCAAGTATGAGAAATAAAATGTAACATCCCAAGAGTTTGTAAGGAATACCTGACAGAAAAGATCTGGGTACTTTTGTTGCATCAAATCCCGTGGCTCCCATGTGTGCTTCTCTTGACCATGATTCCTCCACAAGATCTTGACCAACGGGTCCTTCTTACATCATAGGACCTGCATCCCAGTATCGTCTATCTGAATCAGCACCAGTGCACCGATCGATCAGAAGCTATAGGCTCATCTGTAGTCATAATCTGCTGCTCTGACCGAAGTAGAGCTCTCCTCAGGGAGGAGATGTTAAAGACGTCGTGCAAACTCGCTAGCTCTGGCAGTAGCTCTAGTCTATAAGCCAAGTGGCCGATCTATTTTACGATCCTGTAAGGCCCCATGTATCTTGGGTTGAGCTTCTTCCGACCACGCACCCGCGAGACTCCATGCATCGGTCGGATCTTCAAAAATACCCGGTCTCCTACCTCAAACTCTACCTTGTTGAAATAAATTTCACAAGTCAATCAACTGATAGTTCTAGTATCAAGTAGAAACACTTCCAAAACTATCAAGCTGATCACTTGATCAAGCGGAAGACAAGCACTAGGCACAGGAACACTCTAACCATAAACTGAGAAATGTATCAGTGAGAATGAAGAGCACACACAGATCTTGCATTAACTACTATCAACTTTACAAGGTAGGGTTTACAAGATGAGACATGATTTCACCAAGTACAATGAGAGAAAACAAACAAGTCAAAATTATGCCGAGCAGACTGCCTCCCAGAATGCTAAGTACGCCGAGACCGCCGAGACTGCCAGGCCACTACTACTACACTGAAAACTACGGAGTCCGCACAAGCCATACAGACAACCCATTATTCTGCTGACGTCTGCTCTACACACCACTGCCGAACAGAGTGAACAGTAAGTTGAGCGCAGATCAATTGTTGCGGACTCGGTTTTCCAGGTTGCGTGGTTTGAGATTAACTGGTTGCTGTTTGCAGGTTGTGCGGCTAGCACTATGAATCCGGGCGTCTGGTTCTAATCAAGGTCAGGAAACAGTGGAGCTTGCGGTTTATAAATAGCAGTTATAGCAGGTCGCATGTCGCGGCCAACTAGTTTCTCTCCTCAATTTGATCTAAGTTCATTAGCTAGGTCGCCATATAGGCGGACTTGCCGGTCTGTTCATTCAGTTCGACAGTGGCCTGTAGAGCAGATGTCTGCAGAATAACGGGTTGTCTGTATGGCTTGTGCGAACTCCGTAGTTTTCAGTGTAGCAGCAGCGGCGTGGCGGTCTCGGTGGTCTCGGCGGACTTAGCGGTCTGGGAGGCAGTCCGCTCGGCTTAATTTTGACTTGTTTGTTTTCTCTCATTGTACTTGGCAAAATCATGTCTCGCCTTGTAAAACTTGCCTTGGAAAATTCATAGTAGTTAATGCAAGATCTGTGTGTGCTCTTCATTTTCACTGATACATTGCTCAGTTTATGGTTGGAGTGTTCCTACGCCTGGTGCTCGTATTCCGCTTGATCAAGTGATCAACTTGATAGTTTTCGAAGTGTTTCTACTTGATACTAGAACTATCAGTTGATTGACTTGTGAAATTTATTTCAACATACCTGACGATGCCGAGCGTCGTAATACTTAGTCTGCCTACTCTGGGCCTCCAACATCCTGTCGCGTATCAATCACACCTGAGCATTCGTATCATCGACAAACTCTGAGCACAGTTCCTTCAGATCCTCATCCTGGATCCAAGATAAAGGAGTCATGCATCTCCACCCATATAAAGCCTCATAAGTGGCTATGATGATGCTGGACTGGTGGTTGTTGTTGTACGAGAACTCGATCAATGGTAGCTGCCTCTCCCATGGCTCTTCGCGGTCCAGTATGCAAAGACGCAGTAAATCCTCCAGGGTCCGATTGGTGCGCTCTGTCTGTTCATCCGTCTGAGGGTGGAAGGCGGTACTAAAATTCAGCCGTTACCCCAAATAAGCCTGAACCACCCTCCATTCCTTAGACGTGAATATTCTATCATGGTCGGACACTATCGTCCTCAGCAATCCATGATATCGAATGAACTGCTCCACAAACTTCCGTACCAAGTCACCCACCGAAGCGTCCTTCCTGATTGGTAGAAACCTGGCCACCTTCATCAATCTGTCGATGATCACCCATTTCGAGTCATTCCCCGCATATGACCAAGGAAGACTATGTATGAAGTCAATGACGATTTCGTCAAACTTCCACACCGGCACCTGAAGTAGCAGCAATAATCCGGCCGAGTTTCTACACTCTGCCTTCACCAACTGACAAGCATCGCAGTGGGTCACGAAGTAGGTGACATCCCTCTTCATGCACGGCCAGTACATTGTCCTCTTGAGGTTGGTCGTCATCTTGGTGATGCCTGGGTGCACCGAGTACCTGCTGTAGTGAGCCTCAATCATGATGTCCCCCCAAATTCTTCCCCCAGCCGGCATGTATACTCTGCCTCTGAAGCATACCAGCCCATCTCTCTCTATATATTCCCCAGACATGCCTGCACCGAAGATCCTGAATACTGGCTCCAGCTTGTCATCCCTTCTCTACTCAGCTCTGATACAATCCCGAATGTCATCGGTGGCAACCATCGACGATAGGTACTCCCAGTATAGCTTTGGGTAACCCTCGGACACCAGAGATATTTGTATCTTCTCTAACATCTGCACCAACTCCATGGCCATCAGCTAAGGTCATGCTCTTGAGGTAGTAGCCTTCCCGCTTAGCGCGTCCGCCACCATGTTCGCCTTTCCTGGGTGATAGTGTATCATATACTCATAATCAGATAGGAACTCCACCCATCGTCTCTAGCGAATGTTCAACTTCTTCTACGTATCAACGTATTTCAGATTCTTGTGATCCGAAAATATGTCGCAGTGCACAACATAGAGGTACTGTCGCCAAATCTTCAGAGCAAACACTACTGTTCCCATCTCCAAGTCGTGAACAGGGTAGTTCTGCTCGTCCTTCTTCAGTTGTCATGAGGCGTATGCTACATATGACCATGTTGCATCTGTATAGCACCCATCCCCTGAAAAGACGTATCAAAATACACCTGGAAGACATCCTTCCCAGATAGAAGGGCGAGGATATGGGCCGATGTAAGCTGTCTCTTCAACTCATGGAAGGCCGCCTCACACCGCGGCATCCAAATGAATGGAGTGTCCTTATTCGTCAAAGAAGTGAGTTGGAGGGCTATCTGAGAAAATCCCAGCACAAACGTTTGGTAGTATCCGACCAATCCCAGGAAACTTCAGACATCCGCGACCGTCTTCAACTGAGGCCAGTCTCGCACTGCCTGAATCTTTGAGGGGTCCACTGCTAGTCCCGCTCCACTGATAATATAGACTAAAAAGGCTACCTCTGTCAGCCAAAACTGGCACTTACTAAACTTGGCATATAACTGGTGCTCCCTGAGCTTCTCCAGAGACAAGGCCAGATGCTGTGTATGCTCCTACTTCATCCTTGAATAGATTAGGATGTCATCTATGAATACTATGACAAAATGGTCGAGGTACGGCTTGAACACCCGGTTCATCAAGCTCATGGAAGCCTATGGCGCATTCGTTAGCCCGAAGGGCATCATGGTAAACTCATAAAGCACGTATCTACTGCTGAATGCTGTCTTCAGGATATCCTCCTCCTAAATGCACAGCTGGTAGTATCCTGACCTCAGATCCAACTTTAAGAACCAGTGGGCTCCCTCCAACTGGTCAAATAGCTCATCAATCCCCGATAGAGGATACATGTTCCGGACCGTCAGCCTATTCAGAGCCCTGTAGTCGATGCATAATCAGAGCTTCCCATCCTTCTTCTTGAAGAATAGCACCGGAGCCTCCCATGGTGAAGAGCTTGGCCGGACAAATCCGACTTCCACTAGCTCCTGCAGCTGGCTTCAAAACTCCACCAACCCCTTTGGGGCCATCCAGTAGGGAGCTCTAGGTGCTGGCTTAGCACCCAACATGAGCTGTATTTGGAAGTCCTTCTCCCGATGCGGTGGTAGCCCTGGCAGCTTCTCTAGAAACATATCAGCAAAATCTCGTACCATCGGGATACTAGGGATGGAATCCTTGGCCTCGACCATCTCAAATAGCACTTGATAGACCTCATCTCCATACATGTGGGCCTTGATGACATGTATAGATGATAACAAGAGAGGGGTGGTATATCTAATACCTTAGATGACGATATAGGAATCCCCATGCCTCAAGGTGATCCTCTTTGACATACAGTCGATCTGGGCATGGTTCCAATGCAACCATGTCATGCCTAGGATCATATCAAAGGCTAGAATCCCTGGGATCATTGCTAGTGCTTCGATTGACTTTCCGTCGATCTCCACCTCCATGTTGTATTGGGCAAAGTTGAATAGCTCTGATCCGTCGGGTAGACGCACCCTCATGGTCAAGCTTGTGAATCTCTCCACGCCTTCTAGTCCTTCCACGAAGGCTTCCAACACGAATGAGTGTGAAGCACCCGTATTGAATAGCGTATAAGGGAGATTACCGCTGACGAAGACTATGCCTGGCATAGTTAAATATCTTAGAAATCGAGTTATGGTTTTCCTTCCTAGTTCTAACAATTATATATCCATGAGTCTAGCTTTTTTTAGGAATGAAAAGAACTTAAAATTATTGGCGTACCTGTTATCACTTGCTCCGAGTTCCGAGGTTGAGCCAGATCTAAGGCATACACTTGCCTCTATCCTGTCTGCGTTCTCCGCCCTAGAATCCACATCCTCGGCCGGGTCCTTGACCTCCAAATTGCTGAGCAGGCATGGCAACCTGTGTTTCTGGTAGGGGTACCCCCCTCATTTAATAGTTTCTCCAGATATGCCCTACCTGATGAAATTTGTAGCAGTCGCACGAGGGAAATTCCATACCCCCGGGTCTCTGTATCTCCTGCATCTAGAGAGGTTGAGGAGCCATTACCACTAGCTCCCTCGGCCCCTGTATCACTTCTTGATGAGGGCGATCCTTTGCCCTTCTCCCTTCTCTCCCATCAGTAATGTGGCCCCTTTGCTGATCATGTCTGGCTCCCCAGCCCTGATCCTCAGTTGGCCTCTTCCAACCTCGAGTTGTGTGCCAATCTACCTCAATCCTCTTTGCCATCTCGAACATCCGAGGTATAGGCCCGTCAGATACGAACAAAAGATACTCTCTCAATTCCTCTTGCAGCCCCTTATAGATCCTCTTGATGTATCTTGCCTCATCCAGCTGATAGGAGTCCGCAAACCAGGCTAAGTGATTAAACTCCCGGTGGTACTCCACCACTGTCTTGTTGCCCTGCCTCAACTGCAGGAACCGGTCTTCCAACTCTTCTGTTGCCGACTGTAGAACGAAGTGCTCCAACAAAGCGGCCCTAAACTCCTCCCAAGTAATTTCAGCAAACTCCTTATCTGTAAATATCGTGTCCAGCAGTGTCTTCAACAATCTCTTGGCATGAGACTCCAAGCAAGAGACCACCAAAGGAACCCTCTCCTCCTATGGGCACCGTACTCCGGTCAACATCTCGTACATGATGTCAAGCCACTCCTCTATCTGTACAGTCGACTCTGTCCCCAAGTAAGATGGGGGAGAAAGTCCTCGGAAGATGCTCATCCAATTGGCCCCCGGGTTTGGCTGCGGATCCGGAACCTGCTGGGCCCTGAAAGCCTCCAGAATGGTTGTCAGAGTTTACCCCACCACCAACTGTAGAAATGGAGTGGGGGCCGGGGAGGTGGTGCAACATTCGAAGTTTGTTGGACTCCGCCCTATGGTGTAGGCTATGTCAGAGGCTTCGTAACAAAGACCATTTATAAGTAATTGACCCAAACCTAGTTAAAAGTTGACAATTTACACGTGATCCCCCATATGGTCACACCACGGCTTCCGCTGCTTAATTTGTCCCCAAACTAAACATGTGTGGGGGTGGACCAGGGTTAGTGGACTGCTACTTTTTCGATTGAGGTTTTCCTCTGATACCACTTGTAAGACCCTATTTTTTCTTTTTAAACTACGAGATCTTAGGCCCAGAACTGCCGCTTTGTGGTGACACCATTATGCCCGGGAAAGTCGTCACTATAAAATGTCGATCCTTCTGGCCATATCGATCACAGAATAGTAGTAAAAGTATGAGAGTTCATGAAATTAGAACTCTAACACATGTCCATAATAATCACATATATAATATAATCCTCCACGAAGGGAGAGTCCGTAGCAATAATAATAACTGTACTTGAAATAGGGCTCATGCCCAAAACATCAAAGTCCTCACTGTAAGTCACTCATTGCAGAAGCAAATTTATAACAAATACTACTGAATGGGACCCATTGTCCAGCTGTATGAACTCCGGTGCTAGACTGTCCAGTCTTCAAGCATGATAACCTCCGGGGCTGCACCTCCAAGCTGGGCTCCACGATCCATGAAAATGATTTGGTCCGAAAATCGTCAGTCTAAAATACTAAGTCCTTTCATCCCCTCCCCCTCCCCCATGGCTCCTAGGCACCGAGCGGGGAGAAGGAAAGGAAATGTAATGAAGGTGGAGAATAAACAAGGCAGGTGATGGTGGAACTATTCTAGCAGTTACTTATAATGTATTTACAGCTAATGAAGGAAGGTACAAGCTAGCAGTGAGGTAGAAATTAAGCAGAGCAGTAAGTATATGAAAGGTAAACTAAAAAACAAGTAACCTTAACTTATATTAATACACATACAGACTTATAAGTTAAGGGATCTTTTATAAGGCTCCCATCATATAAAAAGTCCCATACCGATTTATACGTTGGGGTATCGGTTTTCAAGCAAGCAATATATATATTCATAGAATAATAACCTTAGCTTATAAGCACGCTCACGCAAGCTTATAAACTAAGGGTTTGTCTTGTAGAGCCTATTATATAAAATGTCTCATACCAATTTATACGATGGGTGTCAGGTTTAAATGCAATGATTTATACTATGCTATGTTATTCCATGAATCACGCAAGTGCAACACACCCACCCGACTCTGTGCACACAGACCTTTAGTTCCCCCTTTCTGGAGCCTCACCTCCCTGGATACCTCCATAGTGGAAAACAGAAGCGGTGGGTTCGGACTTGCCCACCTTTAAACTGGTAATTGCGCTACCAGTCAGACCTATCGTACGCCTCAATGCTAGTGCACTAAGCGGAGCTCCTGCGTACTCTTTGCCGGCTGGTCCACCGGACTTAAATTGGCGATGTGCTAAACCACACTTACTGGGTCAATGTATTGACGTAGGTGCATCGACCCTCCAACATCGAAGACCAACTATCTTAAAATTTATGCACATGCAATCTTGATGTATCAACTACCGAGCCAAGGCTCCCCGGACTAACACGTCTGTCACAACCAACAACCAGGCAAAAGCACCCCGAACTATCCTGTCTGTCACAATGATCTACCGAGCCATCGGCTCGCTGTGCTATCATGCCCATCACCAAAACCACCGAGCCTACCGCATATGTGAGCCAACCTAACTTCCAGAGACACCGGGGTCTGTGAAAGTGGACCCCTAGTTATACTAGTTGCTCTTAAACATTGATTTTTCTTACGGTTTTGGTTAGCTCGGGACTGCCCAAGGTATTCCAGGTGAAGGGCTCTCACAGGGCACTAGGAACTACGATGGGGTGAAGCCCAAAGCTCCCTTTTGTAAGGCACTCACTGTTATTGGTTAATAACAAATTACCGATCCCTTTTAATATTACTCTGGATATAACACTAGTGTGTTTTGACCCTCTCTCTCTCTCTCTCCACAGGAAAGACGATCTTTCGTCGATCCCGAGCACCCCCCAATCCTTATCTACCCCGCATTTTCCTCATCACAACTTCCAATGATGAACTCAATCTCATTTTAGCCAAACCAGCTAACTATTAACCCCAACCCATATGCCCAATTCAAACGCTATCACATTTTCTACAGTTTTACTATATGCAGACCAACCTATATTGTATGTTGTACATGATAGGAGGTACTCCAAATTTTTATCCACAAGCCTTAAGATATTTAATGGGGGTCTATCATGATATGATTAGTCTATCTCCAGAAACTTATAATTTTCCTAATTAATTTGTTATTTAATTAATTTTCTCCAAAGTTAGGCCATAGGTATTTTGAACACGAAGTACAATATTTTCTCAATTAATGGCCACCCAAAAATTACGAACACTAGATAACAGAGGAGTAACAGTAAATACCAGATTTCATAATTTTCCATAAATAGTTTGGCCTCTAATTAATTAATCCAATAATAAGCCATTAAGTATGAGTAAAAAAGAAAGTACTAAAGATAATCATCAGAAAATTGTAGAAAAATTACTGAATCTCAAGGATGACCAGAACGGGTTTCTGACCAAAAATCACATTTTCTCAAGCTAAATAAGTATCAAAATAAACTCAATTACTTTTACTTAGAAAACAGCACCTTGTGAACTAACCCCTACGGATAAGCTTCCAAAAATTCCATAAAAATTCAGAGAGCTTTAAAATGTCAATAAAGGTCTTCTTACCAAATTTCATAAGTTTTCATTGAGTGGTTTTTTCATAAGAAATTTCTAAGTGCAACTTGATTGGTTGTGAATGAAGTACCCCATATAATGATCAAAAATTCATATTAAAAATTTCTAGTGCTTGTTATAGTCTTAAAACATAGCTTGACTAAATATCATCCAAACCCAGGGTTAGAAAGTCAAATAATAAAATTCTTCAAGACAACTCATGATAGTGCACTTTTCAAAGGAACCCGCTTGTAAACTCATCCAAACATTATGTAGTATATTTCAGTGGTTAATATGATTAAGAAAATGACCTCTACTAAAATGTCATGCAGTTCCAAAGTCATATGAGCCACTAGACATTCCCTAAGGTGTATGGACTCAAAACCTTACCCAGTGCTTTAAGTGGTGTGCATATGTCCAAATCCCACCATATCTCTCCCTAGGTATTTTCACCACCCTAAGGTCAAATGGACTAAACTCCAAGTCCATACAAGGGCATATCACCCCATACACTTCACAAATCCCCAAAGTTCAACCTTAGGGTTTGAACTTGTGCCCTAGGGCAAACCACCCCAATCCACCCCAAATTCCATATGAGGGTGTCTATTATCATAAAAAACCAGTAGCACAAGTTTCAGCCTCTGTTGAGGTGTTTTGACTACATAAACCCACAAGGAACACTTTGACCTAAATACCCCCTTTTGGCCAAGGCTAGGGTTTACAAAAATTCAAATGAAATCATCTCCAAACGAGATGAAATTTTATCCAGAGCCTTATTATGATGCCAAGGACCACTCAACAAAATTTGGGAGAGTTTGGAGGTCATTAGGTCCGCTAATTAAATTACCTTAGGACTATTAAATAATTTCAAAAACTATAGAAAAATATCTCCAAAAATTCCCATTTTGGACATGACCTATGTATTGGTAAAATTGACTCCTTGTCCAAATTTCAAATCATTTGGAAATGTGGTGAAGTGGGGGCACACATTTAAATCTCTGAGTAGCCCTAGGTATAAACCCCACCAAATGGAGTGTTGACGTCTAACCTGAGCTCCAAATTGACTCAAATCAATTTTATAATAACCTAGACACCTAGATCTATAGATTTCATGTTGACATGTCTTTCTAAATAAGCCTCTAGTTATTTTTAATAAATAGAAACATTAACTGTATAATATGTGTCAGAAAATCACATGAAACGAAATCATTTAATTCCTAGGAATTTTAATCAAGGCGCACGAATCCTTGCGCAGAATAAGCGGCATCAGGTCATCTTCAAGATCCAGCCGACGGCCAGGATTCCCCCGACCTGGAGTTTCTTCCATCCCCATTTCCCGGCCACCCGACCACCTCCCTGGCCGGCCAACACCACCACCTCCGGTGAGGTGGTGGCTATCGCCAGGCGGCGGCACATCCGTCGGAGGGGCGGATTCTAGCGATCCCGCAAACACAATTTTCTCGAAAAAACTAGGAAAACGATCCTATTGATCTGGATCAATTGATCCTGATTCTCATCCTAAAAGTTTTCTACGATCTACCCATGGATGAAGGAGCTAGGGAGGACCTGAGTTTCGGCCTGAGAGCGGGTGATGTGTCTCCTTGCCATTTTCGGCGACCAAGCTTTGGCTCCTCTGCAACTTCTACACCAACAACAAGGGAATTGATATGTAATCGGGGGAAACGCCAACTCTGATCCTAGTGAATGTTCTTAAAGAAGGAATCGAGGAGAGGGGGCTTGTAACTCCCCAATTCATCAAAGCACCATTTATGACCATTAAACCTAATTTTTGGTTTCAGCCAAATTGAGGGGACAGAGCCACCTCACTGGTCGGCCACCTCCTGGAAACTCTTCCCCTGCCTCCAAGGAGTAAAAGCCCCATCAAAGTGAGGGGTAATGAAACATCCATGGCCATGATGACCATTAAGCCCCCATTTTCTCTCTCCTCCCAAGTGGGGTAACCTCCTCCCTCTCTCTCCTAGTCATCACTCTCTGAATTTGGTGGGCCCAAAATGTCTCTCCACTTCCTTAGACTAATGGGCCACACCACTCTGGCTTAGCCCACTTGAATTGGGTTAGGTTAACCTAAGCTGACCACTTTGACTCATGGGTTGACTTTGGTCAACATGACCATTTGGGTTGACCTCATGGGGTCCTTGGTAACCCCTTGGCTTCCCCTAAGGTCTAGGAATGGTTGTGTAGGGTTGACTTGGCACCTTGGTGGTCACTTGCCCCTTAATTAGGACACTTTGACCACTTTAGGGCTAGGGTTGACTTGGGTCAACTTAGCCTCTAAGGTTGACAACAATGGGTCTTTGGTGACCCATTGACTTCACCTTAGGTCTAGGAAGACCTAGGTAGGGTTGGTTGGGCACATTAGGGGCACATTGCCCTTAGTTAGGGCACCTTTCCCAATTTAGGACTAGGATGATCCTAGGTTAACTTGGCCACCCTGGGTTGACTCTAATGGACCCTTAGGGCTCTAATAGACCTTACAATAGGTTGGTGAGGTTGTGGTGGGGTCTTGGAGTTTGGTGAAGCCCCATGATCATCCTAAACCAGCGTTTGGAAACCTACTATTTGTAGACCATAGTGATCTCACCTACATTATTAGGTCCACTTGATCTTCTTAGGATTCCTAGGTTTTTTTCATGACCTAGTCATGACAAAACCACTCCTAGGGGTCTAGTTATCCGAGGGATATTACATTAGGATTTCTTCTGTGAGGACTTACTATTCATTCTGTCTAAGAACATAAGCCCTACTGTGCGGAAAGACGGAAGCCTTAGAACCCGACGGAAGCATTCCACCGATCTCTTTTCCGTCATCGATCCCGATCCTGATGACTGTCATCACCGCCTCCCCTTTAATAGATCTAGTAGTCTGTGGAGAGGCAGAGTGTCCTCTCCCGACCTAGTGCTTGTCTGACAAGTTTCTACGGGTTTTCCCGATCATGTGGATTTCCTGTAGAGGCGCGAATATTCTTTCTACGCTCAGAGCTCAAGCCTCTAAGTGGTCGACCAATTTTCTGGAGCATTTAGGTTGAATATAGTCTAAATCCCACAAAGGTAATTTTATTTACAACATGCTTTACTTCTTGATTTATGAATATTGTCAGATCCAAACTCTTTTGGGTTTTCTTGTTTTCCTTTTCCGCTGCGCGCACAAATGTTGTGTCATTTAGTAAAACCCAACAGATCTACTATCAAAAAAGGAGGACTTGGATGATTATTCTCCTGCCAGGGTTCGCATCAGGGCACCACTACTACTGTCAATAGTGAGGATAAATAATAGGATTGTTATGGTATTATGACAATAAGTGAAAAGGAAGATTGGGATAACTCACATTCTAATGAGGAATGTCCAAATGCCAATCAAATGCCTACATGGAACTGGGACAATGGGTGTTCAAAATACATGACTAGAACAAGAAGCTATCTAAAAGACTACACTCTAGTGAAAAATGGACCCAAAGTCTTCTTTGGTGGATTAGATATAGGAGTAATAAAAGGCTATGATATGATTACCAATGTCAAAGTCTCCATAGCAAATGTAGCAAATGCGGAGTGGTTGTAACACAACCTCATAAGTATAAATCATCTTTATGGCTTAGGCTATATGCTTGAATTCCACAAGGATAAGTGTGTAATTAAAAGGTCAATTGACTTAGAGATAATTCTCCCAGGCACTAGGAGTAGAAATATTTATTGTTTAAATTTTTATTTGTTAGATTCTTATATTCCTGTTTGTCTTATAGCAAATGAAAACAAATCTTTTTGTGTTCAATTATACAAGAGATTAGCTCACATAAATTACAAGACAATTAATAATTTAATCTTAGGAAATCTAGTTAGGGATGGACTAATTCTTAAGTTTTTTAAAGCTTCCATTGTCATGCTTGCCAAATGGGTAAGCAAACAAAGTCCATCTTTAAGACCATTGCTTACAATGACTCTACAAGATGCTTGTATTTATTACATATGGATCTTTTTGGTCATTTGCCAATTCACAGCTTGGGATGGAAGTCCCACACACTTGTTATAGTTGATGATCATTCTAGATTTACATGTGTATTCTTCCTTAGAAGAAAGTCAGATTTATTTGTGTCTTTTGTCAAAAAAACTCAAAATGAGAGGACTGTACTGTGGTCAAAATTAGGAGTGACCATAGCACAAAATTACAATCTTGGGCAACGATGGAATTATGTAAATACCAAGGTATCTTATTGGAATTCTCCTCTATCAGTAATCCACAACAAAATGGGGTCGCTAAGAGAAAGAACATGACCCTAATTGAGGCCTGTAGAACAATGCTGGGTGATACCTCTTCCTGAATATTTTTGGTCTAAAGCTATAAACACAACATGTTATGTATTAAATAGGGCCTCTATCACTAAAGATTATAAGAAGACTCCCTGTAAACTAATGAAAGGTAGAAAACTAACTTTATCCTATTTTAGAATCCTTTGGAGTAAGTGCTTTGTTTTAAACAATCGTAAATCATATTTAACTAAATTTGAATAAAAAAGCTATGATGGTTTCTTTGTCGAACATATAATCCGTAAAAGGGAATATGGGTTATTCAATAAAAAGATCTAAGTTGTAGATGAATCAGGACATCTTATATTTGATGAGTCAAGCCTTATATACAAGGGCTGGTTTAGTTCTTCTACTATTGTAGTTTATAAACTGAAGATGAAAAAGCTATCAATTAAAGACAAGCCTGAAGCAAGTAAGACCACCTCACCTAATATAATTGTTTGGGAAGAAAAAATGTCAATAAAAGAAATGTAGGAAGCTATTCAAGGAGTATAGCAGACTAAAAATAAAGCTTTGGGGAGTGCAAAAGGGCTATTAACAACCAATAGACACCTGATAGATCATCCAAGGAATCTGATCATTGGAGATACAAGCCTAGGTTTTTCAACCAAAAGCAAAGCTCAAAATAAATCAATGTTCTTGAGCTTTTTATCTCAAATAGAGCCCAAGAGGTTTTAAGAAGCTAATTTAGACCTCTCCAGGATCATGACTACATAAGAAGAGCTGAAACAATTCAAGAGATGCAAGGTTTGAAAGCTGGTACCTAGACCCCAAGGATACAACATAATTGGAACCAAGTGAATCTATAGAAACAAAATTAATGAGAATGGAGAAATTATAAATAATAAGGCTATGCTATTGTAAAAGGCTACATGCAAGAAAAAGGCATTGATTTTGATTTGACAAATGCACTAGTTGCGAGGCCAGAAGTAATAAGAAACCTCCTGGCCTATGATGCCAATAACGAGTTTAAAGACTGATAGATGAATGTGAAGTCACTCAATGCGGAAGCAAATCTATAATAACTACTAATGATTAGGACTCATAGTCCCTACTGGCTAGACTCCAGTGCTAGACTGTCCCGTCTCCATGCGCACCAACCTCTGGGACTGCGTATCCTGGTTCAGCTCCACGAACCCTGAAAATGATTTGGTCAATAACCGTTAGTCTAAAAAGACTAAGTCTTATAATCCCCCACCCCTCCCCCATGGCTCCTAGGCACCGAGCGTGGAGGAGGAAATAGAAGGTAACGAAGGTGGAGAGTAACAAAGTAAGCAGGTGACGACGGAACTTGTCTATCATGAATATATAGTCACAACAAGTATAAGTAAGCAGTAGTAGGTAAACAGTAGTAGGAAGTAGTATAAATATACACAAGAACAAGTTATCAAGTATAGTATGAAGGGTAAACTAAGTAACCATGACCTATAGGAATACCCATATAAACCTATATACCAAGGAGTCGTTTTGCAAGGCCTATTGTATAAAGCGTCCCATACCACTTTATACAATAGGTGTCAGGTGTTATATGCAATTATGATGATATGACATACAAGTATGCCATGATGTGAACATGCAAGTGCAACCCACGCACTCGACTATGTGCACACAGACCTTTAGTTCCCCCTTTCTGGAGCCTAACTACACAGGATACCTCCGTAGTGGCAAACGAAAGCGGTGGGTTGGGCATCGCCAATCTCTAAATCGATATCACACTACCAGTCAGACCTATCATACGCCTCAACATTGGTGCACTAAGCAAAGCTCCTACGTACTCTTGCCGGCTGCGCACTGAACTTTATTTGGCCAAGTGCAAAACCACACCTGTCGAGCCAACGTATTGGTGTCAGCTTAATTATTTAGAGAATAATTCCTTTATGAAAATTTATGAAATTTGGTATTCACAGATATCTTGCACTCCTATCTTTATGAAGCTCACCTTGGAATTTCTTTTCCAAAAACTATACAAAAATTAATAGAGCTCTAATATGATCATAAAACCTTACTGACTAAGTTTCATGAAATTCCAAGGTGAGTAAACCATATAGAAAAATTCCTCAATAAAATCCATCATGGTGCACTTTGTGAAGGAACATCCTTGTAATCTCAACCAAACAACATGAAATAATTTTTCCAAGCTTCTTTATACCCTAAAAAGTCCTCTGACTAAGTAACACAATTTTCCAGCAAGCTATAGTAGTTATCTTCTATTTATCAATGTAAGGTGCACTAGTTTACTTTACACATGATGTACTAAGAAGAAATTCTCAACTATTCCAAATAATTTACCAGTGCACCTAAATGACATTTGATTAGCTTTTCTAGAGTTTCAAATCATTCAAAGACATTTAAACCATAGTTACATCAATATTATCAAAAAGGTCAAGATGAAGGTTATAGTTATATGGATGAGCTACTGCTATCTAAACACCCTACTATAAATCACAGAGGTTAATAACGCTATAACATTATCCCTACCAAAATATCATAAAGATCCAAGGTCATATGACCCATCAAATATTCCCTAAGGTGTATAGACCTAAAACTTACTAAGTGGTTTAAGTGGGATGTAAGTGTACCAATACCACCAAATGCCTTCCTAGGGCATTTCACCACCCCATGATCACATGAACAACACACCAAGTCCATCCAAGTGCATATTACCTCATGCCCTTCACAAATCCCCAAAGTTCAACCATAGGGTTTGAACTAGGGTCTTAGGGCAAATCCACGCAAATCCACCCCATAATCCATGGGAGTCTGTTTACTGACATAACACATCAGGGGACCAAGTATCAAGCTCTGTTGAGGTGATTTGGTCGCCCAATACCACAAAGGGCATTTTACCATAATTAACCCTCTTTGGGCCTCAGCTATGGTTTACCAAATTCCATACCAATTCTTCTCCAAATTGATTGAAATTTTATATAGAGTCTTATATTGACCAAAGGACCTCTCACCAAAATTTGGGAGTGTTTGGAGGTCATTAGCCCTTTTAAATAATTCATAAATGGATTATTAAATTTCTGCAAAAACTTTACATAAATGTTTTCCAAACATTCCAATTTTTGGATATGTTCTAGGTATATGTAAGAGTGACTCTAAACCAAAATTTCAAGTCATTTGGATGGTTGGATCGATGGGGGCACTCAAAATAATCTCTTATCTAGCCTAGGTATATACCTCACCAAAATGAGTTCTGTGGTCAAACCACTTACCCAAAATAGTTGAAATAAATTTTAGATTAAAATAGACTTCAAGTGATACAATTTTCACGTTGGCCATTTTTTCTGTAGGGGGCACTAGGTATTTTAAATATTAAATTAAAGACAGTCCAGTAAACAGGACAGAAATTAATATAACAAGAATTAATAAATTATCCCTGCACGAATCTTAAAGCACATTAAAGGGCTCTTGGTCATCTTCTTCCTCCAGCCAAGGGTCAGGATTCACCCGACCTGAAGCCTATTCCAGCCCTTTTTCCCAGCCACCTCCCTGGCCGGCCACCACCGCCACCACCTTCTTTGAGGTGGGGGCTATCGCCGGGCAGCGGCACGGCCGCCGGAGGGGCGGTTTCCGACGAACCCGAGTGGTAGAAAAAACATGGAAATTTGAAATTTCTCTTACACGATCGGGCTCAATTGAGACCAATTTCTCTCCTAAAAGATCTAAGATGCTGGCCCATGAAGTGGGTAAGGGAGGAACTTTAACTGTGCTTGCCAACGCGTTTGGTGGTGGTGCGCCATGGCCGCCGAGCTCCAAAGGTTTCCACCTCCCGATCTCTATCCTTGAGCAAATGCCATAATGTAAAGGCCTAAACCCACTGCTTATGATGCTCTGAAGATGATAAAGGGGTCAGTTGAGGTAGGGGAAGGGGCATGACACAATTTCCATTACTGTCATTAATGGGAAATTTCGGCCAACTGAAATTTCATGCATCCAACCACCCAGGGGGTCGTCCATGGCTGCTAAACTCCTCTAAACTGATGAGGTGGAATATATCCAGCCTTTGGAATCAATTAGAGAGGCCCTTGGTCTTCCTTGGCCATGAATGACCTCTTTTCTCACTTTCTCTCTCCTCCATTAAAGGGAAAAATGGAGCTTTCTCTCTCCTACTCACCATGGCTGAATTTTGATCTCTCCTCCATCCTATTTGCACCCCACTAACTCATATTATTAATTAAAATAAAGTTAACCCAAGTGGGGGAAATGGGCTTGAGCTTGGGTTAGCCCATTTGAGCTAGTTTAACCTAATCTTAGGGTAGAGTTGACCTTAGTCAACATGACCGTTTGGGTTAACCACAATGGATAAATGGTGACTCATTGGCCTCTCCTAAGGTCTAAGAAGACTTGGATAGGGTTGGTTGGGCATCTTGGAGATCACATGACCCTTAGTTAGGGTACTTTGACTTTTTATGGTTGTGGTTGACTTGAGTCAACTTAGTCCCTTTGGTTGACCCTAATGGGTCCTTGGTGACCCATTGCATTCCCTTAGGGCTTGGGAAGGTCTAGATGGGTCTGTTTGGCCAAGGGGAGGTCAGTTGACCATGTATGGGCTTGGTTTGACCTGATTAGTGTTTGGTTTAACTTTGGTCAACTTGTCCATTTTAGTTGACCCTAGTGGGTCCACATGGATCTAATGGATACTCTATCAGGTTAGTGAAGTTGTGGGGGGGGGGGGTCATGGTGTCATGGTGAAACCCTTTGGTCATCCTTAAGCTAGTAATTGGAATTCTACTATTTGTAGACCATGGTGGTTTCCAACTTCATGTCTAAGGTCAATTGTCCTTCTTGGGCTTCCTAGGGTTTTATCATGACCTAGTCATGACAAAACAAATTTAGGGATCTAGTTGGAAATGAGATGTTACATGAGTGGTGAGTTGTAACTCAACACCAAGAATTAAAAGGGCATTGAGTGGCAGAGCCTCACTCAATTCCAGGGGCTGAAGGGATCCCGCTCGCATAGGTGCAAGCCTTCCGCATCCCCCGGGCAGGAACCCTTTCGAATATTGATTTGCCTGATCTGGTTTAAGCCCAAAGCTACCCCAATCCTCCTCTATGGGGTGTCTAAGTCCCACCCTTCGAATATGGGGTTGTATAAAATACCCGCACTTTGCAAGCTAGTCTTGAGCTCGGAAAGACACGTCCAACTCCAGATATTCACTGGGTCGATGCTGACTTGAAAGAGAATCTTTGGTGAGCCCTCCCTGATCTTGTATATGTATATGCCACTGGGGAATCCATCAGGACACCTCTATTGCATCCAAATTTCGCTTAGGCTGCCTCCAGACTTTTTATGATGTACACCAAGCATAGCGAGAGGCCACTATCACAAGAGCTTCGAGACCGTTGTTAGGTACATTGGAAAATGTGTACTAGATTTGGAGAAGCCTCACCAAACTCAGTGATATACATCAAGGTGTATTTGTTGTTGTTTTGAGTTTATATGTGCAGGTTAAGAATATGCAGGTAAAGTTTCTATGTCCATGAGTTGACACCAGAAGAAGCTGTGTTGACACTTGTGAAGACTTGTGTCGACACTTGAGAAAAGCTGTGTCCACACCTGGAGTCAATTGTGTCGACACTTGGAAAAGTTGTGTCGACACCAGAAGAAATTGTGTCGACACATAGGACTTGTGTCGACACACAAAAAGTTCAGTCGACATCAACTATGTCAACACACAGAAAGATCAGTCGACATCAACTGTGTCGATACACAGGACTTGTGTCGACACACACACCAGAGTTTCTTCTAAGTTAATTGTGTCAAGACAAGAAGTGACTGTGTCGGCACACAGGACTTGTGTCGACACATTCTTACAGAAGCTATGTCGAGAAGCAGTGTTGACACCATGAGAGCTGTGTTGATACCACCAAGGATTGTGTTGACACTTAGTTTACTTGTGTCGACACATTTGAAGTTCAAACTCGACACTTTGCTGACAGAGACAAAGTTTCAAGAAGTGACTGGAGACTTGATAGCTGCCATAACCAACAAGTCTACTGCAACTGTCAGATCTATCAGAAGTTGGTTAGCAACCGAATCAGTCGGTAACCTTGGATGAAGTCTATATAAAGATAGATTCTATTAATTGAAGACGACGAAGTACACAAAAAATACAATCACAACAGAAGATCCAGCATACACAAGAAAATCCAGTCAGAGATTTCTAGTGGATCTAAGTGAAGAATTTCAAAATATCTTAAGAAGAATTTGTGGAGAGAGAGAGAGCTCCAACAATTCAAGTGACGAAAGAGACTCTAATCAACTAGTCTCTTAAGAGCAGATCCTAAACAAATCTGCAAAGATAATTCAGATTAATTTTTAGATTTTAAGAAGGAAGTTGATTGAAGATCAACTTCAAGAAATTCAACCTTACTGTGTTCAGATTCAAGATGCTTTGAGGAAAGCCAAAGACAGGTTGATTTCTAAGTAATCAGATTCTTCAAGAACTGATCAAGAAAACTTTCTACCCATTCTCTCTCATCTTGGGTGAGAGATAAAACTTATTTTATATAATTTTTCTATAAGATCATTATTGATCTGAGTTGTAAGCCTAATTTATAAAGGCTGAGATAGGGCTGAGCGCCTGAGGTAGGAGATTTACATCTCTGAGTTGTAGGCCTTGGGATGGCTGAGGTAGGGCTGTGTGCCTGAGGTTGGAGATTTGATTCTTTGAGTTGTAGGCCTGGGTAAAGGCTGAGGTAGTGCTTAATTGCCTGAGTTATAGGAGTGTGGACTCACTCTGAGTTGTAGGAACCTTGACTGGGTTATGAGTTGTAAGATCTGTGGATCTGAGAAGGATGGAAGAAGTTAGGCCGAATCTAGCACACTGCTAGATCGGCGAAGGGGGAAAGTGGATGTACCCATCATTTGGGGAACCACTATAAATCTATGTATCATCTGTGATTGTGTGTGATATTATGATTTCTGTGATATGGTAGCTGTAGAACTATTTGATGCTATTTGATTAACTGAATTAATATTCGGCCTTAGAGTAAAAAAAGGAATTGAACCTATTCACCCCCCCCCCCCCTCTAGGTGTTTAGGTTATCTTGAAACCAATTCTTTCAAGTGGTATCAGAGGCAGGTTGCTCAAAGATATACTTAACAGTCTGAGTAAGATCTGTGTGGCAGAATAAATTAGAAAAGATGGGTTCAGGAGAAAATCATAAGGAACTTGGTTCCATGAAGTTTCCCATATGCAGGAAATAAATCTTTGGAATATGGAAAGAAAGGGTCAGATTGTTTATGTAAGCATCTGATCCAAGAATATATATAACTGTTAAGGAAGGGCCTTAAATTACAATGAAAGTTTCAGTTCTTGATGCTAATCAGAGGACACCAAAAGTCTTTTCAGAAATGACTAAGGATGAGATTATCTTGGCTACTATGGACAAGAGAGCTCAGAATATTATAGTGAGTGCCATAGATGACTCAACATTCCAAAATCTGATTCACTATAAAACCTCCAAGGAGATGTGGGACACATTGATAGTCTACATGGAGGGATCAGAAGAAGTTAGGCAAGAGAGAAAGTCAATGCTTAATCAGGAATATGAGAGGTTTAGACAAAGCAAATCAGGCAGCGTCACTGAATGTTGAAACCGGAATCCGGCCTCTTGTGGAGTTCTACCCTTGGGGAAGGGGTGGTCTCGCGCCTACTTCGCTCCTGCAAGAAAAACAACGGAAGAGACAAGAAAGAACAGACCCAAGGGCTCGGCAGGGAGGTCCCACCACAAACCCGGAAGATCTCTGAGCGCTTCCCCTCCTTAGCCAAGAGCCGAGCTAAGGTACCCTCAGAGGACACTTGAAAATGAGAGTCAGGAAACACTGGAAGCGTCCCTTCTGAGGTACCCCTTGGGTCTTATTTATAGATTTTCAGGATCTGAACTGCCAATAACCAAAAGGATTGACCTGGAAATACCAAAAGGCCCCTGGTTGGGTCTGCCAACAGCCAAACTCCGCTGTTCTGAACAGCTATGCGCAGTCCAACCTGGTCTGCCAACAGCCGGGCTCCGCTGTTCTGAGTAGCTATTCGCACCCATGGTGAGTCAGCTCGCCTCCGATTCCATCCGCGGGAGGCGGGCGCGACCTGGCTCTGGAGCTCGCCTGTTCTCACTGGGCGAGTGTGAACCGGTATGGGCGACCTGCCTGTCTTCTGCCGGGCGGGTCGGCAGCCGGTTCGCGTACGGGGGGTTGGCCGGCGGGTCGCCAATCGCGGGTCCGGCTCGCTTGCTGCGGGTCGCCGGCTCGCTCACCTGAGATGGGCGGGGGCGGGCCAGCCCTTCAGTCATTCAGCCCGTTCTACCGCTCTGGTGCGGGTCGCGAGGACGGGCCTGCTCAACCTCCCTGGCGGGACTCGCTCGCCGGACACAGGGTTGTACACAATCCCCGCTCTTTTTGAGCTTGAATCAAGCTCGGAAAGAATCATCCAACCCGCGTGTTCGGCGAGCTCTTGTGCTGAGCTGGCAGGGAATCTTCTGGTGGGGGCCCACTGTCTTGCTATAAATACACACCGCTAACCCGTGGAGGAGGCTCCCCAGATCCCTTCATTTCCTTTGAACGGACCTTAATTTCTCGATGCCGGTCAGTGAAGAGGTGCGAGCTCGCCTGGCGGCAGCGAGCCTGAAGACTCAGGAGGAGGCCCTCGAGGCTGCCCCTTGGTTATCACGCGGGTCTCCCGGCCCTCTCTTCAGGCCGGCGAAGGGGAAGATTGTCAGGCGGCCTCTGGTGGGCGACTGTCCGGGCTCCAGCTCGGCTGTGGGTGTCGAGGTAGTACCCGGGGTACGTGGCCTTCCGCGAATTATTGCTGTGCCTTTGACCCTTTGTTTTGCAGGCGATTCCCTGTGAAGAGGTGGGGAAAGGGGGAGAAGAGCGCCCCTCTCGCGAGTCGCCCGAGAAGGTCGCTGGTTCCCCGGTTCTGGATCGTCCACCTCCGGAAACTCCCTGTCCGCCGGTTTCCCACGGGCTGGGAAAATCCCTTGAGACCCTTGAGGGAGGAAACTTTCAGGGTCGGCCGGGCTCTTCCCGCCCATCTGTCGGTGCGGGCGACGTGCCAACCCCTGGTGAGCTGGTTTTTTATCGTTGGCTTTGCCTCTTGCTCGCTCATTCTGACCCCTCCCCGCTTGCAGGCTTTCACAGGACCTCTCCTGAAACCGAGATGAGCGAGGGGTACTCGCCTCCGCCCGACGTGGACAGTGTTTCTGACTACCTGGGCGACCCGACCGATGCGGCGGGGATGAAGAGGCAGGTGACGCGGCTATTCCAGAAACACACACTGCTGCTGCAGGAGATCATGAAGAGAATTGATGACGACAAGGCCGAGACCAACGCCCGGCTCGCGGCCTTGGAGGGCCCTCCGCGCGAAGCGGAAGACGACGACGTCACCTCGCCGAGCATGCATATAACGCGAGCCGAGGGGCATCTTAAGAGCGCCGTGGAGCAGGTCGGCCTGGCTCAGCGGGAGCTGGTGGCGGTTCGCGATTACCACGATCCCCGTGTGCCGCCTCGGTCGGGAACGAAGAGGCGGCACAGGTGGAAGTGGGTCGAGTACTGACCCAGTTGTTTGCCCCCTCGCTCGCGGGATACCGCGTGGTTATTGTCATTTCGTAGTTATTTTGTATTTGTAATCGCTTGCGACTCTTTCAGCCCGCCTATGGGCCTAACTATTTTTGTTGCTGAGATGTATTGAAATTATCGTGCTGTTTTTCTTTTGTTTTCTGTGGGCGGGTTAAGGGAAAGGTCCATTCTTCCTTTTGCGCTGATCGGGGCGAGGGCGAGCAAAGGAGCTCGCCATACGGGAGTATCCCGTCTTGCGCGGAACGTCGTGCGGGTGCGGGTTGGGGTTGGCTCGCCCGCGCTGGTCTCCCGCGGTTGCGGCCGGGCGAGGACCGTGCCGGATCGACCTTTGAGGCGCGGTCGCGCGCGGGAAGTCGAACCGTCGGGCTGATTTTTGGCTATCCGCACCCCGCCTTTCGGCGGGAAGTTTCCCGCCCTTTTCTTTCCCTATAAATAGGCCTTGCCGGCCCTAATTTCTCCACCGATTCCAAACTTTCTTGCTTCCCGTTCCCGCGGAGTATCGTCTGTGTTCGCCTTCTGGCTTTTTCTCGCGCGTTCGGCGGCGACTCGACGGGGATGGGCGGAGGCGGCGGCGACGCGGACGGCCGAAGCAAATGCGCTTGGACCTTCTCCGAGCATGATTTCCCTCGCGCCGTCATCACAGAGCGCGAATACTTGGAAGCTCTAGGGGACCACATCCCAGCCGGGTTCTCTGCGAGGCGACCCGAAGAGGGGCAGAAGATCAACGACCTGTTTAGGGATGAGCTCGCCATCCCTCTCGCTCACTTCGAGGTAGGCCTGCGACTCCCCCTATGGCCCGAGGTGCGCCAGGTGCTAAAATACTTCGGGGTCGTCCTGGGCCAGATGACCCCGAACTCCATCGCCGTCATGATGGGGTTCGCCTGCTTCCTGCGAGAGGAGCGGGTGGAGTTCAGCCTCGCAGTATTCCGGAAGCTGTTCTCCTTCAGGGCGAACCGAGACGGGACGGCCTACTTCTCCAGCGCCCACCTCAAGGTGCGGGAGACAGTTAACAAGAGCCACAACTGGCTGAAGAAGTTCCTGTTCGTCAAAGGGGACTTCAGCAACGTGCCCTTCTCGCCGGTGCAGCTCAGCGAGGCGACCTACCGGCCACCCAGCCTAGGCGGCCATGAAGCCGACCTGTTCGCGTTCTTCGTCGGGAAGAACTTTGAAGTCGCGTACCTGCGCCGTCATCTTGACGACCTTGCCGTCGTCCCGCCAGGCGAATGTTTGCCGCTCGCCGCTAGCTAGTCCTCACTTTCCCATTTTTCTTTTATCTCACCCTTCCTTTTTTGCAGGTGACCGCGACATCCCCCTTCACCCTCCTTACGAAAGCGCGCGGATCCCCTCCGGGGCTCTTGCCCGGGCTCAAGCTGCTGATGCCGCTCAGCGCGACATCCCGTCCGTCCCGGCCAAGAAGCGACCGGGTGGCGGACCGCTCGCCCCTCCGCCGAAGGTGGCGAAGATCGCGGATCAACAACCCTCCGCGGGCCAAAGAAAAGGCAAGGCCCCCGCGGTCCTGCCGACTGAGGGCCCCTCGCCCCCGCTGGTTGCTTCGACCAGCGACTCCCCGGTCGGGGCGGCGGGCACCTCCGCGCCGCCGGGAGGGTCTGAAGCCGCTGCGGAGCCGGTGCCGAGAGGGCATCGGAACTTCGGTTACGGCGAGAAGTACTTGGACGAGCTCGGAGTCCCGCTCCTGGCGTGGGACAAGGAGTCGAACCGCGCAACGATCTCGACCCTGCTGCCGAGCTGGATGGAGCAGGATACAATCGGCGGGGAGGCGTACAGCTTCTCCTTTGGGCTGTACTCGCGCGAAGACGCCGCCATTTATGACAAGGAGGAGACGCGGGTGCTGATTCATGAGAGCGCGCGGGCCCAGCTGTGCGGTCTGGAGCTGGCTCACATGGTGGGGCGACGCTGCACCCAGGTGGAGCGGAACGCCGTGTCCATCCAAAAGATGGTGGAGGAGAAGGAAGAGGCCCTGAAGCTCGCTCGGGTGGACGCGGACCTTCAGAGAGGGCGAGCTGCCGCTGCCGAGGAGACCCTCGCGCAATATCTGGGCGGGGTGGTACGCGCTCAACCTGAGTTACCCTCTCCCCCTTACGAACACAGCTCATGATAATTCCTATTCCTTTTTTCAGGATGCGGCGACGGCGAGTCGAATGGGTGCCGAGATCGCCACCCTTGGCCAGGAGAAGGCGGCGCTGGAGGCCCGGATACGCGAGCTGGAGGCCGCTGCCGCTGTCCCTCCTCCAGACAGCGGGGTCTGCCCGCGCGAGCACCTGTCCGACTACGACCTGGAGGTGCTCATGCAAAAGAACGCGGCCAGTGCGGCGAAATACACGATGCAGATGCTGCGGCGCGCGGATCTGCTTACGAGCGAGGCGGCGGGGCTTTCTGCGGAAGACGTTGTGCCGGCGCTGTTTCTCCCCGTGCCGGACCCTGGCGACAAGGCCTTCCAGCCGCTTTAGGGTTTCTAGATCTCGCGCCCCCCTTTTTGTAATTTACTTTGTAGATGAACATTATTATGTATAACAATCTGGTCTGAGATGTATGCGCGAGTTGCGCTTATACTTTATATTTTTAGCTATTGTTCCTTTTAGCTATTGTTCCTTTTATATTTTTCGCCTGCCTTGTTTTTCCAACGCTGGCATTGCCGGACGGCGCGACCCGCCCCTGCGGCCCGGTTCTGACGAGGCGGCTGCCCGTCCGCCGCGCGAGGCGAGCTGGCTCGTCCGCCGAGCGAGGCGAGCTGACTCGTCCGCCGAGCGAGGCGAGCTGGCTCGTTCCTCGGCCGCATGCTTAATTCTCTGCGGACTCTCGCCCAGGCCTTTGCATTTACTCGACCACCTTTCCCGGGGCTTGAGGGTGGGGCTATGCTAGACCCTTTCCCCCTTTTTTGACTAACTCTTGTGATTTCGTCCTGCTGCGCACGCTTTTCGAGTAGTTCCCGGCCTTGCCGGCTAGGTGGGAGTCTGACAACGCGATTTGCTCTAGGTCACAGGTCATTGCTTTCTGAGTCATTCCATGGAGTGACATCCGGCCCTGCCAGCTAGGTGGGAGCCTGGCAGCGGGATCTTCTCGGGGTCCAAATTCATTTCATCGAGTGACTTCCGGCCCTGCCAGCTAGGTGGGAGCCTGGCAGCGGGATCTTCTCGAGGCTAGGGATGACACCGAGTGACTTCCGGCCCTGCCAGCTAGGTGGGAGCCTGGCAGCGGGATCTTCTCGGGGTCCAAATTCATTCCATCAAGTGACTTCCGGCCCTGCCAGCTAGGTGGGAGCCTGGTAGCGGGATCTTCTCGAGGCTAGGGATGACACCGAGTGACTTCCGGCCCTGCCAGCTAGGTGGGAGCCTGGCAGCGGGATCTTCTCGGGGTCCAAATTCATTCCATCGAGTGACTTCCGGCCCTGCCAGCTAGGTGGGAGCGTGGCAGCGGGATCTTCTCGAGGCTAGGGATGAAACCGAGTGACTTCCGGCCCTGCCAGCTAGGTGAGAGCCTGGCAGCGGGATCTTCTCGGGGTCCAAATTCATTCCAACTCTCTGAGCAAGCTTAGGCATGACAATCCTGGGGGGAGAGAAGAAAAGCTTCGTTATAATAAATCGTGTGGCTTACAGGAAATTAGGGAAAAAATCTCTTCAAGTCGTCTCCACTCCAGGTGAGACTCAGGGCCTCGCCCTCTACATTTTGGAGCCGATAGCCCCCCGACCTCAAAGCTTCCTTCACAATGAATGGCCCCTCCCAGCTGGGGTTGAGTTTCCCTACGGACGCTGACCTCCCTGCCGCGTCCACCTTTTTCAGTACTAGGTCCCCTTCCGTGAACTGCTTGACCCTGACATGTTTGTCAAAGTATTTCGCCATCCTCCTTTTGACCTCCTCCTATTGGATGGCCGAAAGATTCCTCAACTCTTCTACCATGTCGAGGGAGAGTCTCAGCTCCTCCCCATTCTCGGCTTGCCATTCCTCTCGGCCTTCCCTGGCCGTTCTGACTCGCGGCGTTTGAACCTCAAATTCTATGGGGGCACCGCCTCGCACCCATGGGAGAGCTTGAAGGGGGTCTCCCCCGTGGCAGTGTTAGGAGTGGTTCTAAGGGCCCAAAGGACGGCGGGGAGCTGCTCCACCCAGCTCCCCCTCAAGTTTTCCACCTTCTTTTTGAGGAGATTGACGATGATTTTGTTCGCTGCCTCCACCTGCCCGTTGCTCCTGGGGTGGTGGACCGAGGCGAATCTGAGGTCGATCCCAAGCTGCTCGCAGAAACTGGTGAACTCGGCGCTGGCAAACTGAGGTCCGTTGTCTGTGACGATGGCCTGGGGCAGCCCATGGCGACAGATGATCTCCCCCCAAACGAAGTTCCTGATTACCTGGGAGGTCACCTTGGCCAACGCCTTCACCTCTATCCACTTTGAGAAGTAGTCGATCATCACTAGGAGGAATCTTCTCTAGCCGCTGGCCTGGGGGAACGGTCCGACCAGATCCATTCCCCAGATTGCAAAGGGCCAGGGGGCCGTGATGCTCTTGAGTTGTTGGGCCGGCTGTAGCTAGAGTGGGGCAAACAACTGGCACTTATGACATCTTCTTGCGAACTCCGCGGCGTCCCGGCCCAAGGTGGGCCAGAAATACCCCTGCCTGACTATCCTCCCCTCCAAGGTCCGACTCCCGGAATGACTCCCGCACTCCCCGGAATGGACTTCTTCCAAGATCCTCTGCGCCTCGCCCTCGGACACGCAGCAGGCCAGCATCCCAGAGAGGGTCTTTCTATATAGCTGCCCGTCTTTAAGGAGGTAGTAGGCGGACTTGTGCCTCAGCTTCTTCCTGTCTACTCCCTCCGGATACTCTCCCGTGGAGAGGAAAACTACTACTGGGTCCATCCACGAGGGCTGCTGATCGATCTCCATGAGCTCTCCTTCTTCGATGGAGGGACGAAACAGGTCGGTGATGGTGCCCCCTGCTCGGGGACCATGCTTTGCTAACTGGTCGGCTTGTTCGTTCTCTTCCCTTGGCACGTGTCGGATGGAGAAGGTCTGGAAGGTCCCTATGACCCCCTTTACTTTGGCCAAGTATAACTTCAAAATGGGCTCCCTTGCTTCGAACTCCCCGTTGATCTGGGAAGCCACCACCATGGAGTCGGTCAGGACCTCCACATCCAGCACCCCCAACTCCCTGGCCAGGCGTAGTCCCGCTATCACTGCTTCGTACTCAGCCTGGTTGTTGGTAATAGGAAAATGCAACACCACCGTCTGCTCGATCCGAGTCCCTTGAGGGTTTTCCAGAACCACTCCCACTCCGAGAGAATGCCTTCCTGAGGCTCCATCCACCCTCACCTTCCAAGGAGTTGGGCGGGTGAGCTCCTCCTCCGCTACTTCCACCACGTAGTCGGCCAGGAAGTCAGCCATCGCCTGAGCTTTGATCGAGAGCCGCGGAACGAAGGAGACATCGAACTCGCTTAGCTCCACCGACCACTTGGCCAGCCGGCCTGAATGCTCCACCCCCTCGAAGACGTTGCGGAGAGGGTGGTCGGTCACCACTCGGATTGAGTGTGCCTGGAAGTAAGGTCGTAGCCTTCGAGCCGAGATGATTAATGCGAATGCAAGCTTCTCCAGGATCGGATACCGGAGCTCGGCCTTCCTCAGGACCCGGCTGACATAATAAATGGGGAGCTTCCTCTTCCCCTCTTCACGTACTAAGACGGAGCTCAAGGCCTCTGCCCCAACCCCGAGATATAAGAACAAATCCTCACCCTCCTTCGGCCCCTGGAGAAACGGAGCTTGTGTCAACTGCACCTTGAGGGCCTAGAAGGCCTCTTCACATTCCTGGCTCCATTCGAACCTCTGGCCTCCCCTCAGCGTTTTGAAGAAGGGGGAGCACTTCTCCCCTGCCCGAGAAAGGAAGCGGCTCAGTCCTGCTAGCTTCCCTGTCAGCCGCTGGACCTCCTTCGCATTCCGCGGGGACCCCAACTCCAGGATAGCCTTGACCTTGTCCGGGTTCGGCTCGACCCCCGCGGGGGTGAGGAGGTGCCCCAAGAACTTCCCTCGGCTAGCCCCAAAAACGCACTTAAGGGGATTCAGCCGCATCTTGTATCTGCGCAGGGTGGCGAACGTCTCCTCCAGGTCCCGGAGGTGGGAGTCCACGTCCCGGCTTTTGATCATGAGGTCGTCCACGTACACCTCCAAGTTCCTCCCCCTCTGTTCCTTGAAGACCCTATCCATCATTTTTTGGTAGGTGGCACCCGCGTTCTTCAGCCCGAACGGCATCATCTTGTAGCAATAGCAGCCATCCCCTGTGATGAATGAGACATCCTTGATGTCCGGGGGGTGCATCCTGATCTGGTGGTAACCTGAAAAGGCATCTAAAAAACTCATTACAGAAAAGCCGACGGCGGAATCAACCAGCGCGTCGATCCGAGGCAAAGGGTAACAGTCCTTAGGACAAGCTTTATTAAGAAGAGAGAAATCGATACACAACCGCCAGCGGCCATCTCCTTTTTTAACCATCACAACGTTTGAGACCCAGCCGGGGTACTGAATTTCGGATACGAAGCCGGCTTTGAGAAGCTTGGCCACCTCCTCCCTGATGGGTTCCGCCAGCCTGTCCGCCGTGGACCTCTTCTTCTGCTGGACGGGGCGTGTTCCCGGGTCCAGGTTGAGGCGGTGGCAAGCCACATCCGCGTCAACCCCCGGCATCTCCGCGGCGCTCCAGGCGAAGATGTCCACGTTCTTCTGGATGCACTCCATCATCCTGCCCTGGTCCTCCGGGGTCAACCCCCCGCTGACGCGGATCTTCTCCACCATGCCTCCGCGGGTGAGGACTTCCAGCTCCACCACCTCCTCTGCGGCCTCCAGCCTGGACTGCTCCCCCCATCCTTCAGCGTCCCCTTCCTCCGGAACGGGGACCTCTACCTCCATCTCCCCTCCTACGGCCCTCACTTCGGCCACTTCCTCCAGATCTCCTCCTTCCACCTTCTCTGCGCAGTCCCTCGCCCCCAACTCCACCTCTCCGGCTTCCTGCTCGTCCTCCTCCATCCTCCGCCCCATCTCCTCGGCTCCTTCCTGCCAAGAGATGGTGTTTACCGCGGTGACGTAGCATTCCCGAGCCACCTTCGGGTCTCCCCTGACCCTGACCTGCACCCCCTCAGCGTTGAACTTCAGGCACTGATAGAAAGATGAGGGGACGCAGCGGAAGGCGCTGATCAGGGGCCTCCCGAAGATTGCGCTGTAGCTGCTGGGGGCATCCACAATGACAAACTTGCAGTTTCGGGACTGCCCCCCCAGGGTGACATGGAGGCCGACTCCTCCCTCTACCTCTTTCCTTTCTCCCGAGAACCCGAACAAGGGCCCGTCCGAGGCCAGCACCCTCTTAGCTTCCACCTGCATCGCGTCAAACGCCTTTTTGAAGACGACGTTCACGGAGCTCCCATTGTCCACGAGGATCCGAGAGACAGTGAAGTTCTCGATGGCGGCCTTGATGACCAGCGCATCACAGAACGGATCCTCGTGGTCCGGCATGTCACTTCTGGAGAAGGTGATCCTCTCCTCTGGCAGCGGGGTTTGGGATGTAGAGGCGACGCTCCGTCGATACATGGTGTGGAGACTTGCCTTGCGGGAAGCCTCGACTCCCACTCCCCCGTGGATCACCCCGATCCCTCCTCGGGTCCCCACATCCACCCGGTCTTCACAGCGATCCTCCTCCGCCCGAGGCAGGACCTCCTCGATCCTCACTTCCTGCCGCACCTCCTCCTGCTGTTGCTGCCGACCCCTGTTCCCTCTCATCTCCAAGAACTCCGGGCATGTGGCTGTTGCATGCCCCTCTTCCTGATGGAAGTCGCAGTAGGGCAGCTCCACCCTGAACTCTCTCCTCCTCCTTCTCATGACCCCTCTCCTTGCTCCCAGAGCTATGGCCATGGCTTCCTCCTGATCGGGGAGCCGCGGCCTCTGACCCTGCCTCCAGCCTGGTGGATTGAACTGGTCCTGCCTCCCCTGATAGTGACCTCTCCCATAGTATCCCCTCTGTGGCCCCTGCCCCTGCCACTCTGGTCTCCAGCCCAGCCTACGGTCGGGCTCCTGACGCCCCCACCCCGGCTGCTGTCCTTGGAGCTGCCTCTACTCCCTCTGCTCCCTCTGCCTGGGCTCCCCCTCCTCTCTTCCTGTCCTCTTCCTCCCTTCGACTCCTTCTCCTCCTCGGTCGCCCACCTGGCCAACTTCCTCGCAAATTCTGGGTTCGACGCCTCCCCGTCGACCTCTCTCGCCGCCCTCTCCATCAGCTCCTCGTAGGAGAGGGGGGGAATTCTCTTCAGCTCCATGCGGAAGAAACCCTGCTGCAGGCCCAGCGTGAAGGCCATCATCAGACTGTGGCCCAGCATCTCCTGGACTTGGGTAACCTCCTCCTGGAACCGATCGACGTAGCTCCCCAACGTCTCGTTCACCCCCTGCTTTATATGGAACAGGGACTCAGACTCCTTCTTCCTCTTCTTTGAGGTAGTGAACCTCAACATGAACCCTCGGCGCAGGTCCTCGAAGCAATAGATGGAACTGGCCGGAAGCTGGTGGAACCACTCCCTTGCCTTCTCTCGGAGGGTGATGGCGAAGAGACGGCACTTGAATCCGTCCGACATCTGACGGATGGAGACTACGTCCTCGAACCACTGGACGTGTTGAACCGGGTCTCCCTTCCCGGTGTAGTAGGTCATCTCGGGCTCCCTGAACCCGTCTGGTACCGGAGCTGAGGAGACCAGCTCACTGAAGGGGCTTCCTCCCCCCACCTGGCGGGCCGGCGAGTCTCGCGGGCCAAACTCGCCGAACCGGCCTCGGCCTGCCGAGCTGGGGAAGAGCTCGCGCCCCGGGAGCTCGCTTCCTCGGCCTTCTTCTGCCACCTCCTTCCCGGCTCGCCTGCCGGGGCGTCCTCGCCCAAAGAGGGGGCGGCCGCGATCGGGATCGCCGGAGTCGAGCACTCGGCCCGCGCGCCGAGTGCGAACTTGACGAGGCTCAGCACCTCGTTCCTGAAATCCTCCAACATCCCCATCGTTGCAAGAGGCGGGGGGGGGGGGGGGGGTGGCGAGTCCTGTCTGTCCGATCCCTGACCTCCCGTCATTGTGCTCGCCGAAGCATTTCTACACTGACCACTGTCCACGCTCACCGCACCAAAATGTTGAAACCGGAATCCGGCCTCTTGTGGAGTTCTACCCTTGGGGAAGGGGTGGTCTCGCGCCTACTTCGCTCCTGCAAGAAAAACAACGGAAGAGACAAGAAAGAACAGACCCAAGGGCTCGGCAGGGAGGTCCCACCGCAAACCCGGAAGATCTCTGAGCGCTTCCCCTCCTTAGCCAAGAGCCGAGCTAAGGTACCCTCAGAGGACACTTGAAAATGAGAGTCAGGAAACACTGGAAGCGTCCCTTCTGAGGTACCCCTTGGGTCTTATTTATAGATTTTCAGGATCTGAACTGCCAATAACCAAAAGGATTGACCTGGAAATACCAAAAGGCCCCTGGTTGGGTCTGCCAACAGCCAAACTCCGCTGTTCTGAACAGCTATGCGCAGTCCAACCTGGTCTGCCAACAGCCGGGCTCCGCTGTTCTGAGTAGCTATTCGCACCCATGGGGAGTCAGCTCGCCTCCGATTCCATCCGCGGGAGGCGGGCGCGACCTGGCTCTGGAGCTCGCCTGTTCTCACTGGGCGAGTGCGAACCGATATAGGCGACGTGCCTGTCTTTTGCCGGGCGGGTCGGCAGCCGGTTCGCGTACGGGGGGTTGGCCGGCGGGTCGCCAATCGCGGGTCCGGCTCGCTTGCTGCGGGTCGCCGGCTCGCTCGCCTGAGATGGGCGGGGGAGGGCCAGCCCTTCAGTCATTCAGCCCGTTCTGCCGCTCTGGTGCGGGTCGCGGGGACGGGCCTGCTCAACCTCCCTGGCGGGACTCGCTCGCCGGACACAGGGTTGTACACTGAATGTTACAAGAAGTTCTTCAGAATTGTGAATGAACTAATGTCACATGGAAGGGTCTTCAGTACATATGATTTGAATGATAAATTCCTTAGATCTTTGACTAAGGATTGGGACACCAAGATCTGTGTTATCAGGGAAGTGGCTAGACTGGCAAAAATCTCTCCTCCAACACTATTTGGCAAATTGCTTTCTTATGGAATGCAACTCATGGCCAGAAAGGAGGAAGAGACAAGTACTAAAGTTGACCATAGAGAAAAGTCAGTGGTCTTGAGGGCAGAAGCCACAATAAAAGACAGGAGTATGTCTCCATCTCCTCTTAAGAGAGCTGCAGAAGTGATCTCTGAAAGTTCTGATTGGCACACCTCAGACAGCAATCATTCTAATGAGGACTTTGCTGTCTTCACAAGGCAGTTTCAAAAATTTTTGAATAAGAAGCAGTGGAGAACTAAGCCATCCTCCTCTTAGTCCAACGATGAATATTATCAGAAAAGAAAGCCATCTAGAAAGGACAAGAGTAGGTCAAAACCTAGCAAATCAACAACTACAAAGATTGTGTGTTATTGCTGCAACAGACCTGGACATGTAGTAGCCGATTGTCTAGACAAAATAAAGGAATCTGCTGATAAGAAGAAGTCTCAGTATAAGAATAAGAAGGAGAAATCCTTTGTAGCAAAGAGAGAGAAAAGCTGGACATATCCATCATCTTCAGATTCTGAATCTGATGATGAAGCTTATATTGATATGTTTGCAACAAAAGAAAAGACTGAGTTCTTGCAATTGCTGGACTCAATAAATGGAACTGAAGATCATCAGTGCAAAGGGCTGATGGCCCTAACTAATGAAGATCACTGCCAGGATCAGCGTGGTCCCAATAAGGTAAAAAGCTTATCTAAAGACTCTGATTATTACAATGGCTCAGAATCAGAAGCATCTACATCAAGAGATGTGGATGGATCTGAATCTGAAGGAGATATTCATCAACTTATAGATGAATATGGTTATTTGCTACAAGCATTTAAGAGATACAAAAACCTGACTAAAATTCATGTTAAGGAAATTGCAGCTCTTAAGTTGGATGCATCTGATTCAGAAAAGCTGCTGGATTAGAAGATGAATGAGATTACCAAGCTGAAAAACATAACTGTTATTCAGATGGGAACAATCACATTCAAGAGTGATCAAATCAAAAGTCTGGAAGTCAGACTTCAAAAGGAAAAGGATCTAGTGGCTAGTTTCTCTAAGCCAAAATCTCTCATACCCTTAATTGATGACTTTGTGTCTCAAAAGGGTAAGGCAGGATTGGGTTTAAGGGAAATACTAGGGAAACTAATTCCAAAAGAGAAAGGAAAGCCACAGTTAATCCACTTGTCTTCAATCCCCCCATTGCTCTCAAAAACGTGCAACAGCCTACCAATAGATATGATCATGATATCATATATGGTCATGGTAACCCTGATATTCTGAATGACAAGAGGTATCCAGCACTCAAGCAAAGAAACACTGTACCTACAGTATTAAGAACAACTGACAGCAAAGCTACTAAAATTGTACCTAAAAAAGGTATAATAGATATGAGTGCAGGTGTTGTGGCAAGGTGGGACACTTTGCCATTGACTGTTGGCACAACACTAGTGTCAGGATGAATGTCAGCTTACCTGGAATAAAGGCTGCTACAAATTATGCTAAATTTCAGTCTAACCTGAACCAACGACCCAATAATAATTGGGGTTCTCAGGTTAAGTAATTATTTGTTGCAGATAAGTCCAAGTGGCCATGCCCCTTTATGGTACTTGGATAGTGGATGTTCCAGACATATGACTGGAACAAGAGGATTGTTGAAGGACTACTCACCCATATTTAATGGACCTAAAGAAATCTTTGGTGATTCTGAAAAATGAGTCAGCAAAGGGTTTGATAACATTTCTAACAACTCAATTACTATCACTCAATTGGCTTATGTGAAGGGTTTGAAACAAACTTTATAAGCATAAGTCAACTGAGTGATCTTGGATATGGCATTTCATTCATTAAGAATGGTTGTCATATTAAAAGGTAAAGAGATCAGAATATCATGTTGACTGGTTATAGGAAAGGAAATGTGTATTGCCTAAACTTTGTGAGTGAGAATAAATATTCTCCTATTTGTCTGGTAGCTGATGAGAAAGCCTCTCATTGTGTCAAATGGCACAAGAGACTAGCTCATCTAAACTACAAGACTATTGATCAACTCTATAATAAAGAGTTAGTGAGGAATGGTCCTCAAGTTAAGTGCATTAAGGATGGAATATGCTCAGCTTGTCAAAAAGGCAAACAGACCAGATCCTCCTTTCATAGCATAGAACCCAAAGATTCAGTGAGGTGTTTATACCTCTTGCATATGGATTTATTTGGTCCAATGCTAGTTCAGAGTCTAGGTAGGAAAGTCTACATATTTGTGGTTGTAGATGACTATTCTAGATTTTCATGGGTTTTCTTTCCGAGGCAGAAATCTGAAACCCCAACTCTTTTCTACAACTTTGTTAAGCAAATTCAGAATGAACTGAACAATTCAGTGGTTAAAATCAGATGTGACCATGGAACTGAATTTCAATGTAAAAATATGACAAAGTTGTGTGAAGAATTTGGGATTCAACAGGAATTCTCCTCACCTAGAACTCCTCAGCAAAATGGAATTGCTGAAAGAAAGAATAGGACTCTTATTAAGGCTGGTAGAACTCTATTGAGTGACACTTCTCTCCCAGAATATTTCGGGGCTGAGTCAGTAAACACTGCATGTCATGTGCTCAATAGGGCTTCCATCACTAAGAGCCACAAAGAGACACCCTATGAGGTTATGAAAGGCAAAAAACAAAAATTATCCTATTTTAGGATCTTTGGTTGCAAGTGCAATGTGCTTAGCAATGGCAAGTCTTACCTGAAAAAGTTTGCTGCCAAATCCCAAGATGGGATATTTGTTGGGTACAACAACAATAGTAAGGCATATAGAGTCTATAACTTGACTACACGAGTTGTAGAAGAGTCTGTTCATGTTATATTTGATGAATCAAGACTTATTAACAGTGAGTTGCCTAGTAGTTCTTATAGCTCTACATGTATAAAAGATAAGATGGACATGCTAACTATCAAAGAAGATCAAACTGCAAGGCAAGAAGAGGAAAATGATGGTTGTTGTCCAAGGGGAGTACAAGACTCACAAGATGCTGATGAAGAACATGAAGTTTAGGAGAATAAAGAAAATGGAGAAAGTCAAACTGTAGACAAACTTCCTCCAGCAATTAGACATTTAAAGGATCATCCTGTGCACCAGATTATTGGTAATCCTAGACAAGCGGTTCAAACTAGAAGCAAGATATTGAACACTGTACTATGCTCAAGCTTCTTGTCTCAATAGGAACCTAATAGATTTGTAGAAGTTATACAAGACCCGCACTGTATTGATGCTATGCATGAGGATTTGAATCAATTCATGAGATGCAAGGTTTGGAAGTTTGCTCTTAAACCAAAAGACCACAATGTCATAGGGACTAAGTGGATCTACAGGAACAAGCTAGATGTGAGTGAGATCATAATTAAGAATAAGGCAAGGCTTGTTACCAAAGGATACAGGCAGGAAGAGGGCATAGACTTTGATCAAACATTTGCCCCTGTGGCAAGGTTGGAAGCAATAAGGCTATTCCTAGCCTATGCAGCTTATCAGGGTTTCAAAGTGTTGCCAATGGATGTTAAGTCAGCATTCCTGAATGGAGACTTAAAGGAGTAAGTCTATGTAGAACAGCCATCAGGTTTTATTGATCCACTCTATCCTAATTATGTGTATAGGCTTAGGAAAGCCCTATATAGTCTGAAACAAGCCCCAAGGGCTTGGTATGAAACCTTGTCTACTTTCCTTATTGAGAAGAAATTCTTAAGGGGTAAAATAGACAAAACTTTATTCCTTAGGGAATCCAAATGGAAGATAATCCTAGTCCAGATATATGTTGATGACATAATATTTGGTTCTACTGAAAACAATCTTTGTAGGATGTTTGCTAAACTTATGCAAGGGAAGTTTGAGATGAGCAGCATGGGAGAACTTAAGTTCTTCTTGGGACTCCAAGTAAGACAGACTGATGATGGCCTGTCCATATCCCAGTATAAGTTCACCCAGGAGTTAATTAAGAAGTATGGTATGGAGTCATCCACTACCATGAGAACTCCAATGGGGACAAGTATGCCTTTAAGCAAAGATGATGCAGGAAAACCTGTAGATGAGTCTTTGTATAGAGGGATAGTTGGCTCCCTCCTTTATCTTACTGCTAGTAGACCTGACATCATGTATGCTACATGTGTTTGTGCTAGGTACCAATCCTGCCAAAAAGAATCTCATTATACTGCTGTTATGAGGACTTCGAGATATCTTAAGGGCACACCTAATCTAGGCCTTTGGTACCCTAAGAATAGAGATTTTCTACTGACTGGATATTCATATGCAGACTTTGGAGGATGCAAAGAAGATAGAAAAAGCACAATTGGCAACTGTCAACTTCTAGGAGGGAGATTGGTGTCATGGAGCTGTAAGAAGCAGACTAGTGTGGCAATCTCCACCACTGAGTCTGAGTATGTAGCTGCAGGGAGCTGCTGTGCACAGCTGTTGTGGATACAACATCAACTTAAAGATTATGCTATCCAGGTAAGTAGAACCTCATTATTTTGTGAATCTACAAGTGCTATTTCTTTTGCTAATAATCATGTTTCTCATAGTAGAATAAAGCATATAGACATAAGATATCATTTTCTTAGGGATCGTGTAAAAAAGAGGATATGTGTTTAGAATTTGTCAATACAAGTTTTCAAATAGCTGACATGTTCACTAAGCCATTGGATGAAACTAAATTCAATATTTTTAAAATTGAATTAGGTATGCTGAACATAGATAGATTGACAAATTTGTCTAAGTAATTTTGTGTCGACACAAAAAGAGGTCTATGTCGACACATAGAAGTTGTGTCGACTCATCTAGAAAATTGGTGTCGACACATCAGAGAAGTTGTGTCGACACATCTAAAAAATTGGTGTCGACACTTCAGAGGAGTTGTGTCGACACATCCAGGAGTTGTGTCGACACTTAGAATGAGAGTCGACACAGAATTTCTGTTGAACTAATAAGTATGTATGTGTCAACACATCATCAATTGGTGTCGACACATAGTGGTCAACACTTCTGTCGAGACATTAGTTGTCTGTGTCGACACCATCTCAACAGTGTGGACACACTAAGTAAATTTTGACGCAACTTTTGAACTTCGATGTTTAGACACATATAAATAGGTCAAGAACCAGCCCTGTCGACACGCTCTCCAGATTTTTGAGACTTGATTCTTGTGTCGACAAACTCTCTTCTCCATTCAAGATTTCTCACCATCCCAATGGTGCCGAAACTTGACGAAAACATGAATGAGGTATATGAACTAGTACGGAATTTGTTTGACGATGCTGAACCAACGATTAAAGCTGTGATAGCTCTAATTGCAAAAAATGGCTTGGAGTATTTGGCATTAGAACCTACAAAGATATGGAAGAAGGAAATCCTTGAGTTCTATGGAGCTGCAACTCAGGATTCAACTGGACTAAAGATTAGGTCTTCAGTCCAGGGTAATAAAATCAAACTCACCATGGAGAGCATACGAAAAACTATTCATCTGCCCGAAAATCAAGAAGATGTAGAAGTTACCTCTTCTAAGACCAGGGAAGCACTCCAGTGGTGTGGATTAGATCCCACCGTGAAAATTGGATCATCCATGAATAAAAAAGGAATGAATGTACAAGGAAAATTCATTTCTGAAGTAGTTGGCAAAGTAATCTTATGCAAACTATGTGGACATGATAGGGTCTCAGCCTACATGTTCTGCCTCATGACCAGGATCATCTACAAAATCAACACCAATTGGTCTGTAGTCATATATGAGAAGATTAGAGAAAGCATCAAGAAACCAAATATGGGAAGGATATTAAGTTTATACTTGGCTGGAGCAATTCCAGAAGTGATGCAACAGGCTGCTGGATCCAAGATCAATCACATGAGGAGAATGGATCTAAGGATAATCTCTAGATGGGATAGATTGCTGATAAAAGACATGGCTGATGAAGAGAGGCCAGAGAATACTGAGAAATCACCTGCTCAAGACATTAGACATGATGATCAGATGCAGGGGAGCCTCATCTTGAGGAAGAGCCAACACACTTAGAAAATGAAATGGCTAATCAAACTATTCTTGAGGTAATCCAAGAAGTTAATCAAACAATTTTCAATAATGAGTATGAAACACTAACTGTGCCCTTGATTGATGTTGACCACACTACTCAACTGAACAATCAAGCACAGGATGTTATCATGGAGGATACATCTACAGCTGCTGATGCTCTAGAGTTAGTGGTGCCTCCAATCCAAACTCAATAAGAATTTACTCTTAAAGAGTTGTTCCCTGATATAGAGATAGCAAGAACTGAGGGGGAGCAAGCCAGGACTGAGGGGGAGCAAACCAGGACTGAGGGGGAGCAAGATGAAATTGAGGGGGAGCAAACTAGGACTGAAAAGGAACTGCCTCCTAGTCCTCAGGAAAGAGTTGATATAGCAAGTACCTCAGGTTCTGAAGATGAAGCACAATCTCAAGCAAAGAAGAGAAAACTTATGGTTTTTAGAAGAAGAAGCCAAAGCTATAAAAGGGAATTGCAAACTGCTCCACAACTATTTCCTGCACATGATTATAGCTCCTTACTGGTATCTTTGCAAGTAAAATTAGATCAACAAAGAATAGCCATGGAGAAATATATGGATGAAACTCATAAAGATTTACAATTCTCCTTGGATCAAGATATAAAATCAATTAGATTTGAGGTAAACCAGAATAAAAAGTAGATGACAGATTGCTTCCATAAAGGAGGTAATGCTGTAGTTTTTCTGGCAAAATAGCAAAAAGAAGCAATGACACAGATTGATGATATAGTGGTCAAGCAATGATATGTCCTTGAAAATCAAATTAGAATGAATGATAATCTTACTGAATCACATAATGTGATTGTTACAGAATTAAAAAATACTGCAACTGCCCTGACTGAGGTAAGGGCTAAAGAGAAATCAGAGTTTGATAAGAAACTTCAAGAGGATTTAGCCGCTTTCTAATCTGCACTTCAAGCCTCTCAGAAGATTATATCTGGTCAGCTTTAAAATTTTAAATCCTATTATACAGAGGAAAGAAATTATCTGGATACTCAAATCAGGTTCCAAAAGAATGATCTCAGGGATCATATTGAAAGTGATGTCATAAATTAGGAGAGGTTGATAGTCAATGCTAGCTCAGAGCATGTCAAATGGATAACAAATGCTATTAGAGCAACTCTGGGATATTCACCCCTATGTGATGATGATAACACAACTGAGTCAGGAATTCAAGCTGCAGGAATTGAAGGGGGACAACAGGAAGTAGCTCAAATCATATATCCCCCTTCTAACTTTGTGGAAATTCAACACCTAGTTCATCAGATGTACAACCCTCCAGAGGCTTTTAAGAATGTTATAATAGAGAAGGTAGAAATGTCAGAGGCAGCACTGAATAAAGAGAAAGAAGCTCAATTTTCAAAGAAAAGATTTAGAGAGCAGGCTGAACTGAAGCCTGATTTTGAAAGATGGAGTCCAACCTCCAGAAATATTATAGTCACTGCCTGGCAAAGCTGCCAAAGACAAAATGCATGGTAGAGGCAAGTGGTATTCTGAAGTTTAGTGGAATAAATATCTGCAAAGATAAGATGTCTTCAGCAGTTCAGAAGGGATCACAAGGCTGGGAGAATACCTGCTACAGCAGTAGAACCCAGTAAATATTTCCCAAAGCCTTTTCATTATTTTGAAAGGCAAAGAGTTAAGGCTGAAGAACAAAAGAAGAACGATCTCAAATGCAAGAAGACAGCTGAAGATACTGAAGCTCCAGTACAAGCAAAGATCCAGTCTGGAAAAGGCATAATGATCAAGGAGCCTGATCAGCCTTAGAATAGATTAACTAGATTTTACAACAATGTAATCTTTAGTTGTTAAAAAAAATCTATGTAAATTAATTGTTGACAAACTTTTGAAAGTTTAAACAAAACAATGATTCATGCTCACTGTGTTTGCATCATTCTGTAATGACATATTATACATGTTTTGTTTATATGTTACCCTGTCATGTAATGTTTATATACATCATAATGTGTGTTTATTATAAATGGTGTATATCATTGACTAAGGGTTATGACTTCTCCAAATAGGAGGAGATTGTTGGGTACATTGGAAAATGTGTACCGGATTTGGAGAAGCCTCACCCAACTCAGTGATATACATCAAGGTGTATCTGATGTTGTTTTGAGTTTATATGTGCAGGTTAAGAATATGCAAGAAATGTTTCTAAGTCCATGAGTCGACACCAGAAGAAGCTGTGTCGACACTTGTTAAGACTTGTGTCGACACCTGAGAAAAGTTGTGTCGACACCTAGAGTCAATTGTGTCGACACTTAGAAAAGCTGTGTCGACACCAGAAGAAATTGTCGTGACACACAGGACTTATGTCGACACACAGAACGTTCATCCGACATTAACTATGTCAACACATAGAAAGTTCAGTCGACATCAACTGTGTCGACACACAAGACTTGTGTCGACACACACACCAGAATTTATTCTAAGTTAATTGTGCCAAGACAAGAAATGACTGTGTCGACACACAGGACTTATGTCGACACATTCTTACAGAAGCTATGTCGAGAAGCAGTGTCGACACCATGAGAGCTGTGTCGACACCACCAAGGATTGTGTCAACACTTAGTTTATTTGAGTCGACACATGTGAAGTTCAGACTCGACACTTTGCTGACAGAGACAAAGTTTCAAGAAGTGACTGGATTCTTGACAGCTGCCATAACCAACAAGTCTACTGCAACTGTCAGATCTGTCAGAAGTTGGTTAGCAACCGGATCAGCCGGTAATCTTGGATGAAGTCTATATAAAGACAGATTCTATCAATTGAAGACGATGAAGTACACAAAAACACAATCACAACAGAAGATCCAACATACACAAGAAAATCCAGTCAGAGATTTCTAGTAGATCTAAGTGAAGAATTTCAAAATATCTTCAGAAGAATTTGTAGAGAGAGAGAGAGAGAGCTCCAACAATTCAAGTGAAGAAAGAAACTATCATCAACTAGTCTCTTAAGAGCAGATCCTAAAATAATCTTCAAAGAGAATTCAGATTAATTTCTGGATTTTAAGACGGAAGCTGATTGAAGATCAACTTCAAGAAATTCAACCTTACTGTGTTCAGATTCAAGATGCTTTGAAGAAAGCCAAAGACATGTTGATTTCTGAGTAATCAGATTCTTCAAGAACTGATCAAGAAAACTTTCTACCCATTCTCTCTCATCTTGGGTGAAAGATAAAACTTATTTTATATCATTTTTCTGTAAGATCATTATTGATCTGAGTTGTAAGCCTAATTTATAAAGGCTGAGGTAGGGCTGAGTGGCTGAGGTAGGAGATTTACATCTCTGAGTTGTAGGCCTTAGGAAGGCTGAGGTAGGGCTGTGTGCCTGAGGTAGGAGATTTGATTCTCTGAGTTATAGGCCTGGGTGAAGGCTGAGGTAGGGCTTAATTGCCTGAGTTGTAGGAGTGTGGAGTCACTCTGAGTTGTAGGAACCTTGACTGGGTTCTGAGCTGTAAGATCCATCGATCTGAGAGGAAGGAAGAAGTTAGGCCGAATCTAGCACGCTGCTAGATAGGCGAAGGGGGAAATTGGATGTACCCATAATTTGGAGAACCACTATAAATCTGTGTGTCATCTGTGATTGTGTGTGGTATTGTGATTTATGTGATGTGGTAGCTGTAGAACTGTTTGATTCTATTTGATTAACTGAATTAATATTCTACCTTAGAGTAAAAAGGAATTGAACCTATTCACCCCCCCCCCCCCTCTAGGTGTTTAGGTTATCTTGAAACCAATTCTTTCAACTATCTCGCCGCTCCTTAGAATCGAGCTAACTGCGTCGGGGTTGCCCCCTAGCTAATGCACAAGCAACCAGGGTCCTCGCCTCCCAGACCGAAGAAGAAAGCGAAGTCGGTTAGGCGAGAACATTCGAAGAAGGATCTGCCCTTGCCCACCCTGACCCCCAGCCACGCCGAGATCCTTCCCTGCTGGAGGTATTCCTCTTGCTTCACCGTTTGGTGTACACCCACTTTACTGTGTTTGACACATTTCCCTTTTTGCCGATAGGTTCCGAAAAATGTCATCGATAACCCTCTGGCGGACACCGAGTTGGTTCATCGCCTCGGTGAAAAATGTCGCTGGTCCCGGATGCTGCTCCCCCGATTACCCAAGTCCAGCCCGCGATCCATCCCAGTAACATGTCATGTCTTTCATCTTTCATGGCTTGCCTTCTTTTTGCTGATTCATTTGTTCGCAGCTCCCACCCTCATCAGCCAAAGGCTCCTCCGCTAGAGCCCCCAAACTCTCGCGCCCAATGGTCCCAACAACCCAGAAATCATTCTTCATCTATAGCCCGGGAGGGTAATTGCTGTATCAACAACACCCGCGTCAGGGTCCCAGCCTCTGGCAGTGGAGGATACCACCGCTCCCCAATTGGCCGAAAGATTCGATCACGTGGCATACCCAACGGGACGGGGCAAACCGCTCCACGTGCTTTTAGGAAAAATCACGGAAGGGCACCCCGGCCCTTCTCTTCGATCTGCAGCTGAGAGCCCGCCCCCTGCCATAGGTAAGCTGTCTTTGCCCATTCCTTTCACCTTTGCTTGACTTGACTAGACTATCCTTGTTAGATCAGGCGACTGTAGAGGCGGAAGCCGAAGAAGAAGTGGGGACGATCTCCCCCCTGCCTTACCCTAGCAACATGGAGGACTATCTCGACAACGGAGGGAGCAGTAGAACTCGGTGGGTGCGAATAGCGAGAGTCCTTGCGAAGCTCGTTTGGATGGGCCCAACTAATTCGCTGGCGGGGATGAAACTCAAGGAGGTGGTTGAACGGCGGATGGCTATGATCTAGAGGGATTACACTCACCTTCTCGGCAAGTAGGATCGCAAAGTCTAATGTGAAGAAACGTCCCCTGGAAGGCACATTGCGTGAGTTCTGGACCAGCTGCGCTTGGCCAACCAGGGGCTCACCACCTTGACTGCTTATCACTACCCGCAGGTGCCACCGAGATCAGAAGTCGAGGTCGGCGCGGATGGCATTGGGAGCAACACTGGCCTTCGCAGGGTCTCGTATCTTCCTACCCCAACCTCTCAGCCTACGCTTCCTGCAATATACCCCTTCTGACAAATGAAACATTTACTATTTATAATTATTATTTTTAAGTCTCTCGCCTAGCGAGATGCCTTTGGTGCTTATTTATCTTTGCTATTATTTTATCTATCTTACCGAGTTCGTAGGTCTCACAACCTTTTTTCACTTCGTATATGTATGCTTGCTTGCTTTTACCCGGGATCCCTCCCGGATGTTCTCGTCATCTGCAGGTGCGAGATTAGTCGGTGAGGCGGGGTGGAATACCAAGATTCAAGAAAACAAAATTTTCCAACCGCACTGCTGCCGCTTAGGAAATCCCTAATGATTACTTCTCTCTATATAAATAAGCAAGTCCACCACCATATTTACTACTTCCTGACTCCATTCCTTCGTCTTTCCTCTCCTTTATCTCGCCGCCCTCTACAGCTCAGAGCCTCTCGCCTACTAGCCTTTCCTCTCCCCTTCAGCTTTTCTCAAGATGCCTGGCGAGACCAAAGGCAGCTCTAAGTGCACGCAAGCCTTCCTGGACCACAACTTCCCGCCCTACCGGTTGACCAACAAGGAGTACCTCTCGATATTCTCCGATTTTGTACTACCGGAGTTTGCCGCGGGAAATCGGGTGAACGAAGATAGGTCAATTTCACACCATCGGGGAAACTTGCCATCCCCCTGGAGCATTTCGAGGTGGGCTTCCGCCTCCCACTCTGGCCAGAGGTATGCTAGGCCCTCCGATACTTTGGGGTGGTACCGACTCAGCTAAATCCTAACTCTGTCGTGATCCTGGTGGCTTTCAGCTGCTACATGCGAGCAGAAAAGATCGATTTCAATCTGTCGATCTTCAGGAAGTAGTTCAACTTCTGCGCGAAGAACGGGGTGGTGTTCTTCTCGGGCCAGACGTTGAAGACGAGTGGCCTCGCGAGTAAAATCCCCAACAGGGCCCAGAAGTTCATTTTTATTTCTGGGAACTTTGACAACGTTCCCCTCTTGCCTGTCCAATACGACGAAGCAACCTACAAGAATCCCACCCGGGGTCGGGAGGGTGCCCTCCTCGAGTTTTTTTGAACAAAAAACTTCGACGTCCAGTTCCTTTGGCGAGACCTGGGCTCTCTTCTCCCAGTCCTTCCCGGCGAAGGTATCTTTTCGACACCTATCTGTGAACCTTAGTCAGAAATTAAGAGATTAACCGTTCGAGCTTTCGCAGGTGAACGAGAAATTCCGATCCACCACCCTTTCGATGAGACTAGGGGTTTCACCAGCATCCCAGCTCTCGCCAAATCAACTGCCCTGGCCTTCTGGAATGAGCACAACTTCTCTTCCACACCGAGTGGCCAGAAGTGGAAACTGAACTCCCCCTACAGCTCCTCCCAAGAAGAAATTATCTACGACAGACCAGGGCAAGTCCCCAACCGAGACCCTAACCGGGTCTCCGGACAAAACACCGACCATGCTCACAGCTTCTGCTGGAGTGAGCCAGCATCTCTTCCGACGTTCAAGCGGCCTCGAAGGGGGTTCCCTCCAGGCCAGTGTCGAGAGGGCACCAAAACTTCGTCTTGGGAGAGAATCATCTGGACGAATAAGGCCGACCCCTCCTGAAGTGGGATCCGGAAACCAACCAGGTCATTATTTCATCGCTCCTCTCCTCCTAGTTAGAACGAGAAACCACCAGCAGCGAGTCCTACGTGCTAGGCATCAGGCTTTACTGTCAGGAGGACACGAGCGTCTATGACCAGAAGACTACAAATGGTCTCGCACACGAGGTTGTGCAAGACCAGATGTGTGCACTTGAGTTCACGCACAAGGGCGCGCGTCGCGGCCTCCACATAGAGGGGAACCAAGTGGACACGAAGAAGTCGGTGGATCAATCCACGACCGAGGTGGCCGTGCTGAAGGTGGACCTGGCGAGCTCACGGAATTTTATTTCCTTACGCTCGTAAATTGAGGTACATGAACTTTCCGCTACCTTTTGCATTTTTATCATTTGCGACCGCTTAAAGGACTTTTTCGCAGGATTTCGCCCAAGCTCATTTGGCGTGTGCAAGGGAGGCCGGCCTTGCCTGCAAGATCAAACTCTGAAAGGTCGAGCTCAAGCTTGCACAAGAATCCAAGGCACTGGCTCCAATGTCTATGGACGAGAGGCTTAAGAGTTGTCACTTGTCAGAGTATGAGATAGAAGTCATGATGCAAGAGAATGCGGAAACGGCAAGCGCAATGGTGATCAAGGTGCTGCGCGAGTCGGGCCTTTTAAACAAAGGTGGCGAGATGCTTAGAGCATGTGGTCTCCTGCCCTGGCTGTTTATGCCTATCTCCAACCCTGCGGGAGAGGGGAAATTATTATGTCTGGGCTCCGGGGCGAGTATTTTGCTCGGGCGCGATTACTGAGAATCTGCTCGTGCGCCTTTGCTTTGTTTTTCTTTCCTCTCTCTCTAAATCGCGCTCGTTGATACCTCCAATCATCAACACCTCCTCTCACCCGTACGGATATTTAGGGATGGAGCTCGGTCCTAATAATCTCCCGCAGGATACGGAGGCTCTCTGGGCATTGATGTACTAGAGATTGTCTAGGTAGACGAGTTCGCCCGCAGTTCTAGCGAGACCTCTGATGGCTCTGCCTGATAGCAACCCACATTTTCTGCATTGTAACATCTCTCTCTCTCTCTCTCTCTCTCTTTTGACTTTCTAAGTGATGGTTGAAATTCCATGAAACATTTTGGGATACGTGAAAATAAAGAGTTGTCTTTCATTTCTTCTTCTCGCCGAAAGGACATTCATTCCTATATTCTCTCTTTTTTTATTATCGTTCGTAAGTGATTCCACAACCATACTTGTACCTTGGTATCTTAGGCGACGACCGCAGGTCATTTATTGTGTAGAATATCTTAAGTTAATTTTGCCGAGAGGGGTATGTTGAGTAGAAATGTCGGGAAGCCTTTGCTGAGATTCTATGTGGCGAAAGGCCATGAGTTTCCCTCTCTCAAGTTAGAACAGGTGTTGGCTATCTACAAGCCTCGTAGTGAGGCTCTTTACAATATTCATTCGGGGTCAAGTTGCCACGTCAGCTAGGTGAGAGCATGACGGCAGGAGTGGCCCTTAATTTTGTTATTATTCCTTTTATTTTTGTTACAAGGCGAGTCTTCGGCCTGGCCATCTTGATGGGAGCCCAGTCAGTGGGCCTATCTGGTGCCACCCGAAACAACAAATTAAATCCCACTCCACCCCAAGCGAGCTTACGACCCTACTAGTTGGTGAAAGCTTGACATTGGGTCTACTCGGGGCCAATTGCACCTTCCAGACCTGCTAGCTAATGAGAGCTTGAGCAGCGGGATCCTCTCGGGGTATTCCCTACCCCCCAAGCGAGCCAACAACCCTGCCAGCTAGTTAGAGCCTGACAGCGGGTCTACTCATGGCCAAGTGCGCCTTCCAGCCCTGCCAGCTAATGAGATCCTGAGCAACAGGATCCTCTCGAGATCTTGCAAACTACCAACCCCTTCCCTTTCCTCCCAAGCAAGCCTATGACCTTGCTAGCTAGTGAGATCCTGACAGCGGGTCTACTCGTGGCCGAGTGCGCCTTCCAGCCCTGCCAGCTAATGAGAGCCTAAGCAGCGGGATCCTCTTCGGGTATTCCCTTACCCCCAAGCGAGCCTACGGACCTGCCAGCTAGTGAGAGCCTAACAGCGAGTCTACTTGGGGCCGAGTGCGCATTCTAGCCATGCCAGCTAATTAGAGCCTGAGCAGCGGGATCCCCTCGAGGTCTTGCAAACTACCAACCTCTTTCCCTTTCCCCCAAGTGAGCCTACGACCTTGACAACTAGTGAGAGCCTGACAGCGGGTCTATTCGGGGATGAGTGCTCCTTCTATCCTGACCAGCTAATGAGAGCCTGAGCAGAGGGATCCTCTCGAGGTATTACCTTACCCCTCCAAGCGAGCCTACGACCCTGCCAGTGTAAGACGCCCCTTCTGGAACACAAAACACTGCACGAGGGGAGTCTTATGCACAGAACAGCCGCCTTGCGGTAGCATTAGTACACGGGGTAACCTGTACTACAAGATGCCTATCCCGCCAACTATAATCAATATCAATCATTGCCAACACAATTAAGAATATAAAACAGAAGTCAAATCCACACATAAGTAATATAGTCAAAAAGAAAGTACATCAAATAAAAGAAGCATCAACAAGATTCTATCACATCAGAGTACATGAACAAAATGAGTCTCTCTAACTCGCATCAGTCACTAACGGTAGCGATGGCACCGTCACTTCAGGCCATGTCGTCCTGGCCTGGCTACCCTACTGCGTAACCTGTTGCTACTCTGTCTACGGGGTTCCCTCCTAAAAAGAAAGATGTAGCAACCGTTAGTCATAAAGACAAAGTGGCTTCACATCCGCTCCCCCGACGACTCCTCGGCACCAGGAAGAGAAAAGGACAAGGTACAATATATATAAATGAGCAGTAGTACAAATAGGTGGTATAAGATTGAGCAACATTAGAAATACAATAAATGGGTAAACAATCTACTCTACCAATTCTACCATCAATAATAGTATAAAGATATAGAACTACGACTGAATGTAACTCGACTTATATGAATGTCATACATACATATAAGTTGAGGATCGGCTCAACAGTAAAGTAACTCATCGTATATGAGTACCCATACAAACTTATGTGATAAGGATCTTGTATATGAAATGTAATGTAATGATATGAATGCAGTCCAATGACTCGCCCATGATCACACACATGCAACTGCTATGTCGACACAGACTTGTAGTTCCCACTTTTCGAGCAGGTAGCTGACCTCTCAGGCATCAACTGTCATGGCCAAATGGTGACAGTGGAGCGAGCTTCTCCACTACTAGGCGGGCATCCACAATACCAAGCCTAGGCATCCGTATGCCTCAACGCTAAGAATACAACAGCGGAGCTCACTTGCGTACTACGACTCAGAAGGGGTCTCGGGTAGATGTGCACCGAGAGCCCAGCCCAACTAGCCTATCTTCGTGGCAAGGAAGGTGCCTCTGTAAACAAATCACCGAAGGACCAAGACCAACCGTCCACTAGCACGGAGCGTCCCTCGGGAAGTAAGCATCGTGAATCAAAGCCCAACCGTGCAAGTCTATCAGTCAACTCCCGTTGGTGTGATGAATGGAGAGCTCGTAGACCTACCACACTATCCTTAACCTAGGATTATGACACCGCATGCCAACTCACACTGCATGCAATTTAACATGTAAGGGCTCCACTTTGAGCCCTTTTTATTTAATCACATCTCATGCTCAACATCACGAAAGGGCTCCACACAGAGTTCCTTATCAGCATGTCATTTTAATGCGGCAACACCCCCACACTTCCATCCCTTCCACATGTCCTTCACATCAATATAATGGTACTTCACATATTCATCAACCATTTGGTTATCATAATTATATATAGACTATGGCCACTTAACTTTAACATCAACATGATACAATCTTTTTACCAAGTTCAAACCATTCGTGCACACATGGATCTATCTACTAAATGCCAACAACCATTTGTTCATAGCAATCACTACCAACTATGTACAACAAACTTCAAGCCAAACTTGTCATTAATCAACGTATTACCATTGTCAAGTACGTTCTATTGGTTCACATATTTAAACCATTTTTACCATCCCAACTCGTCAACCCATTCGTTAACTATCCTCCACCAAATCGACTCGTTCAGTTACACATCACTACACCATTTGTTCATTAAGGATATCCAATAAATGCCATTAACATTATTTTATCACAATTACTTATAGAATAATTGTACCAAAATGTTAACATTATTGTACTATAGTCTCTACTTATAAAATCCAAAGCCGATTCAACACAAACCCGAGAATTATATGTGAAAAAAGATTACTGTAAAGCAATTCTGATCGGCGATTCCTCAGGATACAAGAATCCGTTGAAGGCATGTAACCCCTCGTTGGAAAGGTATTTCTAAGGGCTACGACTTTCCTGTTTAGTTGAAAGCCCGGATCTGGCAACATCATGTCCGAAAATAGCCACGAATATTGCTACATGCAGTAAATAGATTTCTGCATGCATCTTAAAGCGAGACGACCAGCTTCGGTTCGTCTTCCTCCTCCAACCAGAATTCCCAAATTACATCCAGAATTCCTCCTCCCTTTTTCACCCTCAAAAAGGCCAACTTTCTTCATGAAACCAAGTCCGCATCTTCACATAGAAGGGAGGAGTGGTCAAAGACATCTTATCTCCAGGACACAAGTCCTAGCATGGCCTTCTCCTAGGAAGCTTCTTCTCATGAATCAAGACTCCTTTGAGTTGATATCTCTCATAGGGATAACTATAGATCTAGAACCAAGGGAGCGGGTAGGAAGCTTACCTCATTTCTGATGGTTTCGAGATTTCCGGTCATGGATCTTGTCACTATTCTTTGCGGCATCTTCTTCTCTTTCGTTGGTGTTCGTTCTTCACGGGAAAGAGAAAGGAAAGACTTACTCTAGAAAATCCTACTCTGGCGATCTTGTCGTTCCTTCCACTTCTGTCAGGGTTGCACAGTAAATGCTCGGCAAAATGGCGAAGTGGATTCAAGGGTTTTTCGTAAATGTCCGTTTATAAGAGGAGTTAGAGTTGAACCGCTTTGCCATGTGTCATGTGTTATTGGATCGCCTATTAATATATCAATTATGTCCTTTTGAAAAGATGCATCTAATTTAAGTCCTCTGGCATCAATTCCGAAAATTCCAGTTCAGGCCATTGATATGAAGCATCAAATAAGGCTGAAAATTTGCCTAAGGCAAAAAGCGTTGAGTCCAGTCAACACTCTGGAAGCCTACAGACTCCAGAACAACTTAAAGTTAAACGCATTGAGTGGCGTCGAGTGCACTCAATGCACTCGATGCCTTTTGGCAAATTGCGTCGAGTGTAGTCAGCGTACTTGATGCGAATCCTCCCAGAAATGTTTTTAAGTCAAATGGCATTCGACGAATTTTAGTCTGAGCTCAACAAAGCAGCGCTCGACGAATTTGGCCGTTCGACGAATTTACCTGAGTTCGACGAATCAGCGCTTGATGAATTTGGCCATCGAGGAATTTACCTTAGTTCGACAAATTAGTGCTCGACGAATTTGGGCATTCGATGAATTAACCTGAGTTTGGAGAATCAGTGCTCGACGAATTTGGGCGTTCGACAAATTTACCTGAGTTTGACGAATTAGCGCTTGACGAATTTGGCCTTCGATGAATTTTCCTGAGTTCGACGAATCTGTTCTCGACGAATTACCCTTATCCTATTGCATTGAGTGGTGTTATGTCTACTCAACGCACTCAACGCCCCGAGCCAGAATATTTCTCTAAGTTAATTGGCATTGAGTGCACTCAACGCACTCCATGCCAATCAGTCCATGGCGTTGAGTGCACTCAACACACTCAACATCCTGAGCCATAAATCTACCAAAGTATATTGGCATTGAGTGCACTCAATGCACTCAACGCCAATCAGTCCATGACATTTAGTGCACTCGACACACTCAACGCCGCGATCCCAAATATTTTCTAAGTAAATTCCAGATCTAATCGTCGAGTCCGGTCGACTCACTCAATGCTTCTCGAACCTGAGCCAATTCTCTTGGCTCAAAACACGTGTGAGGGGCCTAGCACAAAATGGGATGTTACAGACAGCTAGTGAGAGCATGACTACAGGTCTACTCGGGGACGAGTATGCCTTCCAACTCTGCCAGCTATTGAGATCCTGAGCAGCGGGATCCTCTTGGGGTATTCCCTTACCCCCCAAGAAAAACTACGGCCCTGCTAGCTAGTGAGAGCCTGACAGTGGGTCTACTCGGGGCCGAGTGCGTCTTCCAGCCCTGCTAGCTAATGAGAGCCTAAGCAGTGGGATCCTCTTGGTGTCTTGCAAACTACCAAACTTTTTCTCTGGCCACCGAGCGAGCCTTTAGCCCTGCCATCTTGATGGGAGCCTAGACAGTAGGTCTACTCGGTGCCATCAAAACCAAAAATACACCATACCCTGCAAAGAAATAATTCTTAGAGTAACATATTACAATTTTATAGACAAGTTGACCCATCCTATGGGTAGAAGCATTTTCGATTGTATCCACTCCATGCTTGACTCAAGGGTACCCCTTCCACATTCTGGAGGTTATATCCTCCTGATCCCAGGGCATTTTCTACAATGTAAGGCCCTTCCCAATTGGGGTTGAGCTTACCCACGTTCGCAGACCTCCCCACGACGTCGACTTTCTTCAGGACTAGATCTCCTTCCCTAAAATACTTGATCCTTACGTGTTTATCAAAATAGCTGCCCATTTGCCTCTTGACTTCCTCCTGCATGATTGCAGCTACGTCGCGAAGTTCTTCCACTATATCTAGTGAGATCCGCAACTCTCCCTCATTCTCTTCTCTCCATGTCTCGTCTCCTTTGCTTGATATCGTAACTCGTGGGGATCGAACCTCAAACTCCACGGGCAGGACCGCCTCAGAACCATGTGAAAGCTTGAAAGGGGTCTCTCCAATGGCTGTGTTTGGGGTCGTCTACAAAGCCCACAAAATCAAGGGGAGTTGCTCCACCTAGCTCCCCCTCAAGTTCTCCACCTTCATTTTGAGCAAATTTACAATGATTTTGTTTGCAAACTTCACCTGCCGTTTCTCCTTGGGTGGTGGATGGAGGCAAACCTGAGGTCGATTTCCAGGTAGGTGCAGAAGCTGATGAACTCCTCACTGGCAAACTGCATCACTTTGTCTGTGACAATGGCCCGAGGCAACCCGTGGCTACAGATGATCTCTCCCCTAACGAATTTCCTGATGACTTGGGAGGTCACCTTGGCCAACTCCTTGACCTCTATCCACTTTGAAAAGTAGTCAATCATAACCGAGAGGAACCTTCTCTGCCCGCTTACCAGAGAAAATGGCCCGACTAAATCCATTCCCCAGATGGCGAAAGGACATGGCGTCGTGATGCTTCAGAGCCTTTGAGCAGGCAAGTGTTGCAGGGGGCGTATAGTTGGCAATTTTGGCTCCTCCTTACAAACTACGCCACATCCTTACTCAGGGATGGCCAGAAGTACCCCTGCATAACCACCCTTTCCTCCAAAGTTCTTCCCCCAAGTGACTGCCACACTCACCCGAGTGCACTTCCTCCAGAATCATTAGGATCTCTTCCTCCGTTACACATCGCGCCAAGAGTCCTAACAACATCTTCTGATGTAACCCTCCTTCATGCATGAGATAGTGTGCTGCTTTTTGCCTAAAGCCTTTTGCATCCTTGGTTACTTCGGGGGGGGGGGGGGGGGGGGGCGGGAGTGCTACCCGTAGTGAAGAAGGCTATGAAGGGATCCACCCATGAGGGCGCCGATCCACTTCCATCAACTCCCCCTCATCGATCGCTGGATGAAACAACTCAGTCAAGGTTCCCCTGACCTGGGGTCCAAAGTTGGCCAACCGATCAGCCGCTTCCTTCTTCTCCCTGGGTATATGCTGGATTGAGATTGTTCGGAACCCACCAACAATCACCCTCACCTTGGTCAACTGCTTCACGAGGGTGGGCTCCCAGGCTTCGTATTCACCTCTAATCTGTGATTCTACCACTAACGAAGTCTGTAATAACTTCTACGTCATGAATCTCGAGTTCCTTGGCCAACCGCAACACGGATATGATAGATTCATACTCTGCTTGATTGTTTGTGATTGGGAAGTAAAGCATCACCACTTGCTCTATGGTGACCCCTTGAGGACTTACAAATACTATGCCTCCCCTTATGGAATGTTTCCTTGAGGCTCCGTCAACAAACATCTTCCATGCCTCCCGCAATAGTGGCTTCTCTCCCTCCACCTCTACGACGTAGTCAGCAAAGAAGTTAGTCACTACTTGTGCCCTTATGGAGAGCCTTGGAATAAAAGAGATGTCAAATTCACTGAGCTCAATGGACCACTTGGCCAATTATCCCGAGTGCTCCACCCATTCGAAAATCATGCGCAAGGGATGTTCCGTCACCACCTTGATCGAATGGGCTTGTAAATGTGGCCTAAGCTTCCTATCTGAGATGATCACGGAGAAAGCCATCTTCTCCAGGATGGGGTAGCGGAGCTCTGCCTTCTTCAATATCCTGCTAACATAATAGATTGGCAGATGTTTCTTACCTTCTTCACTTGCCAATATAGAACTCATGGCCTCTGCCCCTACCCCAAGATACAAAGCTAGGTCCTCCCCCTCCTTTGGACTTTGAAGGAGTGGCGCTTGGGAGAGTTGATCCGTCAATGACATGAAGGCCTCCTCACATTCCTTTGTCCATTCGAACTTTTGATTTCCCCGAAGCACCTTAAAGAACGGTGAACACTTCTCTCCAGCTCACGAGAGAAATCAACTCAACCTGGCGAGTTTTCCTGTCAAATGCTGAACCTATTTGGCATTGTGTCGTGATTCCAACTCCAAGATGGCCTTCACCTTATCCAGGTTAGGTTCTACCCCCGCTGGGGTCAAAAGATGCCAAAAGAACTTGCCTCGGTTTGCCCCGAAGATACACTTCTAGGGGTTTAGCCTCATCTTAAACATCTGCATGGTTGCGAATGTCTCCTCTACGTTGAGTAGGTGTGAAGCCACATCCCCACACTTTACCATGAGATCGTCAACATAGACCTCCAGGTTCCTACCCCTCGGATTTTTGAACACCCAATCCATCATATGCTGGTAGGTATCCTCTACATTATTTAGCCCGAAGGGCATCAATTTGTAACGGAAGCATCCCTCCCTTATGATGAAGGAGACATCCTTGACATTGCGGGGATGCATTCGAATCTGATTGTAATCTGAAAAGCATCCAAGAAACTCATAATAGAAAAATCGACGGTTGAATCAACCAGCGCATTGATCCAAGGTAGTGGGTAGCAATCTTTAGGTCATGATTTATTTAGCAAGGAAGAATCTATACACATACTCCACCTCCCATCCCCCATTTTTATCATTACCACGTTGGAGACCCAGCCTGTATAGTGGATCTCCGAGATAAAACCTGCATCGAGATGCTTCTTGACCTCCTCACGGATGGGTTCCTCTAGCTTGGTTGAAAGAATGGGGATAGATCTTAACTTTGCACTAGTTAGAGTTATATGTTCAAAACAAATAGTAAGCACAACACAAAAATAAAGAAAGAGAGCAAGCTACACAGAATACACAAGGATTATAGTGGTTCCCCCTAACTGGATACATCCATTCTTCTACCACCTTGGTAGGAATCCACTAGCAGGTTTTGATTAGGTGACTGCCACGACAAGATCTATTTACAGGGAGATCTCGCAACCCTTTAGACTTTTGATTATGTGCCCAAAAACTAAGAGTTTACTTTTGAAGGGAGTAAAAACCCTGTACACAGGAAATGGAAAGGAAGTGATGTTGTCTTCTCTGTCTCAAATCACTGAGAGAAGACTTTAGTGGATTTGATGATGTCAAAGCTCCCCCTGAAATTTTTAATGGTTTAGAAAATAAGGAAGCATTGCTTCAGGGTATAGTCCTTCAGATTGATGCTGATCTCCAGCAAGCTTTTTCGACTGATATGAATGTGTGTCTCTTGAAAGCTTGGAGCAGATGGAGAACTCTATGAATATGTTGATTAATGCAGATTTGCTCCTTCTCTGTGAAAGGAAAGCCTTCACTGTGTCTCTATTCTTTGTTCTTCCTTGTTATTCTCTTCTATCGAATTCAAACATTTGAATTCATTTATCTTGATAATGGATGAAGCATTCCCGAGAGTAGAAGATGCTTTGGGAATTAATCCTAAATTAACTTCTGAAATGACCCACGTTTAATATTGCCTTCAAACAGTTATTTCCATTAGCATTAAATGTCTTGGGCTTTAATTAATTGTAATTAATCTGCCAACTGTAAAAAAATAGGCCTGGAATTACTACACATATTTTGTAGACCGGAGCTCGCAAATCATCGAGCTCAGCTTCCATTTCATCGAGCTGGGAATCTGTCTTGAGTTCAGCATTCGTCAACCTGAGCTTGGAGTTCGTCGAGCTCAGCTAGATTTAGTCAAGCCAAGCTTTTTGCTTGAGATCAGAGTTCATCGACCTGAACTTAGAGAAGGAATTCTAAGATCGTCGACCTGAGTTTGACGTTCGTCGAACTGGGTTCCTGACTTTGTCACAACTGCATTTCTTGGAATTCTTTCACTAATTCTGGATAGTCCTTCAGTGGCAAATTTGGAAATAAACCTATGACCCATGACTAAATATTTTGGGTCAGTCTAAGCAATCCTAATAGTGATCCTTGCCCAAATTAGAACTAGGGTTCCAACAATCTCCCCCTATTTGGGTGAGGACACTATTTACACAAAAATAAATAAAATACAAAGCAAAATAATCTGCCTTAATTATAAATCTTTCAGTAGATGTACTAGGGTGCTTTGAGAAATAAAATATTACACCAAATCTTTTAGAGCATAATTAAAAAAAACTAAGGAGCAGTTGCAAAAGAATCTTTTAAGGTTGTCAGTTGCCCTTTTGCTTATCTTCAACTGAGCCTATTTCAGTATATCTGAATTCATTTTCATTTTTTATATATTTTTTGAATGATTGAACTATTGACTGTTGTAACCTCTTAAGCGATTTCCCCTTTATCAATCTCCCTCTACTGTAGTAGCCTTCTAAACACTCTCCCCCTATACAGCTACTACTGTAACCTATATATTGACTGAGACTATAGCTTTTGGTTACTATCATATACCACTGTTCCTCTGTGGTACGATATATCATTTCCTGGAAGAAGAGGTTAGGAGTTCTAGACCCAGATTACCTTGGGTCCTTGTTCTTTTTTATAATAATTAGAAATAAAAGAACACTCAGGTTGGTTTTTATAACCAAGTGGATAATATTTCCTAGAAAGAATGAACCACTGGGTAAAAGGATTTCTAATATTTTGTGTTTGATTATAATTCTGAAAAGAATAAAAATTTCTGTTATGAAATTTTGAGTTCGATGAATTAAGGTAATTTCGTCGAGCTAAGTTCGACAAATGGTAGTGGTTTCGTCGATCTCTGCTCAGAGAATAATATAAATTATTTTTCTGTTCCACTTTCGTTGACCTCTTTTCGATGAATCATATTTTTTTCGTCGAGCATAAACTCCTAACTAGTTAAGATCAAAATCTCTGTTCATAGTTCGTCGATCTCTGTTCAACGAATAGTGTTGTATTCGTCGAGCTTGGTTCGATGAATTATTTTGAACAAAAAATTTTCGAAGATTTTTAGTTTGATTTGGTAAAACTTCTGTTATTTTGTCTAAATCTATTAATTTTTCTTTGGCTTTAACTGATTCTAATTAGGCTATTTATTCAGAAGTATTTTTTAAATCTTCTTTGAGTTTTATATTTTCAGAAGATAAATTATTTACCTTCTCTCTGAGAAGTTTTATTCCTTCTCAGATTGAATTAAATCCTTACATAGGATTTTCATATCTTCTTTAAAATGTTCTGAAGAGAAATCAAAGGAAGAGATTACTTGATCTTCTGATTCACATTCTGATTCTTTATCAGAGTTTGATTCTTCAGCAAAGTTGCTGCAAGAGGCATTTATTGTCATTAGGCAAAGTTCTCTTGCTCTTGACTCTTCTTCATCTTCAGTTTACTGGATGAAGCTTCAGAGTCACCCCAGGTTCCAGCTTCAAGGTTTCTTTCTTTAGCTAATCCAGAAACCATTGATGTGAGGGAGTCCCACATATCTTTTGCAGATGAACATTCAATAATTTCCTGAAAAATATCATCAAACATTGATTGTGCAAGAATGTTCATTGCTTGTGCATCAGCAGTCTTTAGCCTTTTCTGGGCATCTGTCCATTGAGATGATGGAACAACATTGATGATTGTTGTTTCCACTGATTGATAAGGACCTGTCAAATGGAATTGTAGATGGCTTCATCAATAGAGTTCATAAAAACCCTAATCATTGTCTTCCATAGTGCAAACTTATCTAGATTTCACATGGGAGGTCTGGTGCTTGAAAACTCTTCATTATGTGCCATGAAAAACTCTTAAGAAATATAAGATCTATCAGATCGTTTTGGTTCAGGTGTTAGTCTGTACAACCAAAAAAACTACTCTGATACCAATTGAAAGAATGGGGATAGATCTTAACTTTGCACTAGTTAGAGTTATATTTTCAAAAAATAGTAAGCACAACATCAAAATAAAGAAAGAGAGAAAGCCACATAGAAGACACAAGGATTATAGTGGTTCCCCCAAACTGGGTACATCCACTTTTCTATCACCCTGGTAGGAATCCACAAGCAGGTTTTGATCAAGTGACTGCCACCACAAGATCTATTTACAGGGAGATCTCACAACCCTTTAGGCTTTTGATCAGGTTCCCAAAAACCAAGAGTTTACTTTTGAAGGGAGTAAAAAAACCATATACATAAGAAAGGGAAAAGAAGTAATGTTGTCTTCTCTGTCTCAAATCACTGAGAGAAGACTTTAGTGGATTGATGATGTCAAAGCTCCCCCTGAAATGTTGAATGGTTCAGAAAAGAAGGATGTTTTGCTTCAGGATGTAGGCCTTCAGATTGATGCTGATCTCCAACAATCTTTTTAGACTGATATGAATGTGTGTCTCTTGAAAGCTTGGAGTAGATGGAGAACTCTGTGAATATGTTGATTGATGCAGAGTTCCTCCTTGTCTGTGAAAGGAAATCCTTCACTGTGTCTCTGTACTCTGTTCTTATTTGTTATTCTTTTCTGTCGAATTCAAACATTTGAATTCATTTATCTTGATAATGGATGAAGCATTCCCAAGAGTAGAAGATGCCTTGGGAATTAATCCTGAATTAACTTCTGAAACAGCCCACGTTTAATGTTGCCTTGGAACGGTTATTTCCATTAGAATTAAATGTCATGGGCTTTAATTAACTGTAATTAATCCTTAAGTTAATGTGCCAACTGTAAATAAATAGGCCTGGAATTACTGCACATATTTCGTCGGCCGGAGCTCGCAGATCGTCGAGCTCAGCTTCCATTTCATCGAGCTGGGAATCTGTCTTGAGTTCAGCGATCGTCGACCTGAGCTTGGAGTTCATCGAGCTCAGCTGGATTTCGCCGAGACAAGCTTCTTACTTGAGATCAGAGTTCGTCGACCTGAACTCAGGCAAGGAATTCTGAGAACGTTGACCTGAGTTCGGCATTCGTCAAACTGAGTTCCTGACTTTGTCACAACTACATTTCTTGGAATTCTTTCACTAATTCTGGATAGTCCTTCTAAGGCAAAAATGGAAATAAACCTATTACCCATGAATATACATTTTGGGTCAATATAATCAATCCTAATAGTGATCCTTGCCCAAATAAGAACTAGGGTTCCAACATTGGTGGCGACGGTCCTCATCTTTTGGTGTATGGGACTCGTCTTGGGGTCCAAGTTTAGGAGTTGGCACGCCACATCCACATCGATGTCGACATGGTTGTCGCGCTCTAGGCTAAGATGTCGACGTTCTCATGGATGCACTCCTGCATCCTCGCTTGGTCTTCAGGGCCAAGCCGCCGGTGATCTGTACCCTCTTCGCCTTACCCGCCTTCGTGAAGACCACCATCTCCAGGACTTCCTCTGCCGGCTCCAGTTGATACTGATCCTTGAAAATTCTCTCCTACTCCACCTGCCTTAACTCCTCCTCCCCTCCCACTTCCTCAACCTCCATCTCCTACAACAGGCACTCCCTCGATAACTCCAATTCTCCACCCCTCTCGGCCTCACCCCAGCTTCTCCTTCCCATGCCCCTCCTCTGCGGTCTTCTCTCCAGCCTCACCCAGGCTCACTCCTTCTTCCTCCAAAACCTCCTCTGCAGCCTTCTCTCTAGCCTCACCCAGTCTCACCTCTCCCTCCTCTACAGCCTCCTCCTGCATCGCCATCTCCTTCTCCAGCCCCTCTGCCCCTGCCATCCAGGAATTGGTGTTGACATCAGCCACATAGCACTGTCTCGCCACCTTCGGGTCCCTGCTGATCCGGACCTACACTCCTCCACTACTGAACATGAGAAAATGGTGAAACGAGAAGGGGACGCAACAGAAGACACTGATGAGAGGGTGCCCAAAGATTGCATTGTAGGTACTTGGAGCGTCAACGATGATGAACTGACAGTTCCTCGACACCCCCTGCCCAACGTCACATGCAGTCCCACCCCTCCTTTAACTTCCTTTTTCTCTCTCTAGAACCCAAACAATGGCCCATCCACGGTTAGAACCCTCCGGGCCTCTACGTTCATCTCATCAAAAGCTTTCTTGAAGATCACATTCACGAAGATCCCATTGTCTACCAGAATCCTGGAGACCGTGAAATTATCTACTACCGTCTGGATCACCAAGGAATCACACAATGGATCTTCATAGTCGGGCATGTCTCTCAGTAAGAAAGTGAATTTTTCCTCCTGGGGGGAGTCTGGGAGGTCGAGGCGACGCTCCTCCGGTACATGGTTTTGAAGATCTCCTTACGGGTGGCCTCTATCCCTACTCCCCTGTGGATCTCCCTGATCCCTCCTCGGGCCCCCACATCTACCCGGTCCTCGCACCTATCTTCTCATCCTCCTGGCTGAACTTCCTCAATCCACACGTGTGGTTGCTACTGAACTTGCCCCATGGCCCCTCTCATCTCCAAAAACTCCGGGAGGGTGGCCGTTATGTGGACCTCCTCCCGATGGAAGTCACAAAAGGGCAACGCCACCATACCATCTCTTCTCTACGCTCCTTCTCGAGCTCCTTCCTCCTCTTCCCCTGATGATCTCTATAGCCTCCTACCGTGACAGGATGGGGGCCCTCTGCCCTGCCTCCATGCCGGCCGATTAAACCTCATTTGCTTGCGGAAGTTATCCTTTCCTTGAAAACCACTAACCTACCCCTGAGGGTGACCTTCCTGGGGCCTCCAACCTAACCTGTTGTTCGACTCACGCTGCCCCCAACCTTGGTAATTCCTCTGTGTAACTCCTCGAAACTCAAAAGAGCGATGGGGGACATTTTTGGCCAGTTTTGGGTTCTGGCAGGGAGCACACAGCCTGAGACACGGGCATGTCTCGGGACGTGTCGAGCCCATGTCGACACTCAGCACGTGAAGTCGACGTTTTGCGCCCGACGAAGTGTCGAGACATGGCACACAGCCTGCGACACGGGCATGTCGCAGGGCGTGTCAACCTGTGTCGACACTCGTCCCGGGGAGTCGACGAATTTTGCTCGACGATGTGTCGAGACAAGGCACACGGCCTCGGACACGGGCGTGTCCAAGGACGTGTCGTGAGGTCGACGAACTTCGCTCGATGAAGTGTCGAGTGTCGAGACCGTGAACACAGCCTGCAGCCCAGGCATGTTCGAGTGGACACGGGTTAGGACATGGGCGTATCCAAGAACCCGTATTGTTCTCGGGTTGTTTTCGGGATAAATCGATGGGCGCACACGGCCGACCACACGGCCGTGTCAGTTGGAACACAGGTGTGTCAGGTCGAACACGGGCGTGTTCGATGCCGTGTGTTGTTCCAAGCGCGTTGATTTTGACGGCGAATGAGGGACACGGCCCTGGACACGGGCGTGTGCCAGGCCGTGTTCGGTCCAGATTGTACTTTTCAGGCCCGAATCAAGCCGTTCGTTTCTTTAATCTGAGATCCAACGGCCAGGGGTTGTCCCTGATGGCATATACACGGGATTGGACCCTTGTGAAAGAAATTGTACCTAAACACCTATTGGGGGGTGAATAAGTGACCTTAATCTTTTTAAAATTTTAGGCAGATTTAATCAGAGATATCACAGAACATAAATCAGCAACCACAGAATCATACACACACAGAGTACACACAGTTTTATAGTGGTTCCCCATGGTCTGGGTACATCCACTTTCCCCCTTCACCTATCTAGTAGTGTACTAGATTCGGCCAAACTCCTCCACTATTCCTCAGATCCTCAGATCTTACACTCAGAACCCCAAACAGGTTCCTACAACTCAGAGTGATCCCACTCCTACAACTTAGGCTCAACAGCCCTACCACTCAGTCTTTACAAAGACCTACACTCAGCCACAAGGCCTACACTCAGAGAAATGAATCTCCTACACTCAGCCACACAGGCCCTACCACTCAGCCTTTATAATTTCAGGCTTACAAATCAGATCCCTAAGGATCCTACAAGAAATTAAAATTACAATGTATATAACCTCAACTCAAAATAAGAGAGTAGAGTTGACAGGTTTCTTGATGAGTTCTTGGATGAACTCTGCTGAGATCAACCTCCCTTGGCTTCCTTCAAAGCTTCTTGAATGTAGAACACAGTAGGGTTGATACTCTATGCAGCTGATCTTCAATCATTTCTAACTTAAGAATCAGATCTCAATCTGAAACTTGTCTTCACAGCCTGGTTCAATAGCTGTCTTTTTGGAAGGAGCTCTCTCTCTCTAACTTTTTAGATCTTCTGATCACTTCAATTGATTGTTGTTAATCTCTCTTCAATCGTCTTCTTCTGTTGACAGAATAAGCCTATATATAAGCCTTCTTCATGGTGACCGGCTGATCCGGTTCCTAACAGCTTGCTGACATCTCTGACAGTTGTAGTAAACCGGCTGGAATGGCAGCTGTCAAGTCATCCAGTCACTTCTTGAATTTTCTGTAAGTATCTGAAATTGTCGAGATAGTCAGTCTTTAAGTGTCGACACTGATAGACTAAGTGTCGACACAAGTTGACTAATTGTCGACACTAGCCTTCAAAGTGTCGACACAACTTCTTGTGTTGTAGAATCTTCTTCTCGACATTGCTTCTTCAACATGTGTCGACACTGATATTGTGTGTCGACACAACTCCTTGTTCTTTAGTACTTAGTTGAATTCTTGTAAGTGTCGGCACAACTCCTTTGTGTCGACACATCTTCTTGTGTTGAGACTCGCTGAGTGTCGACATATTTCTTAGTGTCGACACATGCCTTCTGTGTTGATACTTGCTGAGTGTCGACACTTCTCCTTGTGTCGACACATTCTTCTTGTGTTGAGACTTTGGCTGAGTGTCGACACATCTCCTTTGTGTCGACACTTGTACTTAGAATTTGTTGAAATTTGCTGAGTGTCAACACAGCCTCCTAGTGTCGACACTTTCTTCATGTGTTGAGACTTTTGCTGTCTGTTGACATATTCTTCATTATGTCGACACTTGTACTTAAACTCTGTTGAATTTTCTGAGTGTCGACACTGCCTCCAAGTGTCGACACTTTCTGATGTCGACAAAGTTCCCCTGGGTGTCGACACTGCTTCTAAGTGTCGACACATCTTCTCTGGACATTTCTTCATTGAGTGTCGACACAGCCTGTATGTGTCGACACTTTCCTTCTGGTGTCGACTCTGCATCCCTGGTGTCGACACAATTACTCCAAGTGTCTACACTGCTTCTCTGGGTGTCGACACAAGTCTTCTTAAGTGTCGACACTTTTCTTCAGGGTGTCGACACATGGACTTAGAATCTTTTCAGCTTTCCCTGCAAATACTTAACCTGCACAACTAAACTCAAAGCACATCAAATACATTTTGATGTATATCATTGAGTAGGGTGAGGGTTCTTCAAATTAGGTACATTTATTCAATGTACCCAACAATCTCCCCCTATTTGGAGAAGTCATAACCCTTAGTCAATGATATACACCATACATAACAAATTTACAGTATAATGTAAAACAACATTAAATGACAAGGTAATTACATAAACATGTATAAACAAAGCATGTATACACAAATTTCTCAGAACATTAATGTAATAGATTTAACATATATCACATTGTTCTAACAACTTCAACATATTCAATATTCAAAAGTTTACAGAGAGTTTAAAATCAAATGATTACAACTGTAAACTAAAGAAAAATTCTATCACATTGCTGCTCAGGCTCCTTGATCACTATGCCCTTTCCAGATTGTATCTTTGCTTGTACTGGGGCTTCGGCATCTTCAGCAGTAGCAGGCTTCTTTCCTTTAAGATCCTTGTTTTTCAGCTCTTCAGCCTTGATCTTTTGTCTTTCAAAGTAATGATAAGGCTTTGGAAAGTACTTGCTAGGCTCCTGTGCAGTAGGAGGTAGCTTTCCCATCTTAGCCTTTCTTTTATATTGCACAATTGCCTATTGCCTACTCTCATGCTTCCTCCACTCCAGTTCAGAATACCACTTGTTTCTATCCTGAATATTGTCCTTGGCAGCCTTCCATGCAGTCAAAATAATATTCCTGGAAGTGGGGCTCTATTGTTCAAAGTCAGGCCTCAATTCAGCTTGCTCCCTGAATATCTTCTTAGACAATTGAGCTTCTTATTCTTTCTGCAAAGCCTCTTGTTCTTTCAGTATAGCCTCTAGCACTGGCTTAACTACTTTCTCTATGATGACATTTTGCTTTCCTTGAGGAGGACTATACATTGACTGTATATCTTGATGTATCATATCAAAGTCTAGTGGAGGATATATTACTTAAGATACTTCAGCCTGTTCCCCTCCAAGATATGCAGGATTAATCCCAGACTCTGCAACATTGTCATCATCACATAATGGAGGATATCCAAGGGTGGCTCTGATGGAATTGGAAATCCACTTTGCATGATCCGAGCTGGCTTTGACTAACACCCTCTCCCCCTTTATGACTTCTCTTTCAATATGATCCCTCAGATCATCTTTCTGAAATCGTATTTGTGCATTTAGATAATTTACTCCATCCTTGTATAAAGGTTTGAACTTCTGAAGTTGTTCAGTTATTGCCTTCTTAGAGTCTTCAAGAACAGTCTTAAAAGCAGTGATGTGCTCTTGGAACTTCTTATCAAACTCTTCCTGGGCAGTAGTCCTTGCTGTACCTTGAGCAGCAGCCAGATTCTGCATCTCAGTGACTATCACATTGTGTGATTCAGTCAAATTGTCATTCATCCTTATCTGGTTCTCCAGTACATAGCCTTGCTTCACTGCAATATCATCCACTTGAGTTTTGATCTTTTCCTGATGAGTTGCTAGATAGACTACTGCATTTCATCCCTTATGAAAGCAGTCAGTCATCTCTTTCTTATTTAGATTCATTTCAAATCTAATTGACTTAATATCTTGTGCAAGATCAAACTGCAGAGACTTATGTCCTTCATCCATATAAGATTGCAAAGCCTGTCTTTGCTCATCCATCTTTATCTGCAATGCCACCATCAGAGAACTGTAATCTGTAGATGGAGCTGGCTGTGGTGCAAGCTGTGGTGCTATGGTTTGTAAAGCCTTTTTGTATGTCTTGCTCCTTCTTTTAAAGACTTGGAATTTCCTCTTCTTGGCTCTTTCAGCCTCTTCATCCTCTGATGCAGATGTGCTATCAATATTCACTCTGTCCTTAGGACTTGGAGGTAACTCCTTCTCAGTCCTTTGTAGCCCTTCAGCATCTTTTGGCACCTCAGTCTCCTTCCTTGCAGTTTCGTTAACAATATTCACATGCTCCCCCTCAATATGGGCCTTCTCCCCCTCAGCAGCAACACTTTTTTTTCTCAAAGTCAGTTTGTAGAAGATCAAGAAACAGTTCTTCTAAAGTAAATTCTTGTTGAGAAGGGGCTGGAGATTCTCTTATCTCATCAACAACTTGATCTGCAACTGATGTGTCCTCCATGACAACATCTTGGGGTTGGCTATGTGTTTGTGTTTACTGATTAACATTAGGTAATGAATCAGATAAAACATCATCCTCAATAGGGAAATCTAAGTTATTAATTTCAGTTATTACCTCAAGTATGGTCTGAGTAGCTTGTTCACTCTCTAGTGGAGATGACTCATCCACCAGTAGAGACTCCCCCTGGATTGAATATTGGTGAATTGTGCTTGCTTGTGGTAGCTCCCCGTGCTTCTCTACATCATCTTGTCTTGCTGGAGATTGTCCTGCATTTCCAGTTTCTTCCTCATCTGGAATGAACACTACATGCTCTTCAGAGCTGCTTGATGATTCTTGAGCCACAGGGGCTGTCTTTTTATTCTTCTTCAGTGGTGTTTCCTTCTCAGGAGTTGGCATTTTCTTGGTCAAAACTCTATCCCACCTAGAGAAGATCCTCAAATCCATTCTCCTCATGTGGTTAATTTTTGAACCTGCAGCTTGGTTCATTACATCTGGAATACTTCCAGCAAGGTATAGACTTAGTATTCTTCCTAGATTTGGCTTCTTCATACTTTCTTTAACCTTATCAAACATAACTGTAGCCCAATCAATATTTAGTTTGAATATTATTCTTGTCATGAGGCTAAACATGTGAGCTGAGATTCTGTCATGGCCTCCAGGCTTGCTCAAGATAACCTTGCCAACTATTTTAGATAAGAATTTGCCTTGCATATTCATTCCCTTCCTATTGAAAACAGATCCTATTTTCAGGTTGGAGTCCAATCCACACCATATTAGTGCTTCTCTAGTCTTTGAAGCAGAAACATCTTCTTCTTCCTTAGTCCTAGGTAGTTGTAGTACCTTTCTCAGACTCTTAGGTGAGACCTTCACCTTTGCCCCATGAACTCTAGACTTTATCTTGAGTCCAGATTCATCTATTGTTGCTCCATTCAGGAATTCCAGGACTTCCTTCTTCCAGATCTTGATCGGCTCTGAAACAAGAAATTCTAACCCAGTCTCAGCTATTAGGGTTATCACGCCTTTGATATCGGGTTCCACGTCATCAAATGCGTGCCGCACCAGTTCATATCCTTCATTCACATTCTCTTCTAGCTTGCGCGCCATTAGGGTTTGAAGAAATTTGAATTGAGAGAAGAGAGGTGTCGACACACAAGTTTGGTCTCGAAACTTTGGTGTGCGTGTCGACAGATAATGACGAAAACCTATTTATACCTTTCTAGAATCAAAGATGAAAGGGCGCGTCAAAATACTCAAATTGTGTCGACACTGTTGAGAAGTGTCGACACTCACTTATAATGTCTCGACAACTATGTGTCGACACAAGTATAGTTGACATAATATATGTGTCGACACTTGTTTATGTGTCTACACCACTTAGCTCGACACTTAGTCGAGACTTTACTTGTCTGATTTTGTAAAAATCTTAAGTATCGACATAGACTTAGATGTGTCGACACCTACACTGCATGTGTCGACACTAATTCTCTGAAGTGTCGACACAAACTTCCTAGATGTGTCGACACCGTTTCTCTGAAGTGTCGACACCAATTCTCTCTCTCGACACAGACAACTCTGTGTGTCGACACTATTTTACTTAGCTAATTTTTAAAAAACTATACTAAGTTTATCATACCTAATTCAATTTTAAACCTATTGAATTTGGTTTCATCTAAAGGCTTAGTATACATGTCAGCTAGCTGATTATCTGTATTAACATACTGTAGTGAAATATCTCCTTTTTTCACATGTTCCCTTAGAAAATGGTATTTTATTTCTATGTGCTTAGTCCTACTATGGGAGACAGGATTGTTTGCAATAGAAATAGCACTAGTAGAATCACAAAATAGAGGTGTTCTACTTACTTGAATACCATAGTCTTCTAGCTGATGTTGTATCCATAGAAGTTGAGCATAACAACTTCCTGCAGCCACATACTCTGATTCTGCTGTGGAGATAGCCACACTTGTTTGTTTCTTGCTACTCCATGATATCAGTCTTCCACCTAGGAATTGACAGGTTCCAGTTATACTTTTCCTATCTTCCTTGCAGCCTGCTAAATCTGCATCTGAATAACCTGTCAGTTCAAAGTCTCCATTCCTAGGGAACCAAAGGCCTAGATAAGGTGTGCCCTTTAGATATCTCAGAATTCTTTTGACTGCTGTCAAATGAGATTCTTTAGGGGAAGCTTGGTATCTAGCACAGACACATGTAGCATACATGATATCTGGTCTAATTGCAGTCAAATACAATAGGGAGCCAACTATCCCTCTATACAAAGTCTCATATACAGGTTTCCTTGCATCATCTTTGCTAAGAGACATACTTGACCCCATAGGAGTTTTCATGGTACTGGATGACTCCATACCATACTTCCTTATCAATTCTAGAGTGAACTTAGACTGGCATATGGATAAACCATTCTCATTCTGTCTAACTTGGAGACCCAAGAAGAACTTAAGTTCCCCCATACTACTCATTTCAAATTGTCCTTGCATAAGTTTTGCAAACTTTCTGCAAAGACTATTTTCAGTAGACCCAAAAATGATGTCATCTACATATATTTGGACTAGAATGATCTTGCCTCTGGATTCTCTAAGGAATAGAGTCTTGTCTATTTTCCCCCTTGTGAATTTATTCTCAATGAGGAAACTAGACAGGGTTTCATACCAAGCCCTAGGGGCTTGTTTTAACCCATACAATGCCTTCCTAAGTCTATAAACATAATTCAATTTAGTTAAATCAACAAAACCTGATGGCTGTTCCACATAGACTTCTTCCTTCAGATTTCCATTCAGAAAAGCTGACTTAACATCCATTTGGTATACTTTAAACCCTTGATAGGTTGCATAGGCCAAGAACATCCTTATTGCCTCCAGTCTGGCTACTGGAGCAAAGGTCTGATCAAAGTCAATACCTTCTTCCTGTCTATATCCTTTTGCAACCAGTCTTGCTTTGTTCTTTATAATCACTCCATGTTCATCCATCTTGTTCCTAAAGATCCACTTAGTTCCAATTATGTTGTGGTCTTTTGGTTTAGGAACAAGCTCCCAGATATTGCATCTTTTAAACTAGTTCAGCTCCTCTTGCATTGCCTCAATCCAATGAGGGTCTAGGATGGCTTCTTCAAATTTCTTTGGCTCTACTTGGGATAGAAAACTGGTGTAGAGTATTAAACTTAGATTTCTGCTCCTTTTTTGTACCCCTTGACTTAGATCACCAATAATTTGATTGGCTGGATGATCTTTTAGATGTCTATTAGCTGGAGGCATCCTGTTTTCAGGTTGTAGTCCTTCAGCTTCTTCAACTTGCTACACTCCTTGGTCTTCTTCTGCATCAGGTGCATCTAGTACTCCCCCTGGACAGCAGCCACTATCATCCACATGCTGACTTGCAGTAGATCCTTCTTCAATAGTGAGCTTGTCCATCTTCTTAGTCACACCTATGGAGCTGCAAATACTTCTAGACAATTCATTGTTAATAAGTCTAGCTTCATCAAATACTACGTGTACTGACTCTTCTACAACTTGAGTAGTCAAGTTGTAGACCCTATAGGCCTTACTATTGTAGCTGTACCCAACAAAGATCCCCTCTTGGGATTTGGCAGCAAACTTGGTTAAGTAAGACTTTCCATTGTTAAGTATATAGCATTTACAACCGAAGATCCTGAAATAGGATAAATTTGGTTTTCTGCCTTTCATAATCTCATAGGGGGTCTTATTGTGCCTCTTGGTGATAGTAGCCCTATTAATTACATGGCATGCAGTGTTCACTGCCTCAACCCAGAAATATTCTGGGAGAGATGTGTCACTTAATAGAGTTCTGCCAGCCTCAATCAAGGTTCTATTTTTCCTTTCAGCAATGCTATTTTGCTGAGTTGTTCTTGGTGAAGAAAATTCCTGAAATATCCCAAACTCTTCACATAGCTTTGTCATGCTATCAGACTGGAATTCAGTACCATGGTCACTTCTTATTTTGACCACTGTACTATCTAACTCATTCTGAATTTGTTTGACAAAACTATAAAAGATACTAGGTGTTTCAGATTTCTGTCTTAGAAAGAACACCCAGGAAAATCTTGAGTAGTCATCTACAACCACAATTGTGTAGACCTTCCTACCTAGGCTGTGAACTGGCAAAGGACCGAAGAGATCCATATGCAAGGGGTATAAGCACCTCACAGCATCTTTGTTTTCAATGCTATTAAAGGTGGATCTAGTCTGCTTGCCCTTTTGACAAGTTGAGCATATCCCATCTTTAATACACTTAACTTGAGGACCATTCCTCACTAACTCTTTGCTAAAGAGTTGGCCAATTGTCTTGTAGTTAAGATGGGCTAGCCTCTTATGCCATTTGACACAATGAGAGACTTTCTCATCAGCTACAAGACACATAGGAGAAATATTGTTCTCACACATAATGTCTAGACAATAGACATTTCTCTTCCTATAACCTGTCAGAATGATCTCTTGATCATTTGACCTCCTGATATGACAACCATCTTTGACAAATGAGATGTCATATCCTAAATCACTCAGCTGACTTATACTAATGAGGTTGTGTTTCAAACCTTTAACATAAGCCACTTGAGTAATTGTTATAAGGTTGCTAGAAATGTTACCAAAACCTTTGATGATTCCTTTTTCAGAACCACCAAAGGTGACTTTAGGACCATCCTTGATTGGTGTGTAGTCCTTTAGCAATCCCCTAGTTCCAGTCATGTGCCTGGAACATCCACTGTCCAAGTACCATATTGGGGCATGGTCACTTGGACTCACCTGCAAAACAGATTAGTTAACCTTAGAACCCAAAGAATTCTTGGGTCCTTGGTGCTGGTTAGTTTGCCTCTTAACAAAACTATCTGTAGCTTTTCTAGCAGGCAGATTGCTACTCACCTTGGCACTAGAATTGTGCCAACAGTCTATGGCAAAGTGGCCTACCTTGCCACAACACCAGCACTCAAATCTGTTGTACCTTTGCTTAGGTACAACCCTGGCTGTATTATCTACAGCAGGCTTGTTCAGTACTGGGGCTTTGCCCTTAGACTTGGACTGTACATTCCTGGCAGGTTTTGTAAACCCTAATCCAGTTTTACCCTTTTGATGTACAAATTCATCTATCAAGGGTAGAACAGACTTTGGTTTAGAATACCTTGCAACTATGTCTCTCTCTTTCTGAAGACTAATCTCCAGATTTCTGATTTGATCATTTTTAAATGTTATAGTCCCCATCTGGATAACAGTTATGTTCTTCAGCCTGGCTATTTCATTTAGTTTTTGATCAATCAACTTATCAAAATCTGTTGCAGCCTCTTTGAGATTAGCAATCTCCTTAGCCTGACTCTTGGTCAAGGATTTACTTTTCTTCAAAGCTTGCAACACTACCCTATATTCATCAATCAACTGATGAATATCTCCTTCAGATTCAGATTCACTAACATCACTTGATGTTGATGAATCTGATTCTGAACCAACACTAAAAACTGAACTTGAAGAACAATTTTGTACATGACTTGGTCCAGACTGATCCTGGATTTTATCTCCTTCTGATAACGCCATCACTCCTTGGCACTGATTGTCCTCTTGCTCATATATTGAGTTCATTAATTGGATGAACTCATCTTCTTCTTCTTCAGTAAACAGTCCAATGTAAGCTTCAGCTTCTGAATCTGATTCTGAAGATGACATATCAGACAGACTTTTGTCCTTCTTTGCAACAAAGGACCTTCCCTTTTTTCCCTTTGATTTGAGTCTTCTTCTTATCAGTTGACTCTTTCCTCTTCTCTGGACAGTCAGCAACAACATGTCCTTGTTTGTTACAACAATAACAAACTATCTTTGAAGATGTAGTTCTACTTGACTTGGGCTTTCTCCTGTCATTCTTTGATGACTTCTGTGAAGTGGATGGATTAGACCTCCACTGTTTCTTCTTAAGAAACTTCTGAAAGTGTCTTGTGAAAGCTGCAAAGTCCTCATCACTCTCAATGCTTTCAGAATTCCTGCTTTCTGAATCATCTGACCCAGTCTCAGCCACTTTTGGAGGTGGAAATGGAGACTTACTTTTATATTTCTTAGTGGCTTCAGTATTGAAATTCATATTTCTTTCTTTATGCTCAACTCTGGTAGTCTTCTCCTCTTCTTTCCTTACCATTAACTGCATCTCATATGATAACAGTTTTCCAAATAATGTTGCAGGAGGAATGTCTGCTAATTTGGTCATTTCCCTTATGGCACAAATCTTAGTATCCCAGTCTTTAGTTAGGGATCTCAAAAACTTATCATTCACCTCATAGTTGCTGAATTCTCTTCCATAGGACATTAACTCATTAACTATCCTATATAATTTCTTGTAACACTCAATTATGCTATCAGACCTTCCTTGTCGGAAGCTCTCATACTCTTGGTTTAATAAAGACTTCTTGTCCTGTCTAAATTCTTCTGAACCCTCCATGTACACTATCAGAGTATCCCACATCTCATTTGATGTTTTACAGTGTATCAAGTTCTGAAATGTAGCATCATCGATTGCACTTACAATGATATTCTGAGCCCTCATGTCCATTGTATCCAGAATAATATCATCCTTGGTCATGTCAGAATAGTCTTTTGGTGTTCTCTGATTTGCATCTAACACAGATACTTTCATTGGCACATATGGCCCTTCTTTGACTGTGATATAGATTCTAGGGTCAGAGGCTTCCATAAATAGTCTAACCCTTTCTTTCCAGATGCCAAAAATCTTCTTTCTGCTAATTGGCAACTTCATGGATCCAAGTTCTTTGTGATTCTCTGTTGAATCCATTTTCTTGATTTTCTTGATTATGCTGAATCTGCCCTTGAATACTAAATCTGCCAACATGATCTTTTACTCAGATAGTTATGTACTTTTTGAGTAACCTCCCTCTGATACCACTTGAAAGAAATTGTACCTAAACACCTAGAGGGGGGGGGGGTGAATATGTGACCTTAATCTTTTTAAACTTTTAGGCAGATTTAATCACAGATATCACAGAACATAAATCAGCAACCATAGAATCATACACACACAGAGTACACACAGTTTTATAGTGGTTCCCCAAGATTTGGGTACATCCACTTTCCCCCTTCACCTATCTAGTAGTGCACTAGATTCGGCCAAACTCCTCCACTATTCCTCAGATCCTCAGATCTTACACTCAGAACCCCAAACAGGTTCCTACAGCTCAGAGTGATCCCACTCCTACAACTCAGGCTCAACAGCACTACCACTCAGTCTTTACAAAGACCTACACTCAGCCACAAGGCCTACACTCAGAGAAATGAATCTCCTACACTCAGGCACACAGGCCCTACCACTCAGCCTTTATAATTTCAGGCTTACAACTCAGATCCCTAAGGATCCTACAAGAAATTAAAATTATAATGTATATAACCTCAACTCAGAATAAGAGAGTAGAGTTGACAGGTTTCTTGATGAGTTCTTTGAAGAACTCTGCTGAGATCAACCTCCCTTGGCTTCCTTCAAAGCTTCTTGAATGTAGAACACAGTAGGGTTGATACTCTATGCAGCTGATCTTCAATCACTGCTAACTTAAGAATCAGATCTCAATCTGAAACTTGCCTTCACAGCCTGGTTCAACAGCTGTCTTCTTGGAAGGATCTCTCTCTCTCCAACTTCTTACATCTTCTGATCACTTCAATTGATTGTTGTTAATCTCTCTTATATCGTCTTCTTCTGTTGACATAATAAGCATATATATAGGCCTTCTTCATGGTGACCGGCTGATCCGGTTCCTAACAGATTTCTGACATCTCTGACAGTTGTAGTAAACCGGCTGGAATGGGAGCTGTCAAGTCATCCAGTCACTTCTTGAATTTTCTGTAAGTATCTGAAAGTGTCGAGACAGTCAGTCTTTGAGTGTCGACACTGATAGAGTAAGTGTCGACACAAGTTGACTAATTGTCGACACTAGCCTTCAAAGTGTTGACACAACTCCTTGTGTTGTAGAATCTGCTTCTCGACACTGCTTCTTCAACATGTGTCGACACTGATATTGTGTGTCGACACAACTCCTTGTTCTTTAGTACTTAGTTGAATTCTTGTAAGTGTCGGCACAACTCCTTTGTGTCGACACATCTTCTTGTGTTGAGACTCGCTGAGGGTCGACACATTTCTTAGTGTCGACACATGCCTTCTGTGTTGATACTTGCTGAGTGTCGACACTTCTCCTTTTGTCGACACATTCTTCTTGTGTTGAGACTTTGGCTGAGTGTCGACACATCTCCTTTGTGTCGACACTTGTACTTAGAATTTGTTGAAATTTGTTGAGTGTCAACACAGCCTCCTAGTGTCGACACTTTCTTCATGTGTTGAGACTTTTGCTGTGTGTCGACACATTCTTCATTATGTCGACACTTGTACTTAAAATCTGTTGAATTTGCTGAGTGTAGACACTGCCTCCAAGTGTCGACACTTTCTGATGTCGACACTGCTTCTAAGTATCGACACAGCTTCTCTGGACATTTCTTCATTGAGTGTCGACACAGCCTGTATGTGTCGACACTTTCCTTCTGGTGTCGACTCTGCATCACTGGTGTCGACACAATTACTCCAAGTGTTGAAACTGCTTCTCTGGGTGTCGACACAAGTCTTCTTAAGTGTCGACACTTTTCTTCGGGGTGTCGACACATGGACTTAGAATCTTTTCAGCTTTCCCTACAAATACTTAACCTGCACAACTAAACTCAAAGCACATCAAATACATTTTGATGTATATCATTGAGTAGGGTGAGGCTTCTTCAAATCAGATACATTTATTCAATGTACCCAACGCCTTGAAATGCTCATTTCTTTTTAGTGGTTATCTTTCTAAAGTATAGACTGAGAGGAGAGCCAATGGAGGAAGAAGAATCTAGATCCGACCATTGGAGGAGCTTCGAAGCTCTAAATCGCGAGCCGACTTCGGATTTACGGAGGCAAAGAGAGTGCGGTGCTTTCCATCCGCTTACTTTTCCATGGCGCCAAAGAGGAGCGCTAGGGTAATGATTCTCTTCTTGAGCGTGTGTAGCTCTCCTTCTTTGCATAGGAAGCCCGCTCTCGCGAGTTTGCGGTGAGTTGGAGGCGTTCCTTCGGGTAGATATGTAAAGTCCCCGTTGTGTAGAGTCCGTAAGCGAGAACAGACATAGGCATGATGTGTGAAGCCTACCCGGACATGTTGGTCTGAATCGGTGATGTGTCATTGCATAAATGCCGGAGAAGACTCCGCGTGATTGGTTGTTTTTCGGGTTTTCTACATGGTAGATTGCAACAGGGAGCCTTGGGGATTAACCATAAGGTGCACCCGAAAAACTGGGCGGATGCGTGATCTTGCCAACTTGTGGTCCTAGGATCCAACTCGTACATAACCGGGTTATGTAATATTGTGCGTTCGATTCACGGGCTTCGGGGAAACTTAACTCGTACCGATGATATTAAAGTCTCGTGGCAAGTGAGCAACGGGTTAAGTGGAACCGTTCCTGCTTTATGCCGATGGCATAGAGGTCTGGTCTTACTGTCGATGATATTAAAGTGTCGTGACATAGGCTGTTGATGACATTACAGTGTCGTAACATCTGCCTAAAAGACCAAATTGCTCACGAGATATTGCCGTCCTGGAGATGGTGGTGAGTTGGCGGCCGATACTGCGATCACCGAGAATGTGCCCTTAGAGCATGGGGCGTGTGGCCATGCATGCCAATGCCTGTAATGCAATGTATTTATACTCTGCTGGATTATGCTAATATAAATGCAGGGAAGGAGCATCGCCGCCCCGAGTTGGGGGAGGAATCGTTATAATTTCGTCAACATTGCTGACCGTTGCCTTGTTTTTCCACCGTGCGGTGGTTTGTTGCTTGTAGGTGCTGCTGGACCAAGTGGTCAACAGCTGGCTAAAGCCCAAAGTGCGAAGCCGGCCCTCGAAGGCCTAATTGGAGTTTTTACGGCTTTTATTCATGTATGACCAGCCTGCGTGCCGTGTGTTTAAACCGGAATCTGGTCTCCTGTGGAGTTCAACCCTTGGGGAAGGGGTGGTCTCGCGCCTACTTTACTCCTGCAAGAAAAACAACGAAGAAGGCAAAGAGAAACAGACCCAAGGGCTCGGCTGGGAGGTCCCACCACAAACTCGGAAGATCTCAGAGCGCTTCCCCTCCTTAGCCAGAAGCTGAGCTAAGGTACACACAGAAAGCACTTGAAGATTGGAGCAGGAGAGCACAAGGAAGAACCTGCTTTCTGGGGTACCCCTTGGGTCCTATTTATAGCTTTTGAAATCCGGACTGCCAATAACCAAAAGAACTGACCTGAAATTACCAGAAGACCCTTGGTTGGGTCTGCCAACAGCAAAAATCCGCTGTTTTGAAGGGCTATGGGCAGACCAGCTGGGGCAAAACAGTAAAAAGTACCTCACACATCCGGGCGAGCTGGGGAGTTCTGGCCACCTCGGCATGTACTGCTCGCCTTATCGCTGCCGAGCTCCACTACGAGGACGCGAGTTGTGGCTCTCCTGGAGAATGTCGAGCTCGGGGTCGCCGATCGTCGATCTCTAGTCGACGGATGCTGAGGGCGAGCTCGCTCCCTTTACCGCCGAGTTCGCCTATTATCCTCAGCCTGACTTGCCTGGCCCCTAGTGACCTTGCTCGCCGGACACGGGGTTGTACACAATCCCTGCTCTTTTCGAGCTTGTAAAAGCTCGGAAAGAAACATCCAACCCCAAGTGTGCGGCGAGCACTGGTTGGCGAGTTGGAGGGAATCTTCTGGTGGGGCCACCTCCGGCTATATATATGTGCACCTGCCCAGCTGCCTGACTCTTGCCATTCCTCCTGCTGCCTTGCCGAGATGCCTCTTCCTAAGGAGATGCAAGAGCGCATAGACCGAGCCCGGCAGGCCTCCGCGGCTCGCGTCGCCGCCCTGACAGCGGTCCCCGCGAAAGGTCCCCAAACCGATCCTGCCGAGCCCAGTTCCAAGAGGTCCAAACCGTTCCCCTAAGCGGCCGAGCCCATTTTCCATGACCTGAGGGCCACCCTGGTTGCGAGACCGGATCTTCCACCCGAACCATTCTGGAGAAGGATAGGGAGATCGTCGTGGTCGGCGACGACCTGGACGGCCAACCAGACGGCGAGGGAGTCACGCCATGAGACCCCACGCCGCGAGGCGAGGGCACACTCTTCGTACTTCTTGGCACCGGACAGCCATCCCCGGGATCCGTCGTTTCTCTTTGGGATCCTGCCTGTGAGCTCGTAGAGGCCGAATTCGCCTGCGGGCTCCCCCCCCTCCTCGCCAAATTGACGCGGCCGCGGGGGATGGTCTGCGGAACATTCCCACCCCGGGGTTCGAGCTCATCTCGCCGGGGGCTCGCGGCCCAGGTCACGGGAAGGATCTGAGGTTCATTCCTCCTCGCATCTCCTTTGAACCGCCGAGCTCTTCAGGTTTGCCTTGCTTGGCTGTGTGCTTCACAAGTCTTCCCTCTCTTCGTTGATACCTGTCTTTACAGCTCTTCCCAGTCAATCGGCTACCGAGGAATCCTCGTGGGCAGCCCACTACTCTCCCCTCCCTTCCTCGAGCTCGCTGGACTCTTACCTGGGTCCTGATGTGGATCAAGGCGAGTTGACGAGGAGAGAGGTAAAGCTCCTCAAAAAGCTGGTGTGCGAACTGTGCGAGGTTCAGGGGGTCAACGAGACTCTGCAGCGCGACTACGCGCGTCTTGCTGACGAGGTTCGCCGCGGCCAAGCCGGCGAGCTGATGTCCCCCTCCCGGCTCCTGGACGAGATAGACGACGGCCTTTCGGTTGCGCAGCGGAACTCCGGAAGGATCTGCGAGCTTCTCCGCGCGCGGCAGCCTGGGGGCGGGGTTCGCGAGGCCGGGGTAGGTAAATTAGCGGCTCCTTTGCCGAGCCGACCGACACTCGCATCTCGATGCCCTCCCTGCTTGTGCGCCCTGCTTTAAATCCCGAACTTTATTAATGTGTTGAATAAATCTTAGAATATTCTCAATCATATTACTGAATAAAATGTCGCGATGTTCGACTTAGCCTTGGTCGGGATGTGCCGGAAGTCGGCGAGCTGGGGTGGCGAGTTGGGGTGGCGAGCTGGGGCGGCGAGCTGAGTTGATTTGACGGCCCGCCCCAGATTCCGTTTCCTATAAATAGCCCCCCACTCTCACCTACCCCCGGTACTGCCTTTATTGCTTTGTTTCCTTTCCTCTGTGTTCTCCTTTTTCCCTGCTCGCGTAGCGCTTCTTTCTCGCAAATATGGGCAAGACCAACCCAGATGCCGATGGCCGCTCCAAGTACGCTCAGCACTTTACGAACTACTGCTTCTTCGAGGGGCACACCAGCGAGGAGGATCTCGTTGAATTCGTGGCGGAGCGCGTGCCGCCGGGTTTCGAGGCGCGCAGGCCGAGGACGGGCGAGGCCATCAACACCTTTTATGAGGATGAGCTCGCCTTCCCCATCTCGCACTTCGAGGTGGGGTTGCGCCTTCCCCTGTGGCCGGAGATCCGACAGATCTTGAAGTACTACGGGGCCGTCCCCGCATAGCTGAACTCCAACGCCATCGCGATGATGGTGGTGTTCACGTGTTACCTCCGGCGGGAGAAGATCGAGTTTAACCTGACGGTGTTCAGGAAGCTCTTCTCCTACAAGGCGACGTCGGACGGTGTCGCCTACTTTGGCGGCTCCTTGATCAAAGTTCGCGAGATCGCGAACAAGCACCATACCTGGATGACCAAGATCGCCTTTATCAAGGGCGATCTCGGCAACATCCCCTACTCTCCGCAACAAAAGGGCGAGGAGGTGTACCGCCCGCCGGCCGTCTCCGGCAACGACGCCAAACTCCACAAATTCTTCCTCCACAAATATTTTGAGGTCGCCTTCCTGCGGAAGGGCCTCGACGCGCTCCCCCCCCGTTCTGCCCGACGAAGGTATGCTTCCCTCCTCAACTTGTCGAGCTCGCCTGGCCGCTGAACTCGGCACGTCACCTCTGAATTACTAACTTTTAAGTGTTTTCCTGCAGGGGAGCGAATAATCCTCGTGAACCCGCAGTTTGCGGATCCGGGGATCCACACCGACCCTCTTGCTCGCGAGAGGGCGGCAGCGCTGGCCTGCCGAGACGAGGCGGCCCTCTCACAGCCCTCTTCAAGCAAGAGGCATCCTGAGGGCGCGGGGTCAAACCCGCCATTCGGCCCCCGTCAGATAAAGAAGATGGGGAGGGCCCTGCTGGCTCCGCGGGGGGCAACAACAACAGCCCAGCCCCAAGTACATCAGTTCGTCGGCGGCCCCTCCCGACGCGTCGCCGGAGAGCCCGCTGAAGGAGATAACCAGCAAGGGGCGGAAAAGTGGCGAGGGCCCCTCTTCCATGGCGGCGATCTCCCCTCCTCCAGCGGCGAAGAGGACTGCCCGCGAGCGCGCGCCTCCGAAGCAACACCCACTCTTCAACTTCGGCGCGCGCTGGAAGGACTCGGCGGGCGAGCCCATGCTGTAGTGGGACGAGCTCGCTCACCGAGTCTCCGTCTCCACCCTGCACCCCTCCTGGCACGACCGCGAGCCTGCCACTGGTCACGCCTACGCCCTCGGCTTCGGTCTATATGGCCGGGAGGATGCCGAGGCCTACAAGAGAATGACCCTGCGGCAGCTCGGTCATGAGGTCATGCAGTCCCACCTGCGGACCCTGGAGTTGCATCACATGCTTGCTCGCCGCAGTTTCGCCCTCAGCCACCAACTCGAAAAGGCCGAGCAGGGTCGCGACCTCGCCAAGGACAAGGTCACCGACCAGGCGAGGCGGCTCGGCATAGCGGAGGGTCTACTCGCCCAAGCCGTCGGCGGGTTGGTAAGTTTCAAGCGCTGCTCTCCTTTACTTAGAAAGTTTTGTGCTGCTGCTAAATGGGCTTTTTTCCAGGATGCCAAGGCGGCGGGCGAGCTTCAGGCTCGCAACACTGAGCTGGGGGAGGAGGTCAGCCAGCTGCGCGCGCAACTGGCCGCAGATGCCGACGCTGCAGGGGAGCTCCAGGCTCGCAACACTGAGCAAGGGGAGGAGATCGGCCGGCTGTGCGCGCGTCTTGCCGAGCTGGAGGGCGTGAACACAAATCTGAAGGGGGAGAATCAGCACCTTCTTGGCGAGGTGCGCCGCCAGGCCGAGATCTTCTTCCCGCCTCACGACATCGACCCCACTCTCCCCTACAAGAGCCCGCGAATCTTTGGCGAGGCTGACCTCGTCGAGAGGTTGCGGATCAACTCCATCCAAGCCGCCGAGTGCACCCTCCAGATGATGAAGGATTCTGGGGTGCTGGTGGAGGGGTGTGAGGGGATCTCGGCTCGGGACCTGATGCCGAGCCTGTTCCCGGTGATGCTGCCCAACGAGAAGGAAGACAGCCTGGATGCTATGTTCGGGAAGAGCTTCCAGGACCCCTCGGGTGACGGCGAGGAGCATTCCGGCGGGGGGGGGGGGGGGGGGGGGGGGGGGGGGTGGGGGGGGTGGGGGGGGGGGGGTCGAGGCTTGAAGATAGCTCTGTGCTTCTGTTTTCTTTTTCTTTCTTTTTCCTTTGTTCACTCGCCGTGCCCAGCCCCCCTGTAATTTTTGTAAATAATTAATGAAAGTATTTGATCGCACTGGTGTCATTTCCTTTCTTTCTTTACTATGTTTGTTATGCTCTGAATGTTATGCGAGTGCTTCCCCAACGACCTCGCAGAGACAGGTTCTGTGAGTAGAGCGATTATGAGAGCGCGCACGCGAGTGAGATGTGTCTTGAGTGTCCGCCGAGACCAAATGATTCGGTGGTGAGTTGCTCCCTGGTCTCATCACGCCACCATAACCCGCACGCGAGCCATCCAGGTTGAGCCCGAAAAAGGGAGAAAAGTTTCCAAGTCAAACTAGCAAAGGGGTGAGGTGTCCTGGCCTAGCTCGCCTTCCTTTGGCGGGGCCCGGGTCCGTGGCCTATTCGTCAATGCCGAGCCAGGAGCTACGAGCCCGAACTTGCCCATGCTGAGCTCTCCGGCCCGGCTTGCCTCCTTGGTCATGTCGAGCTGGATTTGCCGAGACCGAGCTCGCCCTTACAGAACCCCTTCCCCTTCGCTCCCTGGCACTGAGACTTTGACCTGCTTCTGATGACTTCAAGGCCGACACCATCGAGTGACCCCCAGCCCTGTTAGCTGGGTGAGAGCCTGACAACAGGATCTGCTCGGGGTCCGCTACTACCACCATCGAGTGACTTTCAGCCCTGCCAGCTAGATGAGAGCCTGACAGCGGGATCTGCTCGAGGCCAAGTATGACACCGAGTGACTTCCAGCCCTGCCGGCTAGGTGAGATCCTGACAGCGGGATCTGCTCGGGGTCCGCTACGACCACCATTGAGTGACTTCTAGCCCTGCCAGCTAGGTGAGAGCCTGACAGCGGGATCTGCTCGAGGCTAAGGATGACACCGAGTGACTTCCAGCCCTGCCAGCTAGGTGAGAGCCTGACAGCGGGATCTGCTCGGGGTCCACTACTACCACCATCGAGTGACTTCCAGCCCTGCCAGCTAGGTGAGAGCCTAACAGCGGGATCTTCTCGAGGCTAAGGATGACACCGAGTGACTTCCAGCCCTGCCAGCTAGGTGAGAGCCTAACAGCAGGATTCTCTCGGGGTCCACTACTACCACCATCGAGTGACTTCCAACCCTGCCAGCTAGGTGAGAGCCTGACAGCGGGATCTGCTCGAGGCTAAGGATGACACCGAGTGACATCCAGCCCTACCAGCTAGGTGAGAGCCTGACAGCGGGATCTGCTCGGGGTCCAAAATACATCACATTCCACCACGCAGGATAGTTACGATAATATCAGAGAGTTTGAAGGAATTTGTTATAATCAAAGTGCTGCTTACATGTTTCAGGTGAAAAATTGTTTGAGGTCATCACCACTCCAGGTGAGACTCAGGGTCTCGTCTTCTATATTTTGGAGTCGATAGCCCCGGGACCCCAAGGCTACCTTTACAATGAATGGTCCCTCCTAGCTGGGATTGAGCTTCCCTACGTATGCTGACCTCCTGCCGCATCCACTTTCTTCAACACCAAGTCCCCCTCCACGAACTGCTTGACTCTGACATGCTTGTCAAAGTACTTGGCCATTCTTCTTTTCACCTCCTCCTGCCGGATAGCGGAAAGGTCTCTTACCTCTTCCACCATGTCAAGGGAGAGCCTTAGTTCCTCCTCATTCTCTACTTTCCATTCCTCACGGCCCTCTTTTGCTGTCACGACTCGCGGTGTTTGAACTTCGAATTCTATGGGGAGCACTGCCTCGCACCCGTGCTCCACCCAGTTCCCTTTCAAGTTCTCCACCTTCTTTTTGAGGAGGTTAACGATGATCTTGTTTGCAGCCTCCACCTGCCTGTTACTCCTGGTGTGATGGACCGAGGCGAACCTGAGATCGATTCCAAGCTGCTCGCAGAAGCTGGTGAACTCGGCACTGGCGAACTGGGGCCCGTTGTCTGTGACGATGGCCTGGGGCAGCCCATGACGACAGATGATCTCCCCACAAACAAAATTCCTGATCAGCTGGGAGGTCACCTTGGCCAACGCCTTCACCTCCAACCACTTTGAGAAGTAGTCGATCATCATTAGGAGGAACCTTCTCTGGCCGCTGGCCTGGGGGAACGGCCCAACCAAATCCATTCCCCAAATTGCAAAGGGCCATGGGGGCGTGATACTTCTGAGCTGTTGGGCTGGTTGTAGCTGGAGAGTGGTAAACATCAGGCACTTATGACATCTTCTTGCGAACTCAGCGTCGTCTCGGCCCAAGGTGGGCCAGAAATACCCTTGCCTGACTATCCTCCCTTCCAGGGTCCGACTCCTGGTGTGACTCCCACATTCCCCTTAGTGGACTTCCTCCAAGATCGTTTGTGCTTCTCCCTCGGTCACACAGCGGGCTAGCATCCCTGAGAGGGTCTTCCTGTATAGCTGCCCGTCCTGGAGGAGGTAATATGCTGACTTGTGCCTTAGTTTCTTCTTATCTACCCCCTCCGGATACTCCCCCGTGGAGAGGAAAGCCACCACTGGATCCATCCACGAGGCTTGTTGATCAATTTCCATACGTCTCCTTCTTCGATGGAGGGGCAGAACAGGTCGGTGATGGTACCCCCCACCTGGGGACCATGCTTCGCTAGCTGATCTGCTTGCTCATTCACTTCCCTGGGCACGTGTCGGATGGCGAAAGTTTGGAAAGTGCCAATGACCCCCTTCACCTTGGCCAAGTACGATCGCAGGGTGGGCTCCCTTGCCTCGAACTCCCCGTTGATTTGGGAAGCTACTACCATGGAGTCAGTGAGGACCTCCACATCCGACACCCCAAGCTCCCTGGCTAGGCGAAGCCCTACTATCACAGCCTCGTATTCGGCCTGGTTGTTGGTAATGGGAAAGTGTACCACCACAGTCTGCTCGATTCTGGTCCCTTGAGGGCTTTCTAGGATCACCCCCACTCCAAGGGAATACCTCCCTGAGGCTCCGTCCACCCTCACTTTCAAAGGAGTCGGGTGGGTGAGCTCTTCCTCTGCTACTTCAACCATGTAGTCGGCCAAGAAGTCGGCCATTGCCTGAGCTTTGATTGAGAGCCGCGGAACGAAAGATACTTCGAACTCGCTCAGCTCCACCGACCACTTAGCCAACCTGCATGAATGCTCCACCACCTCGAAGATGTTGCGGAGCGGATGGTCGGTCACCACACGGATTGAGTGTGCTTGGAAGTATGGTCGTAGCCTCCGAGCCAAGATGATCAGGGCAAAAGCCAGCTTCTCCAAAATCGGATATCTGAGCTCGGCCTTCCTCAGGACCCGGCTCACGTAATAAATAGGGAGCTGTCTCTTCCCTTCTTTGCAGACCAAGACGGAGCTCAGAGCCTCTGCCCCGACCCCGAGATACAAGTACAGATCCTCCCCTTCCTTCGGCCCTTGGAGCAGCGGAGCCTGCGTCAACTGCCCTTTGAGGGCCTGGAACGCCTCCTCGCACTCCTTGGTCCATTTGAACCTCTGACCACCCCTTAGTGTTTTGAAGAAGGGGGAGCACTTCTCCCATGCCCGTGAGAGGAAGCGACTCAGCCATGCGAGCTTCCCCGTCAATCGTTGGACCTCGTTTGCATTCTGCGGGGACCCCAGCTCCAAGATAGCCTTGACATTATCTGGATTCGGCTCGACCCCCGCGGGGGTAAGGATGTGTCCCAAGAACTTTCCCTTGCTGGCCCCAAAGATACATTTGAGGGGATTTAATCGCATCTTGTATTTTCGCAGGGTGGTGAAGGTCTCCTCCAGGTCCCGGAGGTGGGAGTCCACATCCCGGCTCTTGATCATGAGGTCATCTACGTACACCTCTAAGTTCCTCCCACTTTGCTACTTAAAGACCCTATCCATCATTTTCTGGTAGGTCGCTCCGGCATTCTTTAGCTCGAATGGCATCATCCTGTAGCAGTAGCATCCATCCCCTATGATGAACGAGACATCCTTGATGTCTGGGGGGTGCATCCTGAACTGATGATAACCTGAAAAAGTATATAAAAAACTCATTACAGAAAAACCGACGGCTGAGTCAACCAGCGCGTCGATCCGAGGCAAAGTATAACAGTCCTTAGGACAAGCTTTATTAAGTAAGGAAAAGTCGATACACATCATCCATCGGCCGTCCCCTTTTTTAACCATAACCACGTTGGAGACCCAGGCGGGGTACTGAATCTCAGACACGAAGCCGGCCTTGAGGAGTTTCGCCACCTCCTCCCTGATGGGCTCCGCCAGCTTGTCCGCAGTGGACCTCTTCTTCTGTTGAACGGGGCATGTTCCCGGGTCAAGGTTGAGGAGGTGACAAGCCACATCCGCGTTAACCCCCGGCATCTCCGCGGCGTTCTAGGCGAAGATGTCCACGTTCTTCTGGATGCACTCCAGCATCCTGCCTTGGTCCTCCGGGGTCAGCCCCCCACTGACGCGGATCTTCTCCATTCTTCCTCCTTGGGTGAGCACCTCCAGCTCCACCACTTCCTCTGCTGCCTCCAGCCTGGATTGCTCCCCCCCATCCCTCGGCATCCCCTTCCTCCTGAACAAGGACCTCTACCTCCATCTCTCCTCCCACGGCCCTCACTTCAGCTACCTCCTCAAGATCTCCTCCTGCCGCCTCCTCTACGTAGTCCTTCACTCCCAGCTCCTCCCATCCTGCTCCCTGCTCGACTTTCTCCATTCTTCGCCCCATCTCCTAAGCTCCCTCCTGCTAGGAGATGGTGTTCACCGCGGTGACATAACATTCCCGCGCCATCTTTGGGTACCCCCTTACCCTGACCTGAACCCCCTCAGCGTTGAACTTCAAGCACTGATGAAAAGATGAGGGGACGCAGCGGAAGGCGCTGATAAGGGGCCTCCCGAAGATGGCGCTGTAGCTGCTGGGGGCGTCCACAATGACGAACTTGCATTTTCGGGACTGCACCCCCCCCCCCCCCCAAGGTGACATGGAGACCAACTCCTCCCTCTACTTCCTTCCTTTCTCCTGAAAACCCGAACAAGGGTCCGTCTGGGCCAGCACCCTCTTGGCATCCACCTTCATTGCGTCGAACGCCTTTTTGGAGACGATGTTGACGGAACTCCCGTTGTCCACGAGGATCCGAGAGACGGTGAAATTCTCGGTGGCCGCCTTGATGACCAGCGCATCACAGAACGGATCCTCGTGGTCTGGAATATCACTCCTGGAGAAGGTGATCCTCTCCTCCGGTGGCGGGGTCTGGGATGTAGAGGCGACGCTCCGCCGGTACATGGTGTGGAGACTGGCCTTGCAGGAGGCCTCGATCCCCACTCCCCCGTGGATCACTCCGATCCCTCCTCGGGTGCCCACATCCACACGGTTTTCGCAACGGTCCTCCTCTGCCCGAGGCAAGACCTCCTAAATCCTTACTTCCTATCGCCCCTGCTGCTGCTCCCTATTCCCCCTCATCTTGAGGAACTCCGGACAGGTGGCCGTTGCATGCCCCTCTTCCTGATGGAAATCACAATAGGGCAGCTCCACCCTGACATCTCTTCTCCTCCTCCTCCACACTCCTCTCCTGGACCCCAAGGCTATGGCCATGGCCTCTTATTGGTCGCGGAGCCGGGGACTCTGGCCCTGCCTCCATCCCCGGGGGGGGGGGGGGGGGGGTGGAATTGGCCTTGCCTCCCCTGAAAGTGATCCCTTCCGAAGTACCCTCTCTGCGGCCCATTCCCCTGCCCCTCGGGCCTCTAGCCCAGCCGACGGTCGGGCTCCTGACGTCCCCACCCCGGCTGCTGCTGCCCTTGGAACTGCCTTTGCTCCCTCTGCCTGGGTTCCCCTCTTCTCTCCTCCTGTCCTCTTCCTCCCTTCGACTCCTTCTATTCCTTAGTGGCCCACCTGGCCAGATTTCTTGCGAACTCCGGGTTTGATGCCTCCGGGTCGACCTCTCTCACCGCCCTCTCCATCAATTCCTCGTAGGAGAGGGGAGGAACCCTCTTCAGCTCCATTCGGAAGAAACCCTGCTGCAGGCCCAAGGTGAAGGTCATCATCAGACTATGGTCTGGCATCTCCTGGACCTGAGTAACTTCCTCCTGAAATCGGTCCACGCAGCTCCCCAACGTCTCGTTCACCCCCTACTTAATGTGAAATAAAGACTCGGACTCCTTCTTCCTCTTCTTTAAGGTTGTGAACCTTAGCATGAACCCTCGGCGCAGATCCTCGAAGCAGTAGATGGAGCTGGCTGGTAGCTGGTGGAACCACTCCCTTGCCTTCTCCCGGAGGGTGATGGCGAAGTGTCAGCATTTGAATCCGTCTGACATCTGACGGATGGAGACCACGTCCTCAAACTATTGGACATGCTGGACCGGATCTCCCTTTCCGGTGTAATAGGACATCTCGGGTTCCCTGAACCCATCTGGGACTGGAGCTGAGGAGACCAGCTCGCTGAAAGGACTGCCTCCCCCCACTAGGCGAGCCGACGAGTCTCGCGAGCCCAGCTCGCCGAACCGGCCTCGACCTGCCGAGCCGGGGAAGAGCTCGCCCCCTGGGAGCTCGCACCCTCGACCCTCCTCGGCCACTTCCTTCCCAGCTCGCCTACCAGGGGCGTCCTCGCCCAAGGACGGGGCAGCCGCGATCTGAACTGCTGGAGTCGAGCACTCGGCCCGCGCGCCGAGTGCGAACTTCACGCGTCCCAGCACCTCATTGCTGAAGTCTTCCAACATCCCCACCGTCGCGAGTGGCGGGGGGGGGGGGGGGGGAGGGGGGGGCGGCGAGTCCGGCCTGTCAGACCCTTGTCCTCTCGTCATTGAGCTCGCCGAAGCATTTCTGCGCTGACCACTGTCCACGCTCACCGCACCAAAATGATGAAACCGGAATCCGGTCTCCTGTGGAGTTCGACCCTTGGGGAAGGGATGGTCTCGCGCCTACTTTACTCCAGCAAGAAAAACAACGAAGAAGGCAAAGAGAAACAGACCCAAGGGCTCGGCAGGGAGGTCCCACCACAAACCCGAAAGATCTCAGAGCGCCTCCCCTCCTTAGCTAGAAGCCGATCTAAGGTACCCTCAGAAAGCACTTGAAGATTGGAGCAGGAGAGCACAGGGAAGAACCTGCTTTCTGGGGTACCCCTTGGGTCCTATTTGTAGCTTTTGAAATCCGGACTGCCAATAACCAAAAGAACTGACCTGAAATTACCAGAAGACCCTTGGTTGGGTCTGCCAACAGCCAAACTCCATTGTTTTCAAGGGCTATGGGCAGACCAGCAGGGGCAAAACAGTAAAAAGTACCTCACACATCCGGGCGAGCTGTGGAGTTCATGCCACCTCGGCATGTACTGCTCGCCTTATCGCTGCCGAGCTCCACTGCGAGGACGCGAGCTGTGGCTCGCCTGGCGAATGCCGAGCTCGGGGTCGCCGATCGTCGATCTCTAGTCGACGGATGCCGAGGGAAAGCTCGCTCCCTTTACTGCCGAGCTCGCCTATTATCCTCAGCCTGACTTGCCTGGCCCCTGGTGACCTTGCTCGCCGGACACGGGGTTGTACACCGTGGTTTGTAAATCATGTAATATTAAGTGAACAATTTTTTTTGAGGCCTTAAGGCCCGTACTTGTGTATGTACTACATTCCTATTTGATATTTTAGTGGACATTCGTGCTCTCTGTGTTGGGTTCTTTATTGCAACTTATTAAACTGCTTCTGCTAGAATGCTCTGTGTAGGACGTTGGATTGGTTGGACGGTTTCAATGAGTAACCACCCGGTCTGTCTGTGGTATATGGCGTCGGGCCCCGGCCGGACCTACTGCTATATGCTATGCGACGGATAGGGGGTGTTACAAATTGGTATCAGACTACTGGTTTTGGTCGAGCTTAAAATGAATTTGTGGCCGAATTCTTTTTACGGGGTGGTGAGCACATGTGTGTTCGTCATCGTTATAACAGTAAAAGAACCCATGAACGTCCACTTAGGAATGCAAATACACATGTTTGGGGAACCTGCGTGTTCCTATAATTGTTGTTTGCAATTTTATTTGGTCGCTTAACGGTGTTTTGTAACACTATAAGTGACCAGGAATGGTGCTGGGCCGTCGGAACGTTGAGTTTCTGAGGCTAGCAGTGCACCTAATGAAGCTCCTGCAACACCTCTATCAGCGGATACCATAAGATTGGTGGTCGAAGCAGTGTTGGCCATGATTAATGCACAGCCTGCAAGGCAAACGCAGCAGCCCGCTCCTGTGATAGAGTAGGTACTGCTGCAACCGGCTGAGCCGAGGAGAGTGGAACAGGTGGTAGAGGAACCAGTGGTGCCAAGGATGGAAACTGAGAGGCAGCTTAAGCATGTCATGAGCTTTAATCCTCCGGTATTTTTGGGGTTGGGAACCCCATATCAAGCTAAAGACTGGTTCTTCAGGGTGAAGAGAGTCATGACAGCAACCGAGACGGAGGAGTGGCAAATGACCACGATTGCTACGTTCCTTCTGGACGGTGAAGCGAGAATGTGGTGGGAAGGATTGGAGCTGCATTTACTGAGAGGTAGGCAACTTGTGGATATCTCGATGGAGGAGTTCTCGTGACTGTTCTTGGTAAGGTACCTCCCTTCGGCTCAGAGTATAGCGTTGGAGAACTAGTTCCTGAAATTGGTGCAAGGCGATAGTAGCGTGGATGAATACCTCCACGAGTTTACTCGTCTGAGTCGATATGCTAGCTCCACCATTGCGGATGAGGAGCGCAAGACGAATCGATTCTACGAAGGGTTGAGAGATGAGTTGAGGCTACTAATCTCGGGGCCAATGACGCAGGGTTTCTTAACCTTGGTCAACACGGCCCGATCCTTGGAAAAGGACACGAAGAATGTACAAGCAAAGAAAATCTTGGGCGAGAAGAAGTCGAAGTTCAGAGTGCCGAACTCCTCAAAGTCTGTGTTCCGGAAGTGGAACAAGAAAGCTAGGACTTCGGGTCTAACCCCCTCTGCTGGTGCTACTGGGGCGAGTACGAGTCGGATACCGGGCACATGTTACAACTATGGGAAGCCGGGGCATTATGCCCGTGAGTGCCGGAGCGGACGTCCCAAGTCCTAAAGGAAGCCGGGAGCAACTTACGAAGAGAAGGGCAAGGCGGTGGAGTCAACCGCGTCCCATTATGCTCCGGCCCAACCAAGGGTGTATAATCTTGGCCAACAGGAGGCCATTAAACAGGCAGATGTGGTGACAGGTACGGTTTAATTTATAGCAAGTTAATTTCTTTAAATACTTGTTATGCACATGTTACCTTACCACTGCTTGTTTAGGATTTGTTTTGATTTGTGAAAATCCGGCAAGAGCACTTTTCGATATGGGAGCTTCACACTCCTTCTTGTCCGAAGGATTTATATCACGCATCGGAGTCCCCTCTTCGATGGCAAAGGATAAGTTGGACGTGTTGTTGCCCAATGGGTGTTTGATGCGAGCGGATCGGATCTGCGGTGTGAAAAATCGCATTGGGAATCAGGAGTTCGATCTGCAAGTGTCGTTACTTTCGTTGGTGGAGTTCGACGTCATATTTGGCATGGACTGGCTCTCGGAGCAGCAAGCCTATATTGACTGCGGTCGCAAGGAAGTGAAGTTGGGTGCTAGTCATGAGACGACTTTTACGGGCTTAAAGGGGTCGACCAAGACGTTTATGTCTGCTCTTCAGGTGGTGAAGGCGGTTCGTGCCGGTGCAGAGCTGTTCTTTACACTAGTGGAGGTTGCAAAGCCGAATCCCGCGTTGGATAGTATTTCAGTGGTATCGGAGTACCCTGATGTGTTCCCTAGAGATCTTCCTAGAACCCCGCCTCAGCGGGTGATAGACTTCATGATTGAGTTCGTGCCAGGTGCAAAGCCTGCGTCACGATCCCCTTATCGGCTAGCGCCTAAAGAAATGGCGGAGCTGAAGGTTCAACTACAAGAGTTGTTGGAGCATGGGTATGTGCGCCCAAGCTCTTCGCCTTGGAGCACGTCGGTCCTCCTTGTTAATAAGAAGGACGGAAGATTGAGGCTATGTATTGATTATCGGGAGCTCAACAAGTTGACGGAAAAGAACAAGTACCCGATCCCCCGGATCGATGATCTTTTTGATCAGTTGGTCGGGTCGATGGTGTACCCGAAGTTGGATCTCAAGTCCGGGTACTATCAGCTGCGAATAAGGGAGAGTGATATCCCGAAGACAACTTTCAGTACGAGATACGGGCATTATGAGTTTACGGTCATGCCGTTTGGGCTGACGAATGCGCCGTCAGTGTTCATGGATTTGATGAACAAGACCTTCAGGGAGTACTTAGACCATTTTGTGATCGACTTCATCGACGATATTTTGGTGTACTCGCAGAGTGAGGAAGATCACTTCAAGCATCTTCATTTGGTTATGGAGACACTGAAGAGGAATCAGTTGTATGACAAGTTATCGAAGTGCGAGTTTTGGCTATCCTCAGTGGCGTTCCTCGGTAATATAGTGAGTGGAGAGGTTATTGCAATGGATCCGTCAAAGATTGTTGTGATACGGGAGTGGCCTGAGCTTGCTATGGTAGCGGAAGTCCGGAGCTTTCTGGGGCTTGCTGGCTATTATAGGCGCTTCATAGAGAACTTCTCGCTGATAGCTTTACCTCTCACTACTTTGACGAGGAAGGAGCAGAAGTTCGTTTGGTCGCCGGAGTCCGCGCGAGCTTTTGAGGAGTTGAAATGTCGGTTGACCACGACGCCTGTGCTGAGATCGCCATGTGGGACTGAAGGCTATGAGATTTATAGCGATGCTTCGGGCAGCGGTTTGGGTTGCGTGCTACTGCAACACGGAAGTGTGATAGCTTATGGCTCGAGACAGCTAAAGGTGCACGAGAGGAACTATCCGGTCCATGACTTGGAGTTAGCGGCCGTGATTTCTTCCTTGAAGCTGTGGAGGCATTATTTGTATGGCGTGAAGATTGATATCTACACCGATCACAAGAGCCTGAAGTATCTGATTGATCAGAAAGATCTGAATTTGCGGCAGCGTAGATGGATGGAATTACTGGGGGACTATACATTCAAAATCCACTACATGCTTGTTAAGAGAAATGCCGTTGCGGATGCGTTGAGTCGCCGAGCCCCAGCTCAAGCCAATTGGCTATCGGTGCATGATGAGCGGTTGGTGCGGTAGTTGGAGGCGTTGGAGATTGTTTGTGTGGATAAGCAATCGAGTGCTGAAGCAGTACTAAATTGGACTGAAGTCCAATATGACCTGGCTGATCGGATTCGGCAGGCTTTTGATATGGATGTCCATATGAAGTAGTTCATGGTGGAGGCTCTGGATGGGTCAAATTCCCAATTCGTTGTGGAGGACGGATTGCTTTTGAAAGACGTTCGTCTGTGCGTCCCAAGTGTGGGCAATTTGCGGGTGGAATTATTGTACGAGGCACATCATACCAAGTACTCGATTCACCCAGGGAGCACAAAGATGTACCGCGATGTAAAGAAACTGTTTTGGTGGCCGAGTTTGAGGAAGAATGTGGCGCTATATGTAGCGAAGTGCCAAACTTGCGCCTTGGTGAAGGCGGAGTGTCAAAAGCCGGGAGGATTTCTGAAGTCCTTGCCTATTCCGGAGTGGAAATTCGACGACATCTCTATGGACTTTGTGCATGGTTTGCCAAGGTTGCAAAAGGGGAACGACGCCATTTGGGTGGTCGTGGATCGACTAACGAAGGTGTCGCATTTCATTCCGCATAGGAAGTATGATCCGGTGGAGAAGTTGGCAAAACTATATGTGGATAATATAGTACGGCTTCATGGTGTGCCCCGCAGCATTGTGAGTGATCGAGATGGGCGGTTCACGTCCAATGATTGGAGGCATGTGCAGCAAATGTTGGGAACAAAGCTGAAATTCAGCAAAGCCTTCCATTCGGAAATAGATGGGCAGACCGAGAGGGTCAATAGAACTATGGAAGACATGCTTCACATGTGTGTCTTGGATTTTGGAAATCAATGGGAGGACCATCTTTATTTGGTGGAGTTCGCATACAACAATAGCTACCAAGCGAGTATTCAAATGGCGCCCTTCGAGGCCCTATATGGTATAAAATGTCGCATGTTGTTGTCTTGGCTAGAAACGGGTGAGTCAAAGTTATACAAGCGTTTAGAAGTGGAGGATGCTACTTCGTTGGTGCGTACCAATCGGGAGAGGTTGCTTATCGCTCAGTACAGGCAAGCGAAGTACTATAATGCCAAGCACAAGAACGTGGAGTTCGATGTGGGCGATTGGGTGTACTTAAAGATCAAGCCGTTCAAGGGTGTCTCGCGGGTGCGGCGATTGAAAAAGCTAAGCCTGAGGTACCTTGTGCAGTTTGAGGTTTTGGAGCGAGTTGGTGAAGCAGCCTATCGGTTGAAGCTTTCAGCGGAGCTTGGTGGATTACATGATATATTCCATATTTCGGTGCTACGGAAGGCGGTGCAAGAGCCTTTGCAAGTGATCGCGGTCGATCAAGTGCCGATTGATAGTGGGTTGACGACTAGAGTAAAGCTCGTGCGGATTGAGGACTCGGAGGTCAAGTGGCTACGCAATAAAGAGATCAGGATGGTCAAGGTCTGATGGGACAACTGCGGTCGAGAGGAGCTCTCTTTGGAATGAGAGCAGACTATGCTTGACGAGTATCCGGAGTTGTTCCGCTCAGGTACAATTTAACTTTGGTACTTGTCTTTCCTTTATAGAATTTCGTGGACGAAATTCTTTTAAGAGTGGGAGAGTTATAACGCCCCAAAACTCAAAAGAGCGACGGGGGACGTTTTGGGCCAGTTTTTGGGTTCTGGCAGGGGGCACACGGCCTGAGACACGGGCGTGTCTCAGGGCGTGTCGATCCCGTGTCGACACTCAGCCCGCGAAGTCGACATTTTACGCCCGATGAAGTGTCGAGACATGGCACACGGCCTGCGACACGGCCGTGTCACAGGGCATGTCGACCCGTGTCGAAACTCGTCACGGGGAGTCAACGAATTTTGCTCGACGATGTGTCGAGACAAGGCACACGGACTCGGACATGGGCGTGTCCCAAGCCGTATCTTGAGGTCGACGAACTTCGCTCGATGAAGTTTCGAGTGGCGAGACCGTGAACACGGCCTGGAGCCCAAGCATGTTAGAGTGGACACAGGTTAGGACACGGGTGTGTCCAAGAACTCGTATTGTTCTCGAGTTGTTTTCGGGATAAATCGATGGGGGCACACGGCCGACCACATGGCCGTGTCAGTTGGAATACAGGCGTGTAAGGTTGAACACGGGCGTGTTCGATGCCCATGTGTTGTTCCAGGCGCGTCGAGTTTGACGGCAAATGAGGGACACGGCCCTGGACACGGGCGTGTGCCAGGCCGTGTTCGGTCCAGATTGTACTTTTCAGGCCCGAATCAAGCCGTTAATTTCTTTAATCTTAGATCAAACGGCCGGGGGATGTCCCTGATGGGATATACACGGGATTGGACCCTTGAAACCCTCATTTCTTTTGAGTGGTTATCTTTATAAAGTATAGAGAGAGGAGAGCCAAGGGAGGAAGAAGAAGCTAGATCCGGTCATTGGAGGAGATTCGAAGCTCTAAATCGCGAGCTGACTTCGGATTTACGAAGGCAAAGAGAGTGCGGTGCTTTCCATCTGCTTACTTTTCCATGGCGCCAAAGAGGAGTACTAGGGTAATGATTCTCTTCTTGAGCATGTGTAGCTCTCCTTCTTTGCATAGGAAGCCCGCTCTCGCGAGTTTGCGGCGAGTTGGAGGCATTCCTTTGGGTAGATATGTAAAGTCCCCGTTGTGTACAGTTCGTAAGCGAGAACGTACATAGGCATGATGTGTGAAGCCTATCCGGACATGTTGTTTTGGATCGGTGATGTTGCATTGCATAAATGCCGGAGAAGACTCCGTGCGATTGGTTGTTTTTCGGTTTTTCTACATGGTAGATTGCAATAGGGAGACTTGGGGATTAACACTAAGGTGCATACGGAAAACTGGGCGGATGCGTGATCTTGCCAACTTGTGGGTCTAGGAGCCAACTTGTATATAACCAGGTTATGTAATATTGTACGTTCGATTCACGGGCTTCGGGGAAACTTAACTCGTGCTGATGATATTAAAGTGTCGTGGCAATTGAGCAACAGGTTGAGTGGAATCGTTCCTGCTTTATGCCGAGGGCATAGAGGTCGGGTCTTACTGTCAATGATATTAAAGTGTCGTGACATAGGCTGTTGATGACATTAAAGTGTCGTAACATCTGCCTAAAAGGCCAATTTTCTCACGAGATATTGCCGTCCTGGAGATGGTGGTGAGTTAGCGGCTGAGACTGTGATCACCGAGAATGTGCCCTGAGAGCACGGGGCATGTGGTCATGCATGCCAACGCCTGTGATGCAATTTATTTATACTCTGCTGGATTATGGTAATATAAATGCAGGGAAGGAGCATCACCGCCCCGAGTTGGGGGCGGGATCGTTATAATTTGGTCAGCATTGCTGACCGTTGCCTTGTTTTGCCACCGTGCGGTGGTTTGTTGCTTGTAGGTGCTGCTGGACCAAGCGGTCAATAGCGGGCTAAAGCACAAAGTGCGAAGCCGACCCTCGAAGGCCTAATTGGAGTGTTTACGGCTTTTATTCATGTATGACCGGCCTGCGTGCCGTGGTTTGTAAATCATGTAGTATTAAGTGAACAATTTTTTGTGAGGCCTTAAGGCCCGTACTTGTGTATGTACTACATTCCTATTTGATATTTTAGTGGACATTCGTGCTCTCTGTGCTGGGTTCTTTATTGCAACTTATTAAACTGCCTCCGCTAGAATGCTCTGTGTAGGACGTTGAATTGGTTGGATGGTTTCCATGAGTAACCACCCGGTCTGTCTGTGGTATATGGCGTCGGGCCCCAGCCGTACCTACTATTATATGATATGCGATGGATAGGGGGTGTTACACCCTGTCCTCTGGTCTCCTCTCTCCTCCTCTCCTCTCTCTTCTCTATCTGCCTCCCTACCTCCGACTCCTTCACATCCTCCTCTGCCAACTTGGCCAACTTCTTCGCGAACAATGGATTGGCAGCTTCAATCTCTATCTCTTTTGCCGCCCTTCAATCTATATCTCTTTTGCCGCCCTCTCCATCAGCTCCTCAAAAGTGATGGGGGGACTCTCTTCAGCTCCATGCTAAAGAAACTCAACCTCAACTCGAGGGTGAAGGCATGCATCACAATGTACCACGACATCTCCTGGACCTACAGAATCTCCTACTAGAACCTACCCACATAGCGTCCCAGCGTCTCCTTCGGCTTCTGCTTGATGAAAAATAAGCACTTCGCCGAATTCTTCCTATTCTTCGATGTGGAGAACCTCAACAAGAACCCACGGCACAGATCCTCAAAATAGTAAATAGAGCTTCTAGGGAGTTGATGGAACCAATCCCTCACCTTCTCCTTCAAAGTGCTGGCAAAGAGTTGACACTTGATGGCATCAAACATCTGCATTATGGAAACAACATCCTCGAACCACTACACACGTTGCACAAGTTCGTCTCTACCTGTATAGTAGGACATGTCTGGTTCCCGGAACACATCTGGAACCAGAGCCGAGATTCTAAGCTCACTAAAATGGCTCCTGCCCATAACCTATAGAGGGGGCACGTCCTGCGATCTTGGCACGCCAGCCCTGTCCACACTGCATTGCCCGTGAAAGAGTTCCTGCCCGGCTACATCCCTCTCGAAAACCTCCACTGGAACCTCCTTCTCGGGACGCTGCCCGAGAGCATTTTTTCCAGCAATGGAGTGACAACCACTAGAGCTAGAGTCATCTCCCATTCGCCTCTTGCCGAGAAGGCCAAGTGGATGGTCTGCAGGACTTCCCTCCTAAAGTCCTCCAACATCCCCAATGTCACCCCACTTCCCCGAGAGGGAGGACCTCTCAATCCAGTTCCTTCTCCTTCATCTCCATCCATGAGCCTTAACTTGAGATTTTCTTGTATTAGATACGGTCCATGCTCACCGCACCAGAAAATTTTGAACTCAAAAACTAGCCTCAACGAGAGTTCATACCTTGGGGTGTAGCTAACACCTACTTCTCCCAAACTATGACCACTAACTGGTAACAAAGAACCTAGAACTGACCCTAAGGCTCTACTGGCAGGTCCCTACACTAACTCGAAAAATCTCTGAGCACTTCCCCTCCAAATCCAATTGCAGGGCAAGGAGTACCTCAAAAAGCACTAAAATTGGTTTTTGGAAAAATGAGAATGCTTGCCTTCTGAGATACCATGTGTGTCATACTTATAGGCTTCCAGTATCTGGTCTACCAACAACATAACTCCGCTATTCTAAAATGATATTTGAAGCCGACCTTGGCCTGCTAATAGCGTAACTCTGATGTTCTGAGGATCTAGATGCAAGCCAAAGGGCATACAAGTAATTTATCCCCTAGATCTTGCTAGGCGGAAACCCTTTCGCTATTTTGTAGGCCTTCCACCTGCCCTTGGTTGTAGACCCTCTCGGCTCCCCCTATAAGGAACCTTGGCAAAAGTTGTGAGGCGTTGAGAGAGCCGAGTGGCGAGGCGTAACTCAACAAAGAATTAAAAGTGCGTTGAGTGGTAGAGCCTCACGCAATGCTAGAGGCTGAAGGAATCTTGCTCGCATAGGCGCAAGCCTTCCTGCATCCCCCTGGCGGGAACCCTTTCGGCTATTGATTTATCTAATCCATTTTTATCCCAAAGCTAGCCCAATTCTAGCCCAATCCTGGTCTTTGGGGTGTCTAGGTCCCACCCAGTGAATATGGGGTTGTGTAGCAGTAGCAGAGAAGATACAAAATAAGGAGAATAAAGAAACTATCGACTTTTGTCTAACTATATCGTGTTTATTTCTCTTGTTATGCCTTCTGAATTCTGGTTATATAAAATCCATGGGCAAATTTGAATTCTTCATCCACATAGAAAATATCTTCAAAAGAAATAGGATTACATTCTTCCAAATCTGCTTCAATCATCCCACAATATTCTTCAAAATTCTTCTTTAAAAAACTATTCTGAAATTAGTGGAGAATTCTTTTCATTAAGCTCTCTTCCAATGACTCAAAACATTTGAAAGAATTCTAAACAACTTCCTAGAAAACAACCTGGATAGATCCTCTGTTATTTCCATATTTAGCTTTATTTGAAGTTATGTCGACTTCAAGTAGAAGGTGCGTAGATATCTGCCTTTAGAGTGAAGTATACTAAACTTAACTGTATAATCAACGTTGTGTCGATATCATTGTAATGCATGTGTCGTCTTCTATATTGGGGTAGCATTGACCAAACTTCTTTTGTTGTTCTTGCTTTTAGTCGAAGTGATGCTGACTTCCAGTCGTTGTGTCAACTTCTATACGATGCGTACTGACTTTACTTGAATTTCTTCTTTAATTCAGTGTGCCTACCACATGCCCTTAACACAACTGACTTCCTAGGGCATCTACGACTATATTACCCTTACTATACAACATGGGTAATAATTCTAGGATGTAAAATAATTTTGAGCTAATTTTTAAAGTAAAATCATAAGGATTTTTTCCAACAATCCCCTTTTAGCTTAACAAATTTTACAAAGTTTTTAAAGTGATTTTACAAAATAAAGTACAAAGGAAATGAATTTACAACATCAAATGAATGAAAAAAAATAGACACATGTATGGGCGGGCAACTAAAATTATATATCTTTGGAATACGTTTTATGGAATAATGGTGAGCAGTTTCAACAAACTGCTATACTTTCAACATCAACTAGTTTTACCATTGAGTTCAGAAGAAAAAAACCAGTCAAGTAACTATACAAGTTGCTCAGTAGTCTATGTTGGGAATATTGACCACAAGATTACTGATTTGAAGAAACCCCCAAGATTACAATAAACACATCTTGTAATTAATGTGAAGTAGGATCATCACCCGACGAACCGAGAAGGATAAAAGACACCAAACTATTCTTTCACATTCCAATTCTACGATCGCATAAGTAAAACGCAGCACAATCAAATTGCAATATTATTAATCCAATGCTAATGTACAGGTTCGACACGCCTTTGGAGATCAAATAAAAGCAATGATCCAATATTCTCTCAAGCGAACAAGATCTACTCGATCCGATCGAGCGCGTGCTGTACCCAAAAGAGAACAAAAAAATCTAACGATTCAGAAATGGTTGACATATCCCAACAAAAGAAAATGAGGTCCGCCAATCCTCATGAATTTAAATAGATCAAGAGAAAACAACAACAATCTATTTGATCAAAACCACTATAAAATCAAGATTCACAAACAACGCAAAAGTTAACTGAAAGTCCACCTAGTGTCAACTATGTGCACCTATGGGGGGGGGGAATAGGTGACGAGTAGTGCTTTTGCGGAATTTACGAGAGTACCTGCACAATAAAAATAAAGAGCACAGCACACAGAAAACACAGGAAATTTATAGTGGTTCCCCGACTTGGGTACATCCACTTTCCCCCTTCGACCTATCTCCCCAACAAGGGACGACTCGGTCACTTCTCCAACGGGATTGAAATCCAATCCCTGCACTAACGGAAGGAGCCCTTCCACACGTGAGAGTCAACACTCCCACAAAACGGGTTGCACCCAACCCTTACAACACGGAACAATCGTTCCTTTACAACAGAAGTAAATATGGAATGTACACGAAATACAAACATCGTTTGGAGACTACGGTGTTCCTCTTCGTTCGACGACGTGTACGTGAAGTCAACAAAAAGTCTACAACCTTGGTCTCTCTTTGAGAGGATCTCCCCGGAACCGGCGGCGGCAACACGAGCGGCGGCTAGCTTCGGGATCGGCGGCTACGATGATGAGCGGCTGCTGAACTTGGAGATCCAAACTTCGTAGCGAAGCAAACTAGGTCTACCAACGGTCACTCTAGGATCGGTCGTCTCGATCGATTCGGACGGGGGAGTTTTTTCCCGTTCACCAAATCGAGAGACAAGAGATCTCTGGATAGACACGTGAGACTCAAGCTGTGCTAAGCTTCTGTCGCCGGAGATCACGAAGGATTCCCGATTGTTGACGGCGACCTGCTTGCCCGAGTGCGACGGCGGCGGCGGAGAGAGTTCGCGATATTAGGGTTACGTCGCGGCTGGGTTTCTTTCTCTTTCTCCGTCATTTTACTGTTCAAAATACTGGAATATATATACTGTAGATAATTCCAATATGACCGTTTGTGGGACCCACACTAGAAATCCCTAAGTCCGGTTCAAACTAGTCCAAAGGCAGAATCCGGTCCAGCAAATTCCAGAGAAAACGCCAAGGAAAAATCGGCGAGAATCGCAGGCGATTCTCGACGAATCGGCGACAATCACCAAGTGATTCTCGACGATTCGTCGAGAATCGTTGGTGATTCTCGCCGAATCACTTATTGATTCTCCACGAATTTCACTTTGTATACATGAGCTGCTTGGCCACTGGTTCGGCGAGAATCACTAGTGATTCTCGCCGAATCGTACTTGGCACCGTTTTGAGGTGGCCAGAAGGAGTCGGCGAGAATCACTAGTGATTCTCGCCGAATCGGCGAGAATCACTTGGTGATTCCCGTCGAATTTTCCTTGGACAAATTTTTCGTCTTCCACCCAGGAACTGCTCCTTGATCCATCCATGCTCCTTGTCTTCTCTTGCATATGAACGGCCCTGTACTTGAAAGTAAGTGCACTCCAATAGAGAGAGTACATGTAGGCCAACACACTGATCTGCTCAACGAGGGATTACGTTGTGCAGACCCGTGTATATTGACCTACTGCACCCTGACATTGGTGTGCACTTAGCGTGGAGGAGCTGCAAGTACAACTTAAGAAGTTTCATCAAATACATTGTGAATTCATCTTAGCTTGACAGGTGGCTTCCTCAAATCTAGGTAATCGTGGATACAATACCCAACAATCTCCCCCTATTTGACGAAGCCAAAACCCTACTAGCTAAGATGAATAACACCTATCAAATAATAAACATAGCATTTAGAAATTAAACATGCAGCACAAGAGAATATATGCAATAAGATCAGGACTTGAGTCATTCACAAATTCAAATATATATACCAATATAAATATATACACATATAATCCAGAATTGTTTATATGACAATAATAATCATTAACTGTTCTTAAGACAAAGTGACAAGCTATAAATTATTGACTATTTGTCCTTAGCTAAGTCACCCTTAAGATTTTGAGCCAAGTACTTCTTGCTTTGCCTCTCCATGTATTCTTTGGGCTTCGGGTAATACCTAGGAGGAGGAACCTTATCTGCATCCGAGTTGCTCCTGAAAAAGATGTTGCATTTCACTTCAAACGTTTTGTGCAATTCCCACTCATACTGGCTATATACTTCGTTCCGATTGATCTCTCCTCTTTCTTGCAGCCAGAAGGTGTCTAAGATGATGTTCCTTGAAACTGGACTCCACCTTTCGTTGCGTACATCCTCCTCACTCATTCGAGTTCTCTTTGCAGCCTGTGTCTCCTTGGAGGTCCCTTCTTGAACTTTTCTCTTTCCCCTGGCTTTTGCTAAGGCCTCTTGGTCAAACATGCTCCTAAGTTTAGCTTTGGAGAGAGCCCTAGTATCAGCGTCATTTGTGGGAATATCTGCAGCACTTACACTTACATCCTCAGCAACACTTACTTCCTCAGCGGCCTTAGATGTCTCAGGAACATGAATACCGGCAGGATTGTCAGGCAGAACGACGCCTAACGTACCTAGCGCCTATTGGAGCATCCACCAGCAGCTCTCATAGACATATTTGCTTGATTGTGCGAAGTGTGTGCTCATGCTTTCTTGAAGCTCGGCCAACATAGCTATATACTCTTTCTCCCCCTTTTTGGCTTCGATAGCGATGCAGTTTGCATATGAGTGTAGGGAGTCATCAATATGCTTCATGGTCTTGGAGAATTCAGTAATTAGGGCCTGCTGATTTGCGTTAAGAGTGACCATATTACCATCAAACTTCTGAATATTGTTGGCTACAACATGTGCATTCTGATTGACGACGGCAAGAGTATCAGTATTCTTTTTCAAACCAGCCATTAGAAGTGTGACGGTTGTCCATCCTCAGTGTACTTTTCTTCGAACTTCTTCTCCATTACATCCAATTTATGGTTGATCTCCACCATATTCTTAAGCATGAGATTTTCAGAAGTCTTAAGCCTTTTCAGCAGTGTTTTCTGAGCGTTATCAAAAGAAGCTTTAAGTTCATTCACTATACCTTGAATGACATTGACAGTGTGAGTGGCCAGCTCATCTCGTAACGGTAAAGTCGGGGGCACTTCTTGGCCTTGCTCTTGCTCTTCAGCAGACGCATCGGTAGAGCTGGATACAATCACAGGCTCTAAAGGAGGAATATTGGTGGCCTTTGTAGATTTATCTAACTCCCCGTCCACTGGTGCAGACTTGTCAGATGGAGGTTCAACAGGATCCGGAGTCTCAAATACTTCTTGGCCCTCATTCTCACCTTCCTCTCCGTCCTCATCCAAGAAATCATCTATATCAGCAGCCTCTTCCACTTCTCGGTCAGCAGCCTCCAGCACAGTGTTACATTCTTCTTGAGTGTCGGCCACAGCATCCCTGGCCACCTGGGCGATTTTAGATATTACATCCGTATGAGGGGGTAGAGTCTCCCCCTCGATTCCTGCAGTCACGGTATCAGGAATTTCACAGGGGGAGACTGTTGGAGATACTTCCTGTTGCTCTTCCACAGCAGGCTGCCCGATACGCCACTCCCATCGATCAAACACACTTGCATCCATCTTTTTCAAGTAGTGGAGAGGGACTCCTTTGCTTATGTCGAACTTGTCTCCGTTTAGCTGGTTTAGATATAGACTTATGATGCGGCCGAAACTAGGAGTGCCCAGAGTGTCCTTGATCTTCTCGAACAGCAACTCCCCCCAGTTGAACCTCTTGCGGCAGACAATAGCTATGAGGATCTTGAACATATCTCCTGAGATATGGTCATGCGAGCCCGGCTTGCAGATGAGCACTTTTCCAATAATGTCAGAAAGGAGCTTCCCTTCTTCATTCATCTCCTTTCTCTTTATTGATCGAGTTCCTCGTGGAAGACCGCAGAACAAGAGAGTTCTAGTTTTGTCCTCGTCGTCCAGATAGTCCTCCTACTCCGAACTAGAAAGCTGCAGGTAGCGAGTCAGCTTGCTGGCATACATCTTTACTTTTGTCTCATCCACCTTGCTCTTGATTATGGAGTCTCTATCTCGGAGTCTTGCGGTAGAGAAGAACTCCAGCACCTCTTTGTCCAGGATTTTGCAAGGGTGCTCCAGGACGAAGGTTATCCCAGCCTCTTCCAGCATTAGAATGATATTGCGGAATTCGTCCGAGGCGTGAGAAAATCCAGTTCGAACCAGCTCGCAGCCAGAGACCAACCCTGCAGTCATCCTTGGAGCCATTATAGATCTAGAGAGAAGCCCTACTCAAAACGTTAATGAACTTTCAAAAAGAAAGCACCACTAGTGAGAGCGTCCAAGAGCGGGTGAGGAAGAGGTTACCTAAGGACTTATATGGAAGTGAGGTGAGGAGCGTCGGGAAGACCTTCGGTGGATGGAAGGGTTTCTTGTGGGGTTCTGCCTTGCTAGAACGTTGCGAGAACCTTCTAGATTTGAGATGGACCTTGCGAGAACCTTGCGGTCACAGGGAGACTTCACGATTCGACGAGAGCTGCTGCGGGTTTCGGCGAGTCGGAGGGAGAGCTCCTGCGGGTTGCGGCGAATCGGCGGAAGAACTCGGGAGAGCTCTTGCGGGTCGTCGGGAGAGCTCTTGCGGGATTCGTGAGGAAGGCGAGGAGTCTAATTCGGCGGGAGAACCCTTTCGGCGGGATTTGTCTAATTCGTCGGGATTCGGGGTGAATGCGAAGGGTCGGCGGGATTTGTCTGTCAGGAGATTTGGTTAATTCGGTTTCTGATACCATTTTTCTAATTCGAAATTAAGAGGTCTCTTGACTAGAAATTTTCACGTTGAGCATTTTTGAAATTTCCTGATGTCAAGTCAATATACACATGATAAATACATGTATATTTTACAGTCAATCTATTTGGATTTTAACGAGGCTTTTTCAAAGACTTCTTGATGTCAATAGTGAGTTGTCGAGATTCATGATGACATAACTTCGTTAACCCATTATTGATGTGTAATGGTTTGCATGCATCGAGTTAATCTCTCCGTAGAGGTGCACACATACCTGATATGCATAAGTATAAATATACACATGGATAGAAATATATATATGTATATATATTTTGAATGAGGATGCAACATGACACAAGTCCTTGAACTGATCAAAATTAATTGGGATTTTGAGAGTCATCGTTTTAGTCCCACAGGTAGACCACATTAGAGGCTCAAAGTGAGTATGCTCAAACAGGTAGCACATCTGTTGTTGCAGGCGCTTGTTCCAAGTTAGTCTTGAGCCACCTACTGTCTAGTTCCCATCATATTCACGGGGACCTAGACTACCCTGCAAGAGAGAATTACTTTACCTTAGGAACCCAAATCATTTTGGGTCCTAGGTTCCTGTTAGCATAAGCACGCAACTTCCTTCCTTCAGAAAACCTGTCTGGAAGACTACCTATGTCCCTAGAATGTGGATAAGCCCTTGCTGTGGGCACAGAGGGGTTGTGCCAACAGTCGATGGCAAAGTGCCCCACTTTGCCGCAGCACCAACAAGGGTGAATGTTGTATCGCCGTTTTCGACCTGATCTAGTGACTGATGTAGTCACTGTCCTAGGTCTAAAAGGGATAGGGCATGTTATTGTCACACAAATTCCTCTTCCATCGTGACACGTGGAAGGGTGGAAAGAATACATGTTGTGAGCATTATGGGGCCGGGAAGGTGGTGCCATTCTTTCAGGCATCTCCCTTACAGAGGCCCCATGGAGCCTGACATCATGACTTCTATCCTCTCTATCCCGTGTCCTCGAGTGGTGAGAGGTCTTCTGTGAGCTGGGACATGCAGATCCACAATGTGTTGAGGCAGTGGCAGTGAATACAAAGGGCTCAGAATGAGCCTTAGGTATTCTCTCGTGGGTGGCCATGCCGGCCCTAGCACTCCGGGTGTCTCCATATGGGGAAAGATCACCCTTGCAGTGACCACGATTATTCCTGAGGTCATACCTGAAGGCATGATGAGTTGCCTTCCTGCTTGGAGTGGGGGGACGGAAAATCGTTTCCCCATTTCTCCACGAATTGATAATCCGGGAGATCCACCCGTTTTCTTGCTTTCTCTTAATAGCATCAACCTTGGAGAAGTTTGATACTATTGACTACTCTCTAGAGCTGAGATCTTAGAGTCATTGGCCTTGTTGGACGCCAATTGGAGAACCAACAAGATCTTCAGTCGAGCAATCTCTCGAGCTTGCTCCTCAGCAAGTAGGTTGCTTTCCTGAAGGGCTCTCTTCAGGGAGTCAGAATTTTCTGAAGGAGGGCAGTTCCTGTCTTCAAATATTTCAAGAGATACGGGACAGGAGGAAGAAGTTACCTGCTCTTCTGTGTTATGGTCATTAGATCCAGTGACCGTTGTTTCATCCACATCAGAGCTGCTTTCCTCACTGTCCTCTTCAGTCTCTGACAAGGAGACTGGAGCTCTGATGCAATCCGAGGGATCCTTGCCTTCATCTTCAGAAGTGAGAACCCCCACATACGCTTCATCCTCTGATTGACAGCATATTCCAGCTTTCTCTGACCCCCCCATCACCTCTGAGATCAGCATCCATAGAGATTTAGCCGTTCTGCATTTTTCCAATCTAGGGCGAGAGGCTCCAGACCAGATATCCAAGATAGTTTGGCGAATCCTCTGGTCCAATTGAAAAAATGAAAGTTCCATCTCTGACATCTCAGTAATGCACATGGGCACTTGGATCCCAGAGTCGGAGGTCTTCATGGGAATAAACGGACCCTCTGCCAGGATGAAGGATGCTCGAGGATCGATAGCATCAAGGTGACATGACACTCTCATTCGCCAGATGGGATAATAATCTTTTGTGCAGGCGGGGAGTTTGAGTGGCGGCATCTCATAATCTAGCTCCATGCTTCTGACACTGGTGGCAGGATTCTACTCAAGGTGTTAACCTTTTTGATGAGTAACCTCGCTCTGATACCACTTGAAAGTCCACCTAGTGTCAACTATGTGCACCTATGGGGGGGGGAATAGGTGACGAGTAGTGCTTTTGCGGAATTTACGAGAGTACCTGCATAATAAAAATAAAGAGCACAACACACAGAAAACACAGGAAATTTATAGTGGTTCCCCGACTTGGGTACATCCACTTTCCCCCTTCGACCTATCTCCCCAACAAGGGACGACTCGGTCACTTCTCCAACGGGATTGAAATCCAATCCCTGCACTAACAGAAGGAGCTCTTCCACACGTGAGAGTCAACACTCCCACAAAACGGGTTGCACCCAACCCTTACAACACGGAACAATCGTTCCTTTACAACAGAAGTAAATATGGAATGTACACGAAATACAAACTTCGTTTGGAGACTACGGTGTTCCTCTTCGTTCGATGACGTGTACGTGAAGTCAACAAAAAGTCTACAACCTTGGTCTCTCTTAGAGAGGATCTCCCCGGAACCGGCGGCGGCAACACGAGCGGCGGCTAGCTTCGGGATCGGCGGCTACGATGATGAGCGGCTGCTGAACTTGGAGATCCAAACTTCGTAGCGAAGCAAACTAGGTCTACCAACGGTCACTCTAGGATCGGTCATCTCGATCGATTCGGATGGGGGAGTTTTTTCCCGGTCACCAAATCGAGAGACAAGAGATCTCTGGATAGACACGTGAGACTCAAGCTGTGCTAAGCTTCTGTCGCCGGAGATCACGAAGGGTTCCCGATTGTTGACGGCGACCTGCTTGCCCGAGTGCGACGGCGGCGGCGGAGAGAGTTCGCGATATTAGGGTTACGTCGCGGCTGGGTTTCTTTCTCTTTCTCCGTCATTTTACTGTTCAAAATACTGGAATATATATACTGTAGATAATTCCAATATGACCGTTTGTGGGACCCACACTAGAAATCCCTAAGTCCGGTTCAAACTAGTCGAAAGGCACAATCCGGTCCAGCAAATTCCAGAGAAAATGCCAAGGAAAAATTGGCGAGAATCGCAGGCGATTCTCGACGAATCGGCGAGAATCACCAAGTGATTCTCGACGATTCGTCGAGAATCGTTGGTTATTCTCGCCGAATCACTTATTGATTCTCAACGAATTTCACTTTGTATACATGAGCTGCTTGGCCACTGGTTCGGCGAGAATCACTAGTGATTCTCGCCGAATCGTACTTGGCACCGTTTTGAGGTGGCCCGAAGGAGTCGGCGAGAATCACTAGTGATTCTCGTCGATTCGGCGAGAATCACTAGTGATTCTCGCCGAATCGGAGAGAATCACTTGGTGATTCCCGTCGAATTTTCCTTGGACAAATTTTTCGTCTTCCACCCAGGAACTGCTCCTTGATACATCCATGCTCCTTGTCTTCTCTTGCATATGAACGGCCCTGTACTTGAAAGTAAGTGCACTCCAATAGAGAGAGTACACGTAGGCCAACACACTGATCTGCTCAACGAGGGATTACGTTGTGCAGACCCGTGTATATTGACCTACTGCACCCTGACATTGGTGTGCACTTAGCGTGGAGGAGTTGCAAGTACAACTTAAGAAGTTTCATCAAATACATTGTGAATTCATCTTAGCTTGACAGGTGGCTTCCTCAAATCTAGGTAATCGTGGATACAATACCCAACATTAACCACCAAAATATTTGTCTGAGGGAACATACAAGATTATAGATTTTCGTTACCCCACTCAGAAGATGATTCCTTGGAAGAGGATCGCTATTTGATGGTTCCACCGGAGTCACACCGAATAGAGAGAAACACATCCACATTCCTCACTTCATGCCGGAGAGGTTTCTTCATTGCAATAGAACTTGACCTTGGCCGAAATCCACCAAGAGAGAGAGAGAACAAGGTTGTCCTAACCTCTATGTGGGAATCCTTAGTGTAGCCGAAATCGTCCAGGGGAAGGCTTCGTTTTTTGGTAAGAAGTTGGAGAGGAGAGGGGAGGTGTTTTGGTGGAGAAGAGAGGAGGGGAGAGGGGGAGAGAGGTGGCCGAACGTTTAGAGGAAGTGGGGGAGGGAAATCTAATTTTAGAGTTTAGGGTTTCCTTTCATTCAACTCTACATAATTCATCAACACATAGACTTATATAAGGCTAACAAAAATCTGGGCTATGCGCAGCCCAAAATAAAATATAGTCCAGATTTTAAATCAATAAAACAAGGGAATTAAATATAACATAAGCAAGATAATCATCAAAAGAAAGTCTTGCACTAAGGGCGGAGGTTGTAGCATCGATCAACAATGTTTCCTCGGCGCAGCAAGTCTTTGGTTGGAGAGGGCAAGAGATCTTTCGTAAGCATGCCAGAACCATCATCAATATGCCGGGAGTCATCATCTCCATAAATCCTCCCCCGCACAAAAGTACTCATCACCGGTAAGTTGGCTTGAATGTACCGACATAGAAGAGCATCATCCAAATGAGCCACCTCTGATTCAAGTAGCCAAGAGTCACCAGAAGCCGGATGATCACAGCACCGGATCAATTAGCGGTGAATGTCACCACTTGGAGATGTGAGCACTTCATCCTTGAGGATCCTGTCAGGCAAAAAGGTTGTCTTGGGGAACCTTGGAAAAACATTTGTCAAGGAAGGATAAACATTTCTACATCAACAGTTAACATACCTACAGTGGAAACCGTAGGAGAGAGCAATCCCGGGAAAAGCTCACCGCCAACCCATTAGAGGACACAGTGGAATGAATAAACAGAGAGGTGGATATTTCAAGTGGTGGAGAAACATATGGCGTTAAATCCGAAGCATTGAAAATGGGGGATATACCCCAATTAGTGGGTAACTCAAAAAGATATGTGTGTTCTCCTAACTTCTTTAAAATTCGAAAAGGACTGGCACGCCGATTCGCCAACTTTTTTATGAAGTCTGAAGGCATATATTCAGGGATGAGATGCACCATGTCTAACATTCCACAGACAACTAGACCCCTAGGAGTGGTTTTGACATAACTAGGTCATGACAAAACCCTAGGAAGACCAAGTGAACCTAGGAGTGTAGGTGAGATCTTTATGGTCTGCAAATAGTAGATTTCTAAACACTAGGAAAGGACGATCATGGGGCTTCACCATGACACCATGACCCCACCACAACATCACTAACCTGTTAGAGGGTCCATTACAACTATAGGGACCCACTAGGGTCAAATAAAATGGTCAAGTTGACCAAAGTCAACCCAAACCCTAATCATGTCAAACTAAGCTCATACAAGGTTAAATGACCTCCCATTGGACAAAGGGACCACCTAGACCTTCCCAAGCCCTAAGGGAGGCCAATGGGTCACCAAGGACCCATTGGGGCCAACCAAAGAGGTTAAGTTGACCAAATTCAACTCTAGCCCTAACTTGGTCAAAGTACCCTTCCTAAGGGTCAAGTGACCCCCAAAGTGCCAAGTCAACTCAACCCAGCTCTACCTAGACCTTATGAGAGGCCAATGGGTCACCAAGGACCCATTGTGGTCAACCCAAAATGTCATATTGACAAAGGTGAACCCTAGTCTAGGTTAGGTCAAACTTAGCTCAAATGGGCTAACCCAAGCTCAAGCCCTTTTACAATTGGGCTAACCACCTCCTACTTAAATAATGGCATGATTTCATTGGCTGCAAATAGGCTAAATGGATGAGAAAGTCAGCCTTGATGACTATGAGAGAGAGAGAGAGCTCATTTTCCTTAATGGAGGAAAGAGAAAGGGGGGGGATTATCCATTCACAACGTAAGGAGGCCAAGGGCCACCATTGATGGCTGGATTCAACTCCTCTCAGGAAGAGGAGGACTTTCCAGCCATTTTTTGGCCACTCCAAGCCAGGTTCACCACCCCACCACTTGGCTGAAGGTTTTGTAGAAGGACATTAATGGCCACTAGTGCTTGGCCCTCCCTCTTCCACCTTTGATGATCTTAGAAGCACCACTGGACTCTGGAGAGTCTTTTACACACTTCACCTGAAGGAGATGAGGAATTCCACTGTATTGTTGTAGAAACCCAATTGGCGACACCACTCCTATGGCAACCCGGTGATCAACGCGATCTCAAGCCTCCGATAAGGTCCTCCCCTTCTCCTTCTTCTATGGGTAGATCATAATATTCATTTAGGTTGAGAATCGGACTCAATTGAGCCCGATCAGAGCTCTCAATTTCTCTGGTTTTCCAAAAAAAGAAACATATCTGAATTGCCGGAATCCACCCTATTGGATCCCTAGTTGGATTTGGGCTAGGTTCACTAAATTAGGATGTTTGACCCAACATGTATATAGGGTCATGTATGAGTCCTAAAGTATAGGCCTTGTTTTTAGAGTCAACACTGCATGGACCATGCATCAACAGACTGCAAAAGACTCAAGACTTAAGAGAAATTTCAAAGACTCAGAAAATGAGTTTGATGTTCGTCAAACTCAGGTCGGCGAAAGTCGTTCTCAGCTCGACGAACTCAGAGAAAATTCTCTGAGCTGAGCTCGACGAACTTGAGTCTCAGGTCGACGATTTCCAGAGTATACTTCAACATTACAAGTCCAGGATCTCTCTTAACTCCAGTCGACGAACTTACTTCTCAGGTAGACGATTGCTGGGTATTATACTTCAACATCTTATTCCAGAAACATCTAAGTATTCGAAGTCCAGTATCATAATCTAGTCAACCAATTCACCTTCTCAGCTTGACGAACTTAGATCACATTCTTGGCAAGATTTATCGAGTAGCAGTTAGAAGTTCTCAGGTCGACAAAACCAGTTCTCAGGTCGACGAACCCAGTTCTCAGGTCAACGAACCCAGTTCTCAGCATGACGATTTCTGGACACGTTACTTCAACATTCTCAAGTCCAAGAAACATGGAATTTTGTTCTTCAGTCGACGAAGTTATATTCTCAGCTCGACGAACTTGATGCACAGAATTGGCAAGATTCTAGAGAAAGCAGTTATCTATTCTTAGGTCGACGATCTTGAATCTTAGCTCAATGAACAAATACTATCTAGTCGAAGAACTTGACTTCTCTACTCGACGAACTCTGGACACAGATCGACGAATTCTGTTCTTTGCTCAACGAATTCTGAAAAGTTTCAGACTTGGAAATTTCACTCCTTCTGTCCCTTTTCTATTGCAATAATTCCTGAGTAATCAATGCTTAAATATTCTCTGAATATTACCATTAGAAGTAAGCATTGATTATGGTCTTCATCAGGATTATTGCTTGCCATTTTTCCATGGGACAGTTGGGGAGATCAATCAATGCAAAAATTCTTTAGGCCGTCAGCATTAAATGAAGGAATTAATTCAAAATTCAGAACGAAGATTACACAGAAATATATAAAGGATTTTTCTTTTTCTTTCTTCAGGAGAACATACAACAACACAGTGAATAGGCTTTTCTTACTCCTTCTCGTCTGAACACAGAAAAAATACACAGGGCAATAATACAGCAAAATCGGAAGCCCTTGACCAGAGAAAGAATAGCAAGCTGAAGAAGAAGAAGAATAACCATTTAAATCAAGAGCCTTCTTCTGTCTTCATCCCATGATTCTTCAAAGGACATCAATTGTTATATTAGTCAAGAAGCACCTGGATACCTGTTGTTCAAGGCTGAAACATTGAAGGCCTACTCACCCTTAAGCAAAGCTCCATCCTTCCTGAACAAATCTATATCTCAGGGGGAGCTTTGTCAAAATCATGATCCACTAAAGTCTTCTTAGTTGTATTTGGGAAAGAGAAGACATAATCACTCTCACATCCTCCAATGTATAAAGGGTTCTTAACTCCTTTGAAAAGTTATTCCTGGTTGCAAGTCACCTGATCAAAAGACTTGAGGATTGTTTTTTGAGCACCTGATCAAAAGCTCATTGGTGGCAGTCACCTGATCAAAAACCTGAGTGGATTCCTACCAGGGTGGTAGAAGAGTGGATGTACCTAGGTTGGGGAACCACTATAAAATTCTTGTGTTGTCTGGTTGCACCTTTTTCTTTTGTTCTTGCTGTGGCTGTGTGGCTTAGGTTTGTTGTGTCTGTGGTATTTAATTTAATCTCTGCAGCACCTGTGATAGATTAATTTATCTTAGGACTGATTTGTTAAGTATCAAAAAATTTTATGAACCCTAAATACTCTATTCACCCCCGCCCCTCTAGAGTATCTCAAATCTAACCCTCACTTTCAATTGGTATCAAAGCAAGTTTCCTTTGGTTGTACAAGCTAACCCTTGAACCAAAAGATCCAGAGTTAGATCAGAGTTTTATTTCTATTAGATATATATTCACAACATGGCACAGAACAAAGACTATGCAAGCACCAGACCTTCAGTTTTGAACCTAAATAGGTTTGCTATCTAGAAGGCAAGAATAAATTTATATATGAATTCTATCGATGAGGACATCTACAACTCTATCTTGACAGGTACTCCTCAAGCAACTGCCTCTACATCCACAACAGCTTCAAGCACTAATGCAGTTCCACCACCTGAGTGGACTGAAGTACAGAAGAAAGCCAAAGTTGTTGATGCCAAGGCCATGAACATTCTGGCCTAAACAATGTCAGATGACATTTTTCAAAAAGTGGCAGAATGCAAATCAGCTAAGGCCATTTGGTACTCTCTCAACCAAATGGTGGCTGGATCAGCTGATGAGAGAAAAGATAGAAGATCCAATCTCATATCCCAAAATGAGAACTTCAAGAAAGATGAAGAATAATCTGTGGCAGATATGTACAACAGTCTGAGCTCAATCATCAATAAGCTGAAGACCCTAGATAAGGACATCACCCTCACTAAGGTGAATGACAAAATCCCCATGTGCTTCCCAAGCACATGAGATTCAAGGATCTGGCCAATAAAGGAGGTCAGAAGCTTAAATGAGATTTCCACTGAATCTCTTTTGGGAAAGCTGAAGTCCTATAAGCAGCTCATTAAATCCAGAGAAGTAGCAGAGCAAAGGATACCTACACCTGCCAGGAAGGAACACAACCTGGAATTCAAGGCAGTTGAAGAATCTGAAGCATCAACAGTGAATGAAGATTTAATGAGTCTCCTACCCAAAAGATTTTACAAGATGGCATAGAAGGACTTTAGAAGAAAGTCATCCAGGCACGATGACAAGTCAAGGTATGACAAAACCTCTACTAAATAGGTGGTTTGCTTTGGTTGCAGGAAACCTGGACACTTCATCTCAGAATTTCCAGAGAATCAGAAGAAAGAGAAAAGAAGAGAGAAGGATACAAGAATACAATAGAGTTCAAGACCTTCCTCCAACAAATACAAGAGGAAGGAGAAAGGCTTTGTAGCTGAATCTTGTAGATGACTTCTCAAGATTCACTTGGGTGTTCTTTCTGAGATCTAAGTCAGATACCTTTAAAGTTCTTACAGATTTTCTCAGGACCATACAGATTGAGTACTCTACTCATGTTGCATTTATCAGAAGTGATCATGGTACAGAGTTTGAGTCTCTTATTATGCATGAGTTCTGTGAGAAGGAAGGTATCAGGCATTGCTTCTCAGCTGCTAGAACTCCCCAACAAAATGGTGTAGTTGAAAGGAAGAGTAGAACCCTGATTGAAGCTGCAAACACATTACTTATAGATTCTTATATGCTACTGATGAACTGTAAATATGCGTATTTTATGCACATTAATTTAGTCATTTTCATTTATTTTCGTCATTTTTACTTATTTTTGTTCAATAAAATGTTCCTATTCTTGTAAATTTTCTCCTAACTTGTTTTATTTGATTTTTCAGAAAAATTTCAAAATCTGCCAAAATTTGGGAAGTACACGCCCGTGACACATGGGTCACGCCCGTGACCAAGCCGTGACTGTGCATTTCCCGTGAAATCGGAAATTTTCTGAAGAAAAGGCTTGACACGCCTGGCGACACGCCCGTGTCACCCGACACGGGGCGTGACCCAAGCCCGTGTCCTCTCCTCTCGACGAATTCCGCTCGACGATCGTCGAGTGTCGACACCAACTATCACGCCCAGTGTCACGCCCGTGACCAAGGGCGTGACCCAATTTCAGCTCAACGATTTCAACTCGACATTTTCCGCTCGACATTCGTCGAGTGTCGACCCCAACTGTCACGCCCATAGTCACGCCCGTGACATAGGGCGTGACCTTTCCAGCTGGCCCGACAAGATGCTGCCGAGGACATTTGACGCAACCCGCGCCCGGTTCTACCTCCCCGACACGCCCAGAGTCACGCCCGTAACCTGGGGCGTGACTGCTGCGAACTCAGCCCGAAGTCAACTTTGCTGTCCAATGTCCAGCCGCCTTCATGAATAGTACTGTCACGCCCCCCCTACACGCCCGTGACCGAGGGCGTGTACTTAGAATTTTTTTCCTATAAATAGCCCAGTTCTGTAAGGTCCAAGGGTTCAGATTTTTGGGCCAAGTTAGTGTCTTTTTGTGGGCTTAATCCGTGGATTCTAGTGCTATGTAAGGAGATTTCTCCCTTCTTATTTCATGTTTTGTTTTGCTTTACCTTTTAGCTTTGTAATAGTTTGAAAATTTTAATAAAAATGTTAGATTTTCTCTCTTTATTTAGCATGAAAAATTCATTTGGATGGCTCACCTCTTTCCCTTTTTATCCTTGGTTTTATCTTTGTTCTTCACTTGTTCTTCATTTATGAAAAGTGTGTGTGTGTGTATGAGTGTAACATGCTTAATATTCATGTTTTTAACTTGTTTTCATGCTTAGGAATGTTAGGTTTTCCTCTTTACATGCCTTTGATTTTTCAAGTTAGGTTTTGTTTGAAATTTATGAAATGATGAATTAGGTTTTCCTTTTTTTTTCGTCTTCTTTTAATTTCTTCAACATCTTCACTCTTATGAGTGTGTAAAAGAGTTACTAAAGTTTCTTTATTTTTTTTACTTAGCTTTATTTTAGGATGAAAACTTTTTTTCTTCTTTCTCTTTTATTTCAACTTTTTTAGCTCTTTTATGAAATCCTAGGAATGAAAATGTTGAAATTTTTATTTTCCAAAAACTTTGGTTTTTAATTTGTTTTGAAAAACTTTTGTCTTCTAAAATTATAATTTCTCCTTTTTATTTGTTTTTGGCAAAACCTATGCTTGAAAAAGTAAAAGTTTTATTTTTTAGGTAACTTTGATTTTTCATGTTGTGTGTGTGAGTGTATGAGCCTAAACCTCTCTTTTGTTCTTCTTAAATTTTTATGTAGAGTGTGTGAGTGTAGGTGTATAATTTTATTGCTTTGTTCAAATTATGTAGAGTGTGTGAGTGTAGGTGTATAATTTTATTGCTTTGTTCAAATTATGTAGAGTGTGTGAGTGTAGGTGTATAACTTTATTGCTTTCTTGAATTTCATATGGAGTGTGTGTGTTCGTGTGCATTTATTTCCGCCTACTCGTTAAGAGTTAAATGGCGCATCGTTTTCATTTTCAGTCCTACTCGTTCGAGTAGCACTTGTAATTTTTTTTTCTTTATTTTTCCGCCTACTCACTTGAGTTTAAATGGCCGGACCTTATTTCAGTCCTACTCGTTTGAGTAGGACTTGCAATTTTCTGATTTGTAATTTTTCTTTCTTTATTTTTTTTCCGCCTACTCACTTGAGTTAAATGGCCGGACTTTTTAGCCCTGTAATCGCATTTATTTTCTCCTACTCATTTGAGTAGGACTCGCTTTCATTTCAGTCCTACTCGTTTGAGTAGGACTTGCAATTTTCAGCCTTTATTTACCGCCCCCACTCGTTTGAGTGGGACTCGCAAATTAGAATTATGCAAATTTCTTTTTATGTGTAACTTTGTTCTTTTTTTTATAATTTGGAGTGTGCGTGAGTTCTTGTTTTAGCTAATTTTTCAGTTTTCTAAATGTCATTATTTTTCTTGTGTCCCCTTCTTATAATCGTTTAGCATTTAATTTCGAACTCGCGCCTCACTAAATTATAAGCCGTCCCCATACCGATGTGTGGCTAATCGCTATTAGCCTCGGCATCGAAGAGCATTGGGACATTTGAAATGATTTATAATAATTAAAGTTCTTTATTTTCATTTTAATTTAAGCACTTAGGGTTTACCCCGGGTTTACGACGCGTAGGACCACATAATCGATGTGTGGGCCCTATTTCCGTAGTCCATATGCTAGCTAGCCGAGAGGCCGTGCATATGGACCGATCACCCTGGGTAAATAGAGTTGCGTGCACCCCCTCGAGAGAGGACAAGCGTAATTCTACCGGATTGGGTCCCCCACCCGGTTTTTAGCGTAAAGCGGGCGTTAAGAGAAATCCTTCGTCGGACTAACGTTCGGTCGAATATTCTTAACGTTTAGGTGAGCGATATCCCTATAGCTAGGTGAGCTCACATTTGTGGAACCTCCACGGCCAAGTTGCCTTATTATTAATTTGAAAACTAAGTCTCTTTATTATTAAAAATTATTTTAGTCTTAATCCGATTCGATGCCGAGCGTTAACCCTTCATCGAATATTCTCTAAATCGTTTTTTTTGCTCCTTTGCTTTTCCGTTTTTTTCTTAAAGTAAAAAAAATCCACCTTTTCTTTCAGTAAAATAATAGTCCTCCCGGAGGAGTAAGAATAGTCAACGCGACCCCGAGAACAATACGACCTCGGTATTCCCCCGAATATCGAGTACTACTTGCGATAGGTGCACTTGCCTACCCGAGCAAGCCCGCGGCGATCGACTCACCGAACCAACCACAGTAAGAGTCTGTTCCCCCGAATATCAAGTTTCTGTTCGCGGGCAACGGCGCCAAAAACTTGATGTGCCCGCGAACAGACTCTTACTGTGGTTGGTTCGGTGAGTCGATCGTCGCGGGCTTGCTCGGGTAGGCAAGTGCACCTATCGCAAGTAGTACTCGATATTCGGGGGAATACCGAGGTCGTATTGTTCTCGGGGTCGCGTTGACTATTCTTACTCCTCCGGGAGGACTTTTATTTTACTGAAAGAAAAGGTGGATTTTTTTTACTTTAAGAAAAAAACGGAAAAGTAAAGGAGCAAAAAAAAAAACGATTTAGAGAATATTCGATGAAGGGTTAACGCTCGGCATCGAATCGGATTAAGACTAAAATAATTTTTAATAATAAAGAGACTTAGTTTTCAAATTAATTTAAGCACTTAGGGTTTACCCTGGGTTTACGACGCATAGGACCACATAATCGATGCGTGGGCCCTATTTCCGTAGTCCATATGCTAGCTAGCCGAGAGGTCGTGCATATGGACCGATCACCCCTGGGTAAATAGAGTTGCGTGCACCCCCTCGAGAGAGGACAAGCGTAATTCTACCGGATTGGGTCCCCCACCCAATAGCGGGGTTCTTAGCGTAAAGCGGGCGTTAAGAGGAATCCTTCGTCGGACTAACGTTCGGTCGAATAGTCTTAACGTTTAGGTGAGCGATATCCCTATAGCTAGGTGAGCTCACATTTGTGGAACCTCCACGGCCAAGTTGCCTTATTATTAATTTGAAAACTAAGTCTCTTTATTATTAAAAATTATTTTAGTCTTAATCTGATTCGATGTCGAGCGTTAACCCTTCATCGAATATTCTCTAAATCGTTTTTTTTGCTCCTTTGCTTTTCCGTTTTTTTCTTAAAGTAAAAAAAATCCACCTTTTCTTTCAGTAAAATAATAGTCCTCCCGGAGGAGTAAGAATAGTCAACGCGACCCCGAGAACAATACGACCTCGGTATTCCCCCGAATATCGAGTACTACTTGCGATAGGTGCACTTGCCTACCCGAGCAAGCCCGCGGCGATCGACTCACCGAACCAACCACAGTAAGAGTCTGTTCGCGGGCACATCAAGTTTTTGGCGCCGTTGCCGGGGACTCTCTTTTCGAGTTGTTATTTCGAATTCCGGAGTCTATTAATTTTACTTATTTTCTATAAAAAAAAAAACTAAAAAACTTTATTTTAAAAACAAAAAAAAAGGTTTATTTTTGTTTTATTTTTGTTTGGGTGTATGACCCGAGGACAACCCTCAGAGTCTGAAGATTTAGACTTCGACCCTGAGATCGAACGCTCTCTTGCGCGTATCCGATCTCATCGCCGAAATCCTTCTTTAGATCCCGAGGAATCTATCGGAGAACCCACTGTTGTAGTTATGGCCGCCCCTAACCTTCCCCCGGCGGCCGAGCGTACTATGTCTTATTACGCCCGGCCTAACCTGGATGATTCTGGGTCGAGTATTGTTCGCCCTGCGGTGGCCAATAATAATTTTGAAATTAAGTCAAGTGTCATTCAAATGGTCCAAAACGCCGTGCAGTTCGATGGACTGCCGGATGAGGACCCGAATGTCCACTTGTCCAATTTCTTGGAGATATGCGACACCTTCAAGATCTATGGCGTCACTGATGATGCCATTCGTTTGCGTTTATTTCCTTTTTCCCTTAAGTCCAAAGCCAAGGCGTGGTTGAATGCCCTCCCGCGAGGATGTATCACCACGTGGGCTGAGTTGACGGAACGGTTCCTAACGAAGTACTTTCCGCCCGCCAAAACTGCAAAGTTGCGGGCGGATATTTCTTCGTTTGTGCAGAACGATCCTGAGTCTCTATACGAGACTTGGGAACGATTTAAGGAATTCCTCCGCCGTTGCCCGCACCACGCGCTGCCAACGTGGTTGCAAGTTCAAATTTTTTATAATGGGCTGAATTTTCAGACGCGTCAAAGGATTGACGCGGCTGCCGGGGGAACGCTTAACAACAAAACCCCCGAGGCCGCCCAGGCTTTATTCGAAGAGATGGCTATGAACGCCTATCAATGGAATGTCCCGCGGGGACGGCCAAAGCCGGCGGCTGGTCTTTTTGAAGTGGATGCCACTGCTCTCTTGACCCTTCAAGTTGAAAGGTTAACAAAGCAGGTGGCGGAGATGTCTGCTGCCTCCTCCACTCCTCCTTGTTTTATTCCCCCTAACGTCTGCGTAGCTGAAGAGTTCGTGGACTTCATGGGAAATTCGGGTCATCCTCCCTTCAACCCCAACAACAACCCTTATAGTAATAACTATAATCCGGGTTGGAGGAATCACCCCAACTTCTCGTGGAGCAACCCGAATAATGCTCAGCATCCCCCTATTTCTTATGCGCCCGGATTTCTTCCTCCCCCTCCTCTTCCGAAACCCTCCCCGATGGAGGAAAATTTTTCGAAGTATATTGCGTCCAACGAGTCAAATATCCGGAACATCACCGGATCGCTAAAAACACTCGAACAACAGGTTGGACAGCTGGCGAGGATGATGTCCGAGCGCGCGCTCGGGGCACTGCCGGGAAACACGGAGCCGAATCTGCGGGAAAACGCCAACGCTATAACCCTCCGTAGCGGAAAGGAGGTGGTCGATCCAAAACGGACCGACCCTCATGTACATATTTCACCTCCGACCCCTCTTCCCCTTTCTTCGCTCACGCCGCCTTTACCTACTATAAAAGAAAAAATTATTTTAAACAAGGCTCTTCCGTATCCGCATAAGTTAGAAAACGAGCGTAAGGACGCGCAATATGAAAAATTTATTTTATTATTAAAACAAATTCACATTAATGTTCCTTTTTGCGAGGCTATCTCGCAAATGCCCAAATATGCGAAATTTTTAAAAGAACTACTTTCTAATAAACGCAAATTAGAGGATATTTCGCATGTATCCCTCAACGCTGTCTGTTCGGCGGCCCTTACTAATAAATTGCCCGCAAAACAAAACGACCCGGGACGGTTTTCCATCCCGTGCCTTTTTGGCGATATATTAGTAAAGTACGCCTTAGCTGATTTAGGGGCTAGCATTAATCTGATGCCGTTCTCGCTCTTTTCGCGTTTAGGTTTGGGTACTCCTAGTCCTACGAATATGCGCATCCAATTAGCGGATTGCTCGGTTAAGTTCCCTATCGGGGTAGTGGAGGACGTCCTTGTCCGAGTCGACAAGTTTACCTTCCCGGTAGACTTCGTCATCTTAGATATCGAGGAGGACGCCGAGGTACCAATAATACTCGGTCGCCCTTTTCTCGCCACCTCCCGCGCACTAATAGATGTTAGTAATGGTAGCCTTCTCCTCCGAGTAGGCGATGACCAAGTTACTTTCTCTATTAATCCCTCGATGGACAATTTGTTATCGAGCGACGATTTCTGCTATTCTTTAAATACCTTTTTCGGAGATCGTTCTTCTCCCATTTTTGAGTCCGTATTTTTAAATGACGATATTTATGCGCTTGAAAATTTTAATTGCGATGAGGATACGTCTATCGACTTGCCTTTCGAACCAATTGGTAAGAAAGACATAGGAATTAAAACCTCCCTAGAAGAACCGCCCATCCTAGACCTCAAACCCTTACCCGCCTCGCTCAAGTACGCTTTTTTGGGAAAAGGTGATACGCTCCCCGTTATCATTTCTTCGGACTTGAGTGATTCGGAGACTTCCGATTTATTGGAAGTTTTATTTAAACATCGCCACGCAATTGCGTGGCAAATCTCTGACCTAAAGGGGATTAGCGCCTCCTTTTGCACCCATAAGATTTTCCTAAACGATAATTGCCGCAAAATGATTCAGCCGCAGCGTCATCTTAACCCAAACATGAAAGACGTCGTTAAAGCCGAAATCATTAAGTTATTAGATGCGGGGATTATCTACCCTATTTCGGACAGTGCATGGGTTAGTCCCGTGCATGTCGTGCCCAAGAAGGGCGGTCTTACCGTAGTGGCGAATGAGCATAACGAGCTTGTCCCAACTCGTACTGTTACGGGTTGGCGAGTGTGCATCGACTATAGGAAACTTAACAACGCCACCCGCAAGGACCATTTCCCTCTGCCATTTCTAGACCAGATTTTAGAGCGTTTATCCGGTCATCCGTATTATTGTTTTCTTGATGGTTTATCGGGTTTTTCCAAATCCCCATTTCCCCCGATGATCAAGAGAAAACAACTTTTACTTGCCCGTTTGGCACCTTTGCCTATCGAAGAATGCCATTTGGACTCTGCAACGCGCCAGCTACATTCCAAAGATGTATGCTAGCGATCTTTGGCGAGCTAGTAGAAGACATTATGAAAGTCTTTATGGATGACTTTTCTGTTTTCGGACGCTCTTTTCCCAATTGCCTTCATAATTTAGATCGTGTCCTTCAACGGTGCGAGGACACAAGCCTTGTTCTAAATTGGGAAAATGCAACTTTATGGTTCGAGGAGGTTTGTTCCTCGGCCATATGATTTCGTCTAAGGGGATAGAGGTGGATAAGGCCAAGATAGAAATTATAGAAAAACTTCCGCATCCAACCAACGTAAAATCTATTAGGAGTTTCTTAGGCCATGCGGGCTTTTATCGATGCTTTATTCAAGATTTTTCAAAAATAACAAAGCCGCTAACTCACCTCTTGGAAAAGGAATCACGCTTCATCTTTAGTAGCGAATGCGAGTCCGCCTTTAATTTGATAAAACAAAAACTTATCTCCTCACCAATTTTAGTGGCCCCTAATTGGTCCCTTCCGTTCGAAATAATGTGCGACGCTAGTGATATTGCCTTAGGTGCCGTTCTTGGCCAACGCGTAGAAAAACATTTTCATCCTATTTATTACGCTAGCAAGACGCTCACTTCCGCACAAGTAAATTACACGACAACGGAAAAGGAACTCTTAGCCGTCGTTTTCGCTTTCGATAAGTTTCGCTCGTATATAACGCTATCTAAAGTTATCGTTTTTACAGATCACTCCGCGCTTAAGTATTTATTAGCTAAAAATGATGCGAAGCCCCGCCTTCTTCGATGGATTCTCCTCCTACAAGAGTTTGATTTGGAGATCCGAGATAAGCGGGGAGCGGAAAATCTAGCGGCGGACCACCTCTCCCGTTTAGAAAATCCGGGTGCGGAAGCGCTCGTCGAATCTGAAATAAATGACAGATTCCCCGAGGAACGCCTTCTTGCCATTAATAAATCTTCGTCATCTTCGCCTTGGTTCGCAGATTTTGCAAATTTTTTAGTAGCGCGGGTCCTTCCAAAAGAGTTTTCCAGTCATCAAAAGAAGAAATTCTTTTCTGACTTGAAAAATTTCTTTTGGGAGGACCCATTTCTTTTTCGTATCTGCGCGGACCAAGCGGTCTGAAGATGCGTTGCGGGTGTGGAGTGCGTACAAATTCTTAAGCACTGCCACGAGGGTCCAGCCGGTGGGCATTATCAAGCCAACCGGACCGCTCGGAAGGCGCTAGAGGCGGGCTACTTTTGGCCCACTCTCTTCAAAGACGCGCATAATTTTGTGCGCGCATGCGATAGCTGTCAGCGGTCGGGTAACATCTCTCGTCGCGACGAGATGCCCCAAAACATGTTTTTAGAGTGCGAAGTCTTCGATTTGTGGGGCATAGATTTTGTTGGCCCCCTACCTCCGTCTTTCAAAAATATGTATATTTTAGTGGCGGTCGACTACGTATCGAGGTGGGCGGAAGCGCAAGCTCTCCCCACCAACGATGCGCGAGTCTTCGTTACATTTCTTAAAAAATTATTTTCTCGCTTCGGCACGCCTCGCGCAATTGTTAGTGATAGGGGAACGCATTTCTGTAACGCTCTTATGGCTAAGACGTTAGCTAAATACGGAGTCACACACAAGCTTGCCACCCCCTACCACCCGCAAACAAGTGGCCAAGTCGAGGTAGTAAATCGAGAGATTAAGCGAATTTTAGAAAAAAACGTTTCGCTAAATAGGAAAGATTGGTCTGTTAAACTCGACGATGCGTTGTGGGCGTATCGGACGACATACAAAACCGCTATCGGATGTACGTCGTTCCGGTTAGTCTACGGCAAAGCGTGTCATTTACCCGTAGAATTAGAACATCGCGCACTTTGGGCTTTAAAACTCTTAAACCTCGACTCCAACTTAGCCGCTCAAAATAGAAAACTGCAACTAAACGAGCTCGATGAATGGCGTGCGAACGCTTACGAGAGCAATAAATTCTATAAGGAGCGCTCTAAGTTATATCACGATCGAAAAATCAAGTCCCAAAAATTATTTTCTCCGGGCGATCTTGTCCTTCTTTACAATTCACGCCTTAGGCTTTTCCAGGTAAATTAAAATGTAGATGGTCTGGTCCCTTCTTAGTTGAAGAAGTTTTTCCTTATGGAACCGTACTCATCTCCCACCCGGACAAAGGCTCTTTTAAAGTAAACGGTCATCGGTTAAAGTCTTACATCGCGGGCGACCCAGTGATCGGTTTTAGCGAAACCATAACTTTCCTCCACATTATAAACCCGCCAAAATAGTCAAGCTACACGACTATAAACAAAGCGCTCCTGGGAGGCACCCCTCGCTTATCTTTTTCGCCCTTTCCTCATTATCTTTGCTGCTTTTTCTAATAAACGCAGGGTTTCTGATCGGCCTTCCCCACCGCGTTTCAGGGAAGCTTCTACCCCCTTCCCTTTCTTTTCTTTGTACATATTGTTTTTCCTTTCTGTTCCGCATACTTACGATACAACATTGGGGACAATGTTGGACTTAAATATGGGGGTATTTTCGTGCTTTACTTTCTGCACTTCAATTTTTCTGCATTTCAAAAAAGAAAAATACAAAAAAAATACATATAACAACAAAATCCAAAAAAAATTAAAAAAAAACATCTGAAAATGAAAAAAATTTTAAACCAAAAATCCAAAAAAGTTTTTTAGTTGTTGTTCTCTTTTCCAAAAACTCAAAAAAAAAAAACAAAAAAAATTTTTTGTTTAGTTTCACCTTGTATATATTTTTTGTTTTTTCTCTCTCCCCCTTCCTCATTCTTGTACAAACCTTTTTCTTTTTCTCCCTTATTTTTGTACATATTATGAAAATTCTCTTAAAAAAATACAAAAAAAAGATAATAGTTCAAAACATTTTTTTCAAAAAAAAATTGAGAAAAAAAAAATACAAAAAAAAGAGATAATAAATGAAAAACAAAAAAAAAATGATAACAAAAACTATAAAAATCAAAAAAAAATGTTTTGCAACAAATAAATCAAATATTCCATACTTAACTTTTCTGCTATCCAAAAATTCTGTTCTGAGTTTATTTATATGTGAATACTATTAATTCTCTGTTTGCTACCCGTTTGTTAATTATTGATTGAAACATTTAAATAGCCGGGGTTAAGTTTTAAAGAATTATTTATGCTTTGTTAAAACTAGCGGACTCGTTTTAGGCACTACTTCTAATTTTTCATTAATAGGAGCACGTATATTATGTTAGGAAAGAACGACTATAGAATTCAATTATACTTACTCTTAGCTTTCTAAAAAAAATTGGAACGTACAAATTATTAATGTTGCTCTCAAAAATTTTTAGGATTACAATCTAGTTTTCCTTTCTCCCCTCACTTTTCATGACCTACTTGGCATGAAAAATTTTATCCTTAAAAGATCTTATGTCAATGGGAACAAGATTTCGTTCCGTAAACATAGGCACCCAATAATTTAAAAAGATTATATAAGGAGTAAGAGGATAAAATTCATTACTCCTACATATATACATTGGGTTAATTTTATTATTATGAAGTTGAAAAACAAAAATCATATTAGGAAAATAAGATTTCGTTTTCCTAATAATCCAAAAGAAAAAAAAACATGGAGGTTCGAGAAAAAATTACCTCACCTCAAATATCAAAACCCTCTTCATAAACCACGCTACCCCCTTAGCCAATTACACGATTCTAGAATTAATTCAAAAATCTTTTTGAGAGCATAATTAGTAAATTGTATTATTTCCGGTAGCACTCGTATAAGCTAGAATTCTTATAATTTCAAACTATTTTCGTTAACCTAACCATTACAAATGTTGCCTTCTATTTGATTACTTCAAGAAGTCTTTTGGCCAAAACTTTTGCGCTATTTAAATCATCTACATAATTTTAGGACTTAACTCTTACACCCCGTATATTTATTTCGATCTCTCATATAATTGATTAAGCGATAGCCAAAACTTAGAGTTTTTTTTTATTCCTTATAGATTCAACTCAAACTTTTGCTCTGGAATAGCAAAAGCCTAAGTATGGGGGTATTTGATGAACTGTAAATATGTGTATTTTTATGCACATTAATTTAGTCATTTTCATTTATTTTCGTCGTTTTTACTTATTTTTGTTCAATAAAATGTTCCTATTCTTGTAAATTTTCTCCTAACTTGTTTTATTTGATTTTTCAGAAAAATTTCAAAATCTGCCAAAATTTGGGAAGTACATGCCCATGACACATGGGTCACGCCCGTGACCAAGCCGTGACTGTGCATTTCCCGTGAAATCGGAAATTTTCTGAAGAAAAGGCTTGACACGCCTGGCGACACGCCCGTGTCACCCGACACGGGGCGTGACCCAAACCCGTGTCCTCTCCTCTCGACGAATTCCTCTCGACGATCGTCGAGTGTCGACACCAACTGTCACGCCCAGTGTCACGCCCGTGACCAAGGGCGTGACCCAATTTCAGCTCAACGATTTCAACTCGACATTTTCCGCTCGACATTCGTCGAGTGTCGACCCCAACTGTCACGCCCATAGTCACGCCCGTGACATAGGGCGTGACCTTTCCAGCTGGCCCGACAAGATGCTGCCGAGGACATTTGACGCAACCCGCGCCCGGTTCTACCTCCCCGACACGCCCAGAGTCACGCCCGTGACCTGGTGCGTGACTGCTGCGAACTCAGCCTGAAGTCAACTTTGCTGTCCAATCGCCAGCCGCCTTCATGAATAGTACTGTCACGCCCCCCCTACACGCCCGTGACCGAGGGCGTGTACTTAGAAATTTTTTCCTATAAATAGCCCAGTTCTGTAAGGTCCAAGGGTTCAGATTTTTGGGCCAAGTTAGTGTCTTTTTGTGGGCTTAATCCGTGGATTCTAGTGCTATGTAAGGAGATTTCTCCCTTCTTATTTCATGTTTTGTTTTGCTTTACCTTTTAGCTTTGTAATAGTTTGAAAATTTTAATAAAAATGTTAGATTTTCTCTCTTTATTTAGCATGAAAAATTCATTTGGATGGCTCACCTCTTTCCCTTTTTATCCTTGGTTTTATCTTTGTTCTTCACTTGTTCTTCATTTATGAAAAGTGTGTGTGTGTGTATGAGTGTAACATGCTTAATATTCATGTTTTTAACTTGTTTTCATGCTTAGGAATGTTAGGTTTTCCTCTTTACATGCCTTTGATTTTTCAAGTTAGGTTTTGTTTGAAATTTATGAAATGATGAATTAGGTTTTCCTTTTTTTTTCTTGTCTTCTTTTAATTTCTTCAACATCTTCACTCTTATGAGTGTGTAAAAGAGTTACTAAAGTTTCTTTATTTTTTTTACTTAGCTTTATTTTAGGATGAAAACTTTTTTTCTTCTTTCTCTTTTATTTCAACTTTTTTAGCTCTTTTATGAAATCCTAGGAATGAAAATGTTGAAATTTTAATTTTCCAAAAACTTTGGTTTTTAATTTGTTTTGAAAAACTTTTGTCTTCTAAAATTATAATTTCTCCTTTTTATTTGTTTTTGGCAAAACCTATGCTTGAAAAAGTAAAAGTTTTATTTTTTAGGTAACTTTGATTTTTCATGTTGTGTGTGTGAGTGTATGAGCCTAAACCTCTCTTTTGTTCTTCTTAAATTTTTATGTAGAGTGTGTGAGTGTAGGTGTATAATTTTATTGCTTTGTTCAAATTATGTAGAGTTTGTGAGTGTAGGTGTATAATTTTATTGCTTTGTTCAAATTATGTAGAGTGTGTGAGTGTAGGTGTATAACTTTATTGCTTTCTTGAATTTCATATGGAGTGTGTGTGTTCGTGTGCATTTATTTCCGCCTACTCGTTAAGAGTTAAATGGCACATCGTTTTCATTTTCAGTCCTATTCGTTCGAGTAGGACTTGTAATTTTTCTTTCTTTATTTTTCCGCCTACTCACTTGAGTTTAAATGGCCGGACCTTATTTCAGTCCTACTCGTTTGAGTAGGACTTGCAATTTTCTGATTTGTAATTTTTCTTTCTTTATTTTTTTCCGCCTACTCACTTGAGTTAAATGGCCGGACTTTTTAGCCCTGTAATCGCATTTATTTTCTCCTACTCATTTGAGTAGGACTCGCTTTCATTTCAGTCCTACTCGTTTGAGTAGGACTTGCAATTTTCAGCCTTTATTTACCGCCCCCACTCGTTTGAGTGGGACTCGCAAATTAGAATTATGCAAATTTCTTTTTATGTGTAACTTAGTTCTTTTTTATATAATTTGGAGTGTGCGTGAGTTCTTGTTTTAGCTAATTTTTCAGTTTTCTAAATGTCGTTATTTTTCTTGTGTCCCCTTCTTATAATCTTTTAGCATTTAATTTCGAACTCGCGCCTCACTAAATTATAAGCCGTCCCCATACCGATGTGTGGCTAATCGCTATTAGCCTCGGCATCGAAGAGCATTGGGACATTTGAAATGATTTATAATAATTAAAGTTCTTTATTTTCATTTTAATTTAAGCACTTAGGGTTTACCCCGGGTTTACGACGCGTAGGACCACATAATCGATGTGTGGGCCCTATTTCCGTAGTCCATATGCTAGCTAGCCGAGAGGCCGTGCATATGGACCGATCACCCCTGGGTAAATAGAGTTGCGTGCACCCCCTCGAGAGAGGACAAGCGTAATTCTACCGGATTGGGTCCCCCGCCCAATAGCGGGGTTCTTAGCGTAAAGCGGGCGTTAAGAGGAATCCTTCATCGGACTAACGTTCGGTCGAATAGTCTTAACATTTAGGTGAGCGATATCCCTATAGCTAGGTGAGCTCACATTTGTGGAACCTCCACGGCCAAGTTGCCTTATTATTAATTTGAAAACTAAGTCTCTTTATTATTAAAAATTATTTTAGTCTTAATCTGATTCGATGCCGAGCGTTAACCCTTCATCGAATATTCTCTAAATCGTTTTTTTTGCTCCTTTGCTTTTCCGTTTTTTTCTTAAAGTAAAAAAAATCCACCTTTTCTTTCAGTAAAATAATAGTCCTCCCGGAGGAGTAAGAATAGTCAACGCGACCCCGAGAACAATACGACCTCGGTATTCCCCCGAATATTGAGTACTACTTGCGATAGGTGCACTTGCCTACCCGAGCAAGCCCGCGGCGATCGACTCACCGAACCAACCACAGTAAGAGTCTGTTCGCGGGCACATCAGCTACTATCCTTTTTGGCAGAGAATGTAAGCACAACAATTATATACTGAACAGAAGTTTGATACATAAACTTAAGAATAGGACACCCTATGAATTACTAAAAGGGAAGAAACCTAAAATCACCTATTTTAAAGTATTTGGATGTGTATGCTATATACATAATGATAACAAGAAATATATTAGAAAGTTTGAAGCTAAGGATAAAGAGGGAATTTTCTAGGATACTCCCAAGTAAACAAAGATTATAGGGTGTTTAACAAATCTACTTTAAAAAATGAGAAATCAATTTATGTTACCTTTCATAAAACTAACATGTCTTATAAGGAGAAAGAGATTTCCACCAGTAACACTTTGCAGGCACCTCACTTGTGTGAGAAAATGGGTGAATTAAACCTTCCACAAGAAGCTATAACACCCTCTCCTCCATAAGTTGTTGAAGACAGTGAAGAAGAATCTTTGGAATAAGTTGAACCTCATTCAACATCAAACATAATTCCATAAGAGGAATTAAATCCAAATGATGTTACTAAACCAACTCCACTCACTGATCTTGTCACACTAAGGGATCACCCTAAATCCCAAGTGATTGGAGACATAACAGTAGGTGTACAGACAAGGCATCAACACAACCAAGATGTGATGCATGCATGTTTTCTCTCTCAAGTTGAACCTTAATCCAAAAAAGATGCTGAGCAAGATCCCCACTGGATCATTGCAATGCAAGAGGAACTCAACCAGTTTGAGAGATGAAGAGTTTTGGATTTGGTTCCAAGACCCAAAGACTACCCAGTCATTGGAACAAAATGGGTATATAGAAACAAGCTTGATGCCCATGGTGCAATTGTGAGGAACAAGGCTATGCTTGTTGCTCAAGGATATAGACAAGAAGAAGGCATAGACTATGATCAAACCTTTGCACCAGTTGCAAGGTTAGAAGCAATCAGAATCTTCCTTGCCTATGCTGCCTACAAGAAGTTTAAAGTCTACTAGATGGATGTGAAAAGTGCTTTCCTTAATGGAGTACTAAAGAAAAGGTTTATGTTGAAAAACCTCCAGGATTTGTCTCCCCAACCCATCCTTATTATGTATTTAGGTTGCATAAATCCCTCTATGGTCTAAAGCAAGCTCCAAGAGCTTGGTATGAGATGTTAACCAGCTTTTTGATAGAGCATGAATTCACTAGAGGAATAATAGATAAAACATTATTCACTAGGCACCATAAGGATAAAATCTTGTTATTACAAATATATGTAGATGAAATTATGTGTGGGTCTACTAATTCCAAACTATGCAAGAGGTTTTCTGACCTCATGCATTCAAAGTTTGAAATTAGTAGCATGGGTGAGCTCTCCTACTTCTTGGTCTCCAAGTGAAGTAGCCACCTGATGGCATTTTCATCTCTCAAGCTAAATATGATAAAGAGTTTCTCAAAAAGTTTGGGATGGCTGATGCCCCAGCAAAGAAAACACCTATGGCTACTAATGCTGTAATAGATTCTGAGCCACATGGGAAACCTGTTGACCAGAAGTTATATAGGGGCATTGTTGGATCCATATTATATCTTACAGCTAGCAGACCTGATATAATGTTTGTCACATGACTTTGTGCTAGGTTCCAAGTGAACCCTAAAAAATCTCACCTAATTTTCCTAAAAAGAAATTTGAGATATATAAAGAGTTGTCCTAGTCAAGGCCTTTGGTATCCCACTGAGTCAGAATTTGAGTTAACTGGATACTCATATGCTGACTTTGCTGGATGCAGGGTAGACAGGAAAAGTACCTCAGGGACTTGCCAGTTCCTTGGTATGAGACTAGTATCTTGGTTTTGCAAGAAACAATCATCTGTGTCCACATCAACTGCTGAAGCAGAATATATTGCAACTGGCAGTTGCTATTCACAGATGTTATGGATTCAGAATCAACTCCTGGACTATGGTTTCAACTTAAATAATTCAACTCTACTATATGATAACATAAGTGCTATATCCATAGCACAAAATCAAGTCCTTCACAGTAGGACTAAGCATATAAACATCAGACATCATTTCATTAGAGAGTGTGTAGACAAAAACAAAATTAAACTTGTCTATATCTAAACTGATTTATAAAGAGCTGATATTTTCACCAAACCCTTGGATGAAAGAAATCACTTGTTCTTTATAAATCAGCTTGGAATGATCAATGGAGAAGCCTTAGTATAATTTTTGTCTGTACTCGACGAATTTGTCAAAGTTCGTCGAATGGAGCTCGACGAACTGGGGAAAGTTCTAAAGATATTCGTCGAACGGAGATCGACGAACTCTCTGTGGGTGAAGTTGTGTTCGTCAACCGGAGATCGACAAATCTGCTTCAAAAAACATTCGTCGAATGGAGCTCGACGAAATATCTTCAAATCTTCAGACTGAGCTCGACAAATTATTTACCTCCAAATTATTTCGTCGACCTCAGATCGAAGAATTATTTTATTTTTCGTGGAACGGAGTTTGTCTATTCATATTCTGAAAAACCTTATATCTAGGTTTTCTTCGACCTCCATCCCGCGCTTTCAGTTCCCTTGCACTTGATCTTTGTTTTTCTCTTGCAGGTGAACTAATGGCAATTCCAGCAAGCACCCTTGCAGCAACGAAATTCGAGCAAGCACCCTCGCAGCGGCCTTCGGCGAGGCCGATGTCGCTGAGAGGCTACGGGTTAATTCAATTGAGTCTGGTGAATGCACCCTTCAAATGATGAAGGACACGAGGGTGCTGGTGGAGGGCTGTGAGGAGATCACGACTCGGGACCTCATGTTAAGACTGTTCCCGGCGATGTCGCCTATTGAGAAGGAGGACAACCTCGACCTGCTCTTCGGGAAGGGCTTCCAAGATGACCTATCCACTGGAGGGGGCAAAGATTGCCAGTCCGGTCGGGGGGGGGGGGGGCAAAAGATGATTCCTTTTTATCTTTGTCTTCTTTCTTCTTCTTCTTTTTTTGGTAACCTCGCTTAGGCGAGCTCCCCTTGTAATCAACATTGCATAATTGAAAATAGTTTTGATATGAATTTCGTCTTTACTTTTTCTATCTTTTTCTTGGATTCCATGTTGTGACGTACTTGCTTGCCAGCTCTCCTCCTCGGACGACCTCATGAAGATAGATCTTGCCATTAGGATGTATGTTAGGACTCATTCCCAAAAGTAGACCTTTAGAGATCGCCAACCCTAGACAATCCGGGGGTGGAATACTCGCCTTAGTGGGTGCCCCCCCACCCAGCTCGCTCGCGAGCTGTAACGGTCCAGGCCCATCAACATGGGACCCAGCTGGAACCGCCGGCCTACCAGGGTCCAGACCCGGGCCCACCACTGGTAGTCAGCCTTTCACATTCAAGCCTGCAGGCCATGCACCCCAACCCCTCTCCAGCCCACCGGCGGGTTGTTGGTGGCCGCAGCCTCCCTTTGATGAGGTAAACTCGATAGTCAAGCCCGCACTACGGGGACTTCCCAGGAGGTCACCCATCCCAGGATTTCTCCAGCCCGAGCACGCTTAACTATGGAGTTCTTTCAACTCTCATCACCAATCCTGGGATGGGTGACCTCCTGGGAAGTCCCCGTAGTGCGGGCTTGACTATCGAGTTTACCTCATCAAAGGGAGGCTGCGGCCACCAACAACCCGCCGGTGGGCTGGAGAGGGGTTGGGGTGCATGGCCTGCAGGCTTGAATGTGAAAGGCTGACTACCAGTGGTGGGCCCGGGTCTGGACCCTGGTAGGCCGGCGGTTCCAGCTGGGTCCCATGTTGATGGGCCTGAACCGTTACAAAAAGTGCACTTTTTAATGTAAGGCCAAGCGTGCTCGGGCTGGAGTAGTACTAGGATGGGTGACCTCCTGGGAAGTCCCCGTAGTGCGGGCTTGACTATCGAGTTTACCTCATCAAAGGAAGGCTGCGGCCACCAACAACCCGCCGGTGGGCTGGAGAGGGGTTGGGGTGCATGGCCTGCAGGCTTGAATGTGATAGGCTGACTACCAGTGGTGGGCCCGGGTCTGGACCCTGGTAGGCCGGCGGTTCCAGCTGGGTCCCATGTTGATGGGCCTGGACCGTTACAAAAAGTGCACTTTTATTGTAACACCCCTAGCCGATCAAACGTGACAGCGTCACGGCTCCGCTCTAGGCGATGCTACCGGGCTGCAGCCCAAGCACCCCAACCCCTCTCCCTCCACAGGTGGGTTGTTGGTGGCCGCAGCCTCCATTTGACGAGCGAACTCGACAGTTAAGCTGGGTCGTACGGGGACTTCCCAGGAGGTCACCCATCCCAGTACTACTCCAGCCCGAGCACGCTTGACTATGGAGTTCTTTCAACTCTCATCACCAATTGAGCTGCAGCTCAATTGGTGATGAGAGTTGAAAGAACTCCATAGTTAAGCGTGCTCGGGCTGGAGAAGTCCTGGGATGGGTGACCTCCTGGGAAGTCCCCGTAGTGCGGGCTTGACTATCGAGTTTACCTCATGAAAGGGAGGCTGTGGCCACCAACAACCCGCCTGTGGATGGAGAGGGGTTGGGGTGCTTGGGCTGCAGCCCGGTAGGGTCGCCTAGAGCGGAGCCGTGACGCTGTCACATTGGATCGGCTAGGGGTGTTACAATAAAAGTGCACTTTTTATTGTAAGGCCCCTAGCCGATCCAACATGACAGCGTCACGGCTCCGTCCCGAGGTGTTCAAAGGGGCGCCATCCCGCGGTGTTCAAAGGGATGAGGTTTGGAATAAGAGACGGACGTTTCGGTCCGGCGAGCTTTGGCCCGGTTGATACTTGTGACGGACGGGATGGTCCGGGGAGCTTTAGCTCGGTTCGGATACGATAAATTTGCATGTGCATGGAAGGAAAGAAAGTTAAGGTGGTGGGTCTTCGGTATGGGTTAGTCGATGCACCGACGCCTATACGATGACTCGGCAAGTGTGGTTTTACACTTCGCCAAACTTAAGTCCGGCGGTCTTGTCGGCAATAGTACGCGGTAGTCCGCTTAGTGCACCAAGCGTTGAGGCGTACGATAGGTCAGACCGGTAGTGCTTTTACTGGTTTTGAGGTGGGCGAGGCCCAACCCACCGCTTCCGTCTGCCACTACGGAGGTATCCTGGGAGGTAACGGCTCCGAAAGAGGGAACTAAAGGTCTGTGTGCACAGAGTCGGGTGTGTGTGTTGCACTTGCATGTCCATCATACCCACTTGCATGTCATAGCATCAACGATTCATTTAACCCTGACACCTAAAGTATAAGTGGTATGGGACACTTATACATTAGGCCATGCAAAACGACCCCTTGGTCTATAAGCTTGTGTGGGCAAGTTTATAAATTAAGGTTATTTCAATATTTATATTCTGCTTGTGATAACCGACACCCCAACGTATAAAGTGGTATGGGACATTTTATACGATGGGAGCCTTGTAGAAGATCCCTTGGCTTATGTGTACTCACATAAGTGAAGGTTATATTCATTTCTTACTTTACTCATTATAACCTGATTATAAAATTGCTAGCTAGGTCCCCCTGTCACCTGTTTTTGATTTCTCTCCTCTTTCACGTCCTTCCTTTCTTCCTCCCCGCTCGGTGCCTAGGAGCATGGGGGAAGGGGTGGGGGACGATAGGGCTTAGTCTTTTAGACTAATGGTTTTCGAACCACATCATATTAGGGGATCGTGGAGCCGAGTATGGAGGAGCAGCCCAGGAGACCGGTGCAGTTGGAGATAGGGCAGTCTAGCTCAGGAGTACAGCCAGCTGGGACCGTGAGTTCCGACTTCTAGTAGTTGTTTTGTTTTGCTTCCGCTTGAGGGATCTGTAGTGAGGATATGGATGTACCGGGCTTCAGCCCTTTTATTTCTGTAAACTTTATTATTCTGTGGACACTCCCTTCGTGGAGATTTTTTTTATATATATGTGATATGCTGTGGACTTGTCTTCTCTTGTACTGCTACTTTTGTGTCAGCTGCGATCGATTTGGCCGGCAGGATAGGCGTCTTGTAGTGACGACCTTCCCGGGTGCGAAGGTGTCACCGCAAGGCGGCGGTTCTGGGCCTAAGACCCCGGGGTTTAAAAAAGAAAAAAAAGAGGGGGTCTTACAAGTGGTATCAGAGCCAGGTTTTATCCTGGGACCTATGGTATCAGAGCCATGTGCGGGCTTGGCTATCGAGTTTACCTCATTTTTTAATGTAAGGCCCCTAGCCGATCCAACATGACAGCGTCACGGCTCCGCTCTAGGCGACCCTACCGGGCTGAAGCCCAAGCACCCCAACCCCTCTCCATCCACAGGCGGGTTGTTGGTGGCCACAGCCTCCCTTTCATGAGGTTAACTCGATAGTCAAGCCCGCACTACGGGGACTTCCCAGGAGGTCACCCATCCCAGGACTTCTCCAGCCCGAGCACGCTTAACTATGGAGTTCTTTCAACTCTCATCACCAATTGAGCTGCAGCTCAATTGGTGATGAGATTTGAAAGAACTTCATAGTTAAGCGTGCTTGGGCGAGAGTAGTACTGGGATGGGTGACCTCCTGGGAAGTCCCTGTATGCCCCTGCTTAACTATCGAGTTCGCTCATCAAAGGGAGGCTGTGGCCACCAACAACCCGCCTGTGGATGGAGAGGGGTTGGGGTGCTTGGGCTGCAGCCCGGTAACAGTCCGCCGGAGGCCTAGTGGTGTTGATCCACGGACGGCAAAGGGGTCGTTACAATAAAAAGTGCACTTTTTAATGTAAGGCCCCTAGCCGATCCAACATGACAGCGTCACGGCTCCGCTCTAGGCGACCCTACCGGGCTGCAGCCCAAGCAGCCCAACCCCTCTCCATCCACAGGCGGGTTGTTGGTGGCCACAGCCTCCCTTTCATGAGGTAAACTCGATAGTCAAGCCCGCACTACGGGGACTTCCCAGGAGGTCACCCATCCCAGGACTTCTCCAGCCCGAGCACGCTTAACTATGGAGTTCTTTGAACTCTCATCACCAATTGAGCTGCAGCTCAATTGGTGATGAGAGTTGAAAGAACTCCATAGTTAAGCGTGCTCGGGCTGGAGTAGTACTGGGATGGGTGACCTCCTGGGAAGTCCCCGTACGGCCGAGCTTAACTGTCGAGTTCGCTCGTCAAAGGGAGGCTGCGACCACCAACAACCCACCTGTGGAGGGAGAGGGGTTGGGGTGCTTGGGCTGCAGCCCATGTGCAGCTCAGTTGGTGATGAGAGTTGAAAGAACTCCATAGTTAAGCGTGCTTGGGCGAGAGTAGTACTGGGATGGGTGACCTCCTGGGAAGTCTCCGTACGGCCCAGCTTAACTGTCGAGTTCGCTCGTCAAAGGGAGGTTGCGGCCACCAACAACCCACCTGTGGAGGGAGAGGGGTTGGGGTGCTTGGGCTGCAGCCCGGTAGCATCGCCTAGAGCGGAGCCGTGACGCTGTCACGTTGGATCGGCTAGGGGTGTTACAATAAAAGTGCACTTTTTGTAACGGTCCAGGCCCATCAACATGGGACCCAGCTGGAACCGCCGGCCTACCAGGGTCCAGACCCGGGCCCACCACTGGTAGTCAGCCTATCACATTCAAGCCTGCAGGCCATGCACCCCAACCCCTCTCCAGCCCACCGGCGGGTTGTTGGTGGCCGCAGCCTCCCTTTGATGAGGTAAACTCGATAGTCAAGCCCGCACTATGGGGACTTCCCAGGAGGTCACCCATCCTAGTACTACTCCAGCCCGAGCACGCTTAACTATGAAGTTCTTTCAACTCTCATCACCAACTGAGCTGCAGCTCAATTGGTGATGAGAGTTGAAAGAACTTCATAGTTAAGCGTGCTCGGGCTGGAGTAGTACTAGGATGGGTGACCTCCTGGGAAGTCCCCGTAGTGCGGGCTTGACTATCGAGTTTACCTCATCAAAGGGAGGCTGCGGCCACCAACAACCCGCCGGTGGGCTGGAGAGGGGTTGGGGTGCATGGCCTGCAGGCTTGAATGTGATAGGCTGACTACCAGTGGTGGGCCCGGGTCTGGACCCTGGTAGGCCGGCAGTTCCAGCTGGGTCCCATGTTGATGGGCCTGGACCGTTACACGAGCTGCCTAGTTTTTCACGAATGTGAAATCAGAATTGCCAAAAATTTCACAAGTAAAACCGAAGGGGGGTGAGGTGCCCGGCCGGAGCTTGCATACCTCGGCGGGAGCCAAGGACTTAGCTCGTCATCCCTTTGATGAGATGTACTCGCGAGTCCCGACTCGCATGTGAAGATTCTTCTCTTCCTGTTTTCAGGAAGAAGGTCAAACTTCTCAGGTACCATCTTGGAGAATATAGGACTTCCCCGAGTGACACCCAGCCCTGCCAGCTAGGTGACAGCCTAGTAGCGGGATATGCTCGGGGTCCGAGCAGACACCATTGAGTGACATCTTGCTCTGCCAGCTAAGTGAGATCCTGGCAGCGGGATCTGCTCGAGGTCTTGGTAGACACCATCGAGTGACATCCAGCCCTGCCAGCTAAGTGAGAGCATGGCAGCAGGATCTACTCGGGGTCCAGGTAGACACCATCGAGTGACATCCGGCACTACCAACTAAGTGAGATCCTGGCAGCGGGATCTGCTCGGGGTGCGAGTAGACACCATCGAGTGACATTCAGCCCTACTAGCTAAGTGAGAGCTTGGTAGCGGGATCTGCTCGGGGTCCGGGTAGACACCATCGAGTGACATTTGGCCCTGTCAGCTAAGTGAGAGCCTAACAGTTGGATCTGCTCAGTGATCTGGTAGACATCATCGAGTGACATCTGGCCCTACCTGCTAAGTGATAGTCTCACAGCGTGATCTGCTCGGGATTCGGGTAGACACCATCGAGTGACATCCAGCCATGCTAGCTAAGTGAGAGTCCGGAAGAAGGATTTGCTCGTTGTGCGGGTAGACACCATTGAGTGACATCCGGCACTGCCAGCTAAGTGAGACCCTGATACCGAGATCTGATCGGTGTCCGGGTAGACACCATCGAGTGACATCCAGCCCTGCCAGCTAAGTGAGGGCCTGACAGCAGGATCTGCTTAGGGTCTGGGTAGACATCATCGAGTGTCATCTGGCCCTGCCAGCTATGTGAGAGCCTGGAAACGGGATATGTTCGGGGTACGGGTAGACACCATCGAGTGACATCCAACCCTGCCAGCTTATTGGGAGCCTGGCAGCGGGATCTACTCGGGGTCTGGGTAGACACCATCGAGTGACATCCAGCACTGCCAAATAAGTGAGAGCCTGATAGCAGGATCTCCTCAAGGTCTATCAAATGAACACTTCACCCTCTTATGTGAGTTACTGCAGCAGGATTAGACCATCAAAAAGCTTTATTAAGAACAAGACACTACTTACATATCTCGAGGATAAAAACGTTTCAAGTCATCATCGCTCCAAGTGAGACTTAGGGTCTCGCCCTCCACATTTTGGATATGATACCCTCCTGATCTTAATGTTTCGTTTACAATATAAGGGCCTTCCCAGTTGAAGTTGAGCTTCCCCATGGTTGCCGATATTCCCGCTGCATCCTCCTTTTTCAAGACCAAGTACCCCTTTATAAATTGTTTGACTCTAACATGCTTGTCAAAATACTTAGCCATTCTCCTCTTCACTTCTTCCTGCCGGATGACGGATAGGTCGCGCAGTTCCTCTACCATGTCAAGGGAGAGTCCCAGCTCCTCATTTTCGGCCAGCCATTCCTCTCTACCTTCCTCTATCGTGACCACCCGAGGCGTATGGGCTTCAAATTCCATGGGAAGTACTGCCTCGCATCCATGGGAGAGATTGAAAGGGGTCTCCCCCATGGCTATGTTGGCGGTGGTCCTTAGGGCCCAGAGGACTGAGGGAAGCTTCTCCACCCAGCTCCCTTTCAGGTTTTCTACCTTATTCTTCAAGAGTTCACAAATATCTTATTCCCCGCCTCCACCTGCTTGTTTCTCCTGGGATGATGGAACGAGGCAAATGAGTAACAACGCCATCCGTTCATATACCATATAATAGAAGGTCCGACTGGGGACCCACACCATATGCTATAAAACAGGCGGCGAAGTCATGGGCTGATACTAGAGTTGCGCATCCTAACTCATAGCATTCTAGCGGAAGCTTTTAACATTCATACTGAACCTCAACCATGAATGTCCACTGATATAAACAACCACATTTATATATAGGAATGTACTGATTGTCTCTTAGATATTTGCAAGAAGAAAATAACCAAACTAACAATTCAACAAGGCAAGTATACCTATCGAAATGCAGCTAGGGGACACAAGTGTCGTATTAAAATCCGGGAACCGTTATGTAAGCTTACTCACACAAAATCTATTATTTTATCGACGGAAAAATTAGGTTTTAGAAGAAAGCTATATGTACTAAAGGAAGAGAACTACTTGCAATGAAAGAGAGCTACTTGCATGAAAAGATAAAGAGAGCTAAAAGAGCGATTAAACTAAAGCTTAGTAACGATGAGGGGAAAATGCAGTCGATCAGAAATCACCTCGTCAAGAGTGGTTAGAAAAATACGATAAATAAACCTAAGCTAATTAGGGTAAAGGTCCTTGACCGTGGAGGTTCCATGAATATTGACACGCTTCTCTCGAAGGCCGTGCCTAACTGAGTTTAGGAATGTCCGACCGACTTTCGCCTAAATTAGAGGCCTAAAACTCGCTTTACGCGGTGAACCCCACTATTGGATTTTACTCCAATCCGGGAGATTTGAACGTCTGCCTCTCTCGAGGGGTGCGAAGAACTCCCTTTACTCTTGAGTGCTCATTTCAAACTTTCAGCCTCTCGGCTAGCCCAGAATGAAAGCAAAGGTGGAGAGTATATATCGATGATATACCTCCAACCCGTGATAAATCAAGAGTAATTCAAGGTTAAACCCTAAAAAGAAAAGGTAAGATTTCAAGGCATCATAACCTAATCACTCGAACCTCGGATCATCAAGATCGAGTACATGGAGGATTAGTTAATCATGGTGAGGTGGAAGAGGGGGATGAGTAGAAGAAAAATAATGAAAACAGAGCAGAAACGAAAAAGAAAACAACACTTTTTATTAATGGAAACAGGGATCTTACAACTTGAAAACTAGAGATTACAAGTGCATGGAAAGTAAACTATACTATCATTAGCATCATACTACAGAAAGAAGCTAGGAGCTAATACAGGGAAAGCATAAAGCTAGAGCTAAGAACTAAAAATGGAGAGACATGCTTAAAAAGTTCAAAAATACAAAGGACAGAACCTCCCCTCTCAATGCAAAAAGTGTCCCTGAACCCTTAGAGTTGGGCTCTATTTATAGATTTTTTCTGGTCGGGTCACGCCCCCATGTCACGCCCGGGTCGGGCGTGACCCTGGGGCGTGACACATTCGGTGCGACTTTTTCGGGCTGGAATTTAATTCTGGCGAAGTAGCTGAAGTACACGCCCACATGTCATGCCCTGGTAGGGCGTGTACCTGGGGCGTGTTCTTTGCAGCGTAACTTTATTGAGCTGAAATTGAATGCTGGAGGTGATGGGCGGAATTGTTGAAGTACACGCCCATATGTCACGCCCGGGTCAGGCGTGACCCTGGGGCGTGACATTTTCGGTGCGACGGTAGAGCGAGAAAAATGAGCGCGTTGCGGCGATTCCTCGGAACCTGGGGACACGCCTCTGGAACATGCCCGTGTCAGATGTGACATGGGCATGACAGAGGGCGTGTACGCTAAGTTTCCACGGAATGCAGTTTCGGACCAATTGCTTCATTCCTCTGGGTTACACGCCCTAGGTACACGCCCGGGTAGGGCGTGACCTTGGGGCGTGTCACAGCAAAATTCGGTTGAAAGCCGTGAAAACCTGCAAAAAGCATAAAAACGCATTAGCGACAAAAATATATACAAAGGGGAATAAAAATAAGTGCTTTACAAGACATGATTTATTTTAAAGCCCTGAAAATATCATAATAAAATTGACTGCAAACCGTATTATCAAATTCCACCAAGCTTAAGTTTTGCTTGTCCCCAAGCAAAGATATTAAGACTAGCTAATCATAAAAAGTGACTAATTCAAAAAGTTTTAATCATACTTACACAAGTACTATGCGAAATTCTAGGTAGGGAGAATGTAAAACGTAAATCTTAAACAATTATTTTGGTATGGTTTAACTGTTATAAACTTTACTTAATAAAAATAAATCATCCAGAATTTTGACGAAATTCTTTAAATAGATTTAAGCAAGGCAATGAAAATGAAAAGAACGTATTGAGTTATTAATAGATCCAAACAACGCATTATAATTATATCAATTAAATAATAAAAATCTAAGTTTAAATCCAAAACTAAAACTGATTTACTTTTCTTCTTTTCTTAGTCGTTAAACAAAATTTAAAAAAAAAGGGCGTGAATCAAAAGGACTTAATGAGACCGAAACGTTTGGTTTAGGATTATGAATAGGAGTAAAATTCAAATATAAACATGGAGGCTTAAAAATCACACTAAACCAAAATAACGAGTTTCAATCTAATCATTTTATTTTAAACAAAATATGTATATATATAATGTTTTTTTTTCTTTTTCTTCTTTTTTTTCTTTATTATTATTTATTTTTTATGTTTTTCATTATTCATTTTTTTTCTCTTTTTTCAAAACATTGCTTTTGAGTACACTTTTGTCAACAATTTCGCCAAAGATAACACAGAATTTCCTATCACGAAAATTTTAGAGTGAAACTCAAGCCTAAATTAGCGTGATTAGATATGTAGGAATTTGGGCTTTGGTGAAAATAAAATGTTATGTGGAGTTATCAAATGAATTTGGAAAAAAGGCTCAAAAGCGGTTAACTAGTGGTAAAAGATTTTGGGTTGGCAGGAAAGCTCAAACGTAAACAAAAATGGCCTAAATTATTTTCATGCTTTTTTTAAAATTTATTTAAAACATAGAGTTGATAAATTTCAAAAAGCAAGTTCGAGATAATAAAAGAAGATTGATGAAATTATCTTGAAAATAAAAATAATATGTGATTTGGATCGTTCATATCTACTATGTTATTCCAAATTTGTTCTTACAAAAATTATCTCAAGACGAAAAGGAAAATAGTGGATGATAAATTATAGAGGAAGTAAAGAAAATAAAGAACGGAAAACCATAATAGAAATGCACGTTTTAGAGAAATATTTTACTTTAACATGCTACCGTGAATTAGAAACACAGTATGGCCAACATTTTACTTGTGAAATATGATAAAAAAAAATGATTAGAAAAATTATAATTAACTACGTTATTTATAAAAAAGTTTGCGAAAAGCAAAACATAAAAATGGAGTACTATTGAAATACCAAAATGCAGCTATATATATATTTTTTGGATTATTTGAATTTTTTGGATATTTACATAAAGCAAAAAGAAGGAGGAAGTCCTCCCCCAAGCTTAAAATCTACATTGTCCGCAATGAAGGAGGTTGGAGAACGAGAGAAAATTAAAGGACAGAAATGAAAGACAGAACTGCAAAACATGTACTTCCCCGGTTTTATTTTGCAGGGCAAGCTGAGTGATGCCGCTCCTCCATGCCTGTGCGTTGGATCTTCATGAAACGTCGTCTGGTGGACTTTGGTATGGAAGCAGAACCGTTGGAGCAGGCGGTCGCAGAAGTTGCAGCTTGCCGGAGCCATTCGGGGCAAAAAGTGTAAAATAAAGAAAACAGAAAAAGATAACTTGGGTTGCCTCCCAAGAGCGCCCTTTGTTTAAAGCGTCGTTTGAGCTCGATGCATCAAAATAAGATTATCCCAAATATTGTTTAAAAATAAAGTTCGAATAAAGTTCAAAGTTTTTAAGAAAAGTAAGGTGCAGATTAATCAAATGTCAGGACAGGAAAGATAGAGTTAACAGGGTTGGGAGTGACATCATCACAGAAATACAGTTTAAGACGCTGACCATTCACTTTGAAATTACCCTTATCAGGGTGGGAAATTAAAACAGTACCATAAGAAAAGATATCTAAAACAGTAAAAGGCCCCGACCAACGTGATTTTAATTTACCCGGGAATAAACGTAAACGAGAATTATAAAGAAGAACTTGGTCGCCCGGCTTAAAGATTTTTGGGTGCCTAAGATGTCGATCGTGTAAATGCTTCGTCCGCTCTTTATAAAGTCTATTATTTTCATACGCGTAAGAGCGCCACTCGTCGAGTTCGTTAAGTTGAAATTTTCTAAAATATCCGACAGAGTGGTGATCGAAGTTTAAAAATCGTAAGGCCCAAAAGGCGCGGTGTTATAACTTTACGGGTAAATGACACGATTTTCCATAAACCAACTGATATGGCATACATCTGAGGGCGGTTTTGTACGTTGTTCGGTAGGCCAATAGAGCATCGTCTAATTTGGCTGACCAGTCTTTTCTAGATGTGGAAACAGTCTTTTCTAAAATTCTTTTTATTTCTCTATTCACTACTTCGACTTGTCCGTTAGTTTGGGGGTGGTAGGCAGTGGAAAGCTTATGATTAACGCCATATTTAGTTAGGATTTTTGAAAATTGCGCGTTACAAAAATTAGAACCCCTATCACGAACGATAGCGCGTGGCATACCGAAGCGAGAAAATAATTTTTTTAGGAAATTAACTACGACTCGGGCGTCATTTGTAGGAAGAGCTTGGGCTTCGGCCCAACGCGAAACATAATCAACGGCAACTAAAATATACTTATTCCCGAAGCTAGAAGGAAAAGGACCGACAAAATCAATCCCCCAGAGGTCGAAAACTTCGCACTCTATTAAATAATTTTGTGGCATTTCATTTTTATTCGAAATATTCCCCGACCGTTGGCAACTATCACACCTACTCACAAAGGCATGCACGTCTTTAAACAGGGTAGGCCAGTAAAAACCTGCGCTTAACACTTTGTGAGAGGTGCGAGCAGCTTGATAGTGCCCACCTGTCGGTCCTTCATGCAAATGTTTAATAATATCTAATCCTTAATCAAAAGAAACACACCTCCTGATCACTTTGTCTGCACAGACTTTAAAAAGATGCGGGTCCTCCCAAAAGTAGTTCTTCAACTCAGAAAAGAATTTCTTCTTTTGCTGAGGCGAGAACTCCTTTGGGAGCACACGAGCCACTAGATAGTTGGCGATGCGGGCAAACCAAGGAGAAGTAGATGTGTTAATTATGAACAGCTTCTCATCAGGGAAATAGTCATTAAAAGAATTTTCGTCTAATTTTTCTATAAACGGGTTGTCTAGGCGCGAAAGGTGGTCGGCGGCCAAGTTCTCAGCACCTCGCTTATCACGGATCTCTAAGTCAAACTCCTGGAGGAGTAAGACCCAGCGAATCAAGCGAGGCTTGGCATCTGTTTTAGAGAGAAGATATTTGAGGGCCGAGTGGTTCGTAAAAACAATAATTTTCGAAAGAGTAATATAAGGGCGAAATTTGTCAAAAGCGAAAACTACAGCTAATAGCTCTTTCTCGGTTGTGGTGTAATTTTCCTGTGCAGATGAGAGTGTTTTACTAGCGTAATAAATGGGTTGGAAGTTTTTGGAAATACGTTGACCTAGTACGGCTCCCATCGCATAACTACTCACATCACACATTATCTCAAATGGAAGATCCCACACCGGAGCTATCATGATTGGGGCATTAACTAATTTTTATTTTATTAAGTTGAAGGCAGCTAGACAGAGGTCATCAAAGATAAATGGGGCGTCTTTTTCTAGGAGATGGGTAAGGGGCTTGGTGATTTTGGAAAAGTCCTTTACGAAACGGCGGTAGAAACCCGCATGACCCAGGAAACTTCTTATAGCTTTTATGTTCGTAGGTGGCGGCAGCTTCTCGATAACATCTATTTTCGCAACGTCTACTTCAATACCCCTTTCAGAAATTTTATGTCCCAAAACTAACCCTTCCCTCACCATAAAATGGCATTTTTCCCAATTTAGGGTGAGGTTAGTTTCTTCGCATCGCTCTAAGACTTTTTCAAGGTTCTCTAAGCAACTATCGAAGGAATTCCCGAACACGGAGAAATCATCCATGAAAACTTCCATAATTCTTTCTACGTACTTGTCAAAGATGGCGAGCATACATCGTTGGAATGTAGCTGGCGCATTGCACAATCCAAACGGCATTCTTCGGTAGGCGAAGGTGCCGAAGGGACAAGTAAACGTAGTTTTCTCCTGGTCCTCGGGGGAGATGGGGATTTGAAGATACCCCGAGAGGCCATCGAGAAAATAATAAAAGCTATGTCCGGAAAGTCGTTCTAAAATCTGATCAATGAATGGCAAGGGGAAGTGATCCTTGCGGGTGGCGTCATTCAACTTACGGTAATCTATACACATTCGCCATCCGGTCACCGTCCGAGTCGGGATTAATTCATTATTTTCATTACTTTCTACCGTTATCCCTCCCTTCTTTGGTACTACCTGTACTGTTGGGTACATTTGTCAAATGTACCTGATTTGAAGAAGCCTCACCCAACTCAATGATATACATCATAATGTATTTGATGTATGTTTGAGTTACTTGTGCAGGTTAAGAAATCACTGGACTGAAGCAAAAAGTTTCTAAGTCCATGTGTCGACACCCAGAGGGAAAGTGTCGACACTTAAGAAAGCTTGTGTCGACACCCAGACAAGCAGTGTCGACACTTGGAGTCATTGTGTCGACACCTGGGATGAAGAGTCGACACCAGACATATAAGTGTCGACACTTGGAGCTGTGTCGACACTCAGTGAAGGAAAGTGCAGACAGGAAGTGTCGACACAAGGAGCTGTGTCGACACCCAGTGAAGCTGTGTCTACACCAGAAAGTGTCGACACTTGGAGCTGTGTCGACACTCAGCAAAAATCTGCAGAGTCTAAGTACAAGTGTCGACACTCAGCACAATGTGTCGACACTATGCAGAAGAGTCAGCATTTGAAGAATGAGTTGACACTCAGCACAATGTGTCGACACACTATCAGAAGACTCAACACTTGAAGAAAGTGTCGACACAAGGAGCTGTGTCGACACTTAGCAAAGAACAGAAAGAGCAGCAAATTATTCTAAGTACAAGTGTCGACACTATGGGAATGTGTCGACACTCAGCTGGAGTCTCAACAAGAAGAAGATGTGTCGACACAAGGAGCTGTGTCGACACTCAGCAAGAATCAACATAAAAGACTATGTGTCGACACTTAGAAGCAGTGTCGACACTTGACAGATTCAACACAAGAAGTTGTGTCGACACAAAGGAGATGTGTCGACACTTAGAAGAATACAGTTAAAGATAGAAGATCAAGTACTTGTGTCGACACTCAATTTCAGTGTCGACACATGCAGAAGAATCTGTGTCGAGACATACAAGGGATTGTGTCGACACCTTGTAGACTTGTGTCGACACTTACACAACATGTGTCGACAATTGGACTATAAGTGTCGACACTTAAAGACAGAAAGTCTCGACACTTATAAACAGTTAGAGATTTTCAAGAAGTGACTGGATGACTTGACAGCTGCCGTTCCAGCCGGTCTACAACAACTGTCAGTGAAGTCAGAAGTCAGTTATGAACCGGAACAGCCGGTTACCATGAAGAAGGCCTATAAATAGGCACCTACAGTTTACAGAAACTGTTGTTGAGGTTGTTGATCAAATTGTTAACAGAATTCAGATTATTGTTGAAGTAATCATTAAAGTGGTATACTGAGTATCAACACAAGAAGATCTGGCAGTCCAACTGCAGATCTAAGAAGTTGGAGAGAGAGGGCTCCTTCCAAGAAATCAGTCTCAGGAAATAGGCTGAGAAGAAGGATTCAGATTCAGTTCTGGGTCTTAAGTGGCATAGGTCAAGGAACAACTGCAGAGGATTCAGCCTTATTCAGTTCTACTCAAGAAGCTTTGAAGAAAGCTAAGTCAGGGTGAATCCAGCTGAGTTCTTCCAAGAACTCATCAAGAATCTCTCAACTCCCCTCCTTTAATTCTGGGTTGTAGAGTTATTATCTGTATTACATTTGTAACTTGTATGATCCATTGGATCTGAGTGATTGTAAGCCTAAAATTATAAAGGCTGAGGGTAGGGCTTATTAGCCTGAGTGTAGGAGATATAGATCTCTGAGTGTAGGCCTTGATTGGCTGAGTGTAGGCCTTGATTGGCTGAGTGTATGCTTTGGGAGAAAGCTGAGTTGTAAGGCTTTGGGCCTGAGGTAGGAACCAATTTGGGTTCTGAGACAGTGCAGGAGTTTGGCCGAATCTAGTACACTTCTAGATAGGCGAAGGGGGAAAGTGGATGTACCCATATCTTGGGGAACCACTATAAATCACTGTGTGCTGTGCTGTGAATGTGTTGTGGGTTAGCTGTGTATGTTTGATTATTGCTGATTGCTGTAATAAACTAGTTAGAAATCTGTGATATAACTGTTTGGCTATCAACAAAGTTAGAAAAGGATTAGGTCACCTATTCACCCCCCCCCCCCTCTAGGTGTTTAGGTACCATATCTTTCAAGTGGTATCAGAGGCAGGTTCCTCAAAAAGGACTAACTATCTGAGGAGATCCTGTTTGGCAGATTCAGTGTAAGACAGTTCACAGATTCAAGAAATTCAAGGACATCAAGAAACATGGGTTCTTATGAGAATCACAAGGAATTGGGTTCCATGAAATTACCCATATGCAGGAAGGAGATCTTTGGGATCTGGAAAGAGAGGGTAAGGCTATTTATGGAAGCCTCTGACCCTAGAATCTACATCACAGTAAAAGAAGGGCCTTATGTGCCTATGAAGATTTCAGTATTGGATGCAAATCAGAGGACTCCAAAGGATTTCTCTGAGATGACTAAGGATGAAATTGTCCTAGCTACCATGGACAAGAGGGCACACAACATAATAGTAAGTGCCATTGATGATGCCACTTTTCAGAACTTAATTCATTGTAAGACAGCAAAAGAAATGTGGGATACTCTCATTGTCTATATGGAAGGTTCTGAAGAAGTTAGGCAAGATAGGAAGTCCTTGCTTAATCAGGAGTATGAAAGCTTTAGGCAAGGAAAGGGTGATAGCATCACTGAGTGCTATAAGAAATTTTACAGAATAGTTATTGAACTGATGTCATATGGAAGAGAGTTCACTAACTATGAACTAAATGACAAGTTCTTAAGGTCCCTAACCAAAGATTGGGACACCAAGATCTGTGCCATAAGAGAAATGGCTAAGTTGGGGGAAATTCCTCCTCCCATACTGTTTGGCAAGCTATTGTCTAATGAAATGCAGTTAACAGTGAGAAAAGAGGAGGAGAAGTCAACAAGGACTGAGCACAAAGAAAGGACTGTTGCTTTCAAGACAGAAGTTCCCAGAAAGAGCAGGAATAAGTCTTCAACTCCACCTCCAGAGGTAGTTGAATCAGAGTCTGATGAGTATGTAAGCACAAAGTCTAAGAGCAGTGAAAGTGATGAAGACTTTGCTGCTTTCACCATACACTTTCAGAAGTTTTTGAAAAAGAAATAGTGGAGGTCAAGGCCTTCTACATCACAAGGAAAGGAAGACTCTTATCAGAAAAAGAGGTCTTCAAAGAATGACAAGAACAGGACAAAATCAAGCAAGGCAACTGGTTCAAAGATTGTTTGCTATTGCTGCAATAGACAGGGCCATGTTATTGCAGATTGTCCAGAGAAGAGAAAGGAATCTGGAGATAGGAAAAAGACCCACTTCAAAGGGAAGAAAGAAAAGTCTTTTGTTGCTAAGAAGGAGAAGACTCTATCAGACATCTCTTCTTCTGAAACTGAGTCTGAGGCTGAAGCCTACATAGGACTATTTGCAGAACAAGAAGAGGAAGACTTCATGCAGATCTTGGAGTCAATCTATGAACAAGAAGACAGTCATTGCAAGGACTAATGGCTTTGACAGAGAGTGCCAAAATCCTGGAGCAGCCAGGACCCAGTCAGGTACAAGGTTCAAGTTCAAGTTCAGTTTCTTGTTCTAGTTCAGATTCAGATTCTTCTTCATCAAGTGATGAGAATATATCTGAGTATGAGGAAGATATTCATCAGCTTATAGATGAATATAAGGTACTGTTGCAAGCCTACAAGAAAAGCAAGACCCTAGCCAAAAGTCAGGCAAAGGAGATTGCTGATCTCAAGGCTGTTGCAACAGATTTTGAGAAACAATTTGATCAAAAACTGAATGAGGTAGCCAGGCTAAAACACATTACAGTGATTCAGATGGGAACTATCACCTATAAGAATGATCAAATTAAGAAACTGGAGATCAATCTTCAGAAAGAGAGAGAGGTAGTTGCTAGGTTTTCAAAACCTAAATCAGTGCTACCTTTGATTGATGAATTTGTTCATCATAAAGGCAAGACTGGACTGGGTTTTGTTAAACCTGCAGGGACTGAGCAGTCCAAATTTAAGTCCAAGGGCAAAGCCCCAACATTCAACAAGCCTGCTGTAGTCAAGACAGCAAAGGTTGTACCTAAGCAAAGGTACAACAAGTTTGAATGCTGGTGTTGTGGCAAGATTGGCCATTTTGCAATGGACTGTTGGCACAATGCCAGTGCCAAGGTGAGTAGTAAGTTACCTGGTGGAAAGCCAGTAGGTAGCTTTGTCAAGTTGCAAACTAACAATCACCAAGGACCCAAGATTACTTTGGGTTCTAAGGTTCATTAATTTGTTTTGCAGGTGAATCCAAGTGGCCATACCCCAACATGGTACTTGGATAGTGGATGTTCCAGACATATGACTGGAACAAGGGGACTACTGAAGGACTATATTCCAATCAAAAATGGTCCTAAAGTGACCTTTGGTGGTTCTGAAAAAGGAATCATCAAAGGGTTTGGTAACATTTCTTCAAACCTAGTTACCATTACTCAAGTGGCTTATGTTAAAGGGTTGAAACACAACCTTATAAGTATAAGTCAGTTAAGTGATGTTGGGTATGACATCTCATTTGTTAGAAATGGTTGTCATATCAAGAGGTCAAGTGATCAAGAGATCATCTTGACAGGATATAGGAAGAGGAATGTCTACTGTCTAGACATTATGATTGAGAACAATGGTTCTCCAGTTTGTTTTGTAGCTGATGAGACAGTCTCTCATTGTGTCAAGTGGCACAAGAGGCTAGCTCATCTTAACTACAAGACTATTAGCAAACTCTTTAGCAAAGAGTTAGTGAGGAATGGTCCTCAAGTTAAGTGTGTCAAAGATGGTATTTGCTCAGCTTGTCAAAAGGGCAAGCAGACTAAATCCACCTTTAGGAGCATAGATAACAAAGATGTTGTGAGGTGTTTATACCTTTTGCATATGGATCTCTTTGGTCCAATGCCAGTTCACAGCTTAGGTAGGAAGGTCTATACCTTTGTAGTTGTTGATGACTACACAAGGTTTTCCTGGGTGTTCTTCTTAAGGCAGAAATCTGAAACACCTAGTGTCTTCCTTAGCTTTGTCAAGCAAATTCAGAATGAACTAAGCTGTACAGTGGTCAAAATTAGAAGTGACCATGGTACTGAATTTCAGTCTGATAGCATGACAAAACTGTGTGAAGACCTTGGGATATTTCAAGAATTCTCTTCACCTAGAACACCTCAGCAAAATGGCATTGCTGAGAGGAAGAATAGGACCTTGATAGAGGCTGGTAGAACCCTACTAAGTGATACATCACTGCAAGAGTATTTCTGGGCTGAAGCAGTTAACACTGCATGCCATGTGATAAATAGGGCTACCATCACTAAAAGGCTAAACAAGACCCCTTATGAAGTAGTGAAAGGCAGGAAACCAAATCTATCCTATTTTAGGATCTTTGGTTGTAAATGCTACATACTTAACAATGGGAAGTCTTACTTAACAAAGTTTGCTGCCAAGTCCCAAGAGAGAATATTTGTTGGGTACAGCAATAATAGTAAGGCTTATAGAGTCTACAACTTGACTACACAAGTTGTAGAAGAATCAGTGCATGTAGTTTTTGATGAGACAAAACTAATTAACAATGAGTTGTCTAGCAATGTATGCAGCCCCACAGGTTTGATAAAGAAATTGGACAAGCTTATAATAGAAGAAGTACCTGCTGCAAGAAAGCAAGTTGAGGAGAGTAGCTGTTGTCCAGGGGGAGAACTACATGTGCCTATTGCTGAAGAAATACAAGGTATATAGCTTGATGGAGATGCTGAAGAGGTTCAACCAGAAGTAAGGATGCCTCCAGCCCACAGGCATCTACGAGATCATCCAGTAGAGCAGATTATTGGAGATCCAAGACAAGGAGTTCAAACCAGGAGCAGATACATGAATGCAGCAATCTACTCCAGCTTTTTATCACAAGTTGAACCTAAGAAATTTGAAGAAGCAATACAAGATCCACAATGGACTGAAGCTATGTAAGAAGAGCTTAATCAGTTCAAAAGGTGCAAGGTTTGGGAGCTGGTTCCAAAGCCTAAAGACCACAATGTAATAGGAACTAAGTGGATCTATAGAAATAAGAAGGATGAACAAGGGGTCATCATAAAGAATAAAGCAAGACTGGTTGCAAAAGGATATAGGCAAGAAGAAGGTATTGATTTTGATCAAACCTTTGCCCCAGTAGCCAGACTGGAGGCCATAAGGATGTTCTTGGCCTATGCAACCTATCAAGGATTCAAGGTTTACCAGATGGATGTCAAGTTAGCATTCCTAAATGGTAATTTGAAAGAAGAAGTCTATGTGGAGCAGCCTTCAGGTTTTGTTGATCCAACTCTACCTCATTATTTCTATAGACTTAGGAAAGCTTTATATGGGTTAAAACAAGCTCCTAGAGCTTGGTATGAAACCCTATCTAGTTTCCTCATTGAAAACAAGTTTTCAAGGGGGAAAATAGATAAGACTCTATTCCTTAGGGAATCTAGAGGCAAAGTCATACTTGTCCAAATATATGTAGATGACATTATATTTGGGTCTACTGAAAGTTGCCTTTGCAGAAAGTTTGCAAAGCTTATGTAAAGTCAGTTTGAGATGAGTAGTATGGGAGAGCTGAAGTTTTTCTTGGGTCTCCAAGTTAAACAGACTGAGAGTGGTTTGTCCATTTGTTAGTCAAAGTTCACCCTAGAACTCATAAGGAAATATGGTATGGATTCATCCAGTACCATGAAGACTCCTATGGGGTCAAGTATGTCTCTTAGCAAGGATGATGCTGGGAAACCTGTAGATGAAACCTTGTATAGAGGGATAGTTGGCTCTCTACTATACTTGACTGCTAGTAGACCAGACATTATGTATGCTACATGTGTTTGTGCCAGGTATCAAGCCTGCCCTAAAGAGTCTCACTTGACTGCGGTCAAGAGAATTTTGATATATCTAAAGGGCACTCCCTATCTAGGCCTCTGGTACCCTAGGAATGGAGATTTTGATCTAACAGGTTATTCAGATGCAGACTTTGCAGGATGCAAAGAAGATAGAAAGAGTACTACTAGAACCTGTCAATTCCTAGGTGGGAGACTAATTTCTTGGAGCAGCAAGAAGCAAACCAGTGTGGCTATCTCCACAGCTGAGTCAGAGTATGTGGCTGCAGGAAGTTGATGTGCCCAACTTCTGTGAATTCAACATCAGCTAGAGGACTATGGATTTCAGGTAAGTAGAACTCCACTTTTCTGTGATTCTACTAGTGCTATTTCAATAGCTAATAACCTTGTATCTCATAGTAGGACAAAACATATTGAAATTAAATATCACTTTCTTAGGGAACATGTAGAAAGAAATGATATTGTACTTGAATATGTTAAAACAGATGAACAAATAGCTGATATGTTTACTAAGCCACTAGAAGAAGCTAAGTTCAATAGATTCAAAATTGAACTAGGAATGATAAACTTAGATTAAGTTTACAGAATTGAAATTGGCTAAGTAAAAAGGTGTCGACACATAGACAAGTCTATGTCGACACAGGATAGTAGTGTCGACACTTCAGGAAAAAGGTGTCGACACATCTAGGATGTTGGTGTCGACACTTCAGAATGTTAGTGTTGACACATGTCAAGTAGGTGTCGACACATCTAATGTGTTGTCGACACTTATGTGTTACACAGAATTTTTCTAAGTAAAGTCTCGACAATATGTCGAGTTATGTTGTGTCGACACATAACCAAGTGTCGACACATAAAATCTGTTGACTAAACTTGTGTCGACACATATGTGTCGAGACATTATAAGTCAGTGTCGACACTTAATGCCAGTGTCGACACATGTTAAGCTAGCTGTCCCGCCTGTTCATCTTCAAAATTCGACAGGTATAAATAGGGTTCTGTCTTTGTTTGTCGACACATTTTCAAAGTTTCGAGACCAAAACTATTGTGTCGACATTTCTCTTTTCTCAAGACTAATTCTCCAAACCCTAATGGCTCCCAAGCTCGAGGTGAACGTTAACGAAGGCTATGAACATGTGCGCGGCGCGTTCGGTGATGGAGATCAAGAAATCCAATCGGTGGTAACCCTAGTCAGCGATTCTGGACTAGAATATTTGGTTTCAGAACCAACCAAGATTTGGAAGAAGGAAGTTCTTGAATTCCTTACTGGAGCTGCAGTTAATGACTCTGGATATAGAATCAAATCCAGAGTGCATGGATCCAAAGTCAAGGTCTCACCAAAAAGTCTGAGGAAGGTACTCCAGCTACCTAAGACTCAAGATGAAGAAGAAGTTTCTACATCCAAGACCAGGGAAGCTCTTACCTGGTGTGGACTTGATCCAAAGCTGAAGATAGGTTCTGTCTTTAACAGGAAAGGCATGAACAGTCAAGGAAAATTCCTGTCTGAAATTGTGGGAAAGGTCATTCTCAATAAGCCTGGAGGGCATGACAGGGTGTCAGCCTCAATGTTCAATGTCATGACAAGAATTATCTTCACCCTAAGAACAGATTGGTCAATGGTAATCTATGAGAAGATCAAGGAAAGTCTGAAAAAGCCCAATCTGGGAAGAATTATAAGTCTCTACCAGGCTGGTACAATACCAGAGGTAATGAGCACTGCTGCTGGAAGCAAGATCAATCATATGAGAAAGATGGATATGAGGATCATTTCTAGGTGGGAAAGGATGCTGTTAAAGGAACTGCCCACTCCAGAGAAGCCAGTTACTAAGAAAGATTCTCCTACCAGGAAGAAAAGGAAAACTGCTGTTGTGGCACAAGAGTCCTCAAGCAGTTCTGAGAGTGAAGAACAGGTGGTGTTCACACCTGATGAGCAAGAGGAAGAGACAGTAGTAAAGACCCCTGCTGCTCATGATGTAGCTGAGATCCAGGGGAGCTGCCTCAAGCTAGCCCCATCCATAGGGATCACAGCCAGGGGGAGCTTCCAGTAGTAGAAGAACCATCTACTCTGGACAGTGAGCAAGCCACCATCATTATCCAAGAGGTACTCACTGACTTAAAAACTTTAGACTATATTATAGAAGATGCTAATTTGTCTGATGTCCATCAGCAAACTCAGCTAGTCAAACAAGTTCCAGATGTTGTTTTAGAAGACAAATCTGCTAAACAAGAAGTGGTACCTGAGTTAGTGGTTGAAGAGCAAAGACTATCTCCAGCTCCATCCCCTCATGAATATACAATGGAAGATTTGTTTCCAAATCTAGATCAAGATGATTTTGACATGGACAAGGATGCTGCTGCTGAAGATCAGAGTGCTGCTGCTAAGGGGGAGCAACTGACAGTTCTGAATGAGCCTATTAGGCAAGAAACTGAGAAAGCAACTGCTGTGCCAGCTGACAAACCTCAAAGCCCTAAGGACAGGGTTGATATTGCCAGCACTTCTGCCTCTGAAGATGAGGAGAGTGCTAGGGCCAAGAAGAAGAAACTCTATGTCTTCAAAAGGAGAAGCTAGAGTTATAAAAAGGCTTTGCAATCCATTGCCCCACAGCCTATAGTTCAACAAGCTCCAACAGTTGATTATAGTGCTTTGATGATTGCCATGCAGATCAAGTTGGATGAGCAAAGGAAGGCAATAGAGGCTTATGTGGATGAAGGGCACAAGTCCGTACAATTTGATCTGGCACAGGAAATCAAGTCTATAAGGTTTGAGATGAACCTTAACAAGAAAGAAATGACTGAATTCTTCCACAAGGGTGGAAATGCTGTGGTGTATCTGGCAACACACCAAGAGAAGATAAAGACACAGGTAGATGATATAGCCTTAAAGCAAGGATATGTGCTGGAAAACCAAATCAGAATGAATGACAATCTGACAGAGTCACATAATATTATCATTACTGAGTTAAAGAATAAGGCTGAAGACCCTTCTACATCTGCTGCTGCAGTTAAGGCTGATTTTGATAAAATCATTCAAGCTGAGATTACTGCTGTCAAGACTGCAATTCAAGATTCCCAGAAGGCCATCTCTGAACAACTTACAAAGCTTAAACCATTTTTCAAAGAAGGCATCGGATACTTGGACAGCCAGATAAGGTTTCAAAAGGATGATGTAAGAGACCATATGGCCAAAGAAGTCATAAAGGGGGAGAGAGTGTTAGTCAAGGCCAGTTCTGAACATGCTAAGTGGATATCCAATTCCATCAGGGCTACACTTGGATATCCTCCCCTGTGTGATGACAATGAAGTTGCTGAATCTGGACTGAACCCTGCATATTTTGGAGGTGAGCCACAAGAAGTAGCTCAAGTCATTTATCCACCTCCAAATTTTAAAATGATTCAAGCAGAGGTAAGCACAATGTATAGCCCATCTGAGGGCAAGGACAATGTCCATTTAGAAAAGGTTATTCAACCTATATCAGAAGCTATGCAAGAGGCCTTAGACAAAGAAGAAGAGGCAAGGTTGTCAAAGAAGAGGTTTAGGGAACAAGCTAAACTAAAGCCAGATTTTGAACAATGGAGCCCTACCTCTAGAAATATAATTCTTACTGCCTGGAAAGCTGCAAAGGACAATGCTCATGAAAGGAACAAATGGTTCTCTGAGGCAGAATGGAGAAAGCATGAGATTAGGCAGGAAGCTATAGTACAATAGAGAAGGAAGGCTAAGATGGGAAAGCTACCTCCTACTGCTGTGGAGCCTAGCAAGTACTTCCCCAAGCCATACCACTATTTTGAGAGACAGAAAATCAAAGCTGAAGAGCAAAAGAAGAAGGACTTAAAAGGCAAGAAGCCTGTTGTTGCTGAGCCTACTGCTGTTACTACTGTCAAAGCTCAAGTTCAAGCTGGAAAGGGAATAGTTATCAAAGAACCTGATCAGAAATAGATTAGGAGTTAAACTTGAAGCTTGTTGTAATCTTTTAAATGAAAAACATTTTTGTACACCATTGAAAATGTATAAGGAACAATGTTAGAACAATATATGATAAATATAGTATGATTGTTCTGAAATGTGTCTGTTTCTTATTTGTTCTGGAATGATGAATGTGTATATGTGTGAAGTTTTACATGTTCATGATAACCCTGCTGATTATAATCTGCTTTCCATCAATTTGTAATTTTTAATTATGAATGGTGTATATCATTGACTAAGGGTTATGACTTCTCCAAATAGGGGGAGATTGTTGGGTACATTGGTCAAATGTACCTGATTTGAAGAAGCCTCACCCAACTCAATGATATACATCATAATGTATTTGATGTATGTTTGAGTTACTTGTGCAGGTTAAGAAATCACTGGACTGAAGCAAAAAGTTTCTAAGTCCATGTGTCGACACCCAGAGGGAAAGTGTCAACACTTAAGAAAGCTTGTGTCGACACCCAGACAAGCAGTGTCGACACTTGGAGTCATTGTGTCGACACTTGGGATGAAGAGTCGACACCAGACACAAAGTGTCGACACTTAGAGCTGTGTCGACACTCAGTGAAGGAAAGTGCAGACAGGAAGTGTCGACACAAGGAGCTGTGTCGACACCCAGTGAAGCTGTGTCTGCACCAGAAAGTGTCGACACTTGGAGCTGTGTCGACACTCAGCAAAAATCTGCAGAGTCTAAGTACAAGTGTCGACACTCAGCACAATGTGTCGACACTATGCAGAAGAGTCAGTATTTGAAGAATGAGTCGACACTCAGCACAATGTGTCGACACACTATCAGAAGACTCAACACTTGAAGAAAGTGTCGACACAAGGAGCTGTGTCGACACTTAGCAAAGAACAGAAAGAGCAGCAAATTATTTTAAGTACAAGTATCGACACTATGGGAATGTGTCGACACTCAGCTGGAGTCTCAACAAGAAGAAGATGTGTCGACACAAGGAGCTGTGTCGACACTCAGCAAGAATCAACATAAAAGACTATGTGTCGACACTTAGAAGCAGTGTCGACACTTGACAGATTCAACACAAGAAGTTGTGTCGACACAAAGGAGATGTGTCGACACTTAGAAGAATACAGTTAAAGATAGAAGATCAAGTACTTGTGTCGACACTCAATTTCAGTGTCGACATATGCAGAAGAATCTGTGTCGAGACATATAAGGGATTGTGTCGACACCTTGTAGACTTGTGTCGACACTTACACAACATGTGTCGACACTTGGACTATAAGTGTCGACACTTAAAGACAGAAAGTCTCGACACTTATAAACAGTTAGAGATTTTAAAGAAGTGACTGGATGACTTGACAGCTGCCGTTCCAGCCGGTCTACAGCAACTGTCAGTGAAGTCAGAAGTCAGTTATGAACCGGACCATCCGGTTACCATGAAGAAGGCCTATAAATAGGCACCTACAGTTTACAGAAACTGTTGTTGAGGTTGTTGATCAAATTGTTAACAGAATTCAGATTATTGTTGAAGTAATCATTAAAGTGGTATACTGAGTATCAATACAAGAAGATCTGGCAGTCCAACTGCAGATCTAAGAAGTTGGAGAGAGAGGGCTCCTTCCAAGAAATCAGTCTCAGGAACTAGGCTGAGAAGAAGGATTCAGATTCAGTTCTGGGTCTTAAGTGGCAGAGGTCAAGGAACAACTGCAGAGGATTCAGCCTTATTCAGTTCTACTCAAGAAGCTTTGAAGAAAGCTAAGTCAGGGTGAATCCAGCTGAGTTCTTCCAAGAACTCATCAAGAATCTCTCAACTCCCCTCCTTTAATTCTGGGTTGTAGAGTTATTATTTGTATTACATTTGTAACTTGTAGGATCCATTGGATCTGAGTGATTGTAAGCCTAAAATTATAAAGGCTGAGGGTAGGGCTTGTTAGCCTGAGTGTAGGAGATATAGATCTCTGAGTGTAGGCCTTGATTGGCTGAGTGTAGGCCTTGATTGGCTGAGTGTAGGCTTTGGGAGAAAGCTGAGTTGTAAGGCTTTGGGCCTGAGGTAGGAACCAATTTGGGTTCTGAGACAGTGCAGGAGTTTGGCCGAATCTAGTACACTTCTAGATAGGCGAAGGGGGAAAGTGGATGTACCCATATCTTGGGGAACCACTATAAATCACTGTGTGTTGTGCTGTGAATGTGATGTGGGTTAGCTGTGTATGTTTGATTATTGTTGATTGCTGTAATAAACTAGTTAGAAATCTGTGATATAACTGTTTGGCTGTCAACAAAGTTAGAAAAGGATTAGGTCACCTATTCACCCCCCCCCCCCTCTAGGTGTTTAGGTACCATATCTTTCATGTACTGGGCTAACCCACTTACTGTCGGATATAGGATAGATAATTCCCGTGTGTAACAATTTCATAACCTCGCCCTTAACTACGTCTTTCATGTTTGGGTTTATACGGCGCTGATGTTGTATAGAGTTACGTGAATTATCTTCCATTAAGATTTTATGAGTGCAGAAAGATGGGCTTATGCCCTTAATATCAGATATCTGCCAAGCAATAGCTTGGCGATGCTTTCGTAAAATTGAAAGAAGTTCATCCTTTTGTGGATCCGTGAGATAGGCCGAAACTATGACAGGCAGCTTGGAGTCCTTTTCTAAGAAAGCGTATTGAAGGTGCTCTGGTAGTTCTTTTAGTTCCAAGGTAGGGGGGTCATCATACGAGGTTTTAGAAATTCGTTCTTTTTTCAAAAACTATGTCCTCGTACACTTTTTATATGTAAAATTAAAAGGGGTATTGCTAACAGCCATGGCGGCTTCGTGCAGCGATTCAGTTGGAAAAGTAGAAGAGGAACAGAAATCAAAAAATTCTTTTTCAAAATCAGAAAGGCGGGTGGAGGATTCTTCACTTAGGTGTAGAGATTCAGTTGGAGGAGTAGGAGAGGAACAAAAATTGGAAAATTCTTCTTCAAAATCAGAGGTGTGAGAGGAGGATTCTTCACTTACGGTATCTTTGAAAAAACAGGAGTCATCATTAGCTAGTGTGTTCTTCATCGAGGGGGTGATAGAGAAAGTTACTTCATCGCCGCCTACTCGAAGGAAGAGCTTACCATTGCTTACGTCAATGATAGCTCGGGAGGTGGCAAGGAAGGGTCGGCCAAGGATCAGGGGAGCCTCGACGTCTTCTTCGATGTCCAAAATGACAAAGTCCACCGGGAATATGAACTTGTCAACTTTGACTACGACGCCCTCCACTATTCCTAACGGGTATTTGACTGATCTGTCGGCGAGCTGGATACTCATGCATGTGTGGTTGAGACTGCCAATTCCTAACTTTTTAAACAATGAGAGGGGCATAAGATTAATACTCGCACCTAGGTCGGCTAAAGCGTTTTTGACAAAGAGATCACCAAAGAGACACGGGATAGAGAAACTACCCGGGTCACTGATTTTCTTCGGTAATCCGTTTGTCAAAACCGCCGAGCACTCGGCATTTAACGTGACATACGAAAGGTTCTCTAACTTCTTCTTGTTGGTCAGTAGATCCTTAAGGTATTTTGTGTACTTCGGCATCTGGGATATGGCTTCGTGGAAAGGCAGATTTATGTGGATTTGTTTAAACATTTCTAAAAAACGGGTGTATTGATCATCCTGTCGTTGTTTATTAAGTTCTGAAGGGTATGACGGGAATGGATTATTTTTAAAGATGCATGGTGGAGTGAGTTGTTTTTTCTAAAATAGGAGTGATAATTTCTTCGATAGAGGGTGGAATTTTTAAAACGGGAACGAAGCTTTGATTTTTTAAAGTGGGAGCGGAGCTTGCCTCGGGTTCTTCACCTACCATACCAGGAACTTTCTTCCCACTCCGAAGAGTTATAGCTTTCGCTTGCTCTCTCGGGTTGGGCTCGGTATTGGAAGGAAGAGACCCTACGGGTCGCTCAGAAATCATTTTAGCGAGCTGTCCTACCTGATTTTCTAATTTTTTTAACACTTCCAGTTAAGGTTCTTATCGTAGCGTCATTAGCATTCATGTATTTCGAAAACACTTCCTCCAAATTTGGAGGTTTTGAAAAACTTTGAGGAGGTGGTGGTGGTGCAGAAAATACACTTTGTGGTGGCGGGCGCACAGCATTCGATGGATTGCTCCACGAAAAATTCGGATGATTTCTTAACGCAGGATTATAACTATTCGGAAAATTAAAACCAGGAGGATGAAAATTTGCAGCAGAAAAATTATTAAAAGCAGTTCTACGCATATTATTTACATAATCCAAATGTTCGGCGGGAGGAGTTGCAGATTCCCATACCTGAGGGGCGGAGGCAGCAGTCATTTTCGTAATTGTTTTGCTTAATATTTCGACTTGCAGTGCGAGTTGGGAGACGTTGTCCACTTCAAATAGACCTTCAGGTTTGTTTGGGCAGGTCCTAGGCACATTCCACTGGTAAGTGTTCATGGCCATGTCCTCAAACAGCTCAAGAGCTGCTTCTGGGGTCTTATGGTTTAAAGTACCGCCAGAAGTTGCGTCTATCATTTGCTTTGTGCTTTGATTTAGCCCATTATAGAACGTCTGCACCTGCAACCATACAAGCAGAGCGTGATGTGGGCATTATCTTAATAATTCTTTAAATCTTTCCCAGGTTTCGTAAAGGGTCTCAGAGTCTATTTGTCCAAAGGCAGAAATGTCATTCCTATGTTTTACAGTTTTAGCAGGCGGAAAATACTTGGCCAAAACTTTTTCAGTTAATTGTGTCCAAGTAGTTATGCTATTTTTAGGACACCATTTATCTTGAAGGTGTCACAAATCTCAAGAAAGCTGGCTAAGTGTGCGTTCGGATGTTCATCTTGAAGCCCGTCAAATTGCACGTACTGCTGCACCATTTGAAGTATGCTAGGCTTCAGTTCGAAATTATTATTTGCTATTGCAGGGCGAACTATACTAGATTCTGTACCCTCGAGATTCGGTCGTGCATAATAGGACATAGGCCTTTGCACGACTTCCTCCACGTTGGGTTCTGCCATTCTTAAGGTAGAATATGACTCGGAATCCTCAACCGGCACTTGGGTAGTAGGGCCTTGAAATCGCGATCTTCTCCGAAGAGTACGCTCAATTTCGTGTTTCTAGGTCCAAAATAACCGACGGACTTCTGCGGGACATACACTAGAAGAAGAGAGGAGAAGAAAGACTAGAAAATAAAAGAGCAAATGAAGTTTTTTTTTTTGAAATAGAGTTTTTTTTATGTTTTAACTCCCAAACTTCCCAAGGGCTACCCCGTGAAGGGTTCGCAAGGTACTAGACAAGATAGTGGCATTTAGAGCCACTTCGCCCATTTCGAGAGAGTTGAGTGGTGTTGAAAAATTTGTGATGTGGGTTTCTATTAAGTAGGCAGTAATTAAAATCCAGCCATTTAACTCCGAGCGAGTAGGCGGAAAATAAAAGCTAACACTCACGCACTATACAGAAAGTAAACACACTCTACTGAAATAAAATCCTGCCAATTAACTCAAGTGAGTAGGCGGAAAAATAAAAATACGCACACTTGCTTGAATAAAATCATGCCAATTAACTCAAGTGAGTAGGCGGAAAAATTAAAAAAATACGCACACTTGCTTGAACAAAATCCAGCCATTTAACTCAAGTGAGTAGGCGGAAAAAAAATTTAAGAAGGAGGGTGAGAAAGAGAAGTGATAAAATTAATATATTCGTGTTTTCAATTTATCAACGAGCGTTGCTTCCCCGGCAACGGCGCCAAAAAATTGATTGTCTCTTAGATATCTGTAAGGAGAAAATAACCAAACTAACAATTCAACAAGGAAAGTATACCTATCGAAATGCAGCTAGGGGACACAAGTGTCATATTAAAATCCGGGAACCGTTAAGTAAGCTTACTCACACGAAATCTATTATTTTATCGACGGAAAAATTAGGTTTTAGAAGAAAGCTAAACATACTAAAGGAAGAGAACTACTTGCAATGAAAGAGAGCTACTTGCATGAAAAGATAAAGAGAGCTAAAAGAGCGATTAAACTAAAGCTTAGTAATGATGAGGGGAAAATGCACTCGATCAGAAATCACCTCGGCAAGAGTGATTAGAAAAATACGATAAATAAACCTAAGCTAATTAGAGTAAAGGTCCTTGACCGTGGAGGTTCCATGAATATTGACACGCTTCTCTCGAAGGCCGTGCCTAACTGAGTTTAGGAAGGTCCGACCGACTTTCGCCTAAATCGGAGGCCTAAAACTCGCTTTACGCGGTGAACCCCGCTATTGGATTTTACTCCAATCCGGGAGATTTGAACGTCTGCCTCTCTCGAGGAGTGCGAACAACTCCATTTACTCTTGAGTGCTCATTTCAAACTTTCGGCCTCTCGGCTAGCCCAGAATGAAAGCAAAGGTGGAGAGTATATATCGATGATATACCTCCAACCCGTGATAAATCAAGAGTAATTCAAGGTTAAACCCTAAAAAGAAAAGGTAAGATTTCAAGGCATCATAACCTAATCACTCGAACCTCGGATCATCAAGATCGAGTACATGGAGGATTAGTTAATCATGGTGAGGTGGAAGAGGGGGGATGAGTAGAAGAAAAATAATGAAAACAGAGCAAAAACGAAAAAGAAAACAACACTTTTTATTAATGGAAACAGGGATCTTACAACTTGAAAACTAGAGATTACAAGCGCATGGAAAGTAAACTATACTATCATTAGCATCATACTACAGAAAGAAGCTAGGAGCTAATACAGGGAAAGCATAAAGCTAGAGCTAAGAACTAAAAATGAAGCGACATGCTTAAAAAGTTCAAAAATACAAAGGACAGAACATCCCCTCTCAATGCAAAAAGTGTCCCTGAACCCTTAGAGTTGGGCTCTATTTATAGATTTGTTCGGGTCGGGTCACGCCCCCTGTCACGCCCGGGTCGGGCGTGACCCTGGGGCGTGACACATTCGGTGCGACTTTTTCGGGCTGGAATTTATTTCTGGAGAAGTAGCTGAAGTACACGCCCACATGTCACGCCCTGGTAGGGCGTGTACCTGGGGCGTGTTCTTTGCGGCATGACTTTGTTGAGCTGAAATTGAATGCTGGAGGTGACGGGCGGAATTGCTGAAGTACACTCCTATATGTCACGCCCGGGTCAGGCGTGACCCTGGGGCGTGACATTTTTGGTGCGACGATGGAGCGGAAAAAACGAGCGCATTGCGGCGATTCCTCGAAACCTGGGGACACGCCTCTGGAACACGCCCGTGTCGGATGTGACACGGGTGTGACAGAGGGAGTGTACACTAAGTTTCCACGGAATGCAGTTTCGGACCAATTGCTTCATTCCTCTGGGTTACACGCCCTAGGTACACGCCCGGGTAGGGCGTGACCTTGGGGCGTGTCACAGCAAAATTCGGCTGAAAGCCGTGAAAACCTGCAAAAAGCAGAAAAAAACGCATTAGCGACAAAAATATATACAAAGGGGAATCAAAATAAGTACTTTACAAGACATGATTTACTTTAAAGCCCCGAAAATATCCTAATAAAATTGACTGCAAACCGTATTATCATGTACCAAATACAATATCAGTTGGCCTTATGGCCTTACAGTTGTTCTTTATAAGTGTGGATTCCAAACATCGGCGCGCAGGTCGTCCACACATGAACAAAACATAATATTCATTATTTAGCCTTCAAGGGCTAGCAGCAATAGCAACAACAGCAGGGGCTTCAGCCCTTATGTGTCCCGCTAGGTTCTAAAGCACCTGCACATGAACAACCCACCAAATGGTGGTAACAAGGCAATGGTCAGCATTCTGCTGACTAATTTTATAACGATCCTACCCCTTTCCCTGGGCAGTGGTATTCATTCCCTGCAGGCATAGCAATTCACAAGCAGATATATATATCACACATTGTGCTTTCACGCACAAACAAGCCATAACAACCATCAGCCATGCGGCCCGACGATCCATGCACTTATGACACATTCTTGGTGTACCAGCGAATCAGGGTCCCACCACCGTTCAAGGGCCGAAACCCAATGGAAAAATTGACCATTTTGCTCTGTGGCGTTCAGCAGGAGACTTTATTCTTAGTGGCGCGCAGGCCTAAGACTCTTGCTATTCATTTTTGCCAAATTCCAATCATCCAGACAGGCATGGCAGACAACCATAACACGGATACAGTTCAGCCTTTACCCGTTGCTCAAATTGTTAGTTCTATGACCAGGCTAACGCGGGTCGGCATCCCCTTGTCCGTTCACTATGAAGCCTTTTTAAGAACTCTTCAAGCACAAGAATTTGCGAGTGTTTCCTGCGCGTCCGCACTAGTACTTCCTGCTACTATCCTTCACAGGCACAACCCATTAAGCATTACAAGCATCACAAGGGTATTTTCCTGGACTTCCAATCCAGTACTTCCTGCTACTACTATTCACAGGTATAACCCATTGGACATCATAAGCATCACAAGGGTATATTCCTGGACTACCACTCAAGTACTTCCTACTACTGTCGTTCACAGGTACAACCCATTGACTCCATAAACTACGCGTTTAATCACGGAGTCTTCTCTCGTGTGCAAATGCAACATCACCAATCCAAACCAACCTGTCTAGATGGGCTTCACACAACATACTTATTCCGTACTACACAGTTCCGGATCTATATGCAAGACTATTGGGGATTCCAAGAATCCACCCAAGGGAAATCCCTTCACAATCCACCCTCTGCTATGGGAATCCCATGCATATGCCAAAAAAAGAGGACTTCACATGTCCAAGAAAGAAAATCGTTACTCTTGACGACCACTTTGGAGCCATGGAATTCTAGCCGGCTGGAAAGCACCGTAGCAGCCTTGCCTCCACAACGCTGGACTCAAATCTCAACTCGGAACTCTGCATCTCCACTGGTGGCCGGATCCCCTTCTCTTCCTCCTCTTTGCACTCCCCTCTCTCTAGCTTCTTATAAAGAGGATAACTCAAGCCAAAATGAGAATCTCATCTCAATTCCTTGCTATAATATCACAGGGAGAAGTCTGGGCCATTGGATCGCAGGTGAAGAAAATGGATGGCCATGATTCAAGCACAAAAGTCTAATTTTTGGCTGACACGTCCTGTGACATGCCCCTGTCACGGGGCGTGTACCTTAAGCATCATACAACGAACTCATCCAGAATAGTACACGGCCATTAGACATACCCGTGTCACAGGCCGTGTACCCTGACACGCCTTCAGACATGCCCGTGTCTGTGGTGGTGTACTTCAGGCTGTACATAACCAAATCAACTCGAGCGAGGCACGACCAGTGACACGCCCGTGTTCACCAGGCCTCATTGTCTGGCCAAATCCAGATAAGTACACTGCCATGTGACATGCCCGTACCATAGGCCATGTGCTATTACACGGCTGTAGACACGCCTTTAGCGTGTACTTCGTCGAATGAAGTTCGCCGACCAGAGGAGGACACGGCCTCCGACACGCCCGTGTTAGATGGCGTGTTTCCTCCAAATTTTCGTCAAATGCATTTTCATCAACTACTCAGCAGGTAGCTCAACCATGCCGAGTAGGACACTGCTTTGGACGCGCCGTGTCCCAGGCCGAGTTCTCCACACTGAACCCAAATTTGGGATTGTGGGTGTTACAACCCTCCCCTCCTTACTAGAAATTTCGTCCCGAAATTTATGCACAGTAAGGAAACAAAAGCAAGATGCTATAACTCCATAAATCTTTGATACATCTTGACACGCACTATACATCATTTTAAACAAACAGCTCGGGAAATTCATCTCGCATGGTCTGCTCTCGTTCCCACGTTAGCTTCTCACGACCGCAATTGTCCTATCAGACCTTGATCATCCTGATTGTCTTGTTCCATAACTGTTTATCTGCTTGATCGTCAATCTGAATGGGCCTAACCTTCATCGTTAGCCCATACTCAGCGGGCACGCGATCGTTCTCGATCACTTGAGTTGGATCTTTGATGGCTTTTCGAAGCACAGATATGTAAAACACATAATGGAATCCACTCAATTCCGCCGAAAGAGCTAGCTGATATACAACTAGCCCAACTTGCTCCACCATTTCAAACGGACCAAGATCTCTCAGATGTAACCATGTCAGACACTGAATCCTGGACACGCTTTTGAATGGTTTAATCTTCAAATATACCCAATCGCCACCTTGAACTCCACGTTCTGGTACCTTGGCATTATAGTATTTTGCTTTTCGATCTTGGGCTATCAGTAGCCTCTCTCAAATAGAGTGTATCGTCGAGTTAGCTCCATCGACTTCTTTACGATTATATAGTTTGAATTCGCCTGCTTCTGCCCAAGCAAACGGTATACGACATTTATGAATATACAAGGCTTTAAATGGTGCTATGTCGAGGCTCGCTTGGTAGCTATTAGTGTAGGCAAACTCCACCATATAGAGATGATTTTCCCATCTCTTACCAAATCCAGGGCGCACATATCCTCCATTGTACCCAATAAGGGATGGATTAGCCTCCAATCATTTAATGTGAATCGCCCTTCACGGTCACGAACGATGCTACGGGGAACACCGTGTCTCCGTACGATCTGCTCCACAAAAAGTTTTGCCAAACTTTCCACTAAAGCGTCCCGCTTATTCGTCAACCGGTCTATAATCACCCAGATTGAATCATTCCCTTGTCGAGATCTCGACAATCCATGCACGAAATCCATTGAAAAATTATCAAACTCCCATTCCGGAATCGGTAACGACATCAAGAAACCTACTGGCTTCTGGCATTCCACCTTCACCAAGGCACAGGTTTGACATTTAGCTCCATAGTGAGTTATATCTTACTTTAGTCCTGGCCACCAGAATATCTTTTCATGTCTTTAACTATCTTCGTGCTCCCAGGGTGAATTGCGTATTTGGTGAAGTGAGCTTCATATATCAATTCTTCTCTCAACTTACCCAGCCTCGGGACGTACAAATGATCCTCTTTCCGCAAAAGGCCATCCTCCCAGGAGAATTTGTCATCAAGCCCATCCTTTGCATAGCGTTGGAGACTTTCATCCAGCTCGGTTACTCTTCGAACCATGTCTGCAAGGTCATATTGTACCTCCATCCAGTTTAAGTATGCATTGGCAGTGGAATTCTTGTCAACACAAGAAATCTCTAACGCTTCCAACTCCTGAATCAGACGTTCATCATGCATCTGCAACCACATTGCCCTTGCCGGAGTCCTACGACTCAAGTCATTAGCGACCACATTTTCCTTCCCGATAGTATAATGAATATCAAAGGTGTAGTCCCCAAGGAACTCCATCCACCTTCGTTGTCGCCTATTCAGATCCTTTTGCTTTAGGCTCTTATGGTCCGTGAATCGATCCCATTTCACGCCATAAAGATAATGTCGCCATAACTTTAGTGTGAGGATCACCGCCGCCAACTCCAAGTCGTGGACGGGATAATTTCGCTCATGCACTTTCAACTGGCGTGAGCCATACGAAATTACTTTTCTAGACTGCAAAAGAACACAGCCTAAGCCGCTACCAGAAGCATCACTATAATCTCATAGCCGTCTGTACCACATGGCGATGTAAAAACAGGTGTCGTGGTCAAATGATTCTTTAGCTCTTCAAAAGCTCGCGCACACTCTGGAGTCCAAACGAACTTTTGATCTTTCCTCGTTAGTGTGGTCAAAGGCAAAGCAATCAGTGAGAAGTTTTCAATAAAACGTCTATAGTAGCCTAGCAGTCCAAGGAAACTCCTGTATGTCCTTTATCTTTGACAGATCCACTGTTATGCCCTCTCCATGCACCACATGGCCAAGAAAAGCCACTGACGAGAGCAAAACTCACACTTTGAGAACTTGGCATAGAGCTTATTCCTCCGCAAGGTATGCAACACCAACCGCAAGTGGTTTGCATGATCAGCTTCCGATTGAGAGTACACCAAGATATCATCAATGAATACAATCACAAACAGGTATAAGTATTCTCAGAACATTCGGTGCATTAGATCCATGAACACCGAGGGCGCATTACATAATGACCGTAACGTGTTCCAAATACGGTCTTGGGAATGTCACCTTCGTAACTCCTCAACTGGTAATATACCGATTTCAAAACCAATTTAGAGTAGACGGTTGATCCCACCAGCTGATCGAACAATTCATCTATTCGTGGAATCAGATACATGTTCTTCTCGATCAGCTTATTCAATTTACGATAATCAATATATAATTGCAAACCACCGTCTTCCATTTTCACAAAAAGAACAGGTGTGTTCCAAGGTGACATACTGGGTGTATATATCCCTGCTCCAGCAACTCTTGCAATTGGACTTTCAATTCAGCCATTCCTTTGGCGCGACACGATATGGCGAGCGAGACGCAGGTTTCGCACCTGGGACCAACTCAACAATGAAATCAATCTCCCGCTGGGCTGGTAGCCTAGGAAGATCCTTAAGAAACACATCAGCAAATTTCGATACAATCGGAACACCGCGCATATTGGTCTTTGGCTCCATAACCTAAATAAGCGTGAAGAATAACTCCGCGCCCTTCCAAATAGCAGTGACGACTTAGAGTGCAGACGTCAAGGTCCCGCTCACTCCTCGCATACCTGCGAACTTAGTCGCAAGCTCGATAGTCTGGCCTAGTGTGATCTCTTTGGAACTTTGGCATTACAATAAATAAAGGCACGCTGCTCTGAAAGCCAATCCATACCAAAGATTACATTAAACTCTGATATCGGCAACACAGATGCATTTAAAAAAAATTCCCGAATTCCAATTTGCACCGCCACATGGCAAGCTCTATCCGACAACATCGAACATCCATTCGGTAATAACACCCTTACACTATCAAAAAGTGCTCTCGCCAGCGTGTTCCGAATCATAACAAAACCTGTGGCGCACACATCACACACAAGCTACATACAAAGTATGCAATAAGAAAAGTAATCAACGATGTTACAGCGCACTTGTGGCAATGTCATTGTGCTTAATGGCCTCCTACTGGCCATGATTATAGACTCAGGATTGCGCCTGGGATGCAGAGGACTCCACCACTGTCTTTCCCGTTTCAACATACGACGCTCCTATCTTCTGCTCAACTATCTGTCGACCAATCCTGACAATTATGAGGAAAAATGTCTCCATGTAATAGAACATCAACTTTCTATTTGTGTTCATGACTATCGTGTGAACACGTTTATCCCAAACATCTATGTATTGTATCCATATAAGAATAAACGAAACAGAGGAAACTTCCATTCAAAACTGACTACTATAGATACAACACATGCAGTCCACAAATACAAGAGTAGCATAGTTAATTATGTACATAAAGTCGACATTTCCTTCTTGTTTCTTGTCCTCTAAAGGCCAACTCGGCAATCTTGGGGTTTATGTCCTTCTTTACCACACGAGTAGCACTTGTATTGCTTCTTTGGCTTCTGAGGACCAACCCAACAGTCTCGGGAAATGTGTCCTTTCTTGCCACAAGTATAACAAGCACGAGCCTCGTGTTTCTGCCTCCTGCGGTGAGCAGGCTTTCCAACCCTTGGAGAACTCACTTCCTTGATCGCAGGCATTTGTTGGGCTCTTGTCAAGTCCATCTCCAATACTCTAGCTGACTCCACCAATATTTGGAATCCCAATAACTTAGGACCCATCAACAGAAAACGTAGTTCCTGACGTAGCTCATCGTAAAACCTATTGATCTTAGTTTTCTCGGTTTCAAACCAAACTCTAGCTGTTGTCTCAGCGTAACAAATTCATGAAAGTAGTCCTCAACCATGTCCACTCCTTGGCTCAAGCACATGTTCAACGCCGAAGCTGATGCGCTTCCCATTACCGTCTGCACAATTACACTGATTGTCATGGGACGCATTACCGGCTCAGAGGGTTGAACCTGTCCCTATGGTGAGCCTTAAGCATTGCAAAAACTACATCAGCGATCAATCGAACTGTCTCTACCGATGGAGGATATGTTGCTACCATGGTTAATGTCATGCTTCCCATCGAATGTAGGTGTTCCTGCTGCCACGCAGTCGCGCTAGTCCCCTATAGTCGTAAAACACACAAGTAAGCAACAAACATATTGCCAAAAGCAATGCCAGGAACACACAGGTTCCCGAAATAGGTGTATTTGCATTCCTAAGTGGACATTCAATAGTTTATTAGTGTTAACGCGGTTCACACTAACACGTGCTAGCCACCCCACAAAAGAATTCGACCACGAATTCGAAAGAGGAAGACCGAGATAGCTGATACCAAAAATGTAACGACTCCATCCGTTCATATACCATATAATAGAAGGTCCGGCCGGGCCCCCACACCATATGCTACAAAATAGGCGGCAAAGTCACGGGCTGATACCAGAGTTGCGCATCCTAACTCATAGCATTCTAGCAGAAGCTTTTAATATTAATATTGAACCTCAACCATGAATGTACACTGATATAAACAACCACATTTATATATAGGAATGTACCAAATAAAATATCAGTTGGCCATATTGTAAGACCCTCCTGGATTGTTCTTTAAAGTGTGGACAAACGGCGCGCAGAGCCGGCCATCTTATGAACAAACATAATTTTCGTTATTTAGCCTTAGCAGGGCTAGCACAGCCAACAGTACTTCAGCCTATCCCGCCGCTACAACAACATCAATAAATCATGCAACCCAACCAAATGGTGTAAATAAACATGGCAATCAAATCCACAAGCTAAGTATAATGTCCAAAACATCATAATGAGAAGCAAAACATGCTTCTCCAATATATCAGAGTACAGCTAGTCATTGCCCAAACGGGCTACATCAGAGTAAGCAAAACACTAACATCAGTAACAGACGGTATCGACGGCACCGTCACATCAGGCCCTGTCGTCCTGGCCTGTCTGTCCTGCGGCGTAGTCTGCGGCTGCTCTACCTGCGGCGTGACCTCCTAAAAAGGAAGACGTAGCAACCGTTAGTCGAAACGACTAAGTGGTTTCACATCCGCTCCCCCGGCGACTCCTCGGCACCGGGCGGAGAAAAGGAACAAGAGTATAGTATATGTAACAAGTAAGCAAGTAAAGGAAGTGCAAACAGGTGGCAGTAGTGTAAGAGAAACAGTATCATAATCAGCATTTATATAAGAGCTACAACAGGAAAGTAACTTAACTTATAAGAATGCCCATACAAACTTATAAGTTAAGGATCGGGTTACATAAAAGTAACTCATCGTATATGAGTGCCCATACAAACTTATACGATGAGGATCTTGTTGTGCAATGATATGAAATGCTATGAATGCTATGCAATGACTCACCCATGCACACCCATGCAATTGCTATGTCGACACAGACTATAGTTCCCACTTTTCGAGCAGGTAGCTAACCTCTCAGGCATCAGCCGCCGTGGCCAGGCGGTGACAGTAGAACGGCACTTCTACTACTAGGCGGTATCACACTACTTCACCTAGGCCTCCGTACGCCTCAACGCTAAGAACACAACAGCGGAGCCCATGCGTACTATGGCCCAGCGGGGTCTTGGGTAGATGTGCACCAAGAACACAGCCCGAACTGGCCTTGTATGACCGGAAGGGGCCTCGGAAGAAAGCACGAGGACACAGCCCAATCGTCCACATGGTCGGAGGGGCCTCGGGAAGTGAACACCGAGGACACAGCCCAAACCGACCAAGTCTAACTGCCAACTCCCGTCGGTGTGACGACTGGCGAGCCCGTAGACCTGCCACACTATCCTTAACCCGGGATTACGACACCGCGTGTCGACTCACACCACATGCAATCTCACACCAACATCACATGGAAGGGGCCTCGGAAGCAAGCACGAGGGCACCGCCCAACCATCCATCCACACCTCATCTCAACACAACCAAAACAAGTGGCGGTCAACACCGCACTCACAAACTTACACAATACTACCCATAGGGAGATGACTCTCTAAGTATTGGACTACCAAATTCAATCCACTAATCAACATACACATGGCCATAGTTTAATCTTCTATATGTCATTCCATATGAACTCTACATAAGACTTATATGATGCGCATATGTTATAGTTTAACAACATCTTATCAATTCGATTCGATTAAACATAAAGGAAACCTTCCAAACCTCAAGACATCTTGCGATAAGAAATCAGTTGTATGCATTCCAAATAATAAACACCATCATTCACAGTTCTTCGGTGAGTAGCACAAATTATTTAATCTTGACAGAATTCCACCGACTCTAGTTGCACTTAATATAAAACCAGAATTCTAAGTGTATCACTAATCTGGACAGCAATTTCGACCGGAGATTCCCGAGGCTACAGGAATCCGGTGAAGTCGTGTAACCCCTCGTTGGAAAGGTATTTTCATGATCTACAACTTTCATATTCAGGTCACAACCCAGATCTGAGAGTAACTTACTCGAAATCGGCTTCAAAGTTCACTGCGCACAGAACACAATTTCTGTGTACAGGAATTGCCGGACAGCAAACTCGATTTGGTTTTCCCGGGGCCACAGACATCACCTGAAGTCGTGCAACCACTCGTTGGAAAGGTATTTCCAAGGGCTACAACTTTCGTGTTTAGTCGAAAGCCCAGATCTACCATTATCCTACATAAAAATGGCATAGAAGATCGCTGCGCGCAGAATACAGATTCTGCGCGCATCTTAAAGGGAAATGAACGGCATCGGTTCGTCTTCCTCCTCAAGGCGATCGTCCCTAAATTTTCCAGAGTATTCTCCTCCCTTATTCAACCTCAAAGGCCATAAACTCCTCACGAGACCATCCACCCATCATCATATTGAAGAAAAGGGGAAGGGTTGAAGAGATCTAAAATCTAGGATTCAAATCCTAGCATGGCCAAACCTAGAAAACTTCTCCTCACCATCAAGTTCTCTTGAACCGATGTCTCTCCTAATTATCTAAGATCTAGCACCAAGGGAGAGGGTAGGAAACTCACGTTGACTCCAGCGGTACCACCATTTCCGGCCATGGATCGCGTAGTTCTCCTTGGCGGCATCTTCTCCTTCGCGGCGATGGCGGATCTCCTTCGGTAAAACTTGCTCCTGCAGCTTTCCTCTCACCAGGAACTCTCACAGGAAATAGGGGAAGGAAATAAGGATGAAAAACGGCTAGGGTTTCTCTGCCCTTTATAAGCAAAATGTGACACGGGTAGGGACACGGCCGTGTCCGTACCCGTGTCCTGCTTCTGCGAAACGGCCGTGGCGGTTTCCATGTCGGTTCAATGTTTGACACGGGTCGGGATACGCCCGTGTCCCAACACGTGTTCACATGACACGGCCGTGTGCCTGGCCATGTCATCGGCCGTGTGCATCTTCAGTTACATCTCGACACTTCTCGTCGAGCTCAACTCGACGCACACGGGTAGGGACACGCCCGTGTCACTACCCGTGTCACGCACACGGGTAGGGACACGGCCATGTCACTACCCGTGTCACCATCTCGACGACTCTCGACGATTCAACACGGCTCGTCGAGATCATCTCGACGCACACGGGTAGGGACACGGCCATGTCACTACCCGTGTCATGATCTCGACGACTCTCGACGATTCTCGACGATCTCGACACGCCTCGTCGAGATCGTCTCGACGCACACGGGTAGGGACACGGCCGTGTCACTACCCGTGTCACTTCTCTCTACACTGATTTCTCCACTTCTCCACAAGTGCAGCCCAACTCCCTGCACTTCTCAGGACTTGAGTCAACCCTCCTGACTCAAAAACTCACACACTAGGGGCCTAGAGCGATTCGGGTCGTTACACATATGGCCTTACAGTTGTTCTTTATAAGTGTGGATTCTAAACATCGGCGCGCAGGCCGGCCATACATGAACAAAACATAATTTTCGTTATTTAGCCTTCAAGGGCTAGCAGCAGCAGCAACAACAGCAGTGACTTCAGCCCTTATGTGTCCCGCTAGGTTCTTCAGCAACTGCACATGAGCAACCCACCAAATGGTGGTAACATGGCAACGGTCAACATTCACAAGCAGATATATATATAACACATTATGCTTTCACGCACAAACAAGACATCATAACCGTCAGCCACGTAGCCCGACGATCCATGCACTGAGGGCATATTCTTGGTGTACCAGCGAACTAGGGTCCCACGACCATTTAGGGGTTGAAACCTAACGGTAAAATTGAGCATTTTGCTCTGTGGCGTTCAGCCAGAGACTTTAGTCTTTGTGGCACGCATGCATAAGACTCTCGCAATGCATTTCTACCGAATTCCAATCATCTAGACACTCATGGCGAACAACCATAACGCGGATACAGTTCAGCCTTTGCCCGTTGCTCAAATTGTTAGTTCTATGACAAAACTAACGCAGGTCGACATCCCCTTGTCCGTTCAGCACGAAGCCTTTTTAAGAACTCTTCAAGCACAAGATTTGTGAGTATTTCCTGGGCATCCATGCCAGTTCTTCCTGCTACTATCCTTCACAGGCACAGCCCATTGACTCCATAAACTACATGTTTAATGACGGAGTGTTCTCCAGTGTGTAAATGCAACATTACGAATCCAGACCAACCTGTCCAGATGGGCTTCACACAGCATGCATATTCCGTACTACACAGTTCCGGATCTATCTACAAGAATATTGGGGATTCCAAGAATCAACCCAAGCAAAATCCCATCACAATCCACCCTCTGGTGCGGGAGTCCCATGCACATGCCAAAACAAAGAGGACTTCACATGTCCAAGTAGGAAGATCATTACCCTTGATGACATCTTTTGAGCCATGGAATTATATCAAGCTGGAAAGCACCGTAGCGGTCTTGCCTCCATAATGCTGGACTCAAATCGCGACTCGAAACTCTACAGCTCCACTTGTGGCCGGATCCCCTTCTCTTCCTCCTCCTTGCTCTCCCCTCTCTATAGCTTCTTAGAAAGAGGATAACTTAAGCCAAAATGAGAATCTCATCTCAATTCCCGGCTTTAATACAGCATGGAGAAGTCTGGGCCATTGGATCACAGGTGACGAAAATGGACGGCAATGATTAGACCATAAAAGTCTAATTTTTGGATGACACGCCCTGTGACACTGCATGCCTGTGTCACAGGGTATGTACCTTAAGAAACACACAACCTACTCATTCAGAACAGTACACGGCCATTGGACACGCCTGTGTCATAGGCCATGTACCCTGACACGCCTTTATACATGCCCGTGTCTGTGTCCATGTACTTCAGGCTATACACAACCAAATCAACCCGAGCGGGACACGGCCATTGACATGCCCGTGTTCACCAAGCCTCATTTCCTGGCCAAATACAGAGAAGGACACGACCATGTGACACGCCCGTATCGTAGGCCGTGTGCCCTTACACGGTTGCAGATACGCCTACAGTGTGTACTTCGTCGAACTAAGTTCATTAACCAGAGGAGGACACGGACTCCAACACGCCCGTGTCAGAGGGCGTTTTCCCTCAAAATTTTCGTCGAACACATTTTCATCGACTACTCAGCAGGTAGCTCAACCATATCGAGTACAGGGCTTGGGACGCGCCCGTGTCCCAGGCCGTGTACTCCAGCCTGAACCCAAATTTGGGATTTTGGGTGTTACAAAATCTGAGGTCAGTTTCAAGCTGCTCGCAGAAGCTAGTGAACTCTGCGCTGTCGTACTGAGGCCTGTTGTTAGTAACAATGGTCAGCGCATTCACTTCCAGCCACTTAGAAAAGTAGTCAATCATTACTAGTAGGAACCTTCTCTGTCTACTGGCCTGGGGGAACAGACCAACTAAGTCCATTCCCCAAATTGCAAAGGGCTAGGGGACCATGATACTCTTGAGGCGTTGAGCATGTTGTAGTCAGAGGGGAGCAAACAGCTGGCATTTATGACACCTATTTGTGAATTCTGCAGCATTGTGGCCCAAGGTTGGCCAGAAATTCCCTTGTCTGAGAATCCTACCCTATAGGGTCAGACTCCCTGAGTGACTCCCACACTCCCTGGAAAATGTCCACATACTTTTTGATGTAAGCTACATCCGCGTCAACCCTCAGCATCTCCGCGGCGCTCCATGCGAAAATGTCCACATTCTTTTTGATGCATGCCAGCATCCTCCCTTGAGCCCTCCGCTGATGCAAACCTTCTCCACCCTACTCCCAAGGTTGAAAACCTCCATCTCCACCACCTCCTCTGCAGCCTCTATCCCGGACTTATCCCGTCATTCTCTGACGTCCCTCCCCTCCGGGACAAGAACCTCTACTTCCACCTCTTCCTCTGCTGCCATCACCTCGACCAACTCCTCCTGGCATCCTCCTGCCACCTCTACCTCGGTACAGCTCTCCACCTCCATCTCCTCTCTGCCAGTCTCCAACTCCGCCGCCTCCATCCTCCGCTCAATCTCCTCAGCCCCTTCCTGTCGCAACCCGCATTTTCTCAACGATAAAATCGTATCAGAGCAAGAGAAAACACGTGCCGTGATGCCACGTCGTGCAGGGGATAACTGCACACGCTCAGGCAAAACTCCAGACCTTTGTTTTTAAGGAAAAACGTTGATTAAATTATGGTAGAAAAACAGCTATGTTGAAAGGCCGTATCCCTCGGCACGGTGGATCAGCTAGTCCACAGATAACAGTATATTTATACGCAGCAGAAAATACTTTGGTTCAATTAAGTTGACACCCTAAACGAGCATAGGTGTCCCCGGGGGACGACCCATGGTATGCACGACTCTAAGGTGAATATAGTATGCATAAAAAGGTAGTCTTTACGCTATAAGGAAAAATAGTGCTTTAGTTTTACAAATATGAAATGCATGAGTACATATAGTAACATTTTAGGGTTTAAAATAACTGGAATGCACCCTAGCATAAATCCTTCCCAGAAGCGCAAGAACCACCAGCTAAAAAGTAATAGTAGTGAGAGCAGCAAGCAATCTAACACAGAAAAGCTAAAGCCTATGGGCGTCAACAACTGACACGAACTCATAGAAAGAATAAAAGAAAAACAACCAAGTCTAAACAATGCAACTACCTCAAACTCGGAGGTGGAAACAAACAGCCACAGGAACCAGCAGCACCAGAAGCCCAAGCCTGTCAGCTAAACCAGCTACAGCTCTGATCCTGAGGCATTCAAAAGAAGAACACCTCAGAAGCAAGTCACAAGTAGAGCAAGAGTAAAAGCAGATTACACAAACCTCTAAGTAGAGGAGAATGAAAGAAAAGGTGACTGCAACAAAACGGTCAACAGAGTAAAAATGAGCAACAGTAAAACTAGCCGAGCAAGATATGCTAAGCATTAAATATACAAGGAAAAGGAGCAAGCAACAGCAACCGAAGTCCAATCTTTCATTAGCAATTACTATGCCGAGGGAGGAACAACAATGCGCACATCCTATCCGAGTATAAAATACTATACCGAGGGAGGACCCCAACGCGCATAGTTCATCTGAATATAAAACACTATGCCGAGGGAGGAACCCCAACGCGCATAGTTCATCTGAATATAAAACACTATGCCGAGGGAGGATCCCAACGCGCATATATCATCTGAATTTTCTTAGTTACATAATTATACAAGCAGTGTTCATTTGCGCTCATTCATCACCATAAACTCCAGGGATAGCCGACCAAGTGGGCTGCATAAGGGCGTTTCAAAGAACAGCAAGATTTTGAGATTTAAAACTTAAGGGGCATCAAGTCACAAATTCCAGAAATAGAGGGGAAAACAAGTTAGGAGTTCAGAACAAGTATCTCTACCGTCACAATAAGATAAGCTCAACAAGTGTAGAAACGAAAAGGGAATGTAGGAATTTGGAATTTAGAACAAGGGGAAAGCAAGAACAATACTTGCCTCGGTCCACCGGAAAAACTCTCCAAATCTCCACGCGTCGCGATAGGAGCCGAAATCTGGGCGAAAGGTGACTGGAGTAACGGTTAGGGCCGAAAACCCTGGCAAGAAAAACTCGAAGAACGGGGAATAAATTACCCCGAGGGTGAAGCTCTCGACGAGAGCCTTCCAGATCCACGATCGGCGGGAAAAACCGAGCACCGGAGCTCCGTCGGTGATCGCCGGGAGAGGCATGGACGGCAAACTTCTCCGCGCACACCGCTCTGGGACAGGAAGCAGGAGAAACCTAGGTCGCTAAAGATAAGGAGAAACAGGGTATAAATACTCAACAGCTGCAAGGACCGGGTTTAACTACACCGGACCGGTGGTGCCGACGCACCACAGAACAGCGGTGTCGACACGCCTATGTCGACACCGGCCGGCAGTGTCGACACAGCAGTGTCGACACCCGCCAGCCAGCGGTGTCGACACACCTGTGTCGACACCGGCCGGCAGTGTCGACACCGCAGTGTCGACACTCGACAGCCAGCGGTGTCGACACACTGTGTCGATACCGGCCGGTAGTGTCGACACCGCAATGTCGACACTCGACAGCCAGCGATGTCGACACACTGTGTCGAAACCGGCCGGCAGTGTCGACACAGTAGTGTCGACACCGACAGCCAGCGGTGTCGACACACTGTGTCGACACCGGCTGGCAGTGTCGACACCGCAGTGTCGACACTCGACAGCCAGCGGTGTCGACACACTGTGTCGACACCGGCCGGCAGTGTCGACACAGCAGTGTCGGCACCGACAGCCAGCGGTGTCGACACAAAGTGTCGACACCAGACGGCCCCTCTCTACGACTCGTCGAGCCAGCACGGCAAGCGTGGAGATCAACGATCGTCAACCTCCACACAACGCCCAGAAAAACTAACCATTGCTAAGCTCGAACCCAGAGGATAGAATAAGATAAAATTGACATAGCAAGGTTGGTTCGACGAACTGTACGAGCAAGACAGAAAAAGACAATCAATTAAGCTTTCCAAAAGTGAAAATTTCCGTTTCTGCCAAAGATTCAAGAATTCGGCCGACTGAATCGACGAGACGCGAAAGCGCACTAACGGCGACGCGCCACCAACTAAACGCTAGAGTAACGCCCTTACGTCACAAGGATGCCTACCAGGGGAGACAATAATGCCGGAAAAAAGCAGGGGCGTTACAGTCACCCCTCCAAAAGGGAAGTTTCGTCTCGAAACTTGAAACACAAACGGAAAATAAGAGGACAGAGAACGAGACAAGACAGAAGAATTCTTGAAACTAGAATACTAACCAGAGAGATTAAGAGAACATCTGAGGATGAGATTCTCTCATCGCGGATTCCAATTCCCAAGTTGCCCCTCTTACATCCTGATTTCGCCTGAGAACCTTAACCATTGGAATTGTTTTCTTTCTTAGCACACGGTCTTGCGTCTCCAGAATACGAACCGGTTCTTCAACATACGAGAGATTATGCTGCAACCGGGGTACCGATACAAGGACATGCCGCTCACTGCGGACACACTTTCGCAATTGGCTCACGTGGAACACGTTGTGAACACCAGGGAAAGAATCAGGCAACTCTAGTCTATAGGCAGAAACTCCAATGAGCTCCAAAATCTGAAAAGGCCCCACATACCTGGGATCTAGCTTATGGGTTCTTCCAAATCTTTTAACACCCGGCATCGGGGAGACCTTCAAAAACACGATGTCCCCAACCGCAAACTCCAGGTCAACTCTGCACTGGTTTGCATACTTCTCGTATGGCTCCTGAGCTAACCTCAGCTTTTCACGAATGTGCATTACTGAAGTACTCGTATCCTCCAGCACTTCTGGTCCGAGCAACAGCTTCTCGCCCACTTCTGTCCAAAACAGAGGAGTTCGACAACACCTTCCATAAAGAGCTTCAAAGGGCGCCATCTGCAAATTTTCCTGATAACTATTATTGTATGCAAACTCCATTAATCTGAGGCGTTTGTCCCAAACTCCTCCATGGTCTAGGATATAGCATCTAAGCATATCTTCCAAGACCTGGTTCACTCTCTCCGTCTGACCATTTGTCTGCGGATGATAGGCAGTAGAATATCTAAGGTCGGTACCTAGAGCTCCCTGTAAGCTTTGCCAGAATCGAGACATGAATCGGGAGTCTCGGTCGGACACAATACTCGTCGGTACACCATGAAGTCTGATAACTTCGTTCAGATAAAGCTCAGCTACCTTTTCCATGGAATAACTAATCTTGAAAGGCACAAAATGGGCACACTTAGTTAGCCTGTCCACAATGACCCACACTGCATCATGCCCTCGGGGAGATCTGGGCAAACCGGTTATGAAATCCATTGATACACTCTCCCATTTCCAACTCGGTACATCTAAGGGAGTTAGCTTACCAGCCGGCCTTCTGTGATCAGCTTTTACACGTTGACAGGTATGACATTTAGACACAAATCTTGCGATGTCATTCTTCATGCCTGACCACCAAACAATCTGCTTCAAATCTCTGTACATTTTTGTGGAGCCCGGATGATATGCAACACTGGAACCATGCGCTTCACTGCATATTTTTGATCGGATGTCCCCAACAGCAGGAATACAGTATCTGCCACGGTACTTTAAGGTACCCACGTCGTCAATTGTAAAGTCGGGTAATTCCCTTCTCTTAGTCCTACTGCGGAGGTGCTGCAAGTCAGGATCGTCCTTTTGATGAAGCTTAGTGAGGGTAATCCATGAAGGCTCATCCACCTCTAGGCTACTCGACAAAGCGCTATTCCCTACCGTTATGCCCATGAGCAAGAACTCTTCGACAAGGGATTGCACCGAGAGGTTAAAGATGTGTGCGGGCTTCCGGCTCAGCGCATCTGCTACAATATTAGCCTTGTCGGGATGATAAAGGATATCCACTTTGTAGTCCGCAACATACTCTAACCATCGGCGCTGGCGCAAATTCAGTTCCTTCTGAGTAAAGACATATTTCAAACTTTTGTGATCCGAATAAATTTTGCATGACACTCCATATAGAAGATGTCTCCACAATTTCAAGGCATAAATGACGGCAGCAAATTCTAGATCGTGCGTAGGGTAATTCGTTTCATGCACCTTCAATTGTCTTGATCCATACGCAATCACCTTGCCGTCCTGCATCAGCACGCAACCGAGTCCAACTCGCGAGGCGTCTACATAAACAGCATACTCCACTCCTTCCACAGACAATGCCAACACTAGAGCAGAACACAAACGCCTCTTGAGCTCTTGAAAAGCTCCCTCACAGGCATCGCTCCAAACAAAAGCTACGCTCTTTTGTTTAAGCCTGGTCAACGGCGCAGAGAGGACAGAGAACCCTTCCACAAATCTTCTGTAGTAACCTGCCAACCCTAAGAAGCTCCTTATCTCTTTAGGCGATGCAGGTCTCTTCCAGTCCAAAACCGTAGCTATCTTTGCAGAATCCACTGAGATACCTTCCTTGCTTACAATGTGTCCTAGGAAAGACACCTGAGATATCCAGAACTCACACTTGCTAAGCTTCGCATACAGCTTGTGCTCCCTCAAAGTAGACAAAACCAAGCGCAAGTGCAAGGCGTGCTCATCTGCATCTCTAGTATATACTAGGACATCGTCAATGAACACCACCACGAACTTATCCAGAAAATCCTTGAACACCATGTTCATCATGTCCATAAAAGCTGACGGTGCATTCGTCAATCTGAAAGACATCACCAGAAATTCAAAGTGACCATAACGAGAACGAAAAGCAGTACGCGGAATGTCTGACTCCCGGATCCTCAGCTGATGGTAACCTGAACGGAGGTCAATCTTCGAGAACACAGAGCTACCCCGCAACTGATCGAACAAATCATCGATCCTAGGCAACGGATATCTGTTCTTAATTGTTACCTTGTTTAGCTCTCGATAATCAATGCATAGTCTCATCGTCCCGTCCTTTTTCTTCACGAAAAGTACTGGTGCACCCCAGGGAGAAGAGCTGGGTCTAATAAAACCGCATTGCAATAACTCATCCAGTTGAGTACGCAGCTCCTCTAACTCACGCGGCGCCATGCGGTACGGTGCTTTGGCAATAGGGCGAGTGCCTGGCTCGAGGTCTATAACAAACTCCATCTCTCTCTCAGGAGGAAGTCCAGGAAGGCTATCTGGAAAAACATCCGGAAATTCGCATACCATAGAAACGTCCTCTACCCGAGGCTCAACCGGTGCAGCTCCCAGAACAGAAACAGAGACAAGAAAAGAATCACAGCCATACTCTAGAAATATATGAGCACGCACCGCAGAAATGATCGGAGACTCCAGACGCGCAACCCATACACACTCATGGGCTGGCCATTACTACCCTTGAAATCCAAGCGCTTGAGCTTACACTGAATGACAGAATCATAGCTGGACAACCAGTCCATGCCCAAAATTATGTCAAAGTCCACCAGATCTAGCACCTTCAGATCCGCAATCGCCAGAAACCCGCCTAGGGAGATGGGGCACTTTTGGATACCCTGGCTTGACCTCACCAACTCTCCTGAAGGAAATTTGACATCTATGGAGGTGTCTAACTGGTCGAGAGCCCAACGATGACGGTCCACAAAACTTCTTGCCACAAAATAATGAGTAGCACCCGAATCGAACAGAACGCGCGCCCACTTATTCTTCACCTTAAATTCACCTAAACACACAGCACGCGAAACTAATATGCCGAAACCATATATCCACTAAAAGGAATAACTAGCCGAGTCAGAGACTAACCTGCGATCACCTGAGTCGATGATTGGGCCTCCTCCTTGGTCATCACATTCAACTTTCCTTTCCCTTTGTCCGCGGGAGGCGGGGGCGGCGGTAAGGTCTGCAACGGGACTGCATGCAGCGCAGGCTGGCTCTGCGGGCAATTAGCCCTCATGTGTCCTCTTTGGCCACAGAGATAACAAGCTCCAGCCTTCTTGCGACAACGGGCCACATCATGTCCACTCCTCTGACAATAAGAACAGACAGGACCCCCTTTGGGAGCATCTTGGATCGCATGCACCCGAGACAGCTTCTGCGCATCCAATCTCTTAAAACACCTATCGAGAGAGTGCCCCGGCTTCCCACAGAAGCTACACACCTCTCTTCTGTCCTTCTTCACTGCAGGGCCAGGTGCCCTCGCACTTCCTCCATCGTCAAATTTCCTCTTGTCCTTCTTTGCAAGTGATCCCCGATTCTTCGCATTTTCTATCGCCTCTACCTTTAAGGCAGCTTCAACTACTTCAGAAAAGGTCTCTGACTTGTAGGCATTAACCAACTGCTGGATATCATACCTCAGACCACCCAAAAACGCTTCACTCTGCCTTCCTCAGATGCTATCAGGTCTGGGGCGAAACGACTGAGCTTGCCAAACTCGACTTCGTACTCACCAACTGTGAGTTGCCGCTGCTTCAGGTGTAGGAAACTATTCATGAGGCGGTCTTGCTCGACCGATGGTAGGAACTTCTTTAGTAACAAACTCCTGAATTATTCCCACGAGCACCCCTCTGAAAGGCTCTCTTTTTCTCTGATCCACCAACTCTTCGCAAGGCCCTTGAGTTGATAAGCCGCAATCATCACCTTTTTATTGGGAGAAACGCCAGAGTAGGAAAACATTTCTTCCATGGCAATAATCCAGTCATCCAATGCCATGAAGTCTGCCCTACCGTCATAAGACGGGGGTCCTAAACGCTGGAAGTGAGAAATGAAATTCATCTCAGGCGGCAATGCAACTGGGGGAACTAGAGCAGCAGGGGGGATAGGAACCGCTTGATCCACAACAGGACCCTGTGCTCTGGACTGCTGCCCAGAGATGACAGCCAACATCGATTGCATCTGGGACTAGATGTCCACCATCTTCTTTGCCAGGGTCTCATTACTTAGCCTCAGCGCTTCGATCACCGCTTCGCTCTGGGCACCTGAAGACTCGACCTCTGACTGGGGGGTCGACCTCGTCACAACGCGCCTAGGCGGCATTCTACAGAACAAACGGAGATCTAGTCAGACCTTGCTTAAGACACCACAAACTGGGAAAGCATTCCCTAAAACACGCTATTTCGGATTCACATTGATCGATACGAACAAAAGGCTTAACAGGGACCTAGCTGAGGACACTACAGCTAGAAACTAGCATACCCTAACACAGTTCAGATCTGGAACGGACAAACTCAGATCAGGTCGAAAAGAACCGATAATTGCTCCTACTGTTACCCTGCTCTGGGAAATCATAAAATGATGTTATGCTTCTAGCTTGTGCCTATAATATGAATGAATGAGTGTATAAATTTCATCCCAAGGTATGAGTGTACATATGTCATCATGCAGATCTTTAACTTAGCACGTGTGCTTATGCAATGATATGTTATGTATGCAGTGTTATGCTTACTACAAAAAGGCCTTAGTGCATGCTATGAGCGTCTTATACATTCAATATTATGCATCCCATACTACATAATATTGTATGCAACGAAGAAAGAAAACGCGCTAATGGGCATCCATGTGATGATGGTTATGCATCCCATACTACATAACCGTCACATGTTGCCACCTATGGTGGATCCATATACAAACACATATTATGCATCCCATAATACATAATATGCCCCGTATACTTCTTATAATGCTATGAGTGTAGTGTTTGTGCTTCCATCAAAATCTACTGATGACATATTGGTGTGTGTATGCAATGCAATGATACAACTAGGGTTTTGCTTAAGGGAAAGTTGTTCGACTGGTTTGGTCAACCAACCAACCCTCTTGCAAAACCTGGCTCTGATACCAACTGTCACAACCCGCATTTTCTCAACGATAAAATCGTATCAGAGCAAGAGAAAACACGTGTCATGATGACACGTCGTGCAGGGGATAACTGCACACGCTCAGGCAAAACTCCAGACCTTTGTTTTTAAGGAAAAACGTTGATTAAATTATGGTAGAAAAACAGCTATGTTGAAAGGCCGTATCCCTCGGCACGGTGGATCAGCTAGTCCACAGATAACAGTATATTTATACGCAGCAGAAAATACTTTGGTTCAATTAAGTTGACACCCTAAACGAGCATAGGTGACCCGGGGGACGACCCATGGTATGCACGACTCTAAGGTGAATATAGTATGCATAAAAAGGTAGTCTTTACGCTATAAGGAAAAATAGTGCTTTAGTTTTACAAATATGAAATGCATGAGTACATATAGTAACATTTTAGGGTTTAAAATAACTGGAATGCACCCTAGCATAAATCCTTCCCAGAAGAGCAAGAACCACCAGGTAAAAAGTAACAATAGTGAGAGCAGCAAGCAATCTAACACAGAAAAGCTAAAGTCTATGTGCGTCAACAACTGACACGAACCCATAGAAAGAAGAAAAAAAAACAGCCAAGTCTAAACAATGCAACTACCTTAAACTCGGAGGTGGAAACAAACAGCCACAGGAACCAGCAGCACCAGAAGCCCAAGCCTGTCAGCTAAACCAGCTACAGCTCTGATCCTGAGGAATTCAAAAGAAGAATACCTCAGAATCAAGTCACAAGTAGCGCAAGAGTAAAAGCAGATTACACAAACCTCTAAGTAGAGGAGAATGAAAGAAAAGGTGACTGCAACAAAACGGTCAACAGAGTAAAAATGAGCAACAGTAAAACTAGCCGAGCAAGATATGCTAAGCATTAAATATACAAGGAAAAGGAGCAAGCAACAGCAACCGAAGTCCAATCTTTCATTAGCAATTACCATGCCGAGGGAGGAACCCTAACACGCACAGCCTATCCGAGTATAAAATACTATGCCGAGGGAGGACCCCAACGAGCATAGTTCATCTGAATATAAAACACTATGCCGAGGGAGAAACCCCAACGCGGATAGTTCATCTGAATATAAAACACTATGCCGAGGGAGGATCCCAACGCGCATAGTTCATCTGAATTTCCTTAGTTACATAATTATACAAGCAGTGTTCATTTGCGCTCAGTCATCACCATAAACTCCAGGGATAGCCGACCAAGTGGGCTGCATAAGGGCGTTTCAAAGAACAGCAAGATTTTGAGATTTAAAACTTAAGGGGCATCAAGTCACAAATTCCAGAAATAGAGGGGAAAACAAGTTAGGAGTTCAGAACAAGTATCTCTACCATCGAAATAAGATAAGCTCAACAAGTGTAGAAACGAAAAGGGAATGTAGGAATTTGGAATTTAGAACAAGGGGAAAGCAAGAACACTACTTGCCCCGGTCCACCGGAAAAACTCTCCAAATCTCCACGCATCGCGATAGGAGCCAAAATCTGGGCGAAAGGTGACTGGAGTAACGGTTAGGGCCGAAAACCCTAGCAAGAAAAACTCGAAGAACGGGGAAGAAATTACCCCGAGGTCGAAGCTCTCGACGAGAGCCTTCCAGATCCATGATCTGCGGGAAAAACCGAGCACCGGAGCTCCGTCGGTGATCGCCGGGAGAGGCACGGACGGAAAACTTCTCCGCGCACGCCGCTCTGGGACAGGAAGCAGGAGAAACCTAGGTCGCTAAAGATAAGGAGAAACAGGGTATAAATACTCAACAGCTGCAAGGACCGGGTTCAACTACACTGGACCGGTGGTGCCGACGCACCACAGAACAGCGGTGTCGACATGCCTGTGTCGACACCGACCGGCAGTGTCGACACCGCAGTGTCGACACTCGACAGCCAGCGGTGTCGACACACCTGTGTCGACACCGGCCGGCAGTGTCGACACTGCAGTGTCGACACTCGATAGCCAGCGGTGTCGACACACTGTGTCGACACCGGCTGGCAGTGTCGACACAGCAGTGTCGACACCGACAGCCAGCAGTGTCCATACACTGTGTCGACACCGGCCGGCAGTGTCGACACCGCAGTGTCGATACTGGACAGCCAGCGGTGTCGACACACTGTGTCGACACCGGCCGGCAGTGTCGACACGACAGTGTCGACACCGATAGCCAGCGGTGTCGACACACTGTGTCGACACCGGCCGGCAGTGTCGACACAGCAGTGTCGGCACCGACAGCCAGCGGTGTCGACACAAAGTGTCGACACCAGACGGCCCCTCTCGACGACTCGTCGAGCCAGCACGGCAAGCGTGGAGCTCGACGATCGTCAACCTCCACACAACACCAAGAAAAACTAACCATCGCCAAGCTCGAACCCAGAGGATAGAATAAGATAAAATCGACATAGAAAGGTTGGTTCGATGAACTGGATGAGCAAGACAGAAAAAGACAATCAATTAAGCTTTCCAAAAGTGAAAATTTCCGTTTCTGCCAAAGATTCAAGAATTCGGCCGACTGAATTGACGAGACACGAAAGCGCACTAACGGCGACGCGCCACCAACTAAACGCTAGAGTAACGCCCTTACGTCACAAGGATGCCTACCAGGGGAGACAATAATGCCAAAAAAAAGCAGGGGCATTACACTTCCTACCAGGAGATAGAGTCCATGGCGGTGACGTAGCACTCCCTCGCTACTTTGGGGTCACCCTGTACCCGGATCTGGATCCCCTTTGTGTCTTTGAAATATTCGCAAGGAGAAAATAACCAAACTAACAATCCAACAAGGCAAGTATACCTATCGAAATGCAGCTAGGGGACACAAGTGTCGTATTAAAATCCGGGAACCGTTAATTAAGCTTACTCACACGAAATCTATTATTTTATCGACAGAAAAATTAGGGTTTAGAAGAAAGCTAAGTGTACTAAAGGAAGCAAACTAGTTGTAATGAAAGAGAGCTACTTGCATGAAAAGATAAAGAGAGCTAAAAGAGCGATTATACTAAAGCTTAGTAACGATGAGGGGAAAATGCACTCGATCAGAAATCACCTCGGCAAGAGTGGTTAGAAAAATACGATAAATAAACCTAAGCTAATTAGGGTAAAGGTCCTTGTCCGTGGAGGTTCCATAAATATTGACACGCTTCTCTCGAAGGTCGTGCCTAACTGAGTTTAGGAAGGTCCGACCGACTTTCGCCTAAATCGGAGGCCTAAAACTCGCTTTACGCAGTGAACCCCACTATTGGATTTTACTCCAATCCGGGAGATTTGAACGTCTGCCTCTCTCGAGGGGTGCGAACAACTCCCTTTACTCTTGAGTGCTCATTTCAAACTTTTGGCTTCTCGGCTAGCCCAGAATGAAAGCAAAGGTGGAGAGTATATATCGATGATATACCTCCAACCCGTGATAAATCAAGAGTAATTCAAGGCTAAACCCTAAAAAGAAAAGGTAAGATTCAAAGCATCATAACCTAATCACTCGAACCTCGGATCATCAAGATCGAGTACATGGAGGATTAGTTAATCATGGTGATGTGGAAGAGGGGGGATGAGTAGAAGAAAATAATGAAGACAAAGTAGAAACGAAAAAGAAAACAACACTTCTTTATTATTGGAAACATGGATCTTACAACTTGAAAACTAGAGATTTCAAGTGCATGGAAAGTAAAATACACTATCATTAACATCATACTACAGAAAGAAGCTAGGAGCTAATACAGGTAAAGCATTAAACTAGAGATAAGAAGAGCTAAAAGTGAAGAGACATGCTTGAAAAAAGTTCAAAAATACAAAGGACAGAACCTCCCCTCTCAATCCAAAAGGTCTCCCTGAACCCTTGGAGTTGGGCTCTATTTATAGATTTTTTTGGGTCGGTTCACGCCCCCCTGTCACGCACGGGTCGGGCGTGACCCTGGGGCGTGACAAATTCGGTGCGACTTTTTCGGGCTGGAATTTAATTCTGGCGAAGTAGCTGAAGTACACGCCCACAAGTCACTCCCTGGTACGCGTGTACCTGGGGCGTGTTCTTTGCGGTGTGACTTTGTTGAGCTGAAATTGAATGCTGGAGGTGACGGGCGGTATTACTGGAGTACACGCCTGAATGTCACGCCCGGGTCAGGCGTGACCCAGGGGCGTGACACATTCGGTGCGACGGTGGAGCGGGAAAAACGAGCGCGCTGTGGCGATTACTCGGAACGTGGGGACACGCCTCTGAAACACGCCCGTGTCGGATGTGACACGGGCGTGACAGAGGGCGTGTACACTAAGTTTCCACGGAATGCAGTTTCGGACCAATTGCTTCATTCCTCTGGGTTAAACGCCCTAGGTACACGCTCGGGTAGGGCGTGACCTTGGGGCGTGTCACAGCAAAATTCGGCTGAAAGCCATCAAAACCTGCAAAAAGCAGAAAAAACGCATTAGCGACAAAAATATATACAAAGGTGAATCAAAATAAGCACTTTACAAGACATGATTTGCTTTGAAACCCTGAAAATACCTTAATAAAATTGACTATAAACCGTATTATCAAATTCCCCCAAGCTTAAGTTTTGCTTGTCCCCAAGCAAAAATATAAAAACTAGCTAATCATAAAAAGTGACTAATTCAAAAAGTTTTAATCATGCTTACACAAGTACTATGCGAAATTCTAGGTAGGGAGAATATAAAATGTAAATCTAAAACAATTATTTTGGTATGGTTTAACTTTTATAAACTTTACTTAAATAAAAATAAATCATCCAGAATTTTGACGAAATTCTTTAAATAGATTTAAGCAAAGCAATGAAAATGAAAAGAACGTATTGAGTTATTACTAGATCCAAGCAACGCATTATAATTATATCAATTAAATAACAAAAATCTAAGTTTAAATCCAAAAGTAAAACTGATTTACTTTTCTTCTTTTCTTATTTGTTAAATAAAATTTTAAAAAGGCGTGAATCAAAAGGACTTAATAGGACCGAAACCTTTGGTTTAGGATTATGAATAGGAGTGGAATTCAAATATAAACATGGAGGCTTAAAAATCACACTAAACCAAAACAGCGAGTTTAAAAAAAATTTATTTTAAACAAAATATGTATATATATAAATTTTTTTTTCTTTCTTTTTTTTCTTTATTATTATTTATTATTTTTTATTTTCATCATTCATTTTTTTCTTTTTTTTCAAAACAAAGGCCATAAAAAAAAAATTCTTTCATGTTGAATTGGCCAGAAAAAAAAAAGAATCAACCATTGCTTTTGAGTATACTTTTTTCAACAATTTCTCCAAAGATAACACAAAATTTCCTATCATGAAAATTTTAGAATGAAACTCAAATAATTTAGCGTGATTAGATAGGTAGGAATTTTGGCTTTTGTGAAAATGAAATACTATGTGGAGTTATCAAATGAATTTGGAAAAAAAGGCTCAAAAGCGGCTAACTAGTGGTAAAAGATTTTAGGTTGGCAGGAAAGCTCAAACGTAAACAGAAATGGCCTAAATCATTTTCACGCTTTTTAAATTTATTTAAAACATAGATTTGAAAATTTTCAGAAAGCAAGTTCGAGATAATAAAAGAAGATTGATGAAATTATCTTGAAAATAAAAATAATATGTGACCTGGATCGTTCATATCTACTACGTTATTCAAAAGTTGTCTTTACAAAAATTATCTAAAGACGAAAAGGAAAATAGTGGATGATAAATTTTAGAGAAAGTAAAGAAAGTAAAGGACGAAAAACCATAATAGAAATGCGAGTTTTAGAGAAATATTTCACCTTAACATGCTACCGTGAATTAGAAACACAGCATGGCCACCATTTTACTTGTGAAATATGATTAAAAAAAATGATTAGAAAAATTATAATTAACTACGTTGCTTATAAAGAATTTTGAGAAAAACAAAACACAAACATGGGGTACCATTGAAATACCAAAATGCAGTTATATCTATGTTTTGGATTGTTTTATTTTTTTGGATTTTTTATAAAAAGTAAAAGATATTTACAAAAAACAAAAAGAAGAGGAAGTCCTCCCCCAAGCTTAAAATCTACATTGTCCTCAATGGAGAAGGAGGTTGGAGAACGAGAGAAAATTAAAGGACAAAAATGAAAGACATGATTGAAAAACAGGTATTTCCCCGGTTTTAGGTTGCAGGGAAAGCTGAGTGATGCCGCTCCTCCATGCTTGTGCTTTGGATCTTCATGAAACGTCGTCTGGTGGACTTTGTCATGGAATCAGAACCGTTGGAGCAGGCGATCGCAGAAGTTTCAGCTTGCCGGAGACATTCGGGGCAAAAATTGTGAAATAAAGAAAACAGAAAAAGATAACTTGTGTTGCCTCCCAAGAGCGCCCTTTGTTTAAAGTGTCATTTGAGCTCGACGCATCAAAATAAGATTGTCCCAAATATTGTTTTAAAAATAAAGTTCGAATAAAGTTCAAAGTTTTTAGGAAAAATAAAGTTTAGATTAATCAAATGTCAGGACCGGAAAGATAGAGTTAACAGGGTTGGGACTGACATCATCACAGAAATACAGTATAAGACGCTGACCATTCACTTTGAAATTACCCTTATCAGGGTGGGAAATTAAAACAGTACCATAAGAAAAGACTTCTAAAACAGTAAAAGGCCCCGACCAACGTGATTTTAATTTACCCGGGAATAAACGGAAACGAGAATTATAAAGAAGAACTTGGTCGCCCGGCTTAAAGATTTTTGGGTGCCTAAGATGTCGATCGTGCAAATGCTTCGTCCGCTCTTTATAAAGTCTGTTATTTTCATACGCGTAAGAGTGCCACTCGTCGAGTTCGTTAAGTTGAAATTTTCTAAAATTGCTGACATAGTGGGGATCGAAGTTTAAAAATCATAAGGCCCAAAAGGCACGGTGTTCTAACTCTACGGGTAAATGACACGATTTTCCATAAACCAACCGATATGGCGTACATCCGAGGGCGGTTTTGTATGCTGTTCGGTAGGCCCATAGAGCATCGTCTAATTTGGCTGACCAGTCTTTTCTAGATGTTGAAACAGTCTTTTCTAAAATTCTTTTTATTTCTCTATTCACTACTTCGACTTGTCCGTTAGTTTGGGGGTGGTAGGCAGTGGAAAGCTTATGAGTAATGCCATATTTAGTTAGGATTTTTGAAAATTACGCGTTACAGAAATGGGATCCCGTATCACTAACGATAGCGCGCGACGTACCGAAGCGAGAAAATAATTTTTTTAGAAAATTAACTACGACTCGGGCGTCATTTGTAGGAAGAGCTTGGGCTTCGGCCCAACGCGAAACATAATCAACGGCAAATAAAATGTACTTATTCCCGAAGCTAGAAGGAAAAGGGTCGACAAAATTAATCCCCCAAAGGTAGAAAACTTCGCACTCTAGGAAATAATTTTGTGGCATTTCAATTTTATTCGAAATATTCCCCGACCATTGGCAACTATCACACCTACTCACAAAGGCATGCGCGTCTTTAAGCAGGGTAGGCCAGTAAAAACCCGCGCTTAACACTTTGTGAGCGGTGCGAGCAGCTTGATAGTGCCCACCTGTCGGTCCTTCATGCAAATGTTTAATAATATCTAATCCTTCATCAAAATAAACACACTTCCTGATCACTTGGTCTGCACAAACTTTAAAAAGATGCGGGTCCTCCCAAAAGTAGTTCTTCAACTCAGAAAAGAATTTCTTCTTTTGCTGAGACGAGAACTCCTTTGGGAGCACCTGAGTCACTAGATAGTTAGCGATGTGTGCAAACCAAGGAGAAGTAGATATGTTAATTGAAAAAAGCTTCTCATCGGGAAAATAATCGTTAAAATATTTTTCATCTAATTTTTCTATAAAAGGATTATCTAGGCGCGAAAGGTTGTCAGCGGCCAAGTTCTCGGCACCTCGCTTATCACGGATCTCTAAGTCAAACTCCTGGAGGAGTAAGACCCAGCGAATCAAGCGAGGCTTGGCATCCGTTTTAGAGAGAAGATATTTGAGGGCCGAGTGGTCCGTAAAAACAATAATTTTCGAAAGAGTAATATAAGGGCAAAATTTGTCAAAAGCGAATACTACAGCTAAGAGATCCTTCTCGGTTGTGGTGTAATTTTCCTATGCAGATGTGAGTGTTTTACTAGCGTAATAAATGGTGTGGAAGTTTTTGGAAATACGTTGACCTAGTATGGCTCCCACCGCATAACTACTCGCATCACACATTATCTCAAAAGGAAGATCCCACACCAGAGCTATCATTATTGGGGCATCAATTAATTTTTCTTTTATTAAATTAAAGGCAGCCAGGCAAATATCATCAAAGATGAATGGGGCGCCTTTTTCTAAGAGATGGGTAAGGGGCTTGGTAATCTTGGAAAAATCCTTTATGAAGCGGCGGTAGAAACCCGCATGACCTAGGAAACTTCTTATAGCTTTTATGTTTGTAGGTGGCAGCAGCTTCTCGATAACTTCTATTTTCGCAATGTCTACTTCAATACCTCTTTCAGAAATTTTATGTCCCAAAACTAACCCTTCCCTCACAATAAAATGACATTTTTCCCAATTTAAGGCGAGGTTAGTTTCTTTGCATCTCTCTAAGACTTTTTCAAGGTTCTCTAAGCAATTATCGAAGGAATTCCCGAACACGGAGAAATCATCCATGAAAACTTCCATAATGCTTTCTATGTACTTGTCAAAGATGGCGAGCATACATCATTGGAATGTAGCTGGCACAGTGCACAATCCAAATGGCATTCTTCGGTAGGTGAAGGTACCGAAGGGACAAGTAAACGTAGTTTTCTCCTGGTCCTCGGGGGAGATGGGGATTTGAAGATACCCCGAGAGGCCATCGAGAAAATAATAAAAGTTATGTCCGGAAAGTCGTTCTAAAATATGATCAATGAACGGCAAGGGGAAGTGATCCTTGCGGGTGGCATCATTCAACTTACGGAAATCTATACACATTCGCCATGCGGTCACCGTCCGAGTCGGGATTAATTCATTATTTTCATTACTTACTACCATTATCCCTCCCTTCTTTGGTACTACCTGTACTGGGCTAACCCACTTACTGTCGGATATAAGATAGATAATTCCTGCGTCTAACAATTTCATAACCTTGCCCTTAACTACGTCTTTCATGTTTGGGTTTATACGACGCTGAGGTTGTATAGATTTACGTGAATTATCTTCCATTAAGATTTTATGAGTGCAGAAAGATGGGCTTATGCCCTTGATATCAGATATCTTCCAAGCAATAGCTTGGCAATGCTTTTGTAAAATTGAAATAAGTTTATCCTTTTGTGCATCTGTGAGGTAGGCCGAAACTATGACAGGCAGCTTGGAGTCCTTTTCTAAGAAAGCGTATCGAAGGTGCTCTGGTAGTTCTTTCAGTTCCAAGGTATGGGGGTCATCATACGAGGTTTTAGAAATTTGTTCTTTTTCAAAAACTATGTCCTCGTACACTTTTTTATATGTAAAATTAAAAGGGGTGTTGTTAGCGGCCATGGCGGCTTCGTGCAGCGATTCAGTTAGAAAAGTAGAAGAGGAACAAAAATCAAAAAATTCTTTTTCAAAATCAGAAAGGCGGGTGTAGGATTCTTCACTTAGGTGTAGAGATTCAGTTGGAGGAGTAGGAGAGGAACAAAAATTGGAAAATTCTTTTTCAAAATCAGAGGTGTGAGAGAAGGATTCTTCACTTACGGTATCTATGAAAAAACAGGAGTCATCATTAGCTAGTGTGTTCTTCATCGAGGGGGTGATAGAGAAAGTTACCTCATCGTCGCCTACTCGAAGAAAGAGCTTACCATTGCTTACGTCAATGATAGCTTGGGAGGTGGCAAGGAAGGCTCGGCCAAGGATCAGGGGAACCTCGACATCTTCTTCGATGTCCAAAATGACAAAATCCACCGGGAAGATGAACTTGTCAACTTTGACTAGGATGTCCTCCACTATTCCTAATGGGTATTTGACTGATCTGTCGGCAAGCTGGATACTCATGCGTGTGGGGTTGAGACTACCAATTCCTAACTTTTTAAACAACGAGAGGGGCATAAGATTAATACTCGCACCTAAGTCGGCTAAAGCGTGTTTGACAAAGAGATCACCAAAGACACACGGGATAGAGAAACTACCCGGGTCACTGATTTTCTTCGGTAATCCATTTGTCAAAACCGCCGAGCACTCGGCATTTAACGTGACATGCGAAAGGTTCTCTAACATCTTCTTGTTGGTCAGGAGGTCCTTAAGGTATTTTGCGTACTTCGGCATCTGGGATATGGCTTCGTGGAAAGGCAGATTTATGTGTATTTGTTTAAACATTTCTAAAAAACGGGTGTATTGATCGTCCTGTCGTTGTTTATTAAGTTCGGACGGGTATGGCGGGGATGGATTTTTTTTAAAGGTGGGTGGTGGAGTGAGTACTTTTTCTAAAATAGGGGTGATAATTTCTTCGACAGAGGGTGGAATTTTTAAAACGGGAACGGAGCTTTGATTTTTTAAAGCGGGAGCGGAGCTTGCCTCGGGCTCTTCACTTATCGTATCGGGAACTTTCTTCCCACTCCGAAGAGTTATAGCTTTCGGTTGCTCTCTCGGGTTGGGCTCGGTATTGGAAGGAAGAGACCCTACGGGTCGCTCAGAAATCATTTTAGCGAGCTGTCCTACCTGATTTTCTAAATTTTTAACACTTCCAGTTAAGGTTCTAATCGTAGCGTCATTAGCATTCATGTATTTCGAAAACATTTCCTCCAAATTTGGAGGTTTTGGAAAACTTTGAGGAGGTGGTGGTGGTGCTGCAGAAAAATCACTTTGCGGTGGCGGGCGCACAGCATTCGATGGATTGCTCCACGAAAAATTCGGATGATTTCTTAACGCAGGATTATAACTATTCGGAAAATTAAAACCAGGGGGATGAAAATTTGCAACAGAAAAATTATTAAAAGCCATTCTAGGCATATTATTTACATAATCCAAATGTTCGGCGGGAGGAGTTGCAGATTCTCATACCTGAGGGGCGGAGGCAGCAGTCATCTCCGTAATTTTTTTGCTTAATATTTCAACTTGCAGTGTGAGTTGGGAGACGTTGTCGACTTCAAAGAGACCTGCAGGTTTGTTTGGGCGGGTCCTAGGCACATTCCACTGGTAAGTGTTCATGGCCATGTCCTCAAACAGCTCAAGAGCTGCTTCCGGGGTCTTATGGTTTAAAGTACCGCCAGAAGCTGCGTCTATCATTTGCTTTGTGCTTTGATTTAGCCCATTATAGAACATCTGCACCTGCAACCATACATGCAAAGCGTGATGTGGGCATCGTCTTAATAATTCTTTAAATCTTTCCCAGGATTCGTAAAAGGTCTCAGAGCCTATTTGTCCAAAGGCAGAAATGTCATTCCTATGTTTTGCAGTTTTAGCAGGCAGAAAATACTTTGCCAAAATTTTTTCAGTTAATTGCGTCCAAGTAGTTATGCTATTTTTAAGAAGGGCGTTCAGCCACTGCTTAGCCTTAATTCTAAGAGAGAAAGGAAATAATCTTAGCCTAATAGCATCATTTGTGACACCATTTATCTTGAAGGTGTCACAAATCTCAAGAAAGCTGACTATGTGTGCGTTCGGATCTTCATCTTGAAGACCGTCAAATTGCACATACTGCTGCACCATTTGAATTATGCTAGGCTTCAGTTCGAAATTATTATTTGCTATTGCAGGGCGAACTATACTAGATTCTGTACCCTCGAGATTCGGTCGTGCATAATAGGACATAGGCCTTTGCATGGCTTCCTCCACGTTGGATTCTTCCATTCTTAAGGTAGAAAATGACTCGGAATCCTCAACCGGCACTTGGGTAGTAGGGCATTGAAATCGAGATCTTCTCCAAAGAGTACGCTCAATTTCGTGGTCCAGGTCCAAAATAACCGACGGACTTCCACGGGCCATACACTAGAAGAAGAGAGGAGAATAAAGATGAATAAAATAAACTAGAAAATAAAAGAGCTAATGAAGTTTGTTTTTTTTTTTGAAATAGATATTTTTAAGTTTTAACTCCCGAACTTCCCAAGAGCTACCCGGTGAAGGGTTCCCAAGGTACTAGAAAAGATAGTGGCATTTAGAGCCACTTTGCCCTTTTCGAGAGAGGTTGGTGGTGTAGAAAAATTTGTGATGTGGGTTTCTATTAAGTAGGCGGAAAATAAAAGCTAACACTCATGCACTCGACATAAAATTAAAACACACCCACTCTACAGAAAGTAAACACACTCTACTGAAATAAAATCCTGCCATTTAACTCAAGTGAGTCGGCGGAAAAATAAAAAATACGCACACTTGCTTGAACAAAATCCAGCCATTTAACTCAAGTGAGTAGGCGGAAAAATTAAAAATACGCACACTTGCTTGAACAAAATCCAGCCATTTAACTCATGTGAGTAGGCGGAAAAATTTTAAGAAGGAGGGTGAGAAAGAGAAGTGATAAAATTAATATATTCGTGTTTTCAATTTATCAACAAGCGTTGCTTCCCCGGCAACGGCACCAAAAACTTGGTGTATTTGAAATATTTGCAAGGAGAAAATAACTAAACTAACAATCCAACAAGGCAAGTATACCTATCGAAACGCAGCTAGGGGACACAAGTGTCATATTAAAATCCGGGAACCGTTAATTAAGCTTACTCACATGAAATCTATTATTTTATCGACAGAAAAATTAGGGTTTATAAGAAAGCTAAGCGTACTAAAGGAAGCGAACTAGTTGCAATGAAAGAGAGCTACTTGCATGAAAAGATAAAGAGAGCTAAAAGAGCGATTATACTAAAGCTTAGTAACGATGAGGGGAAAATGCACTCGATCAGAAATCACCTCGGCAAGAGTGGTTAGAAAAATACGATAAATAAACCTAAGCTAATTAGGGTAAAGGTCCTTGACCGTGGAGGTTCCATAAATATTGACACGCTTCTCTCGAAGGCCGTGCCTAACTGAGTTTAGGAAGGTCCGACCGACTTTCGCCTAAATCGGAGGCCTAAAACTCGCTTTACGCGGTGAACCCCACTATTGGATTTTACTCCAATCCGGGAGATTTGAACGTCTGCCTCTCTCGAGGGGTGAGAACAACTCCCTTTACTCTTGAGTGCTCATTTCAAACTTTCGGCCTCTCGGCTAGCCCAGAATGAAAGCAAAGGTGGAGAGTATATATCGATGATATACCGACAACCCGTGATAAATCAAGAGTAATTCAAGGCTAAACCCTAAAAAGAAAAGGTAAGATTCAAAGCATCATAACCTAATCACTCGAACCTCGGATCATCAAGATCGAGTACATGGAGGATTAGTTAATCATGGTGAGGTGGAAGAGGGGGGATGAGTAGAAGAAAATAATGAAGACAAAGTATAAATGAAAAAGAAAACAACACTTCTTTATTAATGGAAACAGGGATCTTACAACTTGAAAACTAGAGATTACAAGTGCATGGAAAGTAAACTACACTATCATTAACATCATACTATAGAAAGAAGCTAGGAGCTAATACAGGGAAAGCATTAAGATAGAGATAAGAAGAGCTAAAAGTGAAGAGACATGCTTGAAAAAAGTTCAAAAATACAAAGGACAGAACCTCCCATCTCAATCCAAAAGGTCTCCTTGAACCCTTGGAGTTGGGCTCTATTTATAGATTTTTTTTGGGTCGGGTCACGCCCCCCTGTCACGCCCGGGTCGAGCGTGACCCGGGGGCGTGACAAATTCGGTGCGACTTTTTCGGGCTGGAATTTAATTCTGGCGAAGTAGCTGAAGTACACACCCACAAGTCATGCCCTAGTAGGGAAAAAAAGGGGGTTTGGTGCTTTTAGGGGTACACGGCCTAGGACATGGGCGTGTCCAAGGCCGTGTATGGCTCGTGCTTTTTGGCCGTTTTCAACCCGAGAAGGACACGGCCAGAAACACGGCCGGATGACACGGGCGTGTCATCCGACACGGGCGTATGCCATCCCGTGTCCCTACCCGTGTCCTGATGGGTCGTGTCCGTTGTCGTGGCGGTTACGCATGACACGCCCATGACCACAGGCGTGTCGAGGAACCCGACACGGGCGTGTCAGGTCATACACGGGCGTGTCTTGGCCCGTGTGCATTTCTCAGTTCGACGATCGTGCCTGGATTGAGGCACACGGCCTTGGACACGGTTGTGTGCCAAGCCGTGTTCGGCCCAGGTCTGGGGAATTTTGTGCAGATCCGAGCCGTTCGTTTCCTTTAATTTAGATCCGATGGCCCAGATGAAATTCTGCTCTGTTAAGGCCGGGAATAGGGGGGTTATTTCCTCATTTTCTCTCCAAAGTTCTCCTCTTCCAAAGTGAGAGAGAAGAGGAAGAAGAAGGAGGTTTCCGGCCACCGGCGGCGCATCGGAGCACCGTTTCGAAATCGGAGAGCGGATCCGTGGAGGGAAGGTCGTTGCGAAGAGTTCTAACCACGTAGTTTTTCCATGGTGCCAAAACAGACCACAAGGGCAACGATTCTCAACTTGAGCGTTTGAAGCTCTTTCTTTTGCATAGGGAATCCCGCTCCCGTGAGTGTGCGGTGAGTGCGTGGTGTTCCTTGGGGTTGATGTGAATAGTCCCCCTTGTGTTGCATATAGAGCCCGGAATCGTAAGTACGGGCATAGGCATTGTGTGTGAAGCCTACCCGGACGTGTTTTGTCTGGATCAGTGATGTTGCATTTGTTGTGGTTTTGCCGGAGAAGACTCCGTGCTTTGGGTTATTTTTCAGGTTTCTACGCGGTAGATTGCAGCAGGGATCCTTGAAGGCTAGCTTCAAGGCGCACCCGGAAAACTGAGCGGAATCGTTGTTCTGCTAACTTGGAGGTCAGAGAACCGACCTTGAACATAACTGGGTTATGTGATTGTTTGGAAATTTTGGGATCCGAGAGAAGCTTGGCTCGTGCATACGTCTTAATGTGACTATATGGTGTGAGCAACGGGCAAGTGGAATTGGACCTAGGCTCTGTGGTTCGGTGCGAGAGACCCGAAGACGGGGACTTGCCGTTGGCATATTCGGAGCCTTAGACGGTGGTCAGAAAGGCTAATTGCTCACTTGGTTGCCATCTTTGGGATGGTGGTGAAGCCACGGAATGGACCGGATTCACTGTTAATGTGCCCTGAGTGCACGGGGTGTTTGGCCGTGCAACCCTACACCTGTGGCGAAATATAATTGCGCTATATCTTATTGGGCTAATGTTATGCAGGGAAAGAGCACCGCCGTCCCGAGTAAGGGGCGGGGTCGTTATAATTTGGTCGGCTTTTAGCTGACCGTTGCTTTGTTTGCCACCGTGCAGTGGTATGTACTTGCAGGTGCTGCGGAGCCGAGCGCCAAGTGGTGGGCTGGAGCCCATGTTGTTCTGCTGGCCCTAGAAGGCCGTAGAATAGCTGTTTTTACATTTATCATGTGTGGCCGGCCTGCGAGCCGATGTGTGTAAAACACTCTTTATTAAGTGAATATTTGTAAGGCCATAAGGCCATGTACCCGTTTCTGTGTATTTGGGGTTTCATTCCTGTTTTGTAGCTGTGGACATTCATATTGATGGATTTAAGTTTGGGTTCTTTCAACTTTAAAAACTTCCGCTAGAATGCTCTGTGTAGGACGAGTAGTCATAATTGGATGGTTTGAATATGCATTTGGTAACCCTTCCGACTGTCTGTGGTATATGGCGTCGTATTCCAGCTGGACCTTCTGTTATATGTCATGCGATGGATGGGAGTGTTACAATTTGGTATCAGAGCTCTGGTTACGGTCAGGCTTAAATGAATTCGTGGGCGAATTCTTTTAAGGGGTGGTGAGCACACATGTGCGTCATCGTTATAACATCAAAAGAACCCATGAATGTCCACTTAGGAATGGAAAATACACTTGTTTTGAGGAACCTGCGTGTTCCTATAATTGCTTTTTGCAATTTTGTATAGTCACTTATTGGGGTTTTGTGTGACTATAGGTGACTGGGAGTGGCCTAGAGCCGACAGAACACCTGGTTTCTAAGGATTATAGCGCACCCAGTGGCGTACTTGAGACCCCTCCATCGTTTGAAACCATAAGAAGGATTGTTGAAGTGGTGCTCGCTATGATTAGTGCACAGCAAGGAAGCAATGTGCAACCTTTTGTCCCCGAGATGACTTCAATGTCGGGTGGTGTGTTGGATCAAGTGCCAATTAGAAGGCCATCAGGTCAGCCGTTGAACATGTGCTTGGTGCAGGGTACGCACTCGGTTGATGAGTATTTGCAGACATTTATTTTGATAAGCTGCTACTCATGCTTTGAGTTGGAGAACGAGCGGTCTATAGTTGATAGATTCTATAGTAGTCTGCGTGACGAACTGCGAATTCTGCTTCTAGGACCAAAACTATTGGGATTCCGAACCTTGGTGGAGTCGGCTAGATCTTTGGAAGTGGATATGAGAAAAATTCACCAGATACCAGTAAGTAGGGTATCGAACTCTGCAAGTCTTATGAGGGGTGCATCTTGTAGAACGTTGAAGCAGAAGGGTAGATCATCGACTAGTAAGGTTACTTTCAACTGTCATACTTGTGGCAAGAAAGGGAACTTTTCCCAAGCTTGTCATGACGGTGCTCTGAAGACTAAGGAATCTACATCAGGAGCGGTTGAGGACTCTAGTGCCAAGAAAACAGAGTTCAAAATGTTGGCTACCTCAAAGTCTGGATATCATAGGTGGTATAAGAAGGCTAGGACTTCTGGTCCAGCCCCCACTTTTGGTGCTTCAAGGTAAACTACAGGTCGAACCTCAGGTGCTTGTTATAACTGCGGGAAGACGGGGCATTTTGCCCGTGAGTGTTGGAGCGGACATGCAAAGTCGAGAGGAAGTCCGATGTGTACAGCCGGGGCCAATAGGAGGCCAGGAAGCTCGCTATCGTGGTGGCAGGTACGGTTTTAAGTTATAGTAGTTAACTGTTGAAACATGTCGTCCTTATGCATGTTAGCTTAGAACTATTTGTGTTGAGATTTGTCCTGACTTTCATTTAATTTGGCGAGAGCACCGTTCGTTTGGGGGGGCTTCGCGTCCCTGTTTACCCAAAGGAATTGTATTGCGGGTCGGAGTACATCTTCCGATGGTGAAAGACTTAATGGATGCGTTGTTGACAAGTAGTGCTCAATACGCGCTGATAGAATATGTTACAGTTAGTTTTGGGTTGGACGCAGCCTTTGGTGTGGACTGGCTCTTGGAGCAACAAGTACGCATTGGCTGAAATTGCTTGTAGGTTAAGTGGGAGCTATTAGTGAGATGGCGTTTGGATGTGTGTAAGGGGTTGGGCAAGACGTAGACGTCTACCCCTCTGGGTATCAAGGAAGTTCAGTCTGGTGCAGAATTGTTTGTCACTCCAGTGCAAACTTCGACACCTAAGCCTAGTGAAAGATATGGTACCTAAACACCTAGAGGGGGGGTGAATAGGTGACCTAATCCGTTTTAAACTTTAATAGCAGCCAACAGTTAATATCACAGAATTCTAACAATTCTACCACAGCAAACACACAGCATACACAGCAACAATCACAGCACAGCACACAGTGGTTTACAGTGGTTCCCCAAGATATGAGTACATCCACTTTCCCCCTTCGCCTATCTAGCAGTGTACTAGATTCGGCCAAACTCCTTCACTGTCTCAGAACCCAAACTGGTTCCTACACCTCAGGCCCAAGGCCCTATAACGCAGCTTTACCCCAAAGCCTACACTCAGCCACAAAGTCCTACACTCAGCCAACCAAGGCCTACACTGAGCCAACTAAGGCCTACACTCAGATATCTCAATCTCCTACACTCAGGCTCTCAAGCCCTACCCTCAGCCTTTATAATTATAGGCTTACAATTCACTCAGATCCAAAGGATCCTACAAGTTAAAAATGTATTACAAATATTAACTCAATAACTCTGAAATAAAAGAGGGGAGTTGAGAGTTTCTTGATGAGTTCTTGGAAGAACTCAGCTGGATTCAATCTGACTTAGCTTTCTTCAAAGCTTCTTGAGTAGAACTGAATAAGACTGAATCCTCCTGCAGTTGTTCCTTGACCTCGGCCACTTAAGATCCAGAATGAATCTGAATCCTTCTTCTCAGCCTAGTTCCAAAGGCTGATTTCTTGGATGGAGCCCTCTCTCTCCAACTTCTTAGATCTGCACTTGGACTGCAAGATCTTCTTGTATTGATACTCTGTGTACCACTTTAATAACTTATTCTTCAACAATGTGATCCACCTTAACAACAATCTGAACCACAGTTTCTGTAAACTGTATGAGCCTATTTATAGGCCTTCTTCATGGTAACCGGCTGGTCCGGTTCATAACTGACTTCTGACATCTCTGACAGTTGCTGTAGACCGGCTGGAACGGCAGCTGTCAAGTCATCCAGTCATTTCTTGAAAATCTCTAACTGTCTGAAAGTGTCGAGACTTTCTGTCTTTAAGTGTCGACACTTATAGACCAAGTGTCGACACATGCTGTGTAAGTGTCGACACAAGTCTACAAGGTGTCGACACAACTCCTTGTATGTCTCGACACAGATTCTTCTTCAGATGTCGACACTGAAATTGAGTGTCGACACAAGTACTTGATCTTTTATTTTTAGTGAATTCTTCTAAGTGTCGACACATCACCTTTGTGTCGACACAACTTCTTGTGTTGAATCTGTCAAGTGTCGACACTACTTCTTGGTGTCGACACATAGTCTTCTATGTTGATACTTGCTGAGTGTCGACACAACTCCTTGTGTCGACACTTGATTCTTCTGTTGAAACTTCGGCTGAGTGTCGACACATTCCCTTAGTGTCGACTCAAGCTTTCTTAAGTGTCGACACTTTCCCTCTGGGTGTCGACACATGGACTTAGAAACTTTTTGCTTCAGTCCAATAATTTCTTAACCTGTACAAGTAAACTCAACATACATCAAATACAATATGATGTATATCATTGAGTTGGGTGAGGCTTCTTCAAATCAGGTATATTTAACCAATGTACCCAACAATCTCCCCCTATTTGGAGAAGTCATAACCCTTAGTCAATGATATACACCATTCATAATTAAAAATTACAAAATGATGTAAAGCAGGTTATATTCAACAGGGTAAACATAAACAAGTATTAATTCACATATGTATACACATACATCAACACAGAACAAATAAGAAATAGACACATTCACAGAACAACCATGAAATATATTGATCATATATTGTTCTAACATTTGTCTTAAACATTTTCAGTAGTTTACAAAAATGTTTTACATTCAAAAAATTACAAAATAATCTTCAAGTAAATTCTTAATCTATTTCTGATCTGGTTCCTTGATAACTATTCCCTTGCCAGCCTGAACTTGAGCTTTGACAGGGGCATCAACAGTTTCAGCATCAGCAAGCTTCTTGCCTTTTAGATCTTTCTTTTTGAGTTCTTCTGCCTTGATCTTCTGCCTCTCAAAATAGTGATATGGCTTAGGAAAGTACTTGCTAGGCTCCTGGGCTGTAGGAGGTAGCTTTCCAATCTTTGCCTTCCTTCTGTATTGAACAATGGCCTCTTGTCTTATTTCATGTTTTCTCCATTCAGCTTCAGAGAACCACTTGTTCCTGTCATGAGTGTTATCCTTGGCAGCTTTCCAGGCAGTTAAAATTATATTCCTAGAGGTAGGGCTCCACTGTTCAAATTCTGGCCTTTGTTCTGCTTGTTCCCTAAACCTCTTCTTGGACAACCTTGTCTCTTCTTCTTTGTTCAGAGCCTCTTACATGGCTTCAGATATAGGTTGAACAACCTTTTCAATATGGACATTGTCCTTGCCCTCAAGTGGGCTATATATTGTGCTCACATCTGCTTGAATCATGTCAAAGTCTGGAGGTGGATAAATGACTTGAGCTACCTCTGGTTGCTCACCTCCAAGATATGCAGTTTGAATCCCAGATTCAGCAACATTGTCATCATCACAGAGTGGAGGATAGCCCAGTGTAGCTCTGATGGAATTAGATATCCATTTGGCATGATCAGAGCTAGTTTTGACTAAAACTCTCTCCCCCTTTATGACTTCTCTAGCCATATGATCTCTGACATCATCCTTTTGAAATCTGATTTGACTATCCAAGTATCTGATTCCCTCTTTAAAGAATGGTTTGAGCTTTTGAAGTTGATCAGATATAGCTTTCTGGGAGGCTTAGATTGCAGTCTTTACAGCAGAAAGTTCTTGTTGAAATGCTTTATCAAAATCAGCTTTAGCAGCAGCAGTAGATGTAGAAGGTTCAGCAGCCTTGTTCTTCAATTCAGTGACTATAGCATTATGTGAAGCAGTCAAATTGTCATTCATTCTTATCTGATTTTCCAGTACATATCCTTGCTTCAATGCTATATCATCTACCTGTGCTTTGATCTTCTCTTGGTGTGTTGCCAAATACACCACTGCATTTCCACCTTTGTGGAAGCATTCAGTCATCTCCTTCTTGTTAAGGTTCATTTCAAACCTTATAGACTTGATATCCTGAGCAAGATTAAACTGTAATGAATTCTGCCCTTCATCCACATAAGCCTCTATAGCTTTTCTTTGTTCATCTAGTTTTATCTGCATTGCAATCATGAATGCACTATAATCAACAGTTGGAGCTTGTTGAACTATAGGCTGTGGGGCTATAGATTGCAGAGCTTTCTTATAACTCTGACTTCTCCTTTTGAAGACATACAATTTATTCTTCTTTGCCCTAGCACTCTCCTCATCTTCAGAGGCAGAAGTGCTGGCTATGTCAACCCTATCCTTAGGGCTTGGAGGTCTTTCAGCTTGCACATCAGGTGCCTTCTGAGTTTATGGCCTTAAAGGCTCTTCCAGAACTTGCACTTGCTCCCCCTCAGCAGCAGCATGATCTTTTTCAGCAGCATCCTTGTCCATGTCAAAATCTGCTTGATCTAGATTTAGGAATAAATCCTCCATGGTGTATTCTGGTGGTGAAGAAGCTGGAGAAGTTCTTGGTTCTTCAACCACTGGATCAGGAATTACTTCCTGTACAGCAGATGTGTCTTCTATAACAATATATGGAGCTTGACTAGGCAGTTGAGTTTGCTGAGGAACATCAGACAAATCAGCATCTTCTATGAGATATTCTAAAGTATTTAGGTCAGTGAGTACCTCTTGTATGATGGTGGTGGCTTGCTCACTGTCCAGTGTAGAGGGTTCTTTTACAACTGGAGGCTCCCCCTGGCTTTGATCCTTGTGGATGGGGCTTGCTTGAGGCAGCTCCCCCTGGATCTCAGCAATCTCTTGAGCAGCAGGAGATTTCACTGCAGGCTCTTCCTCTTGATCATCAAGAGTGAAAACAACATGTTCTTCACTCCCAGAACTACTTGTGGATACTTGTTCCACAGGAGCTGTCTTTCTTTTCTTCTTTGGAGGAGTATCTTTCTTAGTAACTGTCTTCTCTGGGGTTGGCATTTCCTTGGACAACACCCTGTCCCATCTTGAAAAGATCCTTAGATCCATTTTCCTCATGTGGTTTATCTTGCTTCCTACAGCAGGACTCATAACCTCTGGTATCACACCAGCTAGGTATAGACTAATGATCCTGCCCAGATTGGGCTTCTTCAAGCTCTCCTTAATCTTCTCATAAACCACTATAGACCAGTCTGTTTTCAGAGTGAAGATTATCCTTGTCATGATTCCAAACATATAGGCAGACACTCTGTCATGCCCTCCAGGCTTGCTGAGTAAGACCTTACCAACAATCTCAGACATGAATTTTCCTTGATTATTCATGCCTTTCCTGTTGAAAACAGAACCTATCTTCATCTTTGGATCAAGTCCACACCAGGTAAGAGCTTCCCTGGTCTTGGATGCAGTAATTTCTTCTTCATCTGGAGTTCTTGATAGCTGGAGCACCTTCCTCAGACTCTTTGGTGAAACATTGACCTTAGTTCCATGAACTCTGGATTTGATTCTGTATCCAGATTCATCTACTGCAGCTCCATTAAGGAATTCAAGCACCTCCTTCTTCCATATTTTAGTTGGTTCAGACACTAGATATTCTAGTCCAAAATCGGCGACTAGGGTTACGACCGACGTGATTTCTTGATCTGCATCGTCGAACGCGCCGCGCACAAGCTCATATCCTTCGTTAACGTTCTCCTCAAGCTTAGGTGCCATTAGGGTTTGTAGAATTTGTTGTTAGAAAAGAGAGGTGTCGACACAGTAGTTTTGGTCTCGAAACTTTGAAAGCGTGTCGACAAACAAAGACAGAACCCTATTTATACCTTTCTAATTTTGAAGATGAACAGGCGGGACAGCTAACTTAAAATGTGTCGACACTGGCAATAAGTGTCGACACTGACTTATAATGTCTCGACACACATGTGTCGACACAAGTTTAGTCAACAGATGTTATGTGTCGACACTTGTTTATGTGTCGACACAACATATCTCGACACATTGTCGAGACTTTACTTAGAAAATTTTGAGTAAAACATAAGTGTCGACACCATATTAGATGTGTCGACACCTACTTGTCATGTGTCGACACTAACATTCTGAAGTGTCGACACCAACATCCTAGATGTGTCGAGACCTTTTTCCTGAAGTGTCGACACCACTATTCTGTGTCGACATAGACTTGTCTATGTGTCGACACCTTTTTACTTAGCCAATTTTAATTCTGTAAATTTACTCTAAGTTTATCATTCCTAGTTCAATTTTGAATCTATTGAACTTAGCTTCTTCTAGGGGCTTAGTAAACATATCAGCTATTTGATTATCAGTTTTAACATATTCAAGTAAAATATCTTCTCTTTCTACATGCTCCCTAAGAAAATGATATTTAATTTCAATATGTTTAGTTCTACTATGAGATACAGGGTTATTAGCTATTGAAATAGCACTTGTAGAATCACAGAAAAGTGGAGTTCTACTTACCTGAAATCCATAGTCCTCTAGCTGATATTGTATCCACAGAAGTTGAGCACAGCAACTTCCTGCAGCCACATACTCTGACTCTGCAGTGGAGATAGCCACACTGGTTTGCTTCTTGCTACTCCATGAAATTAGTCTTCCACCTAGGAATTGACAGGTTCCAGTAGTGCTCTTTTTATCCTCTTTGCATCCTGCAAAGTCTGCATCTGAATAACCTGTTAGATCAAAATCTCCATTCCTAGGGTACCAGAGGCCTAGATAGGGAGTGCCCTTTAGATATCTCAATATTCTTTTGACTGCTGTCAAATGAGACTCTTTAGGGCAGGCTTGATACCTGGCACAAAAACATGTAGTATACATGATGTCAGGTCTACTAGCAGTCAAGTATAATAGGGAGCCAACTATCCCTCTATACAAGGTTTCATCTACAGGTTTCCCTGCATCATCCTTGCTAAGAGACATACTTGACCCCATAGGAGTCTTCATGGTGCTGGATGAATCCATACCATACTTCTTATGAGTTCTAGGGTGAACTTGGACTGACATATGGATAAACCACTTTCAGTCTGTTTAACTTGGAGACCCAAGAAAAACTTCAGCTCTCCCATACTACTCATCTCAAACTGACCTTGCATAAGTTTTGCAAACTTTTTGCAAAGGCTGCTTTCAGTAGACCCAAATATAATGTCATCTACATATATTTGGACTAGTATAACTTTGCCTCTATATTCCCTAAGGAATAGAGTCTTATCTATTTTCCCCCTTGAGAATTTGTTCTCAATGAGGAAACTAGATAGGGTATCATACCAAGCCCTAGGGGCTTGCTTTAACCCATATAAAGCTTTCCTAAGTCTATGGACATGATGAGGTATTGTTGGATCAACAAAACCTGAAGGCTGCTCCACATAGACTTCTTCCTTAAGATTACCATTTAGGAATGCTGACTTGACATCCATTTGGTATACCTTGAATCCTTGATAGGTTGCATAGGCCAAGAACATCCTTATGGCTTCCAGTCTGGCTACTGGAGCAAAGGTTTGATCAAAATCAATACCTTCTTCTTTCCTATATCCTTTAGCAACCAGTCTAGCTTTATTCTTAATGATGACCCCTTGTTCATCCATCTTATTCCTGTAGATCCACTTAGTTCCTATTACATTGTGGTCTTTAGGTTTAGGAACAAGTTCCCAAACCTTGCACCTCTTGAACTGATTAAGCTCTTCTTGCATTGCTTCAGTCCATTGTGGATCTTGTATTGCTTCTTCAAACTTCTTAGGTTCAACTTGTGACAGAAAGCTGGAGTAGATTGTTGCATTCATGTTTCTACTCCTAGTTTGAACTCCTTGTCTTGGATCTCCAATAATCTGCTCTATTGGATGATCTCTTAGATGCCTGTTGGCTGGAGGCAATCTTACTTCTGGTTGAACCACATCAGCATCTGCATCATGCTGTACTCCTTGTATTTCTTCAGCAATTGGCACAAGTAGTTCTCCCCCTGGACAACAGCTACTGTCTTCTACTTGTTGTCTTGCAGCAGGCACTTCTTCTATAGTAAGCATGTCCATTTTCTTTGTCAAACCTGTGGGGCTGCATACACTGCTAGACAACTCATTATTAATATGTTTAGTCTCATCAAAAACTACATGCACTGATTCTTCTACAACTTGTGTAGTCAAGTTATAGACTCTATAAGCCTTACTATTATTGTTGTACCCAACAAATATTCCCTCTTGGGACTTGGCAGCAAACTTAGTTAAGTAAGACTTCCCATTGTTAAGTATGAAGCATTTGCAACCAAAGATCCTAAAATAGGATAGGTTTGGTTTCCTGCCATTCACAACTTCATAGGGGGTCTTGTTAAGCCTTTTAGTGATGGTAGCCCTATTTATAAAATGGCATGCAGTATTAACTGCTTCAGCCCAGAAATATTCTGGCAGTGATGTATCACTTAGTAGGGTCCTACCAGCCTCTATCAAGGTTCTATTCTTCCTCTCAGCAATGCCATTTTGCTGAGGTGTTTTAGGTGAAGAGAATTCTTGAAATATCCCAAAGTCTTCACACAGTTTTGTCATGCTATCAGACTGAAATTCAGTGCCATGGTCACTTCTAATTTTGACCACTGTACTATTTAGTTCATTCTGAATTTGCTTGACAAAGCTATAGAAGACACTAGGTATTTCAGATTTCTGTCTTAAGAAGAACACCCAGGAAAACCTTGAGTAGTCATCTACAACTACAAAGGTATAGACCTTCCTACCTAAGCTGTGAACTGGCATTGGACCAAAGAGATCCATATGCAAGAGGTATAAACACCTCACAGCATCTTTGTTTTGTATGCTTCTAAAGGTGGATTTAGTCTGCTTTCCCTTTTGACAAGCTGAGCAAATACCATCTTTAACACACTTAACTTGAGGACCATTCCTCACTAACTCTTTGTTAAAGAGTTTTCTAATAGTCTTGTAGTTAAGATGGGCAAGCCTCTTGTGCCATTTGACACAATGAGAGACTGTCTCATCAGCTACAAGACAAACTGGAGAACCATTGTTCTCAACCATAATGTCTAGGTAGTAGACATTCCTCTTCCTATAACCTGTCAAAATGATCTCTTGATAACTTGACCTCTTGATATGACAACCATTTTTAACAAATGAGATGTCATACCATATATCACTTAATTGACTTATACTTATTAGGTTGTGTTTCAACCCTTTAACATAAGCCACTTGAGTAATGGTAACTAAGTTTGTAGAAATGTTACCAAATCCTTTGATGATTCCGTTTTCAGAACCACCAAAGGTTACTTTTGGACCATCTTTTATTGGAATATAGTCCTTTAGTAATCCTCTTGTTCCAGTCATGTGTCTGGAACATCCACTGTCCAAGTACCATGTTGGGGTATGGCCACTTGGAATCACCTGCAAAACAGATTAATGAATCTTAGAACCCAAAGAATTCTTTGGTCCTTGGTACTTGTTAGTCTACAACTTGACAAAACTCCCTGCTGGATTTCCAACAGATAGCTTGCTACTCACCTTGGCACTGGCATTGTGCCAACAGTCCATTGCAAAATGGTCAATCTTGCCACAGCACCAGCATTCAAACTTATTGTACCTTTGCTTAGATACAGCCTTTGCTGTCTTATCTACAGCAGACTTGTTGAATGTTGGGGCTTTGCCCTTGGACTTAGACTTGGACTGCTCAGTCCTTGCAGGTCTAGTAAAGCCCAGTCCAGCCTTGCCTTTATGATGAACAAAATCATCAATTAAAGGTAGCACTGACTTAGGTTTAGAAAACCTAGCAACTAAGTCCTTCTCCTTCTGAAGATTGATCTCCAGACTCTTAATTTTATCATTCTTAAAGGTGATAGTCCCCATCTGAATTATTGTTATGTGTTTCAGCCTGGCTATCTCATTCAGCTTTTGATCAAATTGCTTCTCAAAATCTGTTGCAGCAGCTTTAAGATCAGCAATTTCCTTTGCCTGACTTTTGGCTAGGGACTTGCTTTTCTTGTAAGCGTGCAACAGTACCTTATATTCATCTATAAGCTGATGAATATCATCCTCAGACTCAGATGCACTTTCATCACTTGATGAAGATGAATCTGATTCTGAACTAGAACAAGAAACTGAATTTAAACTTGAACTTTGTACCTGACTGGATCCTGGCTGCTCCAGGATTTTGGCACTCTCAGTCAAAGCCATTAGCCCTTGGCATTGACAGTCTTCTTGTTCATAAATAGACTCCATGATCTGCATGAATTCTTCCTCTTCTTCTTCAGCAAACAGCCCTATGTAGGCTTCAGCTTCAGACTCAGTTTCTGAAGAAGAGATATCTGATAGAGTCTTCTCCTTCTTGGCAACAAAAGACTTCTCTTTCTTGCCTTTGAAGTGAGCCTTTTTCCTGTCACCAGATTCCTTTCTCTTCTCTGGACAATCTGCAATAACATGGCCCTGTCTATTGCAGCAATAACACACTATCTTTGATGCAGTTGCCTTGCTTGACTTTGTCCTCTTCCTGTCTTTCTTTGAAGGCTTTTTCTCCTGATAAAAGACTTTCTTTCCCTTTGAAGTAGAAGGTCTTGACCTCCATTGTTTCTTCTTCAAGAATTTCTGAAAGTGTCTAGTGAAGGCAGCAAAGTCTTCATCACTTTCACTGCTCTTAGACTTTTTGCTGACAGACTCATCAGACTCTGATTCAACTACCTCTGGAGGTGGAGTTGATGACTTATTCCTGCACTTTCTGGGAACTTCTGTCTTGAAAGCAACAGTTCTTTCCTTGTGTTCAATTCTTGTTCACTTCTCCTCCTCTTTTCTCACTGTCAATTGCATTTCATAAGACAATCACTTGCCAAACAGTGTAGGAGAAGAAATTTCCCGCAACTTAGCCATTTCTCTTATGGCACAGATCTTGGTGTCCCAATCTTTGGTTAGGGACCTTAGGAACTTATCATTTAGTTCATAGTTACTGAACTCTCTTCCATAAGACATGAGTTCATTAACTATTCTGTAGAATTTCTTGTAGCACTGAGTTATGCTGTCACCTTTACCTTGTATAAAACTCTCATACTCCTGATTTAGCAAGGATTTTCTATCTTATCTAACTTCTTCAGATCCCTCCATATACACTATAAGAGTGTCCCACATCTCCTTGGCTGTCTTACAGTGTATAAGATTCTGAAATGTTGCATCATCTATGACACTTACAATAATGTTTTGTGCCCTCTTGTCCATGGTGGCTAGGACAATCTCATCCTTAGTCATCTCAGAGAAATCCTTTGGAGTTCTCTGATTTGCATCTAGAACTGAAATCTTCATGGGCACATAAGGCCCTTCCTTTACTGTGATGTAGATTCTAGGGTCTGAGGCCTCCATAAACAGCCTTACCCTATCCTTCCAGATCCCAAAGATCTTTTTCCTGCATATGGGTAATTTCATGGAACCCAATTCCTTGTGATTCTCAGAGGAACCCATGTTTCTTGATTTTCTTGAATTTCTTGAAGCTGTGTATTGCCTTACACTGAATCTACCAAAAAAGGATCTCCTCAGACTGTTAGTCCTTTTTGAGGAACCTGGCTCTGATACCACTTGAAAGATATGGTACCTAAACACCTAGAGGGGGGGTGAATAGGTGACCTAATCCGTTTTAAACTTTAATGGCAGCCAACAGTTAATATCACAGAATTCTAACAATTCTACCACAGCAAACACACAGCATACACAGCAACAATCACAGCACAGCACACAGTGGTTTATAGTGGTTCCCCAAGATATGGGTACATCCACTTTCCCCCTTCGCCTATCTAGCAGTGTACTAGATTCGGCCAAACTCCTTCACTGTCTCAGAACCCAAATTGGTTCCTACACCTCAGGCCCAAGGCCCTACAACTCAGCTTTATCACAAAGCCTACACTCAGTCACAAAGGCCTACACTCAGCCAACCAAGGCCTACACTCAGCCAACTAAGGCCTACACTCAGAGATCTCAATCTCCTACACTCAGGCTCTCAAGTCCTACCCTCAGCCTTTATAATTATAGGCTTACAATTCACTCAGATCCAAAGGATCCTACAAGTTAAAAATGTATTACAAATATTAACTCAACAACTCTGAAATAAAAGAGGGGAGTTGAGAGTTTCTTGATGAGTTCTTGGAAGAACTCAGCTGGATTCAATCTGACTTAGCTTTCTTCAAAGCTTCTTGAGTAAAACTGAATAAGACCGAATCCTCCTGCAGTTGTTCCTTGACCTCTGCCACTTAAGATCCAGAATGAATCTGAATCCTTCTTCTCAGCCTAGTTCCAAAGGCTGATTTCTTGGATGGAGCCCTCTCTCTCCAACTTCTTAGATCTGCACTTGGACTGCAAGATCTTCTTGTGTTGATACTATGTGTACCACTTTAATAACTTGTTCTTCAACAATGTGATCCACCTTAACAACAATCTGAACCACAGTTTCTGTAAACTGTATGAGCCTATTTATAGGTCTTCTTCATGGTAACCGGCTGGTCCGGTTCATAACTGACTTCTGACATCTCTGACAGTTGCTGTAGACCGGCTGGAATGGCAGCTGTCAAGTCATCCAGTCATTTCTTGAAAATCTCTAACTGTCTGAAAGTGTCGAGACTTTCTGTCTTTAAGTGTCGACACTTATAGACCAAGTGTCGACACATGCTGTGTAAGTGTCGACACAAGTCTACAAGGTGTCGACACAACTCCTTGTATTTCTCGACACAGATTCTTCTTCAGGTGTCGACACTGAAATTGAGTGTCGACACAAGTACTTGATCTTCTATTTTTAGTGAATTCTTCTAAGTGTCGACACATCACCTTTGTGTCGACACAACTTCTTGTGTTGAATCTGTCAAGTGTCTACACTACTTCTTGGTGTCGACACATAGTCTTCTATGTTGATACTTGCTGAGTGTCGACACAGCTCCTTGTGTCGACACTTGATTCTTCTGTTGAAACTTCAGCTGAGTGTCGACACAGTCCCTTAGTGTCGACTCAAGCTTTCTTAAGTGTCGACACTTTCCCTCTGGGTGTCGACACATGGACTTAGAAACTTTTTGCTTCAGTCCAATAATTTCTTAACCTGCACAAGTAAACTCAACATACATCAAATACAATATGATGTATATCATTGAGTTGGGTGAGGCTTCTTCAAATAAGGTATATTTAACCAATGTACCCAACATCTAGTTTGGACAACATCCCAGTTGTGTCCGAGTATCCTGATGTGTTTCCAGATGATCTCCCAGGAGCCCCTCCTCAGCGGGAGATAGACTTTACTATAGAGCTGGTACCGAGTACCAAACCGGTGTTACGCTCCCCCTATCGGATAGCCCCAAGAGAAATGGCAGAGTTGAAGGTGCAACTGTAAGAGTTGCTAGAGCAAGGTTATGTGCGTCCAAGTTCGTCGCCTTGCAGCGCACGAGTTCTCTTTGTTAAGAAGAAAGATGGGAGCTTGCGTCTTTGTATTGACTATCGGGAATTGAACAAGCTTACAGAGAAGAACAAGTATCATATTCCTAGGATTAACGATCTGTTTGATCAGTTGGTTGGGTCAACAGTATATTCGAAGTTAGAATCGAAGTCCGGATACTATCAGTTGAGGATAAGGGAGAGCGACATCCCAAAGACAGCATTCAGTATGCGGTTTGGGCATTACGAGTTCACGGTTATGCTATTTGGGTTGACAAATGTGCCATCCGTGTTTATGGACCTGATGAATAGGACGTTCAGAGAATACCTGGATCAGTTCGTGATAGTATTTATCGATGATATCCTGGTGTATTCGCGGTGCGAGGAGGATCACTACAAGCATTTACACATGGTGTTGGAGACATTGAGGAAAAGTCAGTTATATGCAAAGTTCTCCAAGTGTGAATTCTGGTTATCCTCGATAGCGTTCCTTGGTCATGTTGTCAGTGGAGAAGGAATAGCTGTGGATCCGGCGAAGATAGTGGCAATACGGGAGTGGCCTACTTTGACTACGGTGGCAGAAGTCCGGAGTTTTCTGGGGCTTGCTGGCTACTACAGGCGCTTCGTAGAGAACTTCTCGCGGATAGCACTACCACTCACGACGTTGACAAGAAAGGATTAGAAGTTTGTGTGGTCTCCGAAGTACGAACATGCTTTTGAAGAGTTGAAGAGGCGGTTAACCACGGTGCCTATTTTATGCTCGCCAAGTGGAACCGAAGGGTTTGAGATTTATAGTGATGCTTCAGGCAGTGGTTTGGGCTGTGTTCCGTTACAACATGGGAGAGTGATAGCTTATGGTTCACGACAACTGAAGGTTCATGAGAGGAATTATCCGGTCCACGACTTAGAGTTAGCGGCCGTGATATTTGATCTAAAGCTTTGGAGACACTATCTGTACGGTGTGAAGGTGGATATTTACACCGATCATAAAAGTTTGAAGTACCTATTGGACCAAAAGGATCTGAACATGAGGCAGAGGAGGTGGATGGAGTTCTTAGGGGACTACACCTTCAAGATACACTATGTGCCTGGGAAGGGAAATGCAGTGGCGGATGCGTTGAGTCGTAAGATTCCCGCACAAGCCAATTGGTTATCGGTACATGATGAGAGATTGGTACAAGAGTTGGAGGTATTGGAGATATCTTGTGTCGATAAGCAGTCTAGTGCCGAGGCGAAACTGTTTTGGACAAAGGTGCAGTGTGACCTAGCGGATAGAGTTCGGCGGGCTTTGGTTCAGGATAGCAGCATGAAGCAGATCTTGGATGAAGCTTTGGATGGGTAAAATTCCCAGTTTGTGGTTGAAGATGGGTTGCTAAGGAAGGACAGTCGTCTATGTGTTCCTAGTGCGGATAATATTCGGGAGGAGTTGATGTATGAGGCTCATCATACCAAGTACTCGATCCACCCGGGAAGCACAAAGATGTATAGGGACATGAAGAAATTATTCTGGTGGCCGGGTTTGAAGAAGGATGGGGCACTTTATGTGGCCAAGTGTCGTACTTGTGCATTAGTGAAGGCGGAATGTCAGAAGCCCGGAGGATTCTTGAAATCCCTTCCTATCCCAGAATGGAAGTTTGACGACATATCTATGGATTTTGTGCACGTTTTGCCGAAGTCGCAGAAGAGAAACGACGCCATTTGGGTGGTCATAGATAGGTTGACAAAAGTGTCGCACTTTATCCCAGTCAGAAAGGAAGATCAAGTGTAAATGTTAGCCAAACTCTACGTGGATAATATTGTACGATTGCATGGTGTGCCTAGAAGTATTGTTAGTGATCGAGATGGACGCTTCACATCGAATGACTGGAGGTTGGTGCATAGTCTATTGGGTACTAAGCTAAAGTTCAGCACAGCCTTTCACCCGCAGACAGATGGCCAAACTGAGAGAGTCAACGGTACTATGGAGGACATGCTTCGCATGTGCGTCCTAGATTTTGGGAAGCATTGGGAGGATCACCTGTACATGGTGGAGTTTGCGTACAACAATAGCTTTCAGGCAAGTATTGGAATGGCGCCTTTTGAAGCCTTGTACGGGAGGAAGTGTCGTACGTCGTTGTCTTGTTTGGAGGCAGGAGAATCAAAGTTGTATAAACGTCAAGCGGTGGAAGGTGCCACTTCAATGATACGGGCAATTCATGAAAGGCTGAAGATTGCTCAGGATAGACAGTCCAAGTATTACAACGCCAAACATAGAAAAGTGGAGTTCAACGTTGACGATATGGTATATCTAAAAATCAAGCCGTTCAAGGGTGTCTCGCGGGTTCGACGCTTGAAGAAACTGAGTTTGAGATACCTTGGACCATTTGAAATCCTGGAGCGTGTTGGCGAGGCGGCGTATAGATTAAACCTGTCGACGGAGCTGAGTGGGCTGCATGACGTATTCCACGTATCGGTGTTGCGTAAGGCAGTGCAAGAGCCTTCGCAGATCGTTGCAGACAATCAGATACCGGTTGATTATGAGTTAACAACAAGGGTCAGACCAGTACGAATTGAAGATGTTGCAGTCAAACGACTCCACAACAAGGAGGTCCGAATGGTTAAAGTCCGTTGGAATAATTGCGGGCGTGAGGAGCTTTCTTGGGAGCGAGAGCAAGCTATGTTGGAGGAATACCCCGAGTTATTCCATTCATGTATCATTTAGCCTTTGTGTACCTTTGCTTAATTTCGGGACGAAATTCCTTAAGTGGGGGAGATTTGTAACGCCCCGAAAATTGTGTGTGAGTCGGTCGCGAAAAAAAGGGGTTTTGGTGCTTTTAGGGGTACACGGCCTAGGACACGGGCGTGTCCAAGGCCGTGTCTGGCTGGTGATTTTTGGCCGTTTTCAACCCGAGAAGGACACGGCCAGAAACACGGCCGGATGACACGGGCGTGTCATCCGACACGGGCGTGTGCCAACCCGTGTCCCTATCCGTGTCCTGATGGGTCGTGTCCGTTGCCGTGGCGGTTACGCGTGACACGCCCATGACCACGGGCGTGTCGAGGAACCCGACACGGGCGTGTCAGGTCAGACACGGGCGTGTCTTGGCCCGTGTGCATTTCTCAGTTCGACGATCGTGCCTGGATCGAGGCACACGGCCTTGGACACGGCCGTGCGCCAAGCCGTGTTCAGCCCAGGTCTGGGGAATTTTGTGCAGATCTGAGCCGTTCGTTTCCTTTAATTTAGATCCGACGGCCTAGATGAAATTCTGCTCTGTTAAGGCCGGGAATAGGGAGGTTATTTCCTCATTTTCTCTCCAAAGTTCTCCTCTTCCAAAGTGAGAGAGAAGAGGAAGAAGAAGGAGGTTTTCGGCCGCCGGCGGAGCATCGGAGCACCGTTTCGAAATCGGAGAGCGGATCCGTGGAGGGAAGGTCGTTGCGAAGAGTTCTAACCGCGTAGTTTTTCTATGGCGCCAAAACGGACTACAAGGGTAACGATTCTCAACTTGAGCGTTTGAAGCTCTTTCTTTTGCATAGGGAATCCCGCTCCCGCGAGTGTGCAGTGAGTGCGTGGTGTTCCTTGGGGTTGATGTGAATAGTCCCCCTTGTGTTGCATATAGAGCCCGGAATCGTAAGTACAGGCATAGGCATTGTGTGTGAAGCCTACCCGGACGTGTTTTGTCTGGATCGGTGATGTTGCATTTGTTGTGGTTTTGCCGGAGAACACTCCATGCTTTGGGTTTTTTTCGGGTTTCTACGTGGTAGATTGCAGCAGGGATCCTTGAAGGCTAGCTTCAAGGCGCACCCGGAAAACTGAGCGGAATTGTTGTTCTGCTAACTTGGCGGTCAGAGAACCGACCTTGAACATAACTGGGTTATGTGATTGTTTGGAAATTTTGGGATCCGAGAGAAGCTTGGCTCGTGCGTACGTCTTAATGTGACTACGTGGTGTGAGCAACGGGCAAGTGGAATTGGACCTAGGCTATGTGGATCAGTGCGAGAGACCCGAAGACGGGGACTGGCCGTTGGCATAGACAGAGCCTTAGACGGTGGTCAGAAAGGCTAATTGCTCACTTGGTTGCCATCTTTGGGATGGTGGTGAAGCCACGGAATGGACCGGATTCACCGTTAATGTGCCCTGAGTGCATGGGGTGTTTGCCCGTGCAAGCCTACACCTGTGGCGAAATATAATTGTGCTATATCTTATTGGGCTAATGCTATGCAGGGAAAGAGCATCGCCGTCCCGAGTAAGGGGCGGGGTCGTTATAATTTGGTCGGCTTTTAGCTGACCGTTGCTTTGTTTGCCACCGTGCGGTGGTATGTGCTTGCAGGTGCTGCGCAGCCGAGCGCCAAGTAGCGGGCTGGAGCCCATGTTGCTGTGCTGGCCCTAGAAGGCCGTAGAATAGCTGTTTTTACATTTATCATGTGTGGTCGGCCTGCGAGCCGATGTATGTAAAACACTCTTTGTTAAGTGAATATTTGTAAGGCCATAAGACCATGTACCAGTTTCTGTGTATTTGGAGTTTCATTCTTGTTTTGTAGCTGTGGACATTCATATTGATGGATTTAAGTTTGGGTTCTTTCAACTTTAAAAACTTCCGCTAGAATGCTCTGTGTAGGACGAGTAGTCATAATTGGATGGTTTGAATATGCATTTGGTAACCCTTCCGACTGTCTATGGTATATGGCGTCGGGTTCCAGCTGGACCTTCGGTTATATGCCATGCGACGGATGGGAGTGTTACAGTGACCCTGGGGCGTGACAAATTCGTTGCATCTTTTTCGGGATGGAATTTAATTCTAGCGAAGTAGCTGAAGTACACGCCCACAAGTCACGCCCTGGTAGGGCGTGTACCTGGGGTGTGTTCTTTGCGGCGTGACTTTGTTGAGCTGAAATTGAATGTTGGAGGTGACGGGCGGTATTGTTGGAGTACACGCCCGAATGTTACGCCCGGGTCAGGCGTGACCCAGGGGCGTGACACATTCGGTGCGATGGTGGAGCGGGAAAAACGAGCGTGCTGCGGCGATTCCTCGGAACCTGGGGACAAGCCTCTGGAACACGCCCGTGTCGGATGTGACACGGGCGTGACAGAGGGCGTGTACACTAAGTTTCCACGGAATGCAGTTTCGGACCAATTGCTTCATTCCTCTGGGTTACACGCCCTAGGTACACGCCCGGGTAGGGCGTGACCTTGGGGCGTGTCACAGCAAAATTTGGCTGAAAGCCGTCAAAACCTGCGAAAAGCAGAAAAAACGCATTAGCGACAAAAATATATACAAAGTTGAATCAAAATAAGCACTTTACAAGACATGATTTGCTTTGAAACCCTAAAAATACCTTAATAAAATTGAATATAAACCGTATTATCACCCCTCGGCATTGAACTTTAGGCATTGGTGGAAGGATGAGTCGACGCAATGGAAGGTGCTGATGAGGGCCATTCCGAAGTTTGCGTTGTAGTTACTAGGGGCATCCACGATGACAAATCGGTAGTTCCGGGACTGCGCCCCTAGGGTGACGTGGAGCCCCACTCCTCCTTCTACCTCCTTTCTCTCCCCTGAGAATCCAAACAAGGGGCCATCTAAAGCCAGCACCCTCTTTGTCTCCACTATCATCACGTCGAATGCCTTCTTTAAGATGACGTTGACGGAATTCCCATTGTCAATGAGAATCCGGGAGACGGTGAAATTCTCGATGGTCGTCTGGATGACCAGCGCATTATAGAAGGGATCCTCATGATCCGGCATGTCCTTCCTTGAGAAAGTAATCTTTTCTTCTAGTGGTGGTGTCTAGGATGTTGAGCCAATGCTCTGACGGTACATGGCATGGAGGCTCGCATTCCGAGAAGCCTCAACCCCCCCCCCCCCCCCTGTGGATCACACCGATCCCTCCCCGGGTCCTGACATCTGCCCGATCTTCACATATGTCCTCCTCCGCCAGAGGCAGTACCTCTTCAATCCTTACCTCCTGGCGCCCCTGTTGCTGGTACTGCTCCCTGTTTCGTCTCATCTCGAGGAACTCTGGGCACGTGGCCAAGGCGTTCCCTTCCTCTTAATGGAATTCATTGTAGGGCAAATCCACCCTGACTTCTCTCCTCCTCCTTCATGCTGCTCTCCTCCTCTCCCCCATGTCTATGGCCATAGACTGATTTTGATCGGGGAGGGGAGGTTTTGCACTTGCCTCCAACCCTGGTGACCTCTCTGTGGCCCCTGGTATTACCACTCGGGCCTCCAGCCTAACCGACGGTCCTGCTCCCGACGCCCCCACCTGGGATGCTACTGCCCCTGAAGTTGTTATTGTTCCCTTTCCCATAGTTCAGCTCTCCTTTCTCCTGACCTCTAATACGTCTCGGCTCCTTCTCCTCCTTTGTGACCCACCTGGCAAACTTCCACGCAAACTCCGGATTCGACGCCTCCCAGTCGACTTCTCTTGTTGTTCTCTCCAACAGCTCCTCATAGGAGAGGTGTGGCATTCTTTTCAGGTCCATCCTGAAGAAATGTTGCAACCCCACGGTGAAGGCCATCATCAGGCTTTGTCCTGACATCTCCTGGACTTGGGTGACCTCATCCTGGAACCGGTCAACGTAACTTCTTAACGTCTCGTTCACTCCTAGCTTGATGTGGAACAGGGACTCAGACGCCTTCTTTATCCTCTTTGAGGTGGTGAATCTCGACATGAACCCCCGGCACAAGTCCTCGAAGTAGTAGATGGAGCTGGCCGGCAGCTGGTGAAACAACTCCCTCTCCTTCTCCTTGAGGGTGATGGTGAAGAATCGGCATTTGAAGCCATCCGACATATGTCGGATCGAGACCACATCCTCGAACCATTGACCATTCTGGACCGGGTCTCCCTTCCCAGTGTAGTAAGACATCTCGGGCTCCCTAAACCCCTCTAGAACTGGGGAAGAAGAAACCAACACATTGAAGGGGCTGCCTGTAACACCACCATCCGTCACATGGCATATAACAGAAGGTCCAGCTGGAACCCGATGTCATATACCATAGACAGTAGGAAGGGTTACATAAGAATATCCAAACTATCCAATTAACACTACTCGTCCTACACAGAGCATTCTAGTGGAAGTTTTTAAATAGTTGAAAGAACCCAAAACTTAAATCCATAATCATGAATGTCCACATCCAGACAACTGGAATGAAACACAAATACACTGAAAGGGTACACGGCCTTATGGCCTTATAAATATTCACTTAATAAGATAGTGACGTACATACATCGGCTCGTAGGCCGACCACACATGACAAAACAAAAACAGCTATTCTTTATGGCCTTCAATGGCCAGCATAGCAACATGGGCTCCAGCCCGCTAACTTGCACTCTGCTCCACAGCACCTGCAAGCAGCATTCCACTGCACTGTGGCAAACAATGCAACGGTCAGTAAAAGCCGACCAAATTATAACGACCCCGCCCCTTACTCGGGATGGCGGTGTTATTTCCCTGCATAACATTAGCCCAGCTAAACAATATAGTGCAATTACATTTCGCCACAGGTGTAGGCTCGTATGGCCAAACACCCCATGCACTCAGGGCATATTAACGGTGAATCCTGACACTTCAGCGTCTTCACCACCACCACCAAGATGGAAACCACGTGAGCATTTAGCCTTCCTGACCACTGTCTAAGACTCCCGACTATGCCAACAGCCAGTCCCCTTTTCGGGTCTCCCGCACCGAACCACATAGCCCAGGTCCAATTCCGCTTGCCCGTTGCTCACAACACGTGGTACACCTTAAGATGTACGCACGAACCAAGCTTCTCTTGGATCCTACCATTTCGAAATAGTCACATAACCTAGTTATGTTCAAGGCTGGTTCCCAGACCGCCAAGTTAAGAGAACAACGATTCCGCTCAGTTTTTTGGGTGTGCTTTAGAGCTAAACTCCAAGGATCCCTGCTGCAATCTACCGCGTAGAAACCCGAAAACCCAAAGCAAGGAGTCTTCTCCAGCAAATCATAACAAATGCAACATCATCGATTCATACCAACATGTCTGGGTAGGCTTCACACACAATGCTTATGCCCGTACTTCGATTTCGGACTCTACATACAACACAAGGGGGACTATTCACAATAACTCAAAGGAACACCACGCACTCACCGCACACTCGCGGGAGCGGGATTCCCTATGAAGAAAGGAAGAGCTTCACACGCTCAAGTGGAGAATCGTTACCCTTGTAGTATGCTTTGGCTCCATGGAAAAACTATACGGATGGAAATCTTCGCAACGAACTTTCCTCCACAGATCCGCTCTCAGATCTCAAAACGGTGCTCCGATGCTCCGCCGGTGGCCGGAATCCTCCTTCTTCTTCCTCCTCTCTCTAACTCCTTAGAAAGAGAAAGCTTTGGAGAGAAATGAAGGATTAACTCCCCTATTCCTGGACTTAACAGTACAGGAAACCATCTGGGTCGTTGGATCGTATTTGAAGAAAATGAATGACTCAGATCCGCTCAAAAATCCCCAAACCTGGGCCGAACACGGCTTGGTACACGGCCGTTTCCCAGGACGTGTGCCTCGATCCAGGCACGATCGTCGGACACAGAGACTCACACGGGCTCAGACACACCCGTGTCTCACTCGACACGCCCGTGTCGGGTTCCTCGACATGCCCATGACCGGCGGCGTGCCACACATAACCTTCAAGCCAACCGACATGACCCTGCTGAACACGGGTACTTACACGGTTCGGCACACGCCCATGTCAAATGACACGCTTGTGTCATTAAGCCGTGTTCCTAGACGTGTCCTTCTCGGGATGAAAATGGCCAAAACACCAGCCAGACACGGCCTTGGACACGCCCGTGTCCTAGGACGTGTACACCTATACAGGCACCAAAATCCCTTTTTTTACGCGACCAACTCAAATACAATTTTCGGGGCGTTACAAATCTCCCCCACTTAAGGAATATCGTCCTGAAATTAAGTAAAGGTACACAAAACTACAAGCTACCTGAACGGAATAACTCGGGGTATTCTTCCAACATAGTTTGCTCTCGCTCCCAAGAAAGCTCCTCACGTCCGCAATCATCCCAACGGACCTTAACAATTCGAACTTCCTTGTTGTGGAGTCATTTGACTTCGACGTCTTCTATACATATAGGCTTGACCTTTGTCGTCAACTCGTAATCAACTGGCACTTGATCAACCGCAACTATCTGCGAAGGCTCTTCCACTGCCTTACGCAACACCAATACGTGGAACACATCGTGTAGCGCACTCAACTCCACCGATAGCTTCAATTTATACGCTGCTTCGCCAACACGCTCCAGGATCTCAAATGGTCCAAGGTATCTCGGACTCAGCTTCTTCAAGCATCGAACCCGCGAGACACCCTTAACGGTTTGATTTTCAAGTACACCCAGTCACCAACACTGAACTCCACGTTCCTATGTTTGGCGTTATAGTACTTCGACTGTCTGTCCTGAACGATCTTCAACCGTTCTTGAATTGTCAATATCACTGAAGTGACATCTTCCACTGCTTGATGTTTGTAAAGCTTCGACTCGCCCGTCTCCAACCAAGACAACGGCGTGCGACACTTTCTCCCATACAAGGCCTCGAAAGGCGCCATTCCAATACTCTCCTGAAAGTTATTGTTATACACAAACTCCACCATGTACAGGTGATCTTCCCACTGCATTCCAAAGTCTAGGACGCACATGCGAAGCATGTCCTCGATCGTCCGGTTGACCCTCTTGGTTTGGCCATCCGTCTTCGGGTGAAAGGTTGTGCTGAACTTTAGCTTAGTACCCAACAGACTATGCACCAACCTCCAATCATTCGACGTGTAGCGTCCATCTCGATCACTAACGATACTGCGGGGCACACCATGCAACCGTACAATATTCTCCATATAGAGTTTGGCTAACTTTTCCACCTGATCTACATTCCTAATCGGGATAAAGTGCGGCACCTTTGTCAACCTATCTACGACCACCCAAATGGCGTTGTTTCCCTTCTGCGTCTTCGGTAAACCATGTATAAAATCCATAGATATGTCATCAAATTTCCATTCCGGGATAGGTAGGGACTTCACGAAACCTCCGGGTTTCTTGCATTCCGCTTTCACCAATGCACAAGCCCGACACTTGGCCACATAAAGTGCGACATCCTTTTTTAATCCTGGCCACCAGAATAATTTCTTCATGTCTCTATACATCTTCGTGCTTCCCGGCCGGATTGAGTACTTGGTATGATGAGCCTCGTACATCAACTCCTCCCGAAGATTATCCGCACTAGGAACGCATAGGCGACAGTCCTTCCTTAGCAACCCATCCTCAACAGCAAACTGGGAATTAGACCCATCCTATGATTCATCCAAGATCTGCTTCATGCTGTTATGCTGAATCAAAGCCCGCCGAACTCTATCAGCTAGGTCACACTGCACCTCGGTCCAAAATAGTTTTGCCTCAGTACTAGACTACTTGTCGACGTAAGATATCTCCAAAGCCTCCAACTCACTGACCAATCTCTGATCATGTACTGATAGCCAGTTGGCCTATGCAGGAGTCCTGTGACTCAACGCATCTGCCACTGCATTACCTATCCCAGGCACATAATGTATCTTGAAGGTGTAGTCCCCTAAGAACTCCATCCACCCCTGCTGCCTCATGTTCAGATCATTTTGATCTAACAGGTACTTCAAGCTCTTATGATCGGTGTAAATATCGACCTTTACACCGTACAGATAGTGCCTCCACAGCTTAAAAGCAAATATCACGGCCGCTAACTCCAAGTCATGGATCGGATAATTTCTCTCGTGAGCCTTCAATTGTCGTGAACCGTAGGCTATCACACTCCCATGATGTAGCAGAACACAGCCTTCAATTGTCGTGAACTGTAGCCTTCAATTATCGGCAGCACAGATGCTTCCTATCTGAAATGTCGACTTCCTATCTGCACCTTAATACCGCAAGACTTATTTGCCCACATCACGCATTTGTTAGGCAAAAATATCGATAGACTATATGTCGGCGCACAAGTAGGCACTCCAATCCGAGACACGAAGTCCTCAGCTAGAAATGAATGTCAAGCACCCATATCGAATAGTGCTCTCGCCGGGAAGTCCTGAATAAGGACAAAGCCTAATATAAACAAAACACATACAAGAAATGCACAAGGTATGAAGTATATAAAGCAGTAAAACTGTATCTTAACTCATACCTGTGACGACGTCACTTTGCTTTATGGCCTCCTGTTGGCCAAGATTCTACACCCTTGGCTGAGCTGGAGCATACTAAGATGCAGTAGACTCCACCGCCTTTCCCTTTTCAGTATATGTTGCTCCTACTTTCTTATCACTCGTTGGGCGCCCATGCTAGCAATCCGTTCCAGATGACCCACCATACTACAGGTATAAAATGCAAGTGTAGTTTGCCCAGACTTTGCGCCAGAAGTCACAATATATGAAGCCTATCCCGAAGACTTGGACTTCTTAGTCGAACTCTTGCAGTAGTCATATTTTCCAGGATGCGACACTTTAAGTTCGGGCTTTATTCCATCCAAGTCCCTCTTGCAATGCACCCTTTTCATATCTTTCTCCAACGCACGGGCCATATCCATAGACGCTTGAAAGCCATGGTTCACCAAACTCGAGAGCAGCAACCTCAGCTCATCCCGTACTCCATCGTAGAACCGCCGATTGGTCTTACACACTTCTTCAGCGAAGGTAGACCTTGTATAGAGTCCCAATCTGGTAAACTCCTGCAAATATGTGTCAACACTACTTTCACCCTGCGTCAAATGCTGAAACTCATTTTCTATGGCTACGCGTTGTGACGATGGCAAATGCTTTGCCAAGAATAGTCTCGAAAACTCCTCCATCGAGACCTTTGTTAGTTGTCTGCCTGCTAAGTGTTGTATCTCCATTTCGTCCCACCAAATCCGAGCCTCTCCTTCCAATAGGAAAGTGTCCAAGGTGACTTTCTGTTCCTCCTCAGTTCTTATTGCCATTAAAATCCTTTTGACTCGCGCAAACCAATCCTCTGCCTGCGTTGGAAACCCTGCCCCTGTGAACGTAGGAGGACTGAAGCTCATGAACTACTTCAGTTGTCGTTCCGCTACTCGTGTATATACCACAGCCTCCATAGGTTCTGGCCTCACACCAACCTATACTGGCACCATTACAGGTTGCGCCTGCCTAGTAGGTTATGCGTGTATCATTGAAAACAACGCCTCAACAACTAAGTGCACTGTCCCCGCAGAAGGAGGATGTGTGGGCACCTCAGCAGGTGCCGCACTCTCAATAAATCGTTGGGACTCAGACTACCCCGCACCACTTCGAGTCACTTATGCGTGTAAAATACATAATTTAGTAACTTCTCACAAGAACCAACAGCTAGTAGGAACGCGCAGGTGCCCCAAACATGTGCATTTTCATTCCTAAGTATACATTCTTCAGTTCATTTATGTTTTAACAGTCCACACTTACACGTGCTCGCCACCCTTCAGAAGAATTCTATCACAAATTCGCAGCGAAAGCGAGGTGGGCCCAAAACCCATAGGTCGGAGGATCAAAACCTCCCTCGGATACCAAATAGTAACACCTTCGTCCGTTACATGAAATATAATAGAGGGTCTGGCCGGGGCCCCACACCAAATTTCACAAACAAGCAGCAGGATTACAGGTTAATATCAAAAGACTACACACATCCTAACTCAGAGCATTTTAGCAGAAGCTTCAAGGGTTAAGATTTGAACATAAGTATAATAGTAAAGTCCACTATATAAACAGAGGAATGTTTATTACAAAAATACACAAAAGTTACTATCGCCCAGCGATAATCACTATTGCTCGGTGATACTCAACAGTAGCTTAAAACTATTCTGGCATTAAGGCCATACATTTACTCCTTGCAAGTTATGGATTATAGACATTGGCACGCAGGCCGACCACACATGAAAGAAATAAAACTTTGCTTGTCCTTTGAGGGCCGCCATAGCTTCCGGGGCTTTTGCCCGCTAATTCCTGCTCGGCTCTCCAACACCAGCACAGGGACAATACACTACAAGGATGGCAAAATAAGGCAACGATCAGCATTAAGCTGACCAATTTATAATGACCCTACCCCATACCAGGTTCATTAGTATTCTGATGACTACTTTTAGTCATCATTTTTGGCTTAGTTTAGCATAAGAATTTCTTAGGTTTTATAATATTTCTACGTATTTTTATGCTTGCAATGTTCCATTTTATGTTTAATAATTATTTGTGTTTTGGTTTAGAATTTAACTAATATTATTATTTATCTCATGTTTTGTTTTTCTTTTGTAGGATCAAATCCTTTGGTGTAGCCCACCATGCAGCCCCTCAACACCCTACCCGAGCCATGATGTTGGTGCAGCCTAAGTCCAGCCCCTCCTCCATGATGAACCCGAGCCCAAGTCTCCTTCAAAGATGTAGCAGCCCGACCCCTCTCCAAGCCCAAACCCGAGCCTCCTATTGATATAGCACACTTCATCCATGCAGCCTATTCCATTCAATGCATGGCCGACAACTCTCTCTCCCCCTCCTCATTATTTTTTCCATGCATATGTAAAAACCGAACAAAAACAAACCGAAATGATTTTAAACTGAACTTTATTATCCGAAAAAGGTATCTATTACAAAGGTATGCCCTCCCTTATATAGAATGGAGGAGAGATGAGAGAATACAAATAAGAGATGTGGGACTAAAAATTTACAAGTTAAGCGGACTATACAAAACAAACCGCACAAGCCGCGCGGTTAGATAGAAGGGCTAACCGCACGGCTACCATAAGAGAAGAAGAGAGGTCACCTGTGAAGATCGCTAGACCGCCCGGTTTACAAGCCGGCGAGTCAAACCGCCAGACCGCGCGGTCTCCAACCCGCCAAGACAGACCGCCCGGTCACCAACTTCAACACTCCCCCTCAAGCTGGAGCATATATATCAATCATGCCCAGCTTGTCGCAAACATGCAGAAACGAGGCGGAAACTGGCTTGGTGAAGATTTCAGCCAGCTCTTTATCAGATGTGACAAAAGGAGTGCAAATTTGTTCTTTTAAGATCTCTTCACGAATGAAATGGCAGTCGACCTCAATGTGCTTTGTCCTTTCATGGAATACCGGATTTTTGGAGATGTATATGGCAGCCTTGTTATCACAGAACATAAGTAGACGATGGTTGTACACCTCTCCTAAATCTAGCATGAGAGCCCGCAGCCATTTTAACTCACAAGTGGTTGACGCCATACTGCGATACTCAGCTTCTGCACTGGACTTGGAGACAACAGACTGCTTCTTGCTCTTCCAGCTCACCAGATTTCCCCCAACAAAGGTGCAAAAACCTGAGGTTGACTTGCGATCCCCTTTGTCATCAGCATAACTTGCATCTGAGTAGGTTTCAATCCTCAGATGACCATTCTTCTGAAAAAATAATCCTTTCTCAGGCGCTGCTTTGACATACTCCAAGATCCGCAAGGCGGACTGTAGATGACACTCCCTAGGTGCTTGCATGAATTGACTCACCTTGCCCACAGTATAGGAAATGTCGGGTCTGGTCACTGTGAGATATATGAGCTTACCAACCAGACGCCTGTACCGCGAACTATCTGAAAGAGGAGGCGAATCATCTGTCCAGGTTTTGTCCTCCCCAGTTGCCATGGGGCATCAGGCAGGTTTTGCTCCAGTCAATCCTGCCTCTTTTAAAAGATCAAGGGCATACTTACGCTGAGAGAGAACTAAGGAGTCGGGCTTTCGAGAGATTTCGATCCACAGAAAGTACTTTGGAGAGCTCATATCTTTAGTGATCAGATGTTGGCGAAGATGTCGCTTTGTCAGGGCTACCCCTTCGTGGTCATCGCCAGTGAGAAGAATATCATCGACGTACACAGAAAGAACAACCAGCCCAGAAGGAGTTTTGCGAATAAAGAGAGAGTGATCAGCAGAGCTTCGCACAAAACTAACAGCCGCCACAATGCCGCTGAACTTGTCAAACCCATCTCGAGGACTCTGCTTGAGGCCATAAATTGCCTTCTACAGCCGACATACTCATGTCTCCCCCTGGCAACATACCCAGGAAGTTACAACAGAGGCAGATGGCTTGGAAGAGTCACTGGAGGGGCGAAGATGAGGATGCTTCGTCCAGCAGCGTTCGAAAGTATGGTCGGTGCGGCCACAATGAGAACAGAGGTAGCGGGAAGAAGCACGGCCGCCGGACTGGTGACTGCGACTACCAGAGCCACTCCGCTGAGTGTGATGAGAATAGTTGTTGATAAGTTGTAAATATACCTATTTTTGTGTACATTAATTTAGATATTTTCATTTATTTTTGTCGTTTTTACTTATTTTTATTCAATAAAATGCTCCTATTTTTGTAAATATTATACTAACTTAGTTTATTTTATTTTTCAGGAAAAATTGAAAATCTGCCAAAAAATTGACATGTCACGCCCGTGACATATTGGTCACGCCCGTGACCAGGGCGTGACACGTCAAAATCCCGTGAATCAGCAATTTTTGAAGACAAAAGCCTGACACGCCCGGGGTCACGCCCGTGTCACCCGACACGGGGCGTGACCCAAGCCCGTGTTCACTCAACTCGACACTTTCAGCTCGACGATCGTCGAGTGTCGACACCCGCCTGTCACGCCCAGAGTCACGCCCGTGACCTGGGGCGTGACCTTTCCAGCTAGCCCGACAAGACCTGCCCGAAGACTTTCGGCGCGCACCGCGCCCAGATCCACCTGCCTGTCACGCCCCCTGTCACGCCCGTGACCAAGGGCGTGACCTCTGCGAGACCGACACGTGTCCAGCCAAAGTCAACTTTCCCGTCAAATCGCCGGCCGCCTTCTCAAATAGTACTGTCACGCCCCCTGTCACGCCCGTGACCAAGGGCGTGACACATGAAAATTTTTTCTATAAATTCAGAGGTTCTGCTCTGAATTCCTGTTCCCCTTTTGGGCACCATTTTGTATAGGGGAAATGCTGCTGGATTGCTTCCAAGGCCCTTGTAAGGGATATTTTCTCCCTCTCTCTTTCTTTTTGTATTAGCTTTGTAATCGTTTTTAGACTTAATAAAAATGTAGTTTTTTCCCATTTCATGGTTTTGGAATGCATCCACGTGCCCCTCTCTTATACAATCTTATTTATGCTTTGTTTTAACTTTGTTTTTTTTCGTTCTTTCCTAAGGCGTGTGTGAGTGTATGAGTATAGTTTTCGCTTTTATGTTTTCATTTTCTTACGTAGTGTTGTTAACTTAGGTTTTTATAGCTTTCTATCTCATTGTTATAAACCCGTAAAATTGATTTCAAGGTGATTTTTATTTCTTTTAACTTAGATTTTTCTTTTTAGGATGTAAAACCTTTTCATTATTTTCAGTTTATTTTCACTTTTTAGTCAGTTTTACGGAGTTATAGGAATGATAATATAGTCGTTTTAATTTTTCGTGCACTTCGATTTTTCGTTTTAAACTTTTGTCCGTTTAATTTTTCCGTTCTCTTTTTATGCATTTCTACCGCATTCTAGCGGTAGAAATGTATTCGTTTTTATTTTTTGAGCACTTTCATTTTTCATTTTTATTTGCAAATCTTTTTGCCCGTTTATTTTTTATTTCTTCTTTTTATGCATTTCTACCGCATTCTAGCGGTAGAAATGCAGTCGTTTTCAATTTTAGATAACTTAGTTCTTTACATTTTGTGTGTGCGCATTTATTTCCGCCTACTCGTTAACAGTTAAATGGCGCTTGCTTATTTTACTTTCAGTAGAGTGCGTGTGTTTGTAATTTTCCTTTTTTTCCGCCTACTCACTTGAGTTTAATGGCTGGATTTTATTTCAGTAGAGTGCGTGCGTTTTCATTTATGTCGAGAGAGAGTGTGTGTGCGTTGCATTTATTTTGTCCTACTCGGTTGAGTAGGACCCGTATTTATTTTCTCCTACTCATTTGAGTAGGACTTGCGTGTGTGCGTTTTACTGCTTTCATTTCTCCCGCCCACGCAGTTGCGCCGGGACTCGCAATTTACAGCTTTCTTCAGTCCTACTCGTTTGAGTAGGACTTGCACTTTTCAGCTTTCATTTACTGCTTTATTTCCTGCTTTCATTTACTGCTTTCTTTATCGCTTTATTTTCTGCTTTTCCCGCAAATCGTCCCCATTCCGATGAGTGCTAACCATTCTTAGCCCTCGGCATCGAAGAGCATTGGGACAGATAAAATAGCTTAAAATAACTAAAGGTCTAATCTTTCTAATTAATTAATAGTACTTAAGGTTTGCCCGGGGTTAACGACGCGTAGGACCACATATCGATGTGTGGGCCCTATTTCCGTTTTCCATACGCTCGCCGAGAGGCCGTGCGTATGGACAGATCACCCCTTGGCAAAGAGAGTTCCGCACTAACCCTCGAGAGAGGAGGCGCGCCAACTCTACCGGATTGGGTTCCCCACCCAATAGCGGGGTTCTTAGCGTAATGCGGGCGTTAAGAGGAATCCTTCGTCGGACTAGCGTTCGGTCGAATAGTCTTAGCGTTCAGGTTAGCGATAGTCCTAGAGATAGGTGAGCTCATTTTAGTGGAACCTCCACGGCCAAGTCTCCGCCTTAATTAATTAGAAATTTAGGAGCTCTTTTTATTTAAAGTCTATTTTAGTTCGATTGTTTTTTCGGTGCCATCGAGCTAAGCTCTTCATCGGCACCACCTTATTGCTTTCTTTTCATGCTTTCATTTTCTTTCTGCCTTTTTATTACTGCCTTTTTATTATATATAAAATATCCCGACAAGATAATTATCGGTAAAATAATAGTCCCCTCCAGGGAAGAGTAGAAATAATCGAACCGGACCCGAGAACAATACGACCTCGATATTCCACCCGGAATATCCTGTACTACTCACGATAGGTGCACTTGCCTCCTTTCGTTAAAACTCGATTTCTAAACCTTTTTTATATCCAAAATAAATAAATAAATACGCGCGACCCGTTTTCTTAAATAAATTCACTTCCGCCTTTTTTCGCAAATAAAACCGCCGGGTCGCCGCGTGACCGCAAATAATTTTGGAGTTTTAACCATCAAGTTTTTGGCGCCGTTGCCGGGGAGTTTTAGTTTCGTTATTTTAAACCCTGGAAATCTATTAATTTTACCTATATATTTATATATATATATAAATATGGCCAATATAATAATAATAATAAAACTTAACTATATATATTTACAAATTTATAAAACCAAAAAAATTGAAAAACTCAAAACAAAAAAAAATTTGAAAAACCTTAAAAATTAAAAATTTGAAAAAACTATAAACCAAAAAAAAACTAAACTAACAAAAAAAAAAACTAAAAATCCAAAATGAAAAAAAAACTTAACAAAAAAAATATTTTTATTTTCATTCTTGTTTTTGAAAAAAAAAACCAAAAAAAAAAAAACAAAAACAAAAAAATAAATAAAATACAACAAAACAAAACTAAAAAATGACAAACTTAAAAAATATATATATATTTTACTTTAATTTAACTTATTTTATTTTATTTTATTTTGATTCGGCGCGGTCCTCACTCTTATGCGCGCTAGGGGATCACATTTTTTATCACACAGTGGTCGCTAAGGCCTTAGCTACCTTCCGACTCCCCCACGCACACCCACCCTACCGCCCGCAATCTTTAGGCCGAGTTTATCTTTTTTGTTGTTGTTTTTTCCGTTCTTTTTGCTTTGTTTTTTCTTTTCTAAATAATGCAGGTTTTCAACTTGGGCCTCCCGGACTCGTCTTAGGGAAGCTTCTACCCTCTCTGTTTTTGTTTTTTTTGTACTTCTTTTAATTTGTATATTATCTGTTCCGCATACTTAGACTGCAACATTGGGGACAATGTTGGGTTTAAGTATGAGGGTGTTTTCCTATACTGCATTTTTTTATTCTGTACTCATCAAAACTAAAAAAAATTTTGCAAAACTTAAAATCTAAAATTTTTTTCTTGTTTTTATTATCATAAAACTTCAAAAAAATTCATAAAACTCAAAAAAAAAAAAAATTTCTTTCCCCCCATCTTCTTTTTTGTAAAAACTCGCATCTTGCCTGCCCGCGACGGTCGACTCATCGAACCAACCATTCAAATAAGAGTCTGTTCGCGGGGCCGCAATCGAGTTTTTACTTTGCCTTTTTTTTTGTAACTATCTCTCTTTCCCCCCTATCTTCTTTGTAAATAACACTTCTTTCTCTCCTCTTTCTTGTAAATAACTTATCAAAATAACTCTAAAAATCAAAAAATTAGAAAAACCAAAAACCCTAAAAAGATAAAAAATCTAAAAATCCTAAAAAGATAATAATTAAAACACAAAAAAAAAATGATAAAAACTCTAAAAATTCAAAAAAAATGTTTTGATAAATTATGTAACAAAATAATTCGAATACACCATATCTTAACTCTTTTTGCTTTCCAAAAATCTAGTTTCGAGTTAATTTATATGCGAATTTTAGTTATTCTTTGCTTACTATTCGTTTATTAATTAAAGTTCGATAGCTTTAAGTGTCTGGGGTTAAGATTTAAAGAATTTTTTAGGTCTTTTCCTTATAATAGGGAACTTGTTTTTCACCACCACTTCTAATTTTATAAATAGAAGCTCGTTTTTTATGTTAGAAAATAACATCCATGGATTTCAATTATTTCAACTTCATGCTTTTAGAAACATTGGAACGTTCATTTTAAAAAGGTTGCTCTCAAAACTTTTTTATTAAAATCTAGTTTTCTTTTTGAAAAACTAAACCCACTTCCACTTTTTTTCATGTCTTAATTGACATGATTCCCCCCCTATCCCTTAAAAAAAAAGATCTTATGTCAATGGGAATAAGATTTCATTCCGTAAACATAGGCACCCAATAATTTTAAAAGATTATATAGGGAGTAAGAGGATAAAATTCATTACTCCTACAAATATACATTGGGTTATTTATTTATTATGAAGAAAGAAAAAAAATTATTATGTGTTAGGAAAATAAGATTTCGTTTTCCTAACTATCCAAAAAGAAAAAAATTGGAGGTTCGAGAAAAAATTACCTCACCTCAATATTCAAGCCTTCTTCATAAACCACCAAACCACTTAGCCTATTTCAATGATTCTAGACTTAATTTAAAATTTTTTTTGAGAGCATAATTTTTAAATTGCATTATTTCCTTTAAACTTCTTTTAAGCTAAAGTTTTTTGTATAAATCCAATCCATCTTTGTTAAACTAACAAAAATAAATTTTTGCTTTCTATTTTATTTTATCTAGAAGTATTTTTGAAACTCTTCCTCTATTCATAACATTTCATAAATTAGGATTTAATTCTTTAACCCCGGATGTTTATTTTGATCTTTCTTTTTTTATTAATTCAAGCGGTAGCTAAACTTAGGATTTCTTTTATTCCTTATAAGTTCATCTCCAATTTTTGCTCTGGAATAGCAAAAGCTTAAGTATGGGGGTATTTGATAAGTTGTAAATATACCTATTTTTGTGTACATTAATTTAGATATTTTCATTTATTTTTGTCGTTTTTACTTATTTTTATTCAATAAAATGCTCCTATTTTTGTAAATATTATACTAACTTAGTTTATTTTATTTTTCAGGAAAAATTGAAAATCTGCCAAAAAATTGACATGTCACGCCCGTGACATATTGGTCACGCCCGTGACCAGGGCGTGACACGTCAAAATCCCGTGAATCAGCAATTTTTGAAGACCAAAGCCTGACACGCCCGGGGTCACGCCCGTGTCACCCGACACGGGGCGTGACCCAAGCACGTGTTCACTCAACTCGACACTTTCAGCTCGACGATCGTCGAGTGTCGACACCCGCCTGTCACGCCCAGAGTCACGCCCGTGACCTGGGGCGTGACCTTTCCAGCTAGCCCGACAAGACCTGCCCGAAGACTTTCGGCGCGCACCGCGCCCAGATCCACCTGCCTGTCACGCCCCCTGTCACGCCCGTGACCAAGGGCGTGACCTCTGCGAGACCGACACGTGTCCAGCCAAAGTCAACTTTCCCATCAAATCGCCGGCCGCCTTCTCAAATAGTACTGTCACGCCCCCTGTCACGCCCGTGACCAAGGGCGTGACACATGAAAATTTTTTCTATAAATTCAGAGGTTCTGCTCTGAATTCCTGTTCCCCTTTTGGGCACCATTTTGTATAGGGGAAATGCTGCTGGATTGCTTCCAAGGCCCTTGTAAGGGATATTTTCTCCCTCTCTCTTTCTTTTTGTATTAGCTTTGTAATCGTTTTTAGACTTAATAAAAATGTAGTTTTTTCCCATTTCATGGTTTTGGAATGCATCCACGTGCCCCTCTCTTATACAATCTTATTTATGCTTTGTTTTAACTTTGTTTTTTTTCGTTCTTTCCTAAGGCGTGTGTGAGTGTATGAGTATAGTTTTCGCTTTTATGTTTTCATTTTCTTACGTAGTGTTGTTAACTTAGGTTTTTATAGCTTTCTATCTCATTGTTATAAACCCGTAAAATTGATTTCAAGGTGATTTTTATTTCTTTTAACTTAGATTTTTCTTTTTAGGATGTAAAACCTTTTCATTATTTTCAGTTTATTTTCACTTTTTAGTCAGTTTTACGGAGTTATAGGAATGATAATATAGTCGTTTTAATTTTTCGTGCACTTCGATTTTTCGTTTTAAACTTTTGTCCGTTTAATTTTTCCGTTCTCTTTTTATGCATTTCTACCGCATTCTAGCGGTAGAAATGTATTCGTTTTTATTTTTTGAGCACTTTCATTTTTCATTTTTATTTGCAAATCTTTTTGCCCGTTTATTTTTTATTTCTTCTTTTTATGCATTTCTACCGCATTCTAGCGGTAGAAATGCAGTCGTTTTCAATTTTAGATAACTTAGTTCTTTACATTTTGTGTGTGCGCATTTATTTCCGCCTACTCGTTAACAGTTAAATGGCGCTTGCTTATTTTACTTTCAGTAGAGTGCGTGTGTTTGTAATTTTCCTTTTTTTCCGCCTACTCACTTGAGTTTAATGGCTGGATTTTATTTCAGTAGAGTGCGTGCGTTTTCATTTATGTCGAGAGAGAGTGTGTGTGCGTTGCATTTATTTTGTCCTACTCGGTTGAGTAGGACCCGTATTTATTTTCTCCTACTCATTTGAGTAGGACTTGCGTGTGTGCGTTTTACTGCTTTCATTTCTCCCGCCCACGCAGTTGCGCCGGGACTCGCAATTTACAGCTTTCTTCAGTCCTACTCGTTTGAGTAGGACTTGCACTTTTCAGCTTTCATTTACTGCTTTATTTCCTGCTTTCATTTACTGCTTTCTTTATCGCTTTATTTTCTGCTTTTCCCGCAAATCGTCCCCATTCCGATGAGTGCTAACCATTCTTAGCCCTCGGCATCGAAGAGCATTGGGACAGATAAAATAGCTTAAAATAACTAAAGGTCTAATCTTTCTAATTAATTAATAGTACTTAAGGTTTGCCCGGGGTTAACGACGCGTAGGACCACATATCGATGTGTGGGCCCTATTTCCGTTTTCCATACGCTCGCCGAGAGGCCGTGCGTATGGACAGATCACCCCTTGGCAAAGAGAGTTCCGCACTAACCCTCGAGAGAGGAGGCGCGCCAACTCTACCGGATTGGGTTCCCCACCCAATAGCGGGGTTCTTAGCGTAATGCGGGCGTTAAGAGGAATCCTTCGTCGGACTAGCGTTCGGTCGAATAGTCTTAGCGTTCAGGTGAGCGATAGTCCTATAGATAGGTGAGCTCATTTTAGTGGAACCTCCACGGCCAAGTCTCCGCCTTAATTAATTAGAAATTTAGGAGCTCTTTTTATTTAAAGTCTATTTTAGTTCGATTGTTTTTTCGGTGCCATCGAGCTAAGCTCTTCATCGGCACCACCTTATTGCTTTCTTTTCATGCTTTCATTTTCTTTCTGCCTTTTTATTACTGCCTTTTTATTATATATAAAATATCCCGACAAGATAATTATCGGTAAAATAATAGTCCCCTCCAGGGAAGAGTAGAAATAATCGAACCGGACCCGAGAACAATACGACCTCGATATTCCACCCGGAATATCCTGTACTACTCACGATAGGTGCACTTGCCTCCTTTCGTTAAAACTCGATTTCTAAACCTTTTTTATATCCAAAATAAATAAATAAATACGCGCGACCCGTTTTCTTAAATAAATTCACTTCCGCCTTTTTTCGCAAATAAAACCGCCGGGTCGCCGCGTGACCGCAAATAATTTTGGAGTTTTAACCATCAAGTTTTTGGCGCCGTTGCCGGGGAGTTTTAGTTTCGTTATTTTAAACCCTGGAAATCTATTAATTTTACCTATATATTTATATATATATATAAATATGGCCAATATAATAATAATAATAAAACTTAACTATATATATTTACAAATTTATAAAACCAAAAAAATTGAAAAACTCAAAACAAAAAAAAATTTGAAAAACCTTAAAAATTAAAAATTTGAAAAAACTATAAACCAAAAAAAAACTAAACTAACAAAAAAAAAAACTAAAAATCCAAAATGAAAAAAAAACTTAACAAAAAAAATATTTTTATTTTCATTCTTGTTTTTGAAAAAAAAAAACCAAAATAAAAAAAAACAAAAACAAAAAAATAAATAAAATACAACAAAACAAAACTAAAAAATGACAAACTTAAAAAATATATATATATTTTACTTTAATTTAACTTATTTTATTTTATTTTATTTTGATTCGGCGCGGTCCTCACTCTTATGCGCGCTAGGGGATCACATTTTTTATCACACAGTGGTCGCTAAGGCCTTAGCTACCTTCCGACTCCCCCACGCACACCCACCCTACCGCCCGCAATCTTTAGGCCGAGTTTATCTTTTTTGTTGTTGTTTTTTCCGTTCTTTTTGCTTTGTTTTTTCTTTTCTAAATAATGCAGGTTTTCAACTTGGGCCTCCCGGACTCGTCTTAGGGAAGCTTCAACCCTCTCTGTTTTTGTTTTTTTTGTACTTCTTTTAATTTGTATATTATCTGTTCCGCATACTTAGACTGCAACATTGGGGACAATGTTGGGTTTAAGTATGAGGGTGTTTTCCTATACTGCATTTTTTTATTCTGTACTCATCAAAACTAAAAAAAATTTTGCAAAACTTAAAATCTAAAATTTTTTTCTTGTTTTTATTATCATAAAACTTCAAAAAAATTCATAAAACTCAAAAAAAAAAAAAATTTCTTTCCCCCCATCTTCTTTTTTGTAAAAACTCGCATCTTGCCTGCCCGCGACGGTCGACTCATCGAACCAACCATTCAAATAAGAGTCTGTTCGCGGGGCCGCAATCGAGTTTTTACTTTGCCTTTTTTTTTGTAACTATCTCTCTTTCCCCCCTATCTTCTTTGTAAATAACACTTCTTTCTCTCCTCTTTCTTGTAAATAACTTATCAAAATAACTCTAAAAATCAAAAAATTAGAAAAACCAAAAACCCTAAAAAGATAAAAAATCTAAAAATCCTAAAAAGATAATAATTAAAACACAAAAAAAAAATGATAAAAACTCTAAAAATTCAAAAAAAATGTTTTGATAAATTATGTAACAAAATAATTCGAATACACCATATCTTAACTCTTTTTGCTTTCCAAAAATCTAGTTTCGAGTTAATTTATATGCGAATTTTAGTTATTCTTTGCTTACTATTCGTTTATTAATTAAAGTTCGATAGCTTTAAGTGTCTGGGGTTAAGATTTAAAGAATTTTTTAGGTCTTTTCCTTATAATAGGGAACTTGTTTTTCACCACCACTTCTAATTTTATAAATAGAAGCTCGTTTTTTATGTTAGAAAATAACATCCATGGATTTCAATTATTTCAACTTCATGCTTTTAGAAACATTGGAACGTTCATTTTAAAAAGGTTGCTCTCAAAACTTTTTTATTAAAATCTAGTTTTCTTTTTGAAAAACTAAACCCACTTCCACTTTTTTTCATGTCTTAATTGACATGATTCCCCCCCTATCCCTTAAAAAAAAAAAGATCTTATGTCAATGGGAATAAGATTTCATTCCGTAAACATAGGCACCCAATAATTTTAAAAGATTATATAGGGAGTAAGAGGATAAAATTCATTACTCCTACAAATATACATTGGGTTATTTATTTATTATGAAGAAAGAAAAAAAATTATTATGTGTTAGGAAAATAAGATTTCGTTTTCCTAACTATCCAAAAAGAAAAAAATTGGAGGTTCGAGAAAAAATTACCTCACCTCAATATTCAAGCCTTCTTCATAAACCACCAAACCACTTAGCCTATTTCAATGATTCTAGACTTAATTTAAAATTTTTTTTGAGAACATAATTTTTAAATTGCATTATTTCCTTTAAACTTCTTTTAAGCTAAAGTTTTTTGTATAAATCCAATCCATCTTTGTTAAACTAACAAAAATAAATTTTTGCTTTCTATTTTATTTTATCTAGAAGTATTTTTGAAACTCTTCCTCTATTCATAACATTTCATAAATTAGGATTTAATTCTTTAACCCCGGATGTTTATTTTGATCTTTCTTTTTTTATTAATTCAAGCGGTAGCTAAACTTAGGATTTCTTTTATTCCTTATAAGTTCATCTCCAATTTTTGCTCTGGAATAGCAAAAGCTTAAGTATGGGGGTATTTGATAAGTTGTAAATATACCTATTTTTGTGTACATTAATTTAGATATTTTCATTTATTTTTGTCGTTTTTACTTATTTTTATTCAATAAAATGCTCCTATTTTTGTAAATATTATACTAACTTAGTTTATTTTATTTTTCAGGAAAAATTGAAAATCTGCCAAAAAATTGACATGTCACGCCCGTGACATATTGGTCACGCCCGTGACCAGGGCGTGACACGTCAAAATCCCGTGAATCAGCAATTTTTGAAGACCAAAGCCTGACACGCCCGGGGTCACGCCCGTGTCACCCGACACGGGGCGTGACCCAAGCCCGTGTTCACTCAACTCGACACTTTCAGCTCGACGATCGTCGAGTGTCGACACCCGCCTGTCACGCCCAGAGTCACGCCCGTGACCTGGGGCGTGACCTTTCCAGCTAGCCCGACAAGACCTGCCCGAAGACTTTCGGCGCGCACCGCGCCCAGATCCACCTGCCTGTCACGCCCCCTGTCACGCCCGTGACCAAGGGCGTGACCTCTGCGAGACCGACACGTGTCCAGCCAAAGTCAACTTTCCCATCAAATCGCCGGCCGCCTTCTCAAATAGTACTGTCACGCCCCCTGTCACGCCCGTGACCAAGGGCGTGACACATGAAAATTTTTTCTATAAATTCAGAGGTTCTGCTCTGAATTCCTGTTCCCCTTTTGGGCACCATTTTGTATAGGGGAAATGCTGCTGGATTGCTTCCAAGGCCCTTGTAAGGGATATTTTCTCCCTCTCTCTTTCTTTTTGTATTAGCTTTGTAATCGTTTTTAGACTTAATAAAAATGTAGTTTTTTCCCATTTCATGGTTTTGGAATGCATCCACGTGCCCCTCTCTTATACAATCTTATTTATGCTTTGTTTTAACTTTGTTTTTTTTCGTTCTTTCCTAAGGCGTGTGTGAGTGTATGAGTATAGTTTTCGCTTTTATGTTTTCATTTTCTTACGTAGTGTTGTTAACTTAGGTTTTTATAGCTTTCTATCTCATTGTTATAAACCCGTAAAATTGATTTCAAGGTGATTTTTATTTCTTTTAACTTAGATTTTTCTTTTTAGGATGTAAAACCTTTTCATTATTTTCAGTTTATTTTCACTTTTTAATCAGTTTTACGGAGTTATAGGAATGATAATATAGTCGTTTTAATTTTTCGTGCACTTCGATTTTTCGTTTTAAACTTTTGTCCGTTTAATTTTTCCGTTCTCTTTTTATGCATTTCTACCGCATTCTAGCGGTAGAAATGTATTCGTTTTTATTTTTCGAGCACTTTCATTTTTCATTTTTATTTGCAAATCTTTTTGCCCGTTTATTTTTTATTTCTTCTTTTTATGCATTTCTACCGCATTCTAGCGGTAGAAATGCAGTCGTTTTTAATTTTAGATAACTTAGTTCTTTACATTTTGTGTGTGCGCATTTATTTCCGCCTACTCGTTAACAGTTAAATGGCGCTTGCTTATTTTACTTTCAGTAGAGTGCGTGTGTTTGTAATTTTCCTTTTTTTCCGCCTACTCACTTGAGTTTAATGGCTGGATTTTATTTCAGTAGAGTGCGTGCGTTTTCATTTATGTCGAGAGAGAGTGTGTGTGCGTTGCATTTATTTTGTCCTACTCGGTTGAGTAGGACCCGTATTTATTTTCTCCTACTCATTTGAGTAGGACTTGCGTGTGTGCGTTTTACTGCTTTCATTTCTCCCGCCCACGCAGTTGCGCCGGGACTCGTAATTTACAGCTTTCTTCAGTCCTACTCGTTTGAGTAGGACTTGCACTTTTCAGCTTTCATTTACTGCTTTATTTCCTGCTTTCATTTACTGCTTTCTTTATCGCTTTATTTTCTGCTTTTCCCGCAAATCGTCCCCATTCCGATGAGTGCTAACCATTCTTAGCCCTCGGCATCGAAGAGCATTGGGACAGATAAAATAGCTTAAAATAACTAAAGGTCTAATTTTTCTAATTAATTAAAAGTACTTAAGGTTTGCCCGGGGTTAACGACGCGTAGGACCACATATCGATGTGTGGGCCCTATTTCTGTTTTCCATACGCTCGCCGAGAGGCCGTGCGTATGGACAGATCACCCCTTGGCAAAGAGAGTTCCGCACTAACCCTCGAGAGAGGAGGCGCGCCAACTCTACCGGATTGGGTTCCCCACCCAATAGCGGGGTTCTTAGCGTAATGCGGGCGTTAAGAGGAATCCTTCGTCGGACTAGCGTTCGGTCGAATAGTCTTAGCGTTCAGGTGAGCGATAGTCCTAGAGATAGGTGAGCTCATTTTAGTGGAACCTCCACGGCCAAGTCTCCGCCTTAATTAATTAGAAATTTAGGAGCTCTTTTTATTTAAAGTCTATTTTAGTTCAATTGTTTTTTCGGTGCCATCGAGCTAAGCTCTTCATCGGCACCACCTTATTGCTTTCTTTTCATGCTTTCATTTTCTTTCTGCCTTTTTATTACTGCCTTTTTATTATATATAAAATATCCCGACAAGATAATTATCGGTAAAATAATAGTCCCCTCCAGGGAAGAGTAGAAATAATCGAACCGGACCCGAGAACAATACGACCTCGATATTCCACCCGGAATATCCTGTACTACTCACGATAGGTGCACTTGCCTCCTTTCGTTAAAACTCGATTTCTAAACCTTTTTTATATCCAAAATAAATAAATAAATACGCGCGACCCGTTTTCTTAAATAAATTCACTTCCGCCTTTTTTCGCAAATAAAACCGCCGGGTCGCCGCGTGACCGCAAATAATTTTGGAGTTTTAACCATCAGTTGTCCGGTAGTGGAGAAGGAGCGGGCAAAAGTGGGCGCTGAAGGAGGGAGGTGACAGCAGCGATCCGGGCAGCGGTGGCATCTAAAGTGGGAGATTCGGCCTCACCCAGAATTTGCTGGCGAATCATGTCATAAGTATCACGAAGCCGGAGCAGATAACACACAACCAGAAGCTCCTGGAAGTGCTTGTGTTGTTGAGCCAAATCCGCAGAAAAGGGGCGATTCTGAAGAATCTCAGCCCCAAGAGCTTGGACCTGTTGGTAGGCAGCAGCAGGAGACAAGGTGGGACGGGCAAAGAGGTCCGCATACAACGTATAGATGCGGGAAGTCTGAGCCCCTTTGGAGTACAAAGCGGCAAGATGAAGCCAAGCGGCCTTGACTGTCTCATCATGACGTATGACGGGAAGGCACTCATCAGAAAGACTGTTCGCGAGCCAAGTACGCACAAGCGCGTCACTTGCATCCCAGTCATCAAAGAAAGGTGAAGTGATAGGAGGTGGGTCATCAATGAGATGGTGGCATTTGCGTTGTGAGCGAAGAAGAAAGTTGAAAGAGATGCTCCAATCCGGGTAGTTGGAGCCAACAAGCTTGGAAACGGTCCCAAGGTTCCCGGAAGGAGTAGGAGGAAGAGGCGGAGCCGGATTGGTGACAGGGGTGGTGGCAGTAGAGGCATCAGAAAAAAGCCATAGGAGCTTGAAACAAAGGAAGCCGGGCGGTTAGGCAACAAACCGCGCGGATACGAGAAAGAAGGGCGGCAGCGGTCACAAGGGGATAAAACCAGCAGCCAGAAAAGCCACGACCCAGCTGCAGACACAAACAGAGGGGAAGAATTCGAACGGCTAGAGGACAGGCCGCGCGATCAGAAGAAGTCGAACGGCTAGAGAACAGGCCGCGTGAACAGAAGAAGTCGAACGGCTAGAGGATAGGCCGCGCGAACAGAAGCAGGACAAAACAAGTCGATGTGATGATAGGAGAAAGAAGTGCTGCAGCGGTCAAGGGGAGAAAACCAGCGGCCAGAAAAGCCACGACCAAGCTGCAGACACTAGTAGAGGGGAAGAAGAGGCCGCGCAGATAGGGAGCAAACCGGCGTAACAAGCCGGGCGGACAGCAAGACACAAACCAGAATAAGGAATAGTAGATCGAATCCTCTGATACCATGTAAAATCCGAACAGAAACAAACCGAAATGGTTTTAAACTAAACTTTATTATCCGAAAAAGGTATCTATTACAAAGGTATGCCCTCCCTTATATAGAATGGAGGAGAGATGAGAGAATACAAATAAGAGATGTGGGACTAAAAATTTACAAATTAAGCGGACTATACAAAACAAACCGCACAAGCCTCGCGGTTAGATAGAAGGGCTAACCGCACGGCTACCACAAGAGAAGAAGAGAGGTCGCCTGTGAAGATCGCTAGACCGCCCGGTTTACAAGCCGGCGAGTCAAACCGCCAGACCGCGCGGTCTCCAACCCGCTAGGACAGACCGCCCGGTCACCAACTTCAACACTCCCCCTCAAGCTAGAGCATATATATCAATCATGCCCAGCTTGTCGCAAACATGCAGAAATGAGGCGGAAACTGGCTTTGTGAAGATGTCAGCCAGCTCTTTATCAGATGTGACAAAAGGAGTGTAAATTTGTTCTTTTAAGATCTCTTCATGAATGAAATGGCAGTCGACCTCAATGTGCTTTGTTCTTTCATGGAATACCGGATTTTTGGAGATGTATATGGCGGCCTTGTTATCACAGAACATAGGTAGAGTATGGTTGTACACCTCTCCTAAATCTAGCATGAGAGCCCGCAGCCATTTTAACTCACAATTGGTTAACGTCATACTACGATACTCAGCTTCTGCACTGGACCTCGAGACAACAGACTGCTTCTTGCTCTTCCAGCTCACCAGATTTCCCCCAACAAAGGTGCAAAAACCTGAGGTTGACTTGCGATCCCCTTTGTCATCAGCATAACTTGCATCTGAGTAGGCTTCAATCCTCAGATGACCATTCTTCTGAAAAAGTAATCCTTTCTCAGGCGCTGCTTTGACATACTCTAAGATCCGCAAGGCGGACTGTAGATGACACTCCCTAGGTGCTTGCATGAATTGACTCACCTTGCCCACAGCATAGGAAATGTCGGGTCTGGTCACTGTGAGATATATGAGCTTACCAACCAGACGCCTGTACCGCGAACTATCTGAAAGAGGAGGCGAATCATCTGTCCAGGTTTTGTCCTCCCCAGTTGCCATGGGGCATCGGGCAGGTTTTGCTCCAGTCAATCCTGCCTCTTTTAAAAGATCAAGGGCATACTTACGCTGAGAGAGAACTAAGGAGTCGGGCTTCCGAGAGATTTCGATCCCCAGAAAGTACTTTGGAGAGCCCATATCTTTAGTGATCAGATGGTGGCGAAGATGTCGCTTTGTCAGGGCTACCGCTTCCTGGTCATCGCCAGTGAGAAGAATATCATCGACGTACATAGCAAGAACAACCAGCCCAGAAGGAGTTTTGCGAATAAAGAGAGAGTGATCAGCAGAGCTTCGCACAAAACCAACAGCCGCCACAATGCCGCTGAACTTGTCAAACCCATCTCGAGGACTCTGCTTGAGGCCATAAATTGCCTTTTGCAGCCGGCATACTCGTGTCTCCCCCTGGAAACATACCCAGGAGGTTGCTCCATGTAAACAGCCTCGAGAAGATCACCTTAAAGGAAGGCATTCTTGACGTCCAGCTGAGAAATCGGCCAATCCCGATTGACGGCCACAGAGAGAAGGACCCAGATAGTGCTGAGACGAGCCACGGGGGAGAAGGTGTCAAAGTAATCAACCCCATAGGTCTGAGTAAAGCCCTTAGCAACAAGGCGAGCCTTATACCGATCCACAGTGCTGTCTGGGACAAATTTGACCACAAAGACCCAGCGACAGCCAACAACATCAGTACCGAAGGGAGGAGGAACAAGAGTCCATGTACCCCGCTCCGTGAGGGTCGCCATTTCCTCATCCATGGCCAGCTTCCAATGGGGAATAGCAAGGGCCTCCTAATAGGAACGAGGCGTGGCAGTGGCAGAGATAGCCAGCGCAAAGGCCCTACAAGAAGGTGTAAGACGATCATATGAAACAACAGCAGCAAGGGGTGTAGGGTACATGTCCGCACCCCTTTGCGAAGAGCCACAGGGAGATCCAGGTCGGCAGCCCCCTCGGGATCCAGAGAGTCCGTGGCAGAGAGAGCTGGCCCGGGAGAAGAGAGCGATGGCGGCGGATAGGGTGGAGATGGAGGGGGAGAAGGGGGAGAGAGAGGTGGAGCGAGAGGAGGGGACGGAGAGGGCGGATGGGTGGGTATCTCGGTAGGAGATGAGGGAACGAAGGGAATAGCAGGAGAGTCAGAAGGCGGGAAAGGAGGAGAGGGAGTGGGGGAAAGAGAGGAGGAGTCAGCCGAGAAGTAGGAGGCATTCTCGAAGAAGGTAATGTCAGCAGAGATGAACTGCTGACAAAGAACAGGGTTAAAGCAACAATAGCCTTTCTGAGTGGTGGAGTACCCCAGAAAGACACATTTGGTGGAGCGAGGGGAGAGCTTGTTACGGGTGGCAGATGGGGTATGGACAAAAGCAGTGCATCCAATGATGCGGAGAGGGAGAGGAAAAGGCTCCTTGCCCGGATACAGAATGGAGAAGGGTGTTTCCCGTGGAGAATGGTGGATGGAATTCGATTGATGAGGTAGCAGGCAAGGAGAACGGCATAGCCCCAATACGAGCGAGGGACATGCATCTGGGTCATCAATGTGCGAGCCACATCGAGGAGGTGACGGTTTTTGCGTTCCGCCACCCCATTTTGTTGGGAGGTGTAAACACAGCTAGTCTGATGAATAATGCCATGTTGCACACAAAAAGAAGTAAAAGCATGACTCAGATACTCTTTAGCATTGTCGGAACGAAATGTTTTAATACAAATATTGAATTGAGTTTTAATCAACTCGTAAAAGGATATCCATACATCTAAAAGTTCAGAGCGATCTCGGAGGAGATACACCCAAGTACATCGAGAAAAATCATCTATAAAGGTTACAAAATAAGAACTACCCCGACCAATGGTGAGGGTAGGAGCAGGTCCATAGATATCAGAGTGTACAAGATCAAAAGGACTAGTAGATCCCCGTCCGTGCTTCGGCGGGAAGGAGGAACGGTGATGCTTGTCGAGTTGACAGGCATCGCATTGGAGAGGAGTACTGGACGGAGGGAGGTGCGGCAGAAGCTGATGTAGAAGACGGGGAGGAGGATGACCGAGGCGGAGATGCCACTGGAGAAGATAAGTACAGGAAGACGAGAAGGCGGACAAGGCGGAAACATTGTCGAGGAAGTAGAGGCCGCCGCTCTCAGTCCCAGTAGCAATCGTCCGGTGGGAGCTCGGATCCTGAAAAGAACAAGAAGTTGGTGTAAATGTCATAGAACACTGAAGCTGTTTGCATAAAGAGGTAACAGACAACAGATTGCACAGAAACTTGGGCACATAGAGAGTGTTCGCTAGACGTAGTGACAGAGTAACATGAACCACTCCAGTCCCATGAACCGGGGAGGGAGAACCATTCGCAACTAGTACCGGGGGCAACCGATCATGTTGTTCGAGCAAAGAGAAGCACTGAGTGTTGCCCGTCATGTGATTAGTGGCACCAGAGTCGATGATCCATTTACCTTGAGTCACCATGTGGGCACTACCTAAAGAAGTTACAACAGAGGCAGACGGCTTGGAAGAGTCACCGGAGGGGCGAAGATGAGGATGCTTCGTCCAGCAACGTTCGAAAGTATGGACGGTGCGGCCACAATGAGAACAGAGGTAGCGGGAAGAAGCACGGCCGCCGGACTGGTGACTGTGACTACCAGAGCCACTCCGCTGAGTGTGATGAGAATAGTTGTCCGGTGGTGGAGAAGGAGCGGGCAAAAGTGGGCGCTGAAGGAGGGAGGTGACAGCAGCGATCCGGGCAGCGGTGGCATCTAAAGTGGGAGATTCGGCCTCACCCAGAATTTGCTGGCGGATCATGTCATAAGTATCAGGAAGCCGAAGCAGATAACACACAACCAGAAGCTCTTGGAAGTGCTTGTGTTGTTGAGCCAAATCCGCAAAAAAGGGGCGATTCTGAAGAATCTCAGCCCCAAGAGACTGGACCTGTTGGTAGGCAGCAGCAGGAGACAAGGTGGGACGGGCAAATAGGTCCGCATACAACGTATAGATGCGGAAAGTCTGATCCCCTTTGGAGTACAAAGCGGCAAGATGAAGCCAAGCGGCCTTGACCGTCTCATCATGACGTATGACGGGAAGGCACTCATCAGAAAGACTGTTAGTGAGCCAAGTACGCACAAGCACGTCACTTGCATCCCAGTCATCAAAGAGAGGTGAAGTGATAGGAGGTGGGTCATCAACGAGATGGTGGCGTTTGCGTTGTGAGCGAAGAAGAAAGGTGAAAGAGATGCTCCAATCCGGGTAGTTGGAGCCAACAAGCTTGGAAACGGTCCCAAGGTTCCCGGAAGGAGTAGGAGGAAGAGGCGGAGCCGGATTGGTGACAGGGGTGGTGGCAGTAGAGGCATCAGAAAAAGCCATAGGAGCTTGAAACAAAGGAAGCCGAGCGGTTAGGCAACAAACCGCGCGGATACGAGAAAGAAGGGCAGCAGCGGTCACAAGGGGATAAAACCAGCAGCCAGAAAAGCCACGACCCAGCTGCAGACACAAATAGAGGGGAAGAATTCGAACGGCTAGAGGACAGGCCGCGCGATCAGAAGAAGTCAAACGGCTAGAGAACAGGCCGCGCGAACAGAAGAAGTCGAACGGCTAGAGGACAGGCCGCTCGAACAGAAGCAGGACAAAACAAGTCGCTGTGATGATAGGAGAAAGAAGGGCTGCAGCGGTCAAGGGGAGAAAACCAGCGGCCAGAAAAGCCACGACCAAGCTGCAGACACTAGTAGAGGGGAAGAAGAGGCCACACAGATAGGGAGCAAACCGGCGCAACAAGCCGGGCGGACAGCAAGACACAAACCAGAATCAGGAGGAGTAGATCGAATCCTCTGATACCATGTAAAAGCCGAACAAAAACAAACCGAAATGGTTTTAAACTGAACTTTATTATCCGAAAAAGTTATCTATTACAAAGGTATGCCCTCCCTTATATAGAATGGAGGAGAGATGAGAGAATACAAATAAGAGATGTGGGACCAAAAATTTACAAGTTATGCGGACTATACAAAACAAACCGCACAAGCCGCGCGGTTAGATAGAAGGGCTAACCGCATGGCTACCACAAGAGAAGAAGAGAGGTCACCTGTGAAGATCGCTAGATCGCCCGGTTTACAAGCCGACGAGTCAAACCGCCAGACCGCGCGGTCTCCAACCCGCCAAGACAGACCGCCCGGTCATCAACTTCAACAGCATACACCTTGCCTCCCATGCATGGCCGGCCTCCTCTTTCCCCCCTTTCTTTATTCTACATTCATCCCCCTCTCTACTTTATATTTTCCACCTTCATTTCCATAAATTACATGCAATGAATCCCTCCTCTTCTCTCACCACCTCATTTAATATCATGCATGAACATCTCCACCCTTACATGGTTGGCCACCCCCTTGTACCCTCATCTTCATTTCATTCTAGAATCTTCCTCCTCTCAGATAAAAGGAACCCATGTCTCATGCTTTGGAAGGTTGGATGGGAGAGAGAGGAAGTGAGATAGCTAGTTCTAGTGCAGGTACTTTTCTTCATTGTTGTTATAGTTCTTTTCTTTGTTGTAATTTCCATTTATTTAGTAGAATAACATTGTCTTTTTTATTATTGTGTACTCTTCCCTTTTATCTAATCAATGAATATGAATTTTCTTCATCTTGATTTTGTCTCCTTTTCAACTATGCATAGCTAATTTCCCTTAGCATTCGATCGTGAGGATCCATGAAATGAGACGAGGTTTTCCATTATTTTTTTAGTTTTACTTTTTGTCTAAATTATTCTCGATTCTTCTTTGATTTATCTCATGTCGACTCTATATTTCCGGTATACGGTAGTAGGTAATTTCATCTCATCTCATAGAAGTCGAGAGACTCGTTGATTTGAAAGATCACTCAAAGAAGGAAGGAGTTGATCGCAACCCTAGAGATAGGATGACGTAAATCCTCCAGATTGGAGTCAAATCCAATAGTGCAGGTCACTTCGGTAATGTGACTTTATGTCATTTTGACTTGTAAAGAGATTTCGGTCTAAATATCTATAAGTTTGGGGATTTAATGCTCTAACGAGATTACTTCCTAATATCGGATCCGTCACGGTCGAGGTTAATTTGCAAATTTAAATCAATATTTTTCCTTCTCATCTCATTCCATGGTGAATCATTGATCGAATGCTAGCTTTTTATCATAAGTTTTTGTTTCAAAAATTATCTTTAGTTTTAATTTTAAAATTCTCAAAGACCCAACAATCTTTCGGTGGGATAATAGTAGAAGCGTGAGTAGTAGTACTTGACAGCCCCAAGTTTAAATACGACCTTGGTACTACAATTCGATAGGTACAATTGCCTTTTTGGATTGATAGTGAATTCAATTCACCAAGTTTTTGGCGTCGTTGCCGGGGACGCTTTTTCATTAATATTAGGAAAATGCATATGCTATTACTTCTGCAAAAAAAATTCAAAAATTTTTTTTTTTTCATTTCTCTCTATTTTCTTCTTCAATTTTCTATTTTTTGTTCTTCCCTTTTTCTTTCCTCCATTCTCCTTTTCTTTTTTTAGTGCATGACCCGCACAAATCCGTCGCTACTTGTTGACTTGGACCCAGAAATCGAATGCTCCTTTCGGAGAAACTTGCGGTTCGGGGATTCCACTTCTCAAATAGCGGTTGAGGATTCCTACGGTGATTGTAATTTCAATTCTGAAATGGGAGACCCCAACCCAGGAATTGCACAGGAAAGGACGATGTCCGATTATGTTCGACCCAACCTGGAGGGTACAGAAACAAGCATTGTTCGACCTGCAATTGGGAACAATAATTTTGATCTTAAGCCTAGCATCATAGAAATTGTGCAGCAATATGTACAGTTCGACGGATTACAAGATGAAGATCCGAACTTACATATTCCCAATTTTCTTGAGATCTGTGACACCTTCAAAATAAATGGTGTCTCAGAGGATTCTATTAGGCTAAGACTCTTCCCCTTCTCTTTAAGTACAAAAGCCAAACAGTGGTTGAGTTATCTTCCAGGAGGATCAATCACTACTTGGAACATTTTAGTTGATAAATTTCTTGCTAGATACTTCCCTCCCGCTAAAACTGCTAAATTAAGAAATGATATAACTTCTTATTCTAAAATTGCTTCTGAGACCCTCTATGACACTTGGGAGAGGTTCAAAGAACTTTTGAGGTGATGCCCTCATCATGATCTGCCTGTATGGTTACAGGTTCAGACATTTTATAATTGACTAAATCAAGAGACTAAGCAGATGATAGATGTCGCTTCCGCTGGTTCTTTGGACCGCAAAACTCCGAAAGCTGCTCTTGAGCTTATAGAGGACATGGAGATGAACACTTATCAGTGGAACTTGCCTAAGACTCTCCCAAATAAACCTGCAGCTATCTATGAAGTGGACTACGTATCCCAACTGGCGCTGCAAGTGGAGATGCTGAACAAGAAGATTTCGGAGATGACTGCTGCCTCCGCCCCTCAGGTACATGAAATTGTGAATGTTGCTATTGCCAAGCAGGTGGATTATCTGGGGAACATATCCAGGCCTGCTCAAAATAATTCTGCAAATTTTTCTAATTTTTCTAATTTTTCTGCTCCTCCTGGTTTTAATACTACTACGAGTTCTTATCACCCTGGATGGCGTAACCATCATAATTTTCTTGGAGTAATCCTGCTAATGTCATACAACCACCACACGATTATACACCACCACCACCTCAAAACCAAAATTTTCAAAACCCTCCATCTTTGGAGGAAATACTTTCTAGATACATGAGCTCGAATAATGCTACCATCAGAAATCTAACTGGGTCGATGTAAAATCTAGAAAATACGGTCGGCACCCTCGCTAAGGTTATCTTCGAGAGGCCACCTAGCTCTCTTCCATCAAATACTGAACCCAACCCAAGGGAGCACGCGAATGCGATCTCCCTTTGAAGCGGTAAATTTATTCACGAGCCCACCACAAGGGAAGAGCCAGAGATGATTGCCTCTCCTACTGCTGAAAAAATTATCGTTACAGAAACAAATGATGAAAATTCTGATTTAGAAAAAGAAAAATCTCTTTTTGACAAAGATAAATCTGCTTTTGAAAAAGACAATGACAATTTTCAAAATGATACCCCAACCATTGTAAAGGAATTTCCGCCACCACCTTATCCCGCTAGGCTTAGGAAGGAAAACTTAGATGATCAATATCAACGATTTCTTGAAATGTTTAAACAAATTCATATAAATTTGTCATTTCATGAAGTCATTAGTCAAATGCCAAAATATGCAAAATATCTCAAGGATTTGTTAACGAACAAAAATAAATTGGAAAATCTTTCCCACGTAATGTTAAATGAAGAGTGCTCGGCGGTCATTAAAAACTGATAACTCTAATTTTGTCCATGTTTTTTATTATTTTTATTCAATAAATAATTAGTTTATAATTATATTTTGTAATTTTATTATTAAATTTTTCTAATTTCTTATTTCAGGGCAATCTGGGCTGCAAATTTCAATTTGGAGTTTATAGGGTTGACCAGGAGACAAAACTGGACAAAAGAAGTGAAATTTCAAATGTACACGCCAGCGTCACGGGCGTGACCGACATGGTCACGGGCGTGACATCCTGACGAGAACCCGGCTCGTGGAAGGAGCTATCTGCCACGTCAATTAAAATTACACGCCCTCATGTCACGGGCGTGACCATCCTCACACGGGCGTGTACTCCAGGCGTGACATCCAGTGCTTCGCCCTGACTTCCAGTCAACGGCAGTTTCAATTTGCAACAAGTCACGGGCGTGACACATTTGGCACGGGCGTGACATACCCCGTGACAGCCCGGCGTGCCGACTTAATGCTGTAGTTTCAGTCGCTGGGAGTTTTCTCAAGACACGCCCACGGTCACGGGCGTGACCACGGGCGTGACCCCTCCAACAACGGCCGGAGTTATTCCCGCCGTTTCTGCTTCCCGCCGTTTTCTACAACCGTCAAGACACGCCCTAGGTCACGGGCGTGACCTAGGGGCGTGACCCGCCAATTAACGACTTTTGGCGTTTTTGCGCCAACGTTCAGAGGACTTGAAGACGACGGTTCCGAGACCGACACGCCCTAGGTCACGGGCGTGACCTAGGGGCGTGACCACCCAGCAACTTTTTCTATAAATTCCAGACAGCTTCAGATGGCTAGGAGGAGATTTTTGGGAGCTTAGTTCTGTTTTATTTACTGTTTTTCCTGCATTTTCAATTCCTAGTGTAATCTTTATTTTCAAGTCGTTCTTTAATCATGTCTTTCTTTATGCTTTCATGTAATTCTCTCATCATGATGAGTAGCTAATTTCCCAATTAGCACTTGATCATGATGAACTTTGGAATGGAATAAAATTCTTATTTTTGTCTCAAATTAGCAAGCATTCTATTTTCTAAACTTTGGTTTATCTTTGATTCAAATTTTCTTCGAATTCATAAGTTGCAAATTATGTTTATTCGAGCTTAGATTCGTATCCTAGATTTACCGAGAGGTTGTGGATACGAGTAGATCACTTAAGGATAAAGAGAATTTCTTGCACCCCTCGAGAGAGGAACGCAAAATTCTTCCGCCTTGGAGTCAACTCCATTAGTAAGGTTCACCGCCTAAAGCAAGCTTAGGTCTTTCGACTGGCCGAGAGGTCTTAATCGATCTACCTAAGGTTAGTCGAGTGCGTATTCTCGAGAGAGGCGCTTCGTAACTTTGGAACCTCCGCGGTCGAAGTTAATAATTTAGATGCTTGTGCTCTTTAATTTCGTGGATTTTATTCTAGCCCAAAGGGATTCCAGATCAAGTGCTAGCCTTTTATTCATCGAATTTCTCCTCTTAATTTAACGTTTGTTTTCGTTTTCGCAAAAACCAATTTTCCGATCGATAAAATAATAGTTCGTCCTTGTGAGTACAAATACTCAACGGTCCCCGAGTTTAAATACGATATTTCCTATACTAAATTTCGATAGGTGCACTTGCCTAATTGAGAGTTTAGTTTGGATCATTTTCAAAACTTATAAAATTCCTCATCAAGTTTTTGGCGCCGTTGCCGGGGACAGTTTTTTTTGTTGATATTTTGAAAGCAAGGCTCTATTAATTTTATCATTTTCTTTTGTTTTAGAAATATCAAAATCAAAAAAAAAATTTCTTTTGTTTTATTTTGGTGTATGACCCGAGGGAATCCGTCGCCTCTTTTTGATTTGGATCCGGAAATCGAGCGAACCCTTCGGCACCGCTTACGATTTCAAGTTCCAAATTTTCAAGATACGGAATCCTTAGGAGACACTCCTAATCCTTCATTAATCCTCTCTTCGTCGCCGCCTTCTTCTTCTCCTTCTTCATTTAGTTCTTCTTCCCATTCTCCTAGATTTTCATCTTCTGCTTCTTCCAATATGGGTGAGCCAAATGCGGTTGAACAAAGGACTATGTCCTATTATGCCCGTCCAAACTTGGACAAGACTCAATCTAGTATTGTTCGCCCCGCTATTGCCCCCAATAATTTTGAGTTGAATCCAAGCATCATCCAAATGGTACAACAATATGTACAATTTGATGGGCTTCAAGATGAAGATCCAAACGCGCATATTTCAAATTTCTTAGAAATATGCGATACTTTTAAAATTAATGGTGTATCCGATGATGCCATCCGGCTAAGGTTATTTCCATTTACATTGCGCACTAAAGCCAAACAGTGGTTGGGTTCTCTACCAAGAGGCTCCATCACAACATGGGCTCAAATGACGGAAAGATTTCTTACGAAATATTTTCTGCCGGCTAAAACGGCTAAATTGCGTAATGATATCACTTATTTCTCCCAACTTGATTCGGAAACGTTATATGATACTTGGGAGCGTTTCAAGGAATTGCTTCGTCGATGTCCTCATCATGCAATTCCGGATTGGTTACAAATCCAAACCTTCTATAACGGCCTAAATTCTCAAACTAGGCAACATATTGATGCCGCCGCCGGTGGAATGCTTAATAACAAAACACCGGCGGCCGCACAAGAGCTTATAGAAGGTACGGCTTTGAATACCTATCAATGGAGTACACCTCGGTCTAAACCACCTAAACCGGCCGGGATGTATGAAATCGATACGGTTTCAAGTTTGTCTCTCCAGGTTGAGCAACTGCAAAAACAGATGAACGAGATGTCTGCTTCCTCGTCCAAATCTACCTGTGAGCCCCAATATTGGGAGCCTTCTACTATTGCCGAGCATGTGGATTACATGGGTAATCCGAATCGGCCACCTTATAATCCGGGTAACAATATTGGCAATACCTATCACCTGGGTATAAGGAATCACCCCAACTTCTCTTGGAGTAATCCGGGGAACGCGGCGCGCCCGCCAAACACGATTCCACCCGGCTATTTCCCACCGCAAGCTCCCAAAGCTCCCAATCTCGAGGAATTGTTCACTAAATATACGACCACAAATGACGCCAACATCCGGAATCTCACCGGATCTCTTCGAAGTTTGGAGACACAAATCGGGCAAATCGCTAAAATGCTCTCCGATCGTCAACAAGGAGCGCTACCGGGCAATACAGAGCCCAACCCCAAGGAGCATGCAAAAGCCATCACCCTACGGAGCGGGAAGGAGGTAACCACTTCTCCAAATCCGGTTGACACTTCTCCAATTCCGGTTGATACGGAGGTAATAATTTCTCCATCTTCTCCTCCGTCTAAACCTTCTACTTCTAATAAACCAAAAGCTTATCAACCACCTCTTCCCTATCCATCTAGAATGAAAAAAGACAGGGTGGATGAACATCACGGTAAATTTTTGGACATGTTTAAACAAATCCAAATTAATCTACCGTTTTGTGAAATAATCGCACAAATGCCGAAATACGCCAAGTACCTCAAGGATCTTTTATCCAATAAAAAGAAACTTGAGGATATCTCCACGGTTCAATTGAATGCGGAGTGTTCGGCAGTTTTACTTAATAAATTACCTAAGAAATTACCCGATCCGGGTAGTTTCTCCATTCCCTGTTTGTTTGGTGATTTATTAGTAAAACGTGCGTTAGCCGATCTAGGCGCCTCAATCAATTTAATGCCTTATTCTTTAGTTAAGAAGTTGGGATTAGGAGAACCTAAACCCACAAGAATGTGCATTCAATTGGCGGATCGGTCTGTCAAGCTCCCTATGGGGATCATAGAGGATGTGCTTGTCAAAGTTGACAAATTTATCTTTCCGGTAGATTTCGTCATCTTTGACATCGAAGAGGACACCGAGGTCCCACTCATTCTCGGTCGCCCTTTTCTTGCCACCTCGCGCGCGATTATAGATGTTAGTAATGGGAAACTTCTCCTTAGATTCGGAGATGAAGAAGTTACCTTTACTATTGACACGTCTATGAAAAACTCGCTCTCAAATGATGACTCATGTTATTATTTGAAGGCTTCTCTTGAAGAAGACTCTTTTCTTTTTTCTGAAAAATCTTTATCTTTTATTGAACATGATGCTGATTTAGAACATTTAGATTTAATCGCTCATGAAAATTGTGATAATCTCTCGATCACGCACGCACCTATTTTTGAACTTTTAGAAATTGGTAGTGATCGTTTGAAAACTTCTTATGATGAACCTCCCGCGCTAGAATTAAAACAATTGCCTGATCATTTAGAGTATTTATTTTTAGCGGAGGATTCAAAACTTCCAGTTATTGTGTCGGCCTACTTGACCGATGAAGAAAAAATTAAATTATCTTGTATTTTAAAACTTCATCGCCGCGCAATTGCGTGGAAGATCACGGATTTGAGAGGGATTAATCCCTCCTTTTGCACCCATAAAATTTTTTTAGAAGAACACGCTCACAAAACTATTCAACCTCAACGCCGACTAAATCCTAACATGAAGGAGGTAGTCAAGGCCGAGGTCATAAAATTATTAGATGCGGGTATCATCTATCAAATTTCGGATAGCTCTTGTGTGAGCCCGGTCCAAGTGGTGCCCAAGAAAGGAGGGTTAACGGTAGTGCCTAATGATAAAAACGAGTTAGTTCCCACTCGAACCGTTACCGGATGGCGGGTGTGCATCGATTACCGTAAATTAAATGATGCAACCCGTAAGGATCATTTTCCTTTGCCATTTATTGACCAAATACTTGAACGGCTATCCGGGAACTCATTTTATTGTTTTCTTGATGGTCTCTCGGGATATTTTCAAATCCCAATCGCGCCCGAGGACCAAGAGAAAACAACCTTCACTTGTCCATTTGGCACCTTCGCCTATCGAAGGATGCCTTTTGGTTTGTGCAATGCGCCGGCAACCTTCCAAAGGTGTATGCTAGCGATCTTTGACGAATTAGTGGAGGATATCATGGAGGTTTTGATGGACGATTTCTCAGTTTTTGGAGATTCGTTTGATTTATGTTTAGCAAACCTTTCTCGTGTACTCCAAAGATGTGAGGACACGAATCTAGTTTTAAACTGGGAGAAGTGCCATTTTATGGTACGGGAGGGTTTGGTCTTAGGCCATAAAATTTCTAGTAAGGGCATAGAGGTAGATAAAGCAAAAATTGAAACTATAGAAAAGCTACCTCCCCCTTCAAATGTTAAGGCCGTTCGTAGTTTTTTGGGGCATGCTGGTTTCTATCGCCGGTTTATTAAAGATTTTTCTAAAATAACTAAGCCCCTAACCCACTTGTTAGAAAAAGACGCGCCGTTCATTTTTGACGACCATTGTTTGCGTGCTTTTTCTCTTATTAAAGAAAAATTGATTAACGCTCCTATCATGATCGCTCCCAATTAGGAGTTTCCTTTTGAGATAATGTGCGACGCTAGTAGTTTTGTCGTGGGTGCGGTGTTAGGACAACGCATAAATAAAAACTTTCATCCTATCTATTATGCAAGCAAAACATTAACCGCCGCACAGGAAAATTACACGACCACCGAAAAAGAATTATTAGCCGTAATTTTCGCATTTGATAAATTCCGCTCATATCTCACTTTATCTAAAATTATTGTTTTTACTGATCATTCGGCTTTGAGATATTTACTAGCAAAAACAGATGCAAAGCCGCGATTGATTAGGTGGATCTTACTACTCCAAGAATTTGATTTGGAGATTCGCGACAAGAGAGGAGCGGAGAACTTGGTGGCTGACCATCTTTCGCGGTTGGAGAACCCAAATTCGGGGGAGCTCATGGAGGAGGACATTGACGACACTTTCCCCGAGGAGCGCCTTCTCGCCATTCATAAGGTAATCACCCTCCCCACTCCTTGGTTCGCCGATTTCGCAAACTATCTTGTTGCGAGATTCCTCCCGAATGATTTTTCTTATCAAGAAAAGAAGAAATTCTTTTCTGATTTGAAAAATTATTCTTGGGAGGATCCCTTCCTTTTTCGTGTTTGTGCGGACCAAGTAGTGCGGAGGTGTGTTTCTCATGAGGAAGGCGCACAAATTTTAAAGCATTGTCATGAGGGACCCGCCGGTGGGCACTATAAAGCTAATCGGACGGCTCGGAAGATACTTGAAGTGGGCTTCTATTGGCCAAGCATCTTCAAGGATGCTCACGCCCATGTAAGTCGTTGTGAACAATGCCAACGCTCAGGTAATATTTCCCGCCGTGATGAAATGCCATTAAATACATTTTTAGAAATAGAAGTTTTTGATTTATGGGGGATCGACTTTGTTGGACCGCTACAAACATCGCATGGAAATAAATATATTTTGGTAGCGGTCGACTATGTGTCACGGTGGGCGGAAGCGCAAGCCCTTCCCACTAATGACGCCCGAGTCGTGACCCAATTTCTCAAAAAACTATTTTCACGATTTGGAGCACCGCGGGCAATAGTTAGTGATAGGGGCACCCACTTTTGTAACGCACAATTCGCCAAGGTTTTGTCTAAATACGGCGTTACACATAGGTTAGCCACCCCCTATCACCCTCAAACAAGTGGTCAGGTAGAAGTAGTAAACCGTGAAATCAAACGAATTTTGGAGAAAACGGTTTCTACTAATAGAAAGGATTGGTCGGTCAAGCTTGATGATGCCCATTGGGCCTATCGGACCGCGTACAAGACCGCTATCGGTTGTACGCCGTACCGATTGGTCTATGGGAAAGCATGTCACTTACCGGTTGAGCTTGAGCACCGCGCCTTTTGGGCGCTTAAATTTTTAAATCTAGATGAAACTTTGTCCTCCGAGCTTCGAAAATTCCAAATTAACTAGCTCGATGAGTGGCGCTCATTAGCCTATGAAAGTAATAAACTTTATAAGGAGCGAACAAAATTTTATCATGATAAAAAAATTAAGCACCCTAAAGATTTCAACCCGGGAGACCAAGTTCTCCTCTATAATTCGCGCCTTCGACTTTTTCCGGGCAAACTCAAGTCCCGATGGTACGGCCCTTTTATTGTAAAAAGGTATGGCCATATGGGACAGTGCTTATCTCGCACCCGGAACAAGGAGAATTTAAAGTGAATGGGCACCGGTTGAAGATATTTCTCGCCGGCGATACAGCTAATGAGTACCGGGAGGAAATAAACCTCCCGAACCCATAAACGAGTGCCCCGCTTTGGTCGAGCTCAACGACAATAAACAAAGCGCTTGTGGGAGGCACCCTATGCTTATCTTTTCTTCTTATTTTTTTTAATTTTATTTAAATTTTCGCAGGTTTGAAGGACATCTTTTTCGGCGTGACGATCGAAGGAATTGAGCGTCAAGTCTCGCATTTTCTTCAAGTCGGTAACTTTTATTTTATTATCGTTTAGTTGACTCTTTAAAAATTTATAAACAAAAAAATACAAAAAAAAAATCAAAAGAAGAAAACAAAAAAAAAACAAAGAAAAAATTTTTCTGCTCCGACACGCCTCTATCACGGGCGTGACCTATGGGTCACGGGCGTGACCGAGACGTGTTTAGTTCGTCGAGCGAAACCCGAGAGTGGTTTCGTCGAGCGCAGCGTTCCTTTCGCCTTTCGGTACTATCACGGGCGTGACCATCATTGGTCACGGGCGTGTCTAGCCCGAAATTTCGTTCGACGAAGTGAAGCTGGAAAACTTCTCTTCTTGCCCAGTCATGGCCGTGACAGTTAGTGTCACGCCCGTGACACTAACTAGTCACGGTCGTGACTAGCCCGAAAAAAAAAACGAAAAAAAGGGAAAAAAAAATTTAATTCGCGTTTCAGATACACGCCCCAGGGTCACGGGCGTGACCCTGGGCCGTGTCGTCGAATCCGAGGCGTGACCCCGGGTCAACGCCTCGGATTCCTTTTAGTTACTTATTTAATGAGACACGCCCCCGGTCACGGGCGTGACCAGGGGCGTGGCCTTGGAATCCAATGCCAGCGCATTGGATTCCTGCGCCGAGCACGCCTTACATGCCCAGAGTCACGGGCGTGACTCTGGGGCGTGACCAGCGAATCCGAGGCTGGCAGCCTCGGATTCCTTTTCCTTTTTCTCCCGTGCTTGTCACGCCCCCTGTCACGGGCGTGACAGGGGGGCGTGACCAACCCGAAAGCCCTATAAATAGGGCCTTTTCCCCCTCTTCTTCCTCCACACCATCCAACCCTTCTCTTCTCCCTTTGCTAACCCGATTCCTTCCTTCTTCTCCCCTCTACCAAAATGCCTCGCCACCACCCTCGCTCCACCGCTTCCTCCTCCGAGCACCCCGCGGATCCCGCCGCAGCGGAAGCCATGCTTCTTTTTCAAAACCAAACCCAGTAGGAGCGCAGCGAGCGGCTACGCGCCAAACCCCTTGGCGTGTTCCGCAATTTAGATTGGGCGATCCTCGCCACATTTGGAGCTGCGGATTTGGTGCGGGGATTTCTGTCCACCCCTGGATGGAGTTCCCTCTTCTCTATTTCCGAGCATGCCTTTCTTGAACTCACCGTTGAGTTCTTGGCTTCATTCGAGTTCCGTTGGGCGGCCGATGACGACTTCATCATCTTTCGCCTAGGTGGGATGGTGCATCAGCTCACCATCCGCCAACTCAATGTCGTCATGGGCTTCTGCTCGGAGGCTTTTTCCCAATCTCCCGCCTATCTCGATTTACTTACTGATTTCCCGACCGATTTCAACCTTCTCGCCTTTTGGGCGGAAATCAGTAGTGACACCGCCCCCTACACCCCAAAGAAATCCAAAGGCAGCCAACTCATTTCTCCCGCCTTACGTATTCTCCACAATCTCCTTACCTTCACTATTTCTGGTCGCGGCGATAGCCACGGGGTGGTGACTCGGGCAGACTTACTATATTTATATAGTATGTTTTACCGGGTCCCCCTCAACCTTGGTTATCTGCTCGCAATTTTCTTTCGGCACCAGGCCGAAAATGCGAGGTTGGGAGCAGTGCACGGCGGGAACTTCATCACTTTCCTCGCGAAGCAGCTCGGCATTTGGGATGCTCTTCCACGCCTCAGCTGCGTTCAGACGCCGCAAGTTATCCAGTTCCAAACCCTTCAGGCCCTCGGCCTAGCGCGGCGACGTGATGGAGAGTTTGAGGCTATTCCCCCCGCAGTCGGTGGTGGCGATCTTGGCCTTGATTACGGTGCCGGTCCCAGCGGCACTATTCACTCTCCCCAGATTCCTCCACCACCGCAGGACCCTTCTTCCGAGCCCGGCCCTCAGAGCTATTGGGATCGTCAGTTTGCGTCTCTTCACACACACTTAGATACGATGCAAGCCGATTTTGACGCTCGATTTGTGAGTTTTGACAGTCGATTTACCACGCTAGCGACAAATCAAGCCTCCTCCATGGCACGTATTGAGCATGAGTTTTCCGACCTTCGGACGCACTATCAGGAGCCGCGGCAACATAGCGATGAGGATTAGCCTGCTTTCTTTTTCTTTGGGATTGTAGTCCGCCCCATTGTATCTTTTCTTTTTATCATTTTCTTTTCTTTTTCGTAAAATAAAAAAAATATGTTTTGCTTCAGCTTTCTCTTCCAGGTACTTTTTGGTGCTGCATGACCCGCTTCAGGGAAGTCTCCTATCTTTTCTCTTTATTTATTTATTTTTCATTGGGGACAATGTCTTGTTTAAGTATGAGGGGTTATTTCTCAAGCAAAACATACAAAAATTATTTTTGTCTCAAAAAAAAAAAAATTATTTATTTTGTGCAATTTTGTTTTTGCTTATTTTACAAAAAAAAAAAAAATAGGATTACTTTCAAAATTAGGGAGATCTTTATTTCTCTATTTACTCACATGCGAAATTCTAGGTATTCAACTTTTACATAAGTTTAGAAACTTTTTGATGCTTTAATTGAATTTTGAATTTTGTAGTAGAACTGTTGGTCATGCTGTGTTTCTAGTTAAGTGCACATGTTAGTAGAATTTGAGTAGAATTAAATATTCAGCATACAATTAGATTTTTCTTTTTCTGAATGCGTAGAAATAGTTTATTTTACTTCTACTTGGAAACCGGTAAAATCTAAAAATAGTTTAGGAGAGTGTGTTGAAGTTTACTAGAGAGATATTTCGCGGATCAAGAAAGAGGTATTCTTTCTCGATGTCTAGAACTTGCCCTCTAGCTATTCTCAAGACTTGCATAGGTTAAACTCATTAGTATGAAAATGATTTAGGCATTTCTTTTGGCTAGTTTGAGCCTTTGCACCCGTACCTAACATTTTACCCTTGCTAAACCAATTTGAGCCTATACCCTTCCTTTTGTTATTGCTCCACCAACACTTTACCAAAGTCTAAAAAGCATCCTAATTACACACCTAAAACCAAGCTTGAAATTATACATAAAACCAGTTTATGTGTGATTAGGAGCCATTTTTATTTTTGTGGCTTTTGAAAATATACAAGAGTTGTTCTATTTTTCACTTCTCCTCTAAAAAAAAATAACAAATAAAAAAGAGAAAAAAACAAAAAAAAACAAAAAAAACAAAAAAAAGGAGGAAGTTGAAAAAATATTCAACATTTTGAAAAAAAAAAAACAAAGGAATTGGCGGAGTTTTTCAATTTATTTCTTTTGTGCAATCTCTCTTTAGGTTTTGGTGTGTCTACCCATCGCATTTATCTTTGTTTTTCCAAACCAAAAACCTAAGCCTACATTCCAACCTACTTAAGTCCTACTGATTTGTGCTTATAAGTTAACCTAGTGCCGTGGCGAGAGTGTGAAAGGGCAAGCCTATGGCCATCGACATTGACAGATTTCTTTGGAGGGTATCCCGATCTTCGATTTGTGCAATGTTATCTTAGCAAACACGCTACTTTCTCCCTAAACATGATTCGAAGATTTATCGTGTTTCCATCTTTGAAGTAAAAATAATAAGTGGAAACACATTTTAGAAAATTAAAAAACTAATTTGTATGCTGAGTAGGTTCTTCTACAATAATTACTACAAGCATAGGCATAAGACTTCGCATTCTACTTCTTATATTCAATTTTCGCTTTTAGCGTTAAAATTTTTCTACTCTCCATGTGAAGTTGTTTTCTCGGGACGAGCAAACGAGTAAGTATGGGGGTATTTGATAACTCTAATTTTGTCCATGTTTTATATTATTTTTATTCAATAAATAATTAGTTTATAATTATATTTTGTAATTTTATTATTAAATTTTTCTAATTTCTTATTTCAGGGCAATATGGGCTGCAAATTTCAATTTGGAGTCTATAGGGTTGACCAGGAGACAAAACTGGACAAAAGAAGTGAAATTTCAAATGTACACGCCAGCGTCACGGGCATGACCGACATGGTCACGGGCGTGACATCCTGACGAGAACCCGGCTCGTGGAAGGAGCTATCTGTCACGTCAATTAAAATTACACGCCCTCATGTCACGGGCGTGACCATCCTCACACGGGCGTGTACTCCAGGCGTGACATCCAGTGCTTCGCCCTGACTTCCAGTCAACGGCAGTTTCAATTTGCAACAAGTCACGGGCGTGACACATTTGGCACGGGCGTGACATACCCCGTGACAGCCCGGCGTGCCGACTTAATGCTGCAGTTTCAGTCGCTGGGAGTTTTCTCAAGACACGCCCACGGTCACGGGCGTGACCACGGGCGTGACCCCTCCAACAACGGCCGGAGTTATTCCCGCCGTTTCTGCTTCCCGCCGTTTTCTACAACCGTCAAGACACGCCCTAGGTCACAGGCGTGACCTAGGGGCGTGACCCGCCAATTAACGACTTTTGGCGTTTTTGCGCCAACGTTTAGAGGACTTGAAGACGACGGTTCCGAGACCGACACGCCCTAGGTCACGGGCGTGACCTAGGGGCGTGACCACCCAGCAACTTTTTCTATAAATTCCAGACAGCTTCAGATGGCCAGGAGGAGATTTTTGGGAGCTTAGTTCTGTTTTATTTACTGTTTTTCCTGCATTTTCAATTCCTAGTGTAATCTTTATTTTCAAGTCGTTCTTTAATCATGTCTTTCTTTATGCTTTCATGTAATTCTCTCATCATGATTAGTAGCTAATTTCCCAATTAGCACTTGATCATGATGAACTTTGGAATGGAATAAAATTCTTATTTTTGTCTCAAATTAGCAAGCATTCTATTTTCTAAACTTTGGTTTATCTTTGATTCAAATTTTCTTTGAATTCATAAGTTGCAAATTATGTTTATTCGAGCTTAGATTCGTATCCTAGATTTACCGAGAGGTTGTGGATACGAGTAGATCACTCAAGGATAAAGAGAATTTCTTGCACCCCTCGAGAGAGGAACGCAAAATTCTTCCGCCTTGGAGTCAACTCCATTAGTAAGGTTCACCGCCTAAAGCAAGCTTAGGTCTTTCGACTGGCCGAGAGGTCTTAATCGATCTACCTAAGGTTAGTCGAGTGCGTATTCTCGAGAGAGGCGCTTCGTAACTTTGGAACCTCCGCGGTCGAAGTTAATAATTTAGATGCTTGTGCTCTTTAATTTCGTGGATTTTATTCTAGCCCAAAGGGATTCCAGATCAAGTGCTACCCTTTTATTCATCGAATTTCTCCTCTTAATTTAACGTTTGTTTTCGTTTTCGCAAAAACCAATTTTCCGATCGATAAAATAATAGTTCGTCCTTGTGAGTACAAATACTCAACGGTCCCCGAGTTTAAATACGATATTTCCTATACTAAATTTCGATAGGTGCACTTGCCTAATTGAGAGTTTAGTTTGGATCATTTTCAAAACTTATAAAATTCCTCATCAAAAACTCTAATCTTCCTAAAAAAAATAAACGATCCGGGTAGCTTTTCTATTCCTTGCCTTTTTGGTGATCTTTTTGTAAAGCATGTGTTAGCAGACTTAGGTGCGAGCATCAACTTGATGCCTTTTTCTTTATTCAAGAAGCTAGGATTGGACACTCTTAGCCCTACACGAATTAGTATTCAGTTAGCTGATAGGTCAATTAAATATCCATTAGGTATCGTAGTGGACGTGCTAGTGAAGGTCGACAAATTCATCTTCCCGGTGGATTTTGTCATTCTTGATATTGAAGAGGACGTCGAGGCACCTCTTATATTTGGTCATCCCTTCCTAGCCACCTCTCGAGCGATCATTGATGTAAGTAACGGAAAACTTTTTCTGCTTGTGGGAGATTGTTGGAACACCCTATTACTAATTTGGGTCAGGATCACTATGTCTCTAGGAAACCAATGTTTGACCTCCTGTATAGCTCAAAAGGTCAATTAGAATTTAGTCTAAGGGTTAGAAGTCTAAGTTTGGAAGCTGCCCTCAAGTCCAGGATTTTCTGTTTGGAGACTAAGTCATATTTTCGAGCTCAGCACGACGATTCGTCGAACTCCGATCGACGATCGCTGAGCTCAACTTCATCATATCGTCGAACTCCATTCGACGATCGCTGAGCTCAACTTCATCATATCATCGAACTCCATTCGATGATCGGTGAGCTCAGTTCGACGATCTTGACTCAGCTTTGGATCTCTATCTCTGAGCTCAGTTCGACGATCTGTGAGCTCAGATCGACGATATTTTGCTGCTGTATAAATCCATATCTATGAGCTCAGTTCAATGACAGCAGAGCTCAGTTTGACGTTTTTAGATAACTTCAAGCATGTTTCTAGATTCAAATTCAAATCAGTTAAGGAGTTATTCTGCAATTAATTCTGAAGATTTACTAGCCGTTCTCATTCATTTCTGGACCAAGTTTCAAGAGATTTTCAAGGAATATTTCTATGGACTTTCCTCCAGAAGACATTTTGCAATTAAGGATGCAATTAATGCAGACCAACGGCTATTCTTGATAGAGAATGTTTTTCTATTCTGTACCAGAGAATAAAAGAGAAGGATTTTTGAATCTCTCCAAGATAGAACATAGATACTCAGACAGACCGTAGTAATCTTCAGAACAAGAACAAAAATATTATGTCTCAAAGAATTCTCAGAACACACATCCAAGGAGATCAAACTTTCTCAAATCTTCAGATCTCTTTAGTTTTCAAGTGTTCAAGGCCAACATCTTTCAAGACTCCAGACATCCAACATTTCAGCGGTTGCTGAAATCATCTTTTGCTGGAGCTTAACTTGTGAAGGCCTATCACCCTACAGTAAAGCTTCTTTTCCTGAATATCTCAAAGACTCAGGTGGAGCTTTGACACCATCAATCCACATAGTCTTCTCAGCTGTTTGAGAAAGAGAAGATTTTCATCACTCTCTCACCCCCTCTCTGTAAAGGGTTTCTCAAACTCCCTTCAAAAGTTTGAATTTGGTTTTTGAGCACCTTGTCAAAATCTCATTGGTGGCAAGACACCTGATCAAAAAATCTGATTTGGTTTTTGAGCACCTTGTCCAAAGCTCATTGGTGCCCAGGACACCTGATCAACTCATCCTGCATTGGATTCCTACCTAGGGTGGTAGAAGAGTGGATGTACCCAAGTTTAGGGGAACCACTATATTTCCTTGTGTCATCTGGTTTTGCTTGTCTTTATTTTTTGTTTCTGGCCTTGATTATTTTGTGATTAGCTTTTGATTAGTTTAGTTCTGTGATTAGATTTATTACTGCTTCCCTGCTCACTCATATTACAACAATTGTTGTAAAAAGTTCTAAAGCACCATATACTCTATTCACCCCCCCCCCCTTTAGAGTATATCAGATCTAGCTGCACTTTCAATAGGTATCAGAGCTAGGTTGGTTAAACATACCACACCTTGGTGGTTGCACAGGCTAACACCTGAACCCAAAGATCCCTAGTTAGATCTGTTTTCTTTTGTAGTTTATTACTAGATTTTGTTTTCACAAATCATGGCCCAAAATAAAGATTATGGTAGCACCAGACCTCCAGTGTGCAATCTATCCAAGTTTGCACTTTGGAATGCAAGGATTAGACTGTACATGAATTCTATTGACGAAGATATTTTTAACTCTGTTTTGACAGTGTGTCCAAGACCTCCAGAGAACTCCAGTACAAATGTTGTTTCACCTCCATCAGGAACAGATGTTGACATCAAGAAATGGAAGGTAGCTGATGCCAAGGCTATGAACATCTTAGCCCAGACAATGTCTGATGACATATTTCAAAAGGTGGCTGAATGCAATTCAGCAAAGAAAATTTGGGACAAACTCTCTGAAATAGTCTCAGGCTCAGCTGATGAGAGAAAAGATAGGAGATCCCACCTCATATCTCAATATGAGAATTTCAAGAAGGGAGAAACTGAGTCAGTAGGAGATATATACAACAGGCTCAGTCTAATTGTCAGTGAACTCAGGACATTGGATAAAGAGATCTCACTAACTGAACTCAATGACAAAATTCTAATGTGCTTCCCTAGCACTTGGGATTCAAGAATCTGGCCAATCAAGGATGCCAGAAGTTTGAATGAGATCACCACTGAAGCTCTATTAGGTAAGCACAAATCTTATGAGCTACTCATCAAGAATAGAGAAGAAGAACAGAAGGATGCCTCACCAGCCATAAGAAAAGAGAAGACCATAGCCTTCAAGGCAACTGAAGATCAGCCTGAAGACAAAGTCACAGGCAATGATGAGCTGCTCAGTCTGTTGGCCAAAAGATTTTACAAGATGGCCAGAAAGGACATCAGAAGGAGATCATACAAGGAGCATGATAAGCCAAGGTATGATAAGTCAATTAATAATAAAGAAATTGTTTGCTTTGGTTGCAAGAAACCAGGGCACATAGTTCCTGACTGTCCAGAAAACAAAAACAAGGACAGAAGGGACAAGAAAGAAAGAAGAAAGGAGAAAGTCTCCAAGAGGAATGTCAATGGCAAACCCTCATCAAGCAAAAAACAAACATACAAGAAAGAGGTTTGTTGCTGAATCCTGGAGTGAGACTAAAGAGGAGTCAGAAGCCTCATCCAGCTCCAGTGATGATGAGGAAGATGTAGAAGAGAAAGAGTTCTTCATGATGGCAATCAATGCCTCACAACATAACTCAGATGAAGAGGAGTCAAAGTCAGACTCAGAGACTCAACCTGAAGAAGATCAGGTAATCAGTTCTTTTGATTTTAATTCAGAGGACTTTAAATCTGAATTTAAAGCATTATGTTTAGATCTGCTAAAATCTGAGAAAGAAATCATCTCTCACAGAAATCATTTATCTGAATATAATAATTTAAAGTCAGAAAACCTCAAACTCTCTCAGGAGTTGGAGAGCTGTAGGGAGCAGATAGCTTCACTGAAAAGTGAGCTGTCTGAGGCCAAGAAGCTTGAAGAATCTCTCAATGGGAGAAGCATCAAGCTGATGGACATCACAAGTACAGTGAACTCCAGATTTAACAGTACACTTGGCTTGGCTGCTTCATCCAGCCAACCCATAGTTCTAACCACTCCAATCAAATTCATTTCTGACAAAGGAAAGGGAGTTGTAGAGGTTGTTAGGAAAAATTCTGATCTGCCCCAGAAAACTAGGTCCCAGCAGGAATCGTCGAATGGAGGTCGACGATCGCCAAACGCAGATCGACGATCTCAGGCAAAATCGTCGAACGCAGGTCGACGATCTCAAGTACCTGAACTCTGCTATAGTCGACCGTCGAACGGAGCTCGATGATCTGACCCAAGATCATCGAACGCAGCTCCAAGATCGTCGAACAGAGGTCAGAGCTCTGGAAATTTTTTCAAAGGCAAATCAAAATTCAATCCTAAGGGTCCTTCATCCCAAATCTTTAACCCTTATACTGAATGGATTTTACCTCCAAGGAGATATCATCCTGAAGGTTATAATAGTCAACCTGGGATGTCTTTTATTTCAGAATTTAAAGGTTATCAACCTAGGCCCAAGGTAAACTGGGTCAAAAACAAATGAATTGTCTTATGTGCAGGTGAAGACCTATCCAACACCTAACCAGCAATGGTACTTGGATAGTGGGTGCTCTAAGCACATGACAGGGAACAAGGACAACCTCACTTCCTTTAGAGCCAAGCTTGGACCCAAAGTTATCTTTGGTGATTCAACTTTAGACAGACTAAAGGATATGGTGCAGTCTAGATTGGATCAGTAACATTCAAGAAGGTAGCTTATGTGGAAGGACTGAAGCATAACTTAATAAGCATCAGTCAGCTGTGTGATGAAGGCTACCAGGTGACCTTCAGCAAAGTCTTATGCAAAATCAAGTCAGAGGACAACACAACTGTGTTGACAGGTAAAAGGAAAGGTAACATCTATCTAGTAGATTTTCTTTCAACTAATGTAAATATTTGTCTGTTTAATTCTGTCTGTAGACCAAATATTTTATGGCATAAGAGACTAGGACACCTAAACCTTAGAACTATTGCTAGGCTATCCAAGGACAACCTTGTTAGAGGACTACCTTCTGGCCCCTACAAGAAGGAATAACTCTGCAGGGCTTATCAATTAGGCAAGCAAACTAAAAACAGTTTTAAGTCACTTAATAAGAGTGATTCACCTAGGATATTGTATCTGTTACACATGGATCTTTTTGGACCCATCACAGTACAAAGCCTAGGAGGGAAATCTTACACTTTAGTAGTTGTAGATGACTTCTTTAGATTCACTTGGATGTTCTTTCTAAGGAAGAAGTCTGATAACTTTAAGTGTCTGACAGAGTTTCTCAAATATATACAGATTGAGTTCAATACTCACATTGCCCTGATCAGAAGTGATCATGGGACAGAGTTTGATTGTCTTCTTATGCAAGAGTTCTATTAGAGTGAAGGGATCAGGCATACTTTCTCAGCTCCTAGAACTCCTCAACAGCTGAAAGGAAAAATAGAACCCTTATTGAATCTGCCACTACATTATTGTCAGATGCTCACCTTCCTCTATCCTTTTGGGCAGAGGCAGTGAACACCTCCAACTATGTGCTGAACAGAAGTTTGATACATAAACTAAAGGGAAAGACTCCCTATGAATTACTCAAAGGGAAGAAACCTAAAGTTGATTATTTTAGAGTCTTTGGTTGTATTTGCTACATACATAATAATGACAAGAAATATTTAGCAAAATTTCAAGCTAAAGCTGATGAAGGAGTGTTTTTGGGATACTCCATGATCAGCAAGGCTTATAGGGTCTATAATAAATCATCTTTAAAAATTGTGGAATCTGTTCATATATCATTTGATGAATCTAACATGTCTTTCAAGGAGAAGATCTCTTCTACCATAGAACCTTTGCAGGAACATTCTCTTGTTGAAGACTTGAATAAGTTACAGGTTACTCAAAGGGATGAAAGCAGTGAAGATGAAGAAAATGCTCAACATATTGAAGAACAACTTAAAGAGGCAGTTGTTGTACCACAAGAGGAAACAACAACACAGGTTGGTGAACAATCAACACCCCCTGTTGATTTAGTAACATCAAGAGACCGTCCAATTTCCCAAATAATTGGAGACATCTCAGCTGGTGTGCAAACCAGAAATTAGGTCATCCAAAACCTGTTGCACACCTGCTTTCTATCTCAAATTGAACCTCAGTTGATTCAAGATGCAGAGCAAGATCCACACTGGATCATTGCAATGCAAGAGGAGTTGCATCAATTTGAAAGGAACAAAGTATGGGAACTAGTGCCAAAGCCTAAGGATCACTCCATTGTTGGAACAAAGTGGGTATTTAGAAACAAACTAGATGATCAAGGAGTAATTGTAAGGAACAAGGCAAGGCTAGTTGCTCAGGGATATTTTCAAGAAGAAGGAATAGACTACGACCAGACTTTTGCACCAGTTGCAAGATTGGAATCCATCAGAATATTTTTAGCTTATGCAGCACATAAAGGCTTTAAGGTATATCAGATGGATGTCAAACGTGCATTCCTAAATGGAGACATCAAAGAGGAAGTATATGTCAGACAACCTCCAGGTTTTATCTCTCCAACTTATCCTGATTATGTTTTTAGATTGAACAAAGCATTATATGGTCTCAAGCAGGCTCGTAGAGCATGGTATGAGACCCTAGCATGCTTTCTTTTGGAAAATGGATTTTTGAGGGGTAGAGTAGACCAAACACTTTTCATTAGAACCCATTAGTCCCATACCCTACTAGTGCAGATTTATGTAGACGATATTATTTTTGGCTCTACTGACTCCAAACTGTGCAGAAGGTTTTCCAACCTAATGCATTCTAAATTTGAGATGAGTAGCATGGGTGAGCTATCCTTCTTCCTAGGATTGCAAGTCAAACAGCACGCTGAAGGCATCTTTATTTCTCAAACCAAATATGCAAATGAACTGGTTAAGAAATTTGGCATGTCTGAAGCATCTTGTATGAAAACACCCATGCCTACTAATGTTGTATTGGATACTGATGAACATGGGAAACCTGTTGATCAGACAACATATAGAGCAATGATTGGCTCTTTACTGTACCTTATAGCTAGTAGACCAGATATAATGTTTGATATATGTATATGTGCTAGGTTACAAGTAAGTCCTAGAGAGTCACACCTAACATTAGTAAAGAGGATTCTCAGGTATGTTAAAAGTTGTCCAAATCTAGGTCTCTGGTATCCAAAAGATTCAGCATTTGATTTAACTGGATTTTCTGATGCTGATTATGCTGGATGCAGAATTGACAGGAAAAACACCAGTGTAACTTGTCTGTTCCTTGGTGATAGACTTGTCTCCTGGTTTTGTAAGAAACAAACTTTTGTGTCAACTTCAACTGCTGAAGCTGAATATATGGCTGCAGGCAGTTGTTGTTCACAAATCTTGTGGATTCAAAACCAACTCCTAGACTATGGCTACAACTTAGAGAAGTCTAAAATCTTTTGTGATAACACCAGTGCTATTTCTATAGCTCAAAATCCAGTCCTCCATAGTAGGACAAAACACATAGAGATTAGGCATCATTTCTTAAGGGATAATGTTGAAAAGAATAAAATTGAACTATAATATATCCCAACTGATTTACAAAGGGGAGATATTTTCACCAAGCCCTTGGATGAAAAGAAACACACCTTCTTCCTAAATCAGTTAGGAATGTTAGATGGAGGAAGTCTTAAATAATATCCAAGATTTTGAAAGCTTAAAAATTGACCAAGACTAGGCAAACATCTTGATTTTTCTTAGTGTCTAGAGTTTTTCTGATCTCTGAACTGCGCTTGACGATTTTCCCTCAAATCGTCGAACGGAGATCGACGATTTCTGAGATCATCGACCTGAGTTCAGCGTTTCTCATATAGTATGAACTATCTCTTCCGGTCAACGATCGTCGAACAGCGCTCGACGATTTTTATTCTCTGAACGATCGTCGAACAGAGCTCGACGCTCTAAAATATCGTCGAACGGAGATCGACGATGTTGAAGACTCTTCAGATTCCTTTAGAAGCCTCGATCGTCGAACTGAGTTCAACGATCTTTCCAATTCTGCGTCTAACCCTAATATAAAATTCATTTTTCGCCGTCGTTCTCCTTTGCGCTTTCGATTTCCCTGCAAGAATTTTCTTTCCCTCCAAACAATTCTGCACTTGGTCGTTTTGGTTGTTGAATTTTTGCAGGTACCCATGGCTGTATTTGTTGCTGTTCTCGCCGCCATGAAATTTGATGCTGGCTTCGACATCGACATGGAATCCTTCAGCACAACCGACCAGGTTTTTCAGGATATTTTGGGGCTATTCAAAGAGCAGAACCTGACTGCAATCATGTCCACAAGGATTAAGCTTGCATCTGATGAGATTAAGGAATGGGTCTACACTGCCCACAATCAAGACAACTCCACCATTGTTGGATCAATATCTGGCACTCAGGTACCCTTAACCCCAGCAATTTTAACAGAGGTTTTTGAGTTAAGAACTGGTGGAGATACTGCTGACTTGTCTGGAGAAGAGTATACTGACCTGCTTGCCAGAATGGGTCATTCTGAGGCTAACCCTAGCAAGCTCTTGAAAAAGAACCTCTCTGTGGAATACAGATTCATGGCTGATGTAGTTGGAAAAGTGCTACTGGCTAAGCACTCTGCTCATGATACAATCTCAAGGTATCAGCTCTGCCTCATGGGAGCCCTAGTAGACAGGAAGAATTTGAATTGGGGAGAAGTATTCTTTGACCTTATCAAGAAGAAGATAAAGAAAAGTTTTGTAAACTTTGGAAGAATTATAGGGGTGTTTCTGCAGCATTGGTGCCCTGCTTTGCTGGTCTCTTCTGGAATCCACATCAATGCATCAAAGAGACTGTCTTGTGCCCTGTTTGGTAAATGGGACAGACAAATCATCAAGCCCAGCAGGCCCTCCTCCAGCACTCCTTCAGGCACCAGGACTCTCAGAGTCACTTCCCTACAGTCTCTGCCCCTACAGATGACCTACCTGCTGATGTTGCCTCTCCTCCTACTCCTCCTATTCCATCCCTTCCCATACCATCTACCATTCCAACTCCATCCACCATCATCATCTTCAGCCCCTCTCCAACATCTACACCATCTCCAGACCATATTCTACCAACAACAGAAGACCAATTCCATCCATTATTCTCCTACCCTCAACCAGATATCACTTCATCACCCTCCATTCCATCCTTCACCCTCATTGAAGATTCCTTCATGGATGATTCACCATCCTCTCCTCCTGAGTTACCCTCTTCCTCAACTTCCTATAAAGATCTTCTACAAGAGATCATTGACCAACCCACCTTCACCCCATCCATCTCCATCCCACTGTCCTCTATATCCACCTTACCCACACCTCATCCTTCCCTTCCCCCATTCACCAGCTCTCCACTACCCTCACCAACAGCTACTCCTCCATCCTCTACCTCTGCTCCAGTCACTATTGAGCAAGTAGACATTCCAGCCCTTGTTGACAGGCTGTATGAACTGCTAGCCCCCAGGCTATCTCTTCTTTTGGAGACCTTATTGGCTCCATTACACCTGTCAGTGGCAGCCCTCTCTGCCAGGCTCTCATCTCTTTTCCCTCAGGCAGCCCCTTTTGCAGTGTGCCTTGATCTAGCCTTGTCTGAATTTAGGCAGGGGAAGATGCCCTATGAAGTGAGTCTGCCTGCTGCTGCTGCTGCTGTGTCTAAAGCTTCAGTTCAACCTCCTGCTGCAGTCTTTGCATTAGACCTCAGGGCTTTGCTCTCAGAATTTGATTTTGCATACTTTAGATGTCTGCCAGAGCCAGTTGTTGTCCAGCCCCCAGAGGATCTATCCAAGGCTCTTGTGTCATTCTCTTGCTGTGACCCCAGCATCATCACCTCTTTTGTCCACTCAGTGTATGCTGCTGCTTCTTCTGATTAAAGCATTGATGTGGTTTCTGATGTTGCTGCATCTCCTACTGCTGAACATTTTGATACTATTGCTGAACCACCTTATAAGGAAATCCTTATGATAGAGGCACCTGAGTTTGAGCCTTCTGAATTTTCTGCTGATATTTCTACTGCTGATGTTGCTGTTAGTGCAACTATTGATGCTGCTGTTACTTCTCCAGAACCTGTATCTGCTGCTGTTGTTACTGCTTCTACTTCAATTGCAACAACTTTTGTATCTGCTGCTGTCACCACTGCCACTGTTTCAACCTCTGCTGCTACATCCTCTGCTACCTCATCTGCCTCTATACAGCTCAAGAAAGATCTGATGAAGAAAATTGATGCCCTTTATGATGATCAGAGTTCTGAAAGTGATGAGTTCAGAACAAACTCTGATGATTCTTCTGCTATCATTTCCAGGAGAAGAAAGGCAAGGAGCAAGGCCATGAAGAGAGTACCTCCTGCCAAGGTCAAAGATAATAATGATATACATTACTACATTCTTCATGATTGCCATATCACTGAGCACTGGATGCAGTACTCTAAGAATCAACTGAAAGCAATGAAAAAGAAGAGGAAATATGAAAAGGGTTCTTCACAATTCCAACACTCTCATCCTCCTCCACCACCTCCTCTTGATGCAGGTGCAGGTGGAAGTTCTGCTGCTCAACCCCCTGCCAGAAGTCAAGCTCCCTATCAGCCATATGCCAGATCTTACCATAGGGGAAGCCAATCCAGGGGTTCTCAATCCAGGAGAGGAGGATACAGAGGCAATCAAAAAGATTTTCAAGTCCACTCCAAAGGATACTCAAGGCAACACCCATACTCCAGGGAAGGACAAATTTCTTCTGATACCACATCTGGTCCTTTTCCCTATAAGTTAAAGGAAACCGTGTCATCCAGGCCTCCTCAGGACAATCCTTCAAACAGATATGAGCCACCAGTACCTTTTGAGGACCCTGAGAACAATCCAGCTGCTTGGACTGTAAGGATGAAGGAACTTACTGCACTGGATCAGATCAAAAAGGCTAGAGAGCAAGGAAGAGATTCTTCCAACATCTCCATAATGTCTGAACAGAGAAAGAAATAGCTAGAAATATATGAATCAAGCAAATTTTTTGATTCAGATAGATACATAGAACTGCATCCTGAAGCTGTAGTTCCCAGGCTTAAACAACAAACATCTTTAGGTGCAGCAGATGATACCAGATCAAAGAAGGAAGCCCTCAATCCCAACAGAGAAATCAAACTTGTTAAAGGCAAGGAAAGGAAATGACAATGTAAGGTGACAATCTCTGTGATTTCTGATTATTATCTGGGATGTCATATATATATCTGTGGTTCTGCAATGTCTAGCTTGTTGCTTTTATGTTTTGCTGCTTGTATGTTATTTAAATTTTCTAAACTCTGTAAATAGTAATCCTAACCCAAATAGGGGGAGATTATTGGAACACCCTATTACTAATTTGGGTCAGGATCACTATGTCTCTAGGAAACCAATGTTTGACCTCTTGTATAGCTCAAAAGGTCAATTAGAATTGAGTCTAAGGGTTAGAAATCTAAGTTTGGAAGCTGCCCTCAAGTCCAGGATTTTCTGTTTGGAGACTAAGTCATATCGTCGAGCTTAGCACGACGATTCGTCAAACTCTGATCGACGATCGCTGAGCTCAACTTCATCATATTGTCGAACTCCATTCGACGATCGCTGAGCTCAACTTCATCATATCGTCGAACTCCATTCGACGATCGGTGAGCTCAGTTCGACGATCTTGACTCAGCTTTGGATCTCTATCTCTGAGCTCAGTTCGACGATCTGTGAGCTCATATCGACGATATTTTGCTGCTTTATAAATCCATATCGCTGAGCTCAGTTCAACGACAGCAGAGCTCAGTTCGACATTTTCAGATAACTTCAAGGATGTTTCTAGATTCAAATTCAAATCAGTTAAGGAGTTATTCTGCAATTAATTCTGAAGATTTACTAGCCGTTTTCATTCATTTCTAGACCAAGTTTCAAGGGATTTTCAAGGAATATTTCTATGGGCTTTCCTCCAGAAGACATTTTGCAATTAAGGATGCAATTAATGTAGACCAACGGCTATTCTTGATAGAGAATGTTTTTCTATTCTGTACCAGAGAATAAAAGAGAAGGATTTTTGAATCTCTCCAAGATAGAACATAGATACTCAGACAGATAGTAGTAATCTTCAGAACAAGAACAAAAATATTATGTCTCAAAAAATTCTCAGAACACACATCCAAGAAGATCAAACTTTCTCAAATCTTCAGATCTCTTTAGTTTTCAAGTGTTCAAGGCCAACATCTTTCAAGACTCCAGACATCCAACATTTCAGCTGTTGCTGAAATCATCTTTTGCTGGAGCTCAACTTGTGAAGGCCTATCACCCTATAACAAAGCTTCTTTTCCTGAAGATCTCAAGGACTCAGGGGGAGCTTTGACACCATCAATCCACATAGTCTTCTCAGCTGTTTGAGAAAGAGAAGATTTCCATCACTCTCTCACCCCCTCTTTGTAAAGGGTTTCTCAAACTCCCTTCAAAAGTTTGAATTTGGTTTTTGAGCACCTTGTCAAAAGCTCATTGGTGGCAAGTCACCTGATCAAAAAATATGATTTGGTTTTTGAGCACCTTGTCCAAAGCTCATTGGTTCCCAGGACACCTGATCAACTTATCCTGTAGTGGATTCCTACGTAGGGTTGTAGAAGAGTGGATGTACCCAAGTTTAGGGGAACCACTATATTTCCTTGTGTCATCTGGTTTTGCTTGTCTTTATTTTTGTTTCTGGCCTTGATTATTCTGTGATTAGCTTTTGATTAGTTTAGTTCTTTGATTAGATTTATTACTGATCCCTGCTCACTCATATTACAACAATTGTTGTAAAAAGTTCTAAAGCACCATATACTCTATTCACCCCCCCCCCCCCTTTAGAGTATATCAGATCTAGCTGCACTTTCAAAGATTATGAGGTCATATTTTTTATCAATCAATCAATGAAAAACTCTTTAAAAAATGATGATTCTTGTTTTTTTCTGGATATGTTAAATGAGGATTCCTCTCTTTCTCTTTCAAGCGTTTCTTCAAATTTTTTTTCTTCTTATTTTTCTGAAATTTCCACAAATGTTTTTGAAAATACGGTTATGTCCTTGCAAGCAAGTTTTAAAAATGAATCTGTTTTTAGTAGAAAAAATTATGAAAATCTTATTTTTGAAAAAGAAAAAACTCCAAAGAATCTAAAGCCGCTCCCAGAACATCTAAATTATGCCTTTCTTGGAAACAATTCTAAATTGCCTGTTATAATCTCGGCCTACCTTTCTCAATCCAAAAACGATTAATTGATCGAAGTACTACAAAAGCATCGCCGAGCTACAACGTGGCAAATTTCTGATATTTCTTGCATAAGCCCTTCTTTTTGTACGCATAAAATATTTTTTGAAAATAATTCTAAGGGTGTAGTCCAACCTCAACGTCATCTTAATCTGAATATGAAGGTGGTTGTGAAGGGAGAGGTGCTCAAATTATTAGATGCGGGGATAATTTATCCTATTTCTGATAGTAAGTGGGTAAGTCCGGTGCAGGTTGTACCTAAGAAGGGCGGGATAACGGTAGTAACGAACGAAAATAATGATTTAATTCCAACTAGGATGGTAACGGGATGGAGGATGTGCATCGACAACCGTAAGCTAAACGATGCCACCCGTAAAGATCACTTCCCCCTCGCCCTTATCGAATAGATTTTAGAACGTCTATCCGGACATAGTTTTTATTGCTTTCTTTATGGTCTCTCGGGGTATTTCCAAATCCCTATCGTACCCGAGGACCAAGAAAAGACAACATTCACTTGCCCCTTCGGAACTTTTGCCTACCATAGGATGCCTTTCGGGTTATGTAACACACCTGCTACCTTCCAACGGTGTATGTTCGCTATTTTTGATAAATACATAGAAATTATTATGGAAGTATTTATGGACGATTTTTCCATTTTGGAGACTCTTTTGATCTATGTCTAAAAAATTTGGAAAACGTTTTATAACGCTGCGAAGAAACAAATTTAGTTTAAATTGGGAAAAGTGTCATTTTATTGTGCGTGAAGGCTTAGTCTTTGGCCATAAGATTTTCGCTAGGGGAATTGAAGTGGACAAGGCAAAAATTGAAGTTATTGAAAAGCTACCGCCACCTACGAATATCAAAGAGATTAGCAGTTTCCTAGGGCATGCGGGTTTTCACCGACAATTCATTAAGGACTTTTTAAAAATTACTAAGCCACTTACCCACCTTCTCGAAAAAGAAATTCCTTTTGTTTTTGATGATTCTTGTCTTGCTAGGTTTGAATTAATTAAATCTAAACTTATAAATGCTCCAATTATGATTGCGCCTATTTGGGATTTACCCTTTGAAATAATGTGTGATGCGAGTAATTTTGCGGTAAGTGCGGTTCTAGGACAAATAATTGCTAAGAACTTTCATCTGATCTACTATGCAAGTAAAACTCTAACATCGGCTCAAGAAAACTACACCACAACTGAAAAAGAACTTTTAGCTGTTATTTTTGCGTTCGATAAATTCCGACCGTATATTACTCTTTCTAATATAATTGTTTTTACGGATCATTCCACTTTGAAGTACCTCCTCTCTAAATCAGATGTCAAGCCGCATCTAATTCGTTGGATCCTCTTACTTCAAGAATTCGACTTGCAGATTCGGGATAAGAAAGGAGCGGAAAACCTAGCGGCTGATCATCTTTCTTGTCTTGAAAATCCTGAACTCGATATTTAAAATGAAAATTTTATTACTGACTTTTTTTTCGTGTGAACGAATTTTAAACATTTCTTCTTCTACCCCCTGATTTGCTGATCTGGCCAATTATCTTGTGGCTCGGGTCCTTATAAAAGAGTACTCTTCTCACCAAAAGAAGAAATTCTTTTCTGAGTTGAAGTATTATTTTTGGGAGGACCCCTTTCTATTTCGCATTTGTGCGGACCAGGTGGTTAGAAGATGTGTTTCCCGGGAAGAAAGTCAATGGATTTTAAAGGATGATCATGAAGGTCCGACTGGCGGGCATTTTCAAGCGAACCGCACCGCCCACAAAGTGCTTAGTGCTGGCTTTTATTAGCCAAGCATATTTAAAGATGCACAAATCTTTGTGAGAGGGTTTGATCGGTGCCAGCGGACTGAAACAAATCTAATAAAAATGAAATGGAACAAAATTATTTTCTTGAATGTGAAGTTTTTGATCTATGGGGCATCGACTTTGTAGGCCCGTTTCCCTCAAGCTTAGGAAATAAGTATATTTTAGTTGTCGTAGATTATGTCTCTAGATGGGAGGAGGCGCAAGCTTTACCAAGTAATGATGCTCGCATCGTTGTTTCTTTTCTTAAGAAATTATTTTCTCATTTTGGTTTTCCTCGAGCGATCATTAGTGATAGGGGAAGTCATTTTTGCAGCGCTCAGCTCGCTAAAACTTTAACGAAATATGGCGTTACACATAAACTATCCACCGCTTATCACCCCCAAACTAACGGTCAGATCGAGGTAGTCAATCGAGAACTTAAAAGAGTTTTGTAAAAAACCATTTCTGCTTCTCGTAAAGATTGGTCTTTAAAGTTAGACGATGTCTTTGGTCCTATCGGACAGCATACAAGACCACTATTGGTTGTACTCCTTTCCGATTAGTCTACGGAAAATCGTGTCATCTCCCGGTAGAAGTAGAGCACCGTGTGTATTGGGCGCTAAAGTTTTTTAATTTCGATAAGCACTCGGTCGGCGAGCATAGAAAAAACCAACTAATTGAACTTGACGAATGGCGAGCGTACGCTTATGAAAATAATAAAATTTATTAAGAACGCACAAAACTTTATCACGATAAGAACATGCGCCATCCTAAAATGTTTACACCTGGCGATCAAGTTTTTCTTTTCAATTCTCGCTGACGTCTTTATCCTGGCAAGCTTAAATCTAGATGGTCTGGGCCATTTGCGGTCAAGCAAGTCTTTTCTTACGAAACTATGTTACTCTCGCACCCGGATAAGGGTGACATTAAAGTAAATGGACATAGACTGAAACTTTATCTTTCTAATGATTCTGTGTCTCCTGCAAAGGAGGATCTTGTTTTGGACTCTTGAGTATTTATCTTCATGTGGACTTTTATTTTATTTTATTTTGGACTTCTTAATTATTATGAAACTTTTATTATTATTCAGACTCTCTGTTATATTGTTACATAAAGAACAATTTTGGGAGCCTGCCAAAGTATTTTCTGCTTTTATTTTTATTTTGCTCTTCCTTCTAGTGGCCCCACAATACAAGTTTGTGATTGCCGCTCCAACGTTGTTGATTTCAAGATGGATCAAATCACTCCTATTGATGATCAAGTGTGCTAAAAAGCAAGCATGGGTGAGCGACATCCGCCTTCATCTCACAAACCCGAGGAAGTCCTATTCTTTTATTTTTCCTTTACTGCATTTCCTTCTTCTTTCTCGTTTTTTTCTTTTTCATTGAGGACAATGTAAAACTTAAGAATGGGGGAGGGTCTCTTTATTTATTTTATGTCTTTCCTTTCAAATACGAAAAACAAAACAAAAAAATAGAGCAAATATGCTTTAAAAAACCAAAAACTATATTAGTATAGTTTAATTAAGCTTCTTTAAGACTACTTTTTCTTTAACTATTACAAAAACCCAAAAAAAACATCAAAAATCCAAAAATTGCTAAAATCTATTTGAAAATCAAAATCAAAAATTATTTTCTATCTTTATTTTTGTGTTTCTTCTAGTGATGTGTAGGCTCATGCGGTTTTGTAGTTCTATGTAGATTTCCTTGAATTGGTCTTCTAAATTTATCATTCTTACATAGCTTAGTTTTACTAATTTCTTTTTCTTAAATATAGGCATCTGTTTTTTAAGTTTTAAGTTAGAAATTTGTAGTTTTTTCTTTTTATTCGGTTAGTTGCGTACGAATGGTTGTTAGGTAATGTTATCTCTTTTTCATTTGTGGGGTAATACTTTCTTGTTGTCTAGAAATTGTCTCTAGCGACTCTCGAAGCATTTGTGTCATTTTTCACGTACTTTAGAAATGATTTAGGCCACTCTTTTGACCCGTTTGAGCCTTTCTTGCCCACCAAAAATTTCACTGTTGCAAAATAATTTTTGGGCCTTTTTCCATGTTTCTTTGTTTTTATTTCCACCTTTCATTTCATTATTTCGCTAAAGCCAAATGCCTTTCCTATTTCACACTAAACTTTGAGCTTGAATATTATGTTTGTGAAGGGTTATTATATATGAAAATGAAAAGGAAAATTATTAGTTTGCATTTGGAGCTCTCTTTTATGAAAGAAAAAAAAAGTTATTATCAAAATGTTATCAAATCAAAAAAAAGAGAGAAAAAGTTTATTTGTGGCCAAATTTTGAAAAAAAAAATTCATGGCCTTGTTTTGTAGTTTGAATTGGAGAAATGATGTACTTGTCATTTCTTATTTTTATCATTTTTTGTTTTATTTTGAGCTCACCCTTGGTTTAGTGTGATTTAACCGCCGATTTTTATCTTTGATTTTCAATCCCTAATCATTTACTTAAGCCAAGTCTTTATGCCTATTTAAGCCCTTTTGATCTTTAGACGTGAATTCGCGTAGTGGAGAGAGTGTGAACGGAAAAGCCTATGGCCACCATCATTGATGGATTTCTTTGGAGGTTATCTTGAGGTGATTTAGCGATAATTGTTATTTAGCAACCTAGTAGTTCGTTCAATGTGCAGTTTATTTAGAATCTCTACTTTTATTTTTCTTATTTTCATTAATTTTGGATGCCTTATTTTAGGGATTTAGAATTATGTAATTCTTCTTTATGTTCTAATGATATTTTTAGATCTTCATTTTCAAGTATTTTATTGTGCACTTCTCACCCCACTAGTTGTTAACATAGAAATTAGGATAGTTTAATTTTTCATGTTTTGGTTTTCTTAATCTATGGAATCTAAATTGCTTGTTTACTTTTATTTCTCTCCCCTAGTTTTCATTTTCATTTGCTTGAGGGCAAGCAAATACTCTAGCATGGGGGAATTTGATGACTACTTTTAGTCATCATTTTTGGCATAGTTTAGCATAAGAATTTCTTAGGTTTTATAATATTTCTACGTTTTTTTATGCTTGCTATGTTCCATTTTATGTTTAATAATTATTTGTGTTTTGTTTTAGAATTTAACTAATATTATTATTTATCTCATGTTTTTTTTTCTTTTGTAGGATCAAAGCCTTTAGTGCAGCCCACCATGAAGCCCCTCTACACCCTACCCGAGCCATGATGTTGGTGCAGCCCAAGTCCAGCCCCTCCTCCATAATGAACCCGAGCCCAAGTCTCCTTCAAAGATGTAGCAGTCCGGCCCCTCTCCAAGCCCAAACTTGAGCCTCCTATTTGTGTAGCTCGAGCCTCCTATTGATGCAGCCCACTTCATCCATGCAGCCCATTCCATTCAATGCATGGTCGACCACTCTCTCTCTCCCCTCCTCATTAATTTTTCCATGCATGCACCTTTCCACCCAAGCATGGTCGGCCCCCCTCTTTCCCCCCTTTCTTTATTCTACATTCATCCCCCTCTTCACTTTATATTTTCCATATTTATTTCCATAAATTACATGCAATGAATCCCTCCTCTTCTCTCACCACCTCATTTAATATCATGCATGAACATCTCCAACCTTACATGGTCGACCACCCCCTTGTCCCCTCATCTTCATTTCATTCTAGAATCTTCCTCCTCTCCTATAAAGGGAACCCATGTCTCATGCTTTGGAAGGTTGGATTGGAGAGAGAGCAAGTGAGATAGCTAGTTCTAGTGCAAGTACTTTTATTCATTATTGTTATAGTTCTTTTCTTTGTTGTAATTTCCTTTTATTTAGTAGAATAACATTGCCTTTTTTGTTATTGTGTACTCTTCCCTTTTATCTAATCAATGAATATGAATTTTCTTCATCTTGATTTCGTCACCTTTTCAACTATGCGTAGCTAATTTCCCTTAGCATTTGATCGTGAGGATCCATGAAATGAGATGAGGTTTTCCTTTATTTTTTTAGTTTTATTTTTGTCTAAATTATTCTCGATTCTTCTTTGATTTATCTCGTGTCAACTTCGTATTTCCGGTATACGGTAGTAGACAATTTGATCTCATTTCATAGAAGTCGAGAGACACGTTGATTTGAAAGATCACTCAAAGAAGGAAGGAGTTGATCGCAACTCTAGAGATAGGATGACGAAAATCCTTCGGATTGGAGTCAAATCCAATAGTGTGGGTCACTTCGGTAATGCGACTTTAGGCTATTTTTACTTGTAAAGAGATTTCGGTCAAAACGTCTATAAGTTAGGGGATTTGATGCTCTAGCGAGATTACTTCATAATATCGGATCCGTCACGGTCGAGGTTAATTTGCAAATTTAAATCTATATTTTTCCATCTCGTCTCATTACATAGTGAATCATTGATCGAATGCTAGCTTTTTATCATAAGTTTTTGTTTCAAAAATTATCTTTAGTTTTAATTTTAAAATTCTCAAAGACCTAATAATCTTTCGGTAGGATAATAGTAAATGCATGAGTAGCAGTTCTTGACAGCCCCAAGTTTAAATATGACCTTGGTACTACAATTCGATAGGTACACTTTCCTTTTCGGATTGATAGTGGATTCAATTCACCATATTCCTTCCCTACAGTCATAGCATTTTCACAGGCAGATATATCACAAGAACGTGTACTCACATATAGTTAAATATATGTTAAACGCCAACCTCAACTGTCGACGCTCTGTGCATTCAGGGCACATTATCGGTGTGCCAGTTTGCCGGACAACACCACCATTTAGAGGTTCAAGTCTTGACGGTCAATTTATGAGCATCTTTAGCCTTTTTGGCTTATAACCTAAGACTCACTCTCTCTCGTTGACACCAGTGACTCTCATGTACTTTAGGTCTGTTTAACCGATCGACATCGAGTAGGTACAAATCAGACTTTCCCGTTGCTCAAATCGCGTAGGCCGCCCACCGAAAGTTACACTCTCAAGCAGGTCGATGGGACGCGGGTCAACCTCCCTTTTCCCATATCTCAAAACACAACCAATGTTATGTATAATGGATCTCATGTCCTTTTGGAGCTAATAGCTCACATATTAGCATCACAGTCTACCAGAGACAGGCGTCACAATCAAAAGGGAGTTATCGCCAACGCTCGTCACGATCGCTTGGCGGGACAAACAAAAGTTCTCTTTTTGTGCCCAGACACAACACAAAACCTTGCAGCATCATATAGTGCTAGAAACACTGGTCTTTTCACAGCAATCATAGCTCATCATGTGCTATCGTCGGCGATACTTGCTGTCGCCTGGGGATATCCAATAGTTATGTAAAATGTGATATTTTCTGGGTATTTTTCTTGAGAGCATCTCCAGTACTTCCTACTACTCCCATTTCACAGGCATAACCCATCAGACCCCATAAATGACATGTTTATACTTGGAGTCTTCTCCGGCACGCAAAATAAAATATCATCAATACAGATCAACCTGTCTGGATGGGCTTAACTGTAACACCCCAAAATTTGAGAGGGGATCGACCAGCGTTTTCTGGCAAATTTTTGGTTTCTGGCAGGGGGCACACGGCCTGGGACACGGGCGTGTCCCAGGGCATGTCAGGCTGGAGTCGACGACTTGGCCGCGTAGTCGACTTTTTTTCGCACGACAAAGTGTCGAGACTGGGCACACGGCCTGAGACACGGGCGTGTCTCAGCGCGTGTCGAGCCCGTATCGAGATCCGGCCCGGGGTGTCGACATTTTCGCTCGACGATGTGTCGAGATAAGGAACACGGCGTAGGACATGGGCGTGTCCAAGGCTGTGTCAGTCAGTCGTCGAACTTCTCTCGACGAAGTTCACTTGACGAGTGTCGAGTGTCGAGACAGGGGAACACGTCCTGTGATACGGGCGTGTCATAGGGCGTGTCCCGCATGGTCGACGATCTTCGCTCGACATTTTTCTGCGGTGTCGACACAAAGGCAGTCGACGAGTGTCGAGACTTCGCACATGGCTTGGGACACGGGCGTGTCCCAGGCCATGTCCTTCTTGGGTTGTTTTCGGGGCTGTATCGATGGAGAGACACGACCGACAACACGACCGTGTCAGTCGGGACACGGGCGTGTCAGGTCGAACACGGGCGTGTCGGATGCCCGTGTGCTATTTCAGGCGCGTCGATTTGAGATGGCGAATGAGGAACACGGCCCTGGACACGGGCGTGTGCCAGGCCGTGTTCGGCTCAGGTGTATTACTTTTCATACGGATCGTGGCCATTCTTTCCCTTATTTTGGGATCTGATGGTTCAGGACTGCTCTTGGGGAGTTAAGTTCGAGAATAGGGTTGGAAACCCTCATTCTTCTCCAAGCTTTCTCTTACTAAATTCTAGAGAGAAGGAGAGCAAGGAAGAAGGTGAATGAGGGTTTGGGCTGTAGGAGAGGCTTCGGTGCTCCAAATCGCGAGCCGAGTCCAGATCCATGGAGGCTGGAGCTTTGCGAAGGTTTTCATCCGACTATTTTTCCATGGCTAGGAAGAGGAGTCAGAAGGTAACGACACTTCTCCTCTCGGTTTTAGGATGCATGTCTTAGCATCATTTTTCTTTTCTAGTTTTGGGCACCAAACACTCAAATGAGAGGGGTTTGGGTCGCCAAGGTTCAAGAGGAACCTCTGGGTCGATTGAGTCCGTCCCCGACATGTTTTGCATTAGAGATCCGCTCCGTTAGTGGATTAGGCATGGTGGGTGAAGCCGTAGTCGCGACCGTTAGTCCGACTCGGTGATGTTGCATACGAACTTTAAGGATTCGTAGAGATTCCGTTGCGGCAAGATGTCGTTTGTGATGTGGTGATGTTTTCCCCTTTTTCTCAAGTGAGTACGTGTAGCTGGAACCGGACAAGGTTAGCTCCTCAATGGTGGTAGATGGTTTCCTTGGTGGACAAGGTTAGCTCCGCATTGGTTGTAGATGGTTTCATTGGTGCGCGGGAACGCTGCAGTACAAATGAGGGACTAGGGTGGAATTGTCTTGGTTTGTGATGTGTCAAGGCGTGGCTGTGTCACCGTGGTCGGTTGGCTATCCCGTGACGTACACGTCATGTGTGGAGAGTGTCCCGGCGAGACTAGTCCCCTTCTGTGAGACTAACGAGAATGCCAAGCATGGGGGCAAGCCCTGGCAATGAGGCCATGAGCGGGTGGGGTCTGGCAAGACTTCTTAGAATCGGTCAGTTTGTGTTTGTTGGAATCCTGACAAGAGACGTCAGAGCTTGCAGGAAAGCCCGGGTCTAAGACCTTGAGCGGGTGGGGCCTAGGTAAGAGTTCCATGTGGCGGCTTATGTGCCGTTGGGGGGAATTGTGTCTCCCTTTTTGTTTACGACTTTATGCCAATGGGGAAACGATGAGTGCCCAAATGATGTGATGATGTTCTAGATGCATAAGCTATAGGGTACCTTGGGTGATACCCGGGTGTTGCATACATGTTGCATAAGTAGGCCCCTTTTTATATTATATGTTCAACCTGTAGAGAACGTGTGTGATGTTTGAGACATCCAAGCTTATTCTTAATGCACTTCTTGTTTACATTTATATATTGCATACGAAGTGCTGACTTGTAGGTTGGAGGGTTCCCTGGGGTCCGTTAGGGGCGGCCGGGAGGAGATGTATTTGTTACACAGTTTGAGGTCAGCCTTTGCTGACCCACGTTACTAATAATTTTACAGGGCAAGGATCGCAAGCAGGAGCTAGCTCGCCGGCCAGAAAGGCCTAAGCCTCATGAAGCGTTAACTTGAGTAGTAGCTCTACTCATTATGGCAGTATATGTTTTGATGCTCATGTTGTCCGGCTTGGATGCTGAGGTTGACTAGGAGTGCTTATGCACTTTCATGACTGTTGTATTAATTGAGTTTGAACTCTCTTATGTTGTAAGGCCATAAGGCCATCTTTTTATTACTCTTATAGTGGTGGATAACTTCTAGTCTTGTTTGTTTTTCGGCTGTGTATTGCAAAGAGTTTTGAGTGTAGGTAGTTATATCATCTTATAATACTAAAGCTGTGGCGTCCGTATGTTGTGGTGCCCCGACCAGACCCATATTATACGATCATTACAGGGGAGGTGTTACAATTTGGTATCAAAGCGAGGTTAGATTCAAGGTCAATGCGTAGAGAAGTTATCCACATAAGAGTAACGCTGGACCATGAGTGTCCTATTATTTAAGTCTTGAGATTAGAGACTGATCCCTTGTTTCTTATTTTCTTGAAGAGTGCAAGCAACAAGGCGGGAACATTGAGAGAAAAAGAAGAACTCTCGGCGAGCAGTGCCACTGCTCCAGGTCTTTTGGGCATGGGTGTAAACCCGGCCGATTTCTGCCGCATGCTTGCAGAAGCGATGGCGGCGGCCCAAGCTGCAGCGGCAGCTCAAGTAGCAACCCCTGCTACACCGGATACGGCGACGATCGTGCCAGGCGGAGAAGCCAGGCGAGTGGAGCCTTTGGCGGAAAGGGTGGTTGTCGGACATGGAGACCGGCACATGAAGTATTTCCTAAGCTTCCATCCCCCGTCATTCAATGGAGTTGGTACGCCAACAGATACAGAGGATTGGTGGGTTCGCATTAAAGAGCTTCTGAGGGCAGCAGAGACGCCAGAAGAAACAAAATCTGAGTATGCGGCGTTCGTGTTGGAAGGAGACGCCAAGTTGTGGTGGGTGAGCCATAGCGGCTGCCAGTTCCCTGGACGCACCCCGTCAATGGAGGAATTTGGGGATGCTTTTATAAAGAGGTACATTCCAGTCTCTACACGGTTGGCCCTTCAGAGGCAGTTTCTGCACTTAATGCAGCGAGACAAGACGGTGGACGAGTATGTGCAGGAGTTCACCCATTTGGGTCGTTACGCGGGAACGACGATGGCATATGATGTAGAGAGGGATAATCCCTTCTATCAGGGGCTGAGGGAGAATCTAAGGCAACCCATCATTTCCATGAAGAGAGTTGGTTTCAATGAACTAGTTGAGGCTGCCAGAATTTTGGAAAGTGATCTGGAGCGAACCCAGCGTCGTAAGGGTTTCACTCCCAAGCAAGGGGAAGGGAAGCCTCCCCAATCTCAAGGAAAGTCTGAAGGGAGTAGGTGGAGGAAGAAGCCTCACACTTCCATATCTGGTGAGAAGAGTAAGTGGATGCCTGCAGGTTCTCACTCTAGGGGACCGCCGACGTACTACAACTGCGGTAAGGTGGGGCACATAGCTCGTATTTGTCCTCAAGGAGGAGCGGAGCAAGAGGCAAGGCAGGAGCAGACTGTACGCTCTGGCCCCATTGCCGCGGAGAAAGGGAAGATGGCGGAGTCAAGTGCTTCTTGGTTCCAACCGGTGCAGCCAAGGGCCTACAACCTTGGACAGCAAGAAGTAATCCGCCAAACCGATGTGGTGACAGGTATGAAGAAAATTTAAGTTTAAATTTTGTGCTTCATACTTTTAGACTTTTGTGTGACGTCTATGTTGTAGGCTTCGTTTTAGTTTCTGGATACCCCTCTAGGGTATTGTTCGATACGGGAGCATCGCACTCCTTTCTCACGGAGTGCTTCATCCGAAGAATAGGAGTTGAGTCTTTCTCGGCGGACGCGGAGCTGAAAGTGCGCATGCCTAATGGGTCATCCATGACCACCGGGGCCAAAGGGCACATCTGTTGGGAGCTGGACGGAGTTGATTTCATTTTGGTAGCAGCGATTTTGCCATTGGTTGAGTTAGATATCATTTTTGGCATGGACTGGATTGCAAAGCAGCGCGCCAGTATTGATTGCCTATCGAAGGTAGTGACCCTAAAGAGCAAAGGGCAGGCAGAGGTCAAATTTGAGGGTCTTTGTGGAGTGGCCTATTCCCTGATTTCGGCCATGCAATTGATGCGAGCGGTTAACCAGGGTGGTGTAGCGCTTGTAGCGTTATTGGAGGTTCGTCTCTCTTATCTATCTATAGAGGAAGTGCCCGTAGTGGCAGAGTTCAAGGATGTGTTTCCGGATGAACTTCCTGGAGCGCCTCCTCGGCGGGAGATCGATTTCTCGATCGAGTTAGTATCGGAGGCTAGGCCGGTGTAACGTCCTCCGTTTAGGATGGCACCAAAGGAGTTGGCTGAACTCAAAGTACAGTTACAGGAACTGTTGGATCAAGGGTATATCAGACCCAGTTCTTCGCCGTGGAGCACGCCGGTGTTGTTTGTAAAAAATAAAGCTGGTAGTATGCGGTTGTGTATAGACTACCGAGAGCTAAATAAATTGACCGTCAAGAATAAGTATCTGATTCCTCGGATAGACGACTTGTTCGACCAGTTGGTGGGGTCGGTGGTGTACTCAAAATTGGACTTAAAGTCAGGCTATTATTAGTTGCGAATTCGGGACGAGGACATCCCCAAGACTGCCTTTGGTACAAGGTATGGACACTTTGAGTTTACGGTGATGCCGTTCGGGCTGACAAACGCACCATCTGTGTTCATGGATCTTATGAATCGAGTATTTCGGGAATACTTAGATTCTTTTGTGGTTGTCTTCATTGATGGCATCTTGGTGTATTCCAAATCGGAAGTGGAACATGAGACCCACTTGAGAGTGGTCTTGCAAGTGTTGAGGGAGAATCAGTTGTATGCAAAGTTCTCCAAGTGCGAGTTCTGGTTAGAGAAGGTGGCATTTTTGGGCTACGTGATTAGTGGCGATTGGGTGGCAAGGGATCCAACAAAAGTGGAGGCCATCAGAGATTGGCCAGTCTTGAGTACCGTGGCGGAAGTCCGATGTTTTCTTGGACTAGCCGGGTACTATAGGAGATTCGTGGAGAATTTTTCGCGGATAGCTCTACCCCTCACCTCACTCACTCGTAAAGATCATAAGTTTGTGTGGACTCAAGAGTGCAGTTAAGCATTTGAAGCACTGAAGGAGAGACTGATGATGGCTCCAATCCTAAGTCTACCGCAAGGGACCGAGGGATTTCAGATCTTCAGTGACGCATCGGGATGCGGTTTGGGTTGCGTTTTGGTGCAACATGGCAAGGTGATAGCTTTTGGGTCTAGACAGCTGAAGCCTCATGAGAGGAATTACCCCGTCCATGACTTGGAGTTGGCGGCGGTAAATTTTGCATTGAAAATATGGCGACATTATGTGTATGGTGCAAAGGTGGAGATCTTCACGGATCATAAAAGCCTGAAATATCTCTTGGATCAAAAGGACTTGAACATGCGGCAATGCAGGTGGGTCGAGTTTCTTGGAGACTATGAGGTGGCGATTCAGTATACGCCAGGTAAAGCCAACGTGGCGGCGGATGCCTTGAGTAGAAAGTACTCAGGGAAAGGGAATTGGATCTAAGCTCATGATGAGCGGTTGGTACGGGAATGGGAGTCCCTTGGTTTGGAATGTGTTGCGAGAGGCGAGTTCAGCGTGACTCGGCTGAACTAAATTGAAATATAGAACGACTTGCCAGATCGCATTCGGGAAGCGACTCGGTTGGATGTGGAGTTTCAACATTTTGTGTTGGAGGCTCATAAGGGCGAGAGCAATGCCTGGGAGATGATTGATGGGATTTTGAGGAAGGACGGAAGGGTTTGTATACCGAAGTTCGGCAAACTCCGTGAGGAGTTGATGTTTGAGGCTCAGTTCACAAAGTACTCCATTCACCCGGGCAGTACAAAGATGTACTTGGATATGAAGAAATCCTTTTGGTGGCCGGGGCTGAAGCGGGACGTAGCTTTGTATGTGAATCATTTCCAAACTTGTGCCTTGGTGAAGGCCGAATGTCAGAAATCGGGCGGGTTCCTGAAGCCCCTTCCAATCCCTGAATGGAAATTTGATGACATCTCCATGGATTTTGTACATGGGTTGCCTAGATCGCAGCAGGGTAATGATGCTATTTGGGTGATCGTGGACTGCTTAACCAAGGTGGCCCACTTCATTCCAAATCGGAAAGAGGACAGCGTGGAGAAGCTGGTGAAGTTGTATGTTCGCAACATTGTGCGACTGCATGGGATTCCTAAGAGCATAGTTAGCGATCGAGATGGACGGTTTACGTCCAAGGACTGGAGATTGGTTCAGAAGAGCTTGGGCACGAAGCTAAAGTTCAGTACGGCATTCCATCCTCAAACGGACGGGAAAACCGAAAGAACGAACCGTACTATGGAGGATATGCTGAGAATGTGCATTCTTGACTTCGGCAAGAAATGGGAGGATCACCTCTTCATGGTGGAATTCGCGTACAATAACAGTTATCAAGCAAGTATAAAAATGGAACCATATGAAGCTTTGTATGGGAGGCGGTGTCGAACACCGATGTCTTGGACAGAGGCGGGAGACAACAAAATTTTAGGAAAAGAGGTGGTAGTTGACGCCTGTGAGTTGGTGTGGACCATTCAAGAGCGTATGAAGGTGGCGCAAGACCGACAAGCTAAATACTTTAATGCTCGTCACAGGAAGTTGGAATTTGCGGTAGGCGATTGGGTCTATTTGAAGATCAAACCGTTCAAAGGCGTCTCACTGATTCGCCGACTTAAGAAGTTGAGTCCAAGGTTTTTGGGGCCTTTTGAAGTTGTTGAACGGGTGGGAGAAGCAACCTATCGGTTGGCGTTGTCCGCGGAGCTGAGTAGATTGCATGACGTCTTCCATGTCTCTGCCTTGAGGAAAGCCTTGGTGGAGGCTATTGTGGTGATCGAGCCGGCATCGGTGCCGATTGAGGAATACTTGAGGACGTGAGTCCTTCCAATTGCTATAGAGGATTCGGAGACTCGGCAGTTGCGGAATAAAGAGGTTAAACTCGTGAAAGTCCGATGGGGCAACTGCGGTCGTGAGGAGTTGTCTTGGGAGCGAGAATAAGCCATGCTAGAAGAGTATCCAGAGCTCTTCAAATCTGGTACCATTTTAATTGCGTTCCCTTTTGCTTTGTAATTTCGGGATGAAATTCTGTTAAGGGGGGAGAGTTGTAACACCCCAAAATTTGAGAGGGGATCGACCAGCGTTTTCTGGCCAATTTTTAGTTTCTGGCAGGGGGCACACGGCCTGGGACACGGGCGTATCCCAGGGCGTGTCAGGCTGGAGTCGACGACTTGGCCGCGTAGTCGACTTTGTTTTTGCTCGACAAAGTGTCGAGACTGGGCACACGGCCTGAGACACGGGAGTGTCTCACGGCGTGTTGAGCCCGTGTCGACAACCGGCCCGGGGTGTCGACATTTTCGCTCGACGATATGTCGAGATAAGGCACACGTCCTAGGATACGGGCGTATCCAAGGCCGTGTCAGTCAGTCGTCGAACTTCTCTCGACGAAGTTCACTCAACGAGTGTCGAGTGTCGAGACAGGGGCACACAGCCTGTGACACGGGTGTGTCACAGGGCATGTCCCGTATGGTCGACGATCTTCGCTCGACGTTTTTCCGCGGTGTCAACACAAAGGCAGTCGACGAGTGTCGAGACTTCACACACGGCTTGGGACACGGGCGTGTCCCAGGCCATGTCCTTCTCGGGTTGTTTTTGGGGCTGTGTCGATGGAGAGACACGGCTGTGTCAGTCGGGACACGGGCATGTCGGGTCGAACACGGGCGTGTCGGATGCCCGTGTGCTATTCCAGGCACGTCAATTTGAGATGGCGAATGAGGAACACGGCCCTGGACACGGGCGTGTGCCAGGCCGTGTTCGGCCCAGGTGTTTTATTTTTCAGATGGATCGTGGCCATTCTATCCCTTATTTTGGGATCTCATGATTCAGGACTGCTCTTGGGGAGTTAAGTCTGAGAATATGGTTGGAAACCCTCATTCTTCTCCAAGCTTTCTCTTATTAAATTCTAGAGAGAAGGGAGAGCAAGGAAGAAGGTGAAGGAGGGTTTGAGCTGTAGGAGAGGCTTCGGTGCTCCAAATCACGAGCCGAGTCCAGATCCGTGGAGGCTAGAGCTTTGCGAAGGTTTTCATGTGGATATTTTTCCATGTCTAGGAAGAGGAGTCGGAAGGTAACGATACTTCTCCTCTCGGTTTTAGGATGCATGTCTTAGCATCATTTTTCTTTTCTAGTTTTGGGCACCAAACACTCAAATGAGAGGGGTTTGGGTCGCCAAGGTTCAAGAGGAACCTCCGGGTCGATTGAGTCCATCCCCGGTATATTTTGCATTAGAGATCCGTTCCGTTAGTGGATTAGGCATGGTGGGTGAAGCCGTAGTCGCGACCGTTAGTCCGACTCGGTGATGTTGCATACGAACTTTAAGGATTCGTAGATATTCCGTTGCGGCAAGATGCTGTTTGTGATGTGGTGATGTTTTCCCCTTTTTCTCAAGTGAGTACATGTAGCCGAAACCGGACAAGGTTAGCTCCTCAATGGTGGTAGATGGTTTCTTTGGTGGACAAGGTTAGCTCCTCATTGGTGGTAGATGGTTTCCTTGGTGTGCGGGAACGCTGCAGTACAAATGAGGGACTCGGGTGGAATTGTCTTGGTTTGTGATGTGCCAAGGCACGGCTGTGTCTCTGTGGTCAGCTGGCTATCCCGTGACGTACACGTCATGTGTGGACAATGTCCCGGCAAGACTATTCCCCTTCTGTAAGACTAACTAGAATGCCAAGCATGGGGGCAAGCCCGAGCAATGAGGCCATGAGCGGGTGGGGTCCGGCAAGGCTTCTTAGAATCGGTCAGTTTGTGTTTGTTGGAATCCTGACAAGAGACGTTAAAGCTTGCAGGCAAGCCCGGGTCTAAGACCTTGAGCGGGTGGGGCCTAGGCAAGAGTTCCATGTGGCGGCTTGTATGTCGTTGGGGGGAATTGTGTCTCCCTTTTTGTTTTTGTCTTTATGTCGATGGGGAAACGATGAGTACCCAAATGATGTGATGATGTGCTAGATGCATACGCTATAGGGTGCCTTGGGTGTTACCCGGGTGTTGCATACATGTTGCATAAGTAGACCCCTTTTTATATTATATGTTCAACCCGTAGAGAACGTGTATGATGTTTAAGACATCCAAGATTATTCTTAATGCACTTCTTGTTTGCATTTATATATTGCATACGACATGCTGACTTGCAGGTTGGAGGGTTCCCCGGGGTCCGTTAGGGTCGGCCGGGAGGAGATGTGTTTGTTACACAGTTTGAGGTCAGCCTTTGCTGACCCACGTTACTAATAATTTTACAGGGCAAGGATCGCAAGAAGGAGCTAGCTCGCCGGCCAGAAAGGCCTAAGCCTCATGAAGTGTTAACTTGTGTAGTAGCTCTACTCATTATGGCAGTATATGTTTTGATGCTCATGTTGTCCGGCTTGCATGCCGAGGTAGACTAGGAGTGCTTGTGCACTTTCTTGACTGTTGTATTAATTGAGTTTGAACTCTCTTATGTTGTAAGGCCATAAGGCCATCTTTTTATTACTCTTATAATGGTGGATAACTTCTAGTCTTGTTTGTTTTTTCGCTGTGTTGTGCAAAGAGTTTTGAGTGTAGGTAGTTATATCATCTTATAATACTAAAGCTGTAGTGTCTGTATATTGTGGGGCCCCGGTCGGACCCATATTATACTGTCATTATAGGGGAGGTGTTACATTAACACAGCAAGCCTATTCCATACTGCGATTTCCAAATCTATGTACAAAACCAAACTCGGGTATACTATGTATCGACCCGTCAGAATCTCCTCGATTCTCCACCTTTTGGTGGGGGATTCCATGCATATGCTAAAAGAAGGACTTCACTTGTCCAAGAAGGAAGATCGTTACCCTTGTCGTTTTCTTCTAAGCCATGACAAAGCTTTTCTATGCAGATGGAAAGGAGCACGTCGCTCCCTCTTCGAGGATTTTGCCTCAGATCTGGCTTCCGATTATCGAATCTCCTTCCTCACTCACAAAGATCCTCCCAACTCTTCCTTAGCTCCTTCTTCCAAGGGCACAAGAGGAAATGAAGAGAGAGAGAGAGATGAGAAGAGAATGACCTCTCATTCTAGCACACCTCTACATAAGTAACTTCGGGCTCAATCCCAGCCACAAGCTTAATACATCAAGAGAAATGAGTGGCTGCAAAATCAGCTGAAAAGTCAAAGTAGTTGTTGTCACCGAGCGATATCGATGTCGCCTGGTGACATCAACTTCAGCCGCTTGACTCCAGTCAACCACCGCTCTTTGGCCACTTAACAGCCATCTGACACGTATTCATGTCAAGTGCCACTATCGCCTGACGATATCCACTATCTCCACGCGACATCAAGCCAATAGCTCACTCAATGCTTTCAGGCATTGTGTGTGTTGAACTCATTTAATGTTTTGTGGCATTGAGTGAATTACGCTCACTCAACACTTTCCCTCTATTGCTCAGGCGATACCCATTTTCTCCCGGCGTTATAGAAGCTAGTAGCTCACTCAACCCTTCAAGGCATCGAGTGTGTCGAGACCAATCAATGCTTTCAGGCATTGAGACCTATGGCTTTCGCCCCGACAATACCCACTGTCGCTCGGAATTAACGACCAGAAGTTCTGTTGTCAAATTTAGGTTGTTACAGTTGCTCTCTTATGAGATATAGCTGACTGCCAGGAAATAGGAGGAGAAAGTCGGCAAGTACCGCTAAAAAGAAGAATGTGGCATTCAAGGCCGATTCCTCAGATCAACGATCGTGGAACACAGAAAGTGAGCATTATTGTTCTCTGAACCTAGATCGACGACATCAATACTTTTCGTCGACCTCAGCTCGACAAACTCAACCAAAATCATCGAACTTAGGAAATTTCAACAAAAACTTGAATTCTTCAAGAAATTTTAACTATCCGAAATCATCTATTAATGTCTTTACCAAATGGATAATCTCACCTAGGAAATTTCATCCTTTAGGATATAAGAATCAACCAGAGTTCTCTTATATTTCTAGTTTTAAATTTGAGAAGAATCAAGTACCCAACGTTACCTCGGTCAAAAACAACTAATTTCTTATCTTGCAGGTACAGAACTATCCTACCACAGAGGAACATTGGTACTTGGATAGTGGATGCTCAAAACACATGACAGGAATCAAAGACAACCTAACCAACTACAAGTCTAAGCTTGCACTAAAGGTGATATTTGGAGATTCCAGTGATGGTAAAACAAAAGGCTATGGGAATGTCAGAATTGGGGCTGTCACCTTCAGGAAGGTAGCACGTATGAGCGATCTAAAACATAACCTGATATCCATAAGCCAGTTATGTGATGAAGGTTATCAGGTATCATTTACTAAATTTTCCTGCATTATTTCTTCAATAAACAACAAAATTGTTTTAACTGGACTTAGACAAGGGAACATTTATGAAGTTAATTTAAAGTCAGGCAATTCAGAAATTTGTTTGTTCAATCAGATTAACAATAATAATAATCTTTGACATAAAAGACTAGGACATGTTAATCATAAAACATTGCTAAATTATCTAGGGACAACCTTGTTTGAGGATTACCTTCTTGAAAGAAATAGTGCCTAATCACCTAGAGGGGGGGTGGATAGGTGAACTTTATTTTTTAAAATTTAAGGCAGAAATTCTGTACAGCAAATGCAATTCTACAACTATCACAACATAGCAACCATAGAAACAAACATACACAGAGTACACACAGTATTTATAGTGGTTCCCCAAGATCTGGGTACATCTACTTTCCCCCTTCGCCTATCTAGTAGTGTATTAGATTCGGCCAAACTTCAGCACTTCTCCTCAGATATTACAGCTCAGAACCCCAAACAGGTTTCTACAACTCAGAGTGTCCTCACTCCTACAACTCAGGCACAAAGCTCTACCACTCAGTCTTCAACAAGACCTACACTCAGAGAACAAAGTCTCCTAAAACATAGGCACAATGCCCTACCTCAGTCTTCAACAAGACCTACACTCAGAGCACACAGTCTCCTACACTCAGCCTTTATAAAATAGGCTTACAGCTCAGATCTATACAAGATCCTACAGAAATTTTGATAATATAAAGTAATTAACCACAACTCTGAAAGAGAGAGATGAGTTGACTTGCTTCTTGATGAGTTCTTGAAAGAACATGGCAGAGATCAACCTCCCTTAGCTTTCTTCAAAGCTTCTTGAATTAGAACTCAGTAGGGTTGAATCTCCTGTGAAGATGATCTTCAATCAACTTCTGTCTTGAGATTCAGATCTCAATCTGAATCTTACTTTGCAGCCTGGTTCAGCAGCTGCTCTTCTTAGAAGGATCTCTCTCTCTCCAACTTCTTAGATCTTCTGTTGAAGGTCTTCTTCTTTTGTGTTGTTAGATCTCTTGATTAATTGTGATCAATCTCTGTTTTTGAAGGAGAAAGGTCTTTATATAGACTTCCTCCAAGATAACCGGCTGATCCGATTTCTAACAACCTTCTAACGGCTCTGACAGTTGCAGTTTACCGGTTGAAATGGCAGCTGTCAAGTCATCCAGTCACTTCTTGAATTCACTGTCACTGTATGAAAGTGTCGAGACAGATAGCCATTATGTGTCGACACAAATAGACTAAGTGTCGAAACAAGTAGACTAAGTGTCGACACTAGCCTTAATGGTGTCGACACAACTCCTTGTGTTGTTATAACAGCTTCTCGACACTGCTTCTTCAGAATGTGTCGACATTGATTATGTGTGTCGACACAAGCCTTTTGTTGAATGTGTCGACACTGGTTGAGTGTGTCGACACAAATACTTCTTCTTTAATACTTAGTTGAATTCTGCTGTGTGTCGACACAACTCCTTTGTGTAGACACATGCCTTCTTGTGTTGAAACTTGCTGAGTGTCGACACATCTCCTTTGTGTCGACACATGCCTTCATGTGTTGAAACTTGCTGAGTGTCGACACATCTCCTTTGTGTCGACACAAGTACTTTAACTTTGTTGAAGCTTGTTGAGTGTCGACACAGCCTCCTGGTGTCAACACAAGTACTTTAACTTTGTTGAAGTTTGCTGAGTGTCGACACAGCCTCTTGTTGTCGACACATTTGATTTCGACAAAGTTTATATTTGTGTCGACACTGCCTCTAAGTGTCGACACAGATTATGTTGACAATTCTTCACTGTGTGTCGACACTGACTGTATATGTCGACACTTTTCTTCTGGTGTCGACTCTGCCTTTTCTGGTGTCGACACAATTACTCCAAGTGTCGACACAGCTTCTCTAGGTGTCGGCACTAGCCTTCATAAGTGTCAACACTTCACCTCTAGGTGTCGACACATGGACTTAGAACTTTTCTGCATTTCCTGTAATTACTTAACCTGCACATATAAACTCAAAGCACATCAAATACATCTTGATGTATATCATTGAGTAGGGTGAGGCTTCTTCAAATCTGGTACACATTTTCCAATGTACCCAATAATCTCACCCTATTTGGAGAAGTCATAAACCTTATTCAATGATATACACCATACATAACAAATACTCAATATGATGTATAACAGTATTATATGACAGGGTATTATAATACAGGGTAAATACTAAACATGTATAAACATAACAATTATCTCAAAATAACAATGTAATAGATTGAACATTAAACATTGTTTTTATAACTTCCAAAAGTTTTATTAATCAAAAGTTTACATGGAGTTTAATGCAAATGATTACAAATTGTAAACTTAAGAAAATTCTATCATATGGCTGCTCTGGCTCCTTGATAACAATGCCCTTTCCAGATTGAATTTTTGCTTGAACTCGAGCATCATTGTCATCAGCAGGCTTCTTTCCCTTAAGATCTTTATTTTTCTGTTCTTCAGCCCTTATCTTCTGTCTCTCAAAATAATGATAAGTCTTAGGGAAATACTTGCTAGGCTCCTGTGCATTAGGAGGTAGCTTCCCTAATTTAGCCTTTCTTCTGTATTGTACTATGGCCTCTTGCCTAGCTTCATGTTTTCTCCACTCTTGGTCAGAGTACCATTTTCCACTTTCTAGGAAATTATCCTTTGCAGCCTTCTAAGAAGGCAAAATAATATTTCTGGAAGTTGGGCTCCATTGCTCAAAATCTGGCCTTAATTCAGCCTGCTCTCTAAACCTCTTCTTGGATAATTGAGCTTCTTTCTCTTTTAATATGGCCTCTGGCACAGGCTGTACTACTTTCTCAAAGATAATATTCTGATTACCCTCAGGAGGGCTATACATAGATTGTACCTCCTGATGTATCATGTCAAAATCTGCAGGAGGGTAGATCACCTGAGCTACTTCAGCTTGCTCTCCTCCAAAATATGCAGGATTTATTCCAGACTCTGCTACATTATCATCATCACACAAGGGTGCATATCCAAGGGTAGCACTGATGTTGTTTGAAATCCATTTAGCATGGTCATAGCCAGCTTTGACTAATACCCTCTCCCCCTTTATGACTTCTCTTTCTATATGATCCCTAAGATCATGCTTCTGAAACCTGATCTGAGCATTCAAATAGTTAACTCCATCTTTATAAAAAGGTTTTAACCTTTGGAGCTTTTCAGTGATAACCTTTTGAGAATCTTCAATGGCAGTTTTAACAGCAGTTAGGCTTGCTTGTAAATGCTTGTCAAATTCAACCTTGGTAGTAGTCATTGCTGCAGTTTGAGAAGCTGCAAGATTTTGCATTTCAGTGACTATCACATTATGTGATTCAGTTAGATTGTTATTCATTCTAATCTAATTTTCCAGGACATATCCTTGTTTCACTGCCATGTCATCAACTTGTTTCTTTATCTGCTCTTGATGTGTAGCCAGATACACCACTACATTGCCTCCTTTATGGAAACAGTCAGTCATTTCCTTCTTGTTTTGATTTACTTTAAATCTAATAGATTTGATATCTTGAGCAAGATCAAATTGAATGGATTTATGTCCTTCATCCATATAAGTTTGTAAAGCCTTCCTTTGCTCATCTAGCTTGATCTGCAAAGCCACCATCAAGGAACTATAATCAGTAGTTGGGGCAGGCTGTGGAACAATGGTTTGTAGTGCTTTCTTGTAGGTCTGGCTTATCCTCTTGAAAACATGTAGCTTTATTTTCTTGGCTCTAGCACCCTCTTCATCTTCAGAGTCAGAAGTACTAGCAATGTGTACTCTATCCTGTGGAGTAGGGGGCAATTCCTTCACTGCTCTTTGTAGCTACTCAGCACTCCTTTGCTCCTCAGTTTCTTTTCTATCAGTCTCCTCCTAAAACTCTACATGCTCCCCCTCAATATTAGTTGACTCGCCCTCAATAGCTGCTTTCTCTCCCTCAAAGTCAGTCTATAAAAGATCAGGGAACAGCTCTTCTAGTGTAAACTCATGTTGAGGTTGTACAGGAGAATCTCTTATCTCAGGAGCATTTTCTACAACTGATGTGCCTTCTATGACCACATCCAGTGGTTGACTATGTATCTCAGTTTGCTGATCAACATCAAGTAATGAGTCAGTCAATACTTCGTCCTCAATATTGAAAATAGATTGATTAACTTCATTGATTACCTCAAGAATTGTTTGGGTAGCCCTTTCACTATCTAATTGAGTTGGCTCATCCACATGTTGAGGCTCCCCCTGGAGTGGATCTAGATGAATAGGGCTAGAAGAAGGTAGCTCCCCCTGCCTATTGGCATCTTCATGTCTTGCTGGTGATTGTCCAGTATTGTCATCCTCTCCATCATAAGAACTAAAAACCACTTGCTCTTCTGAGCTACTTGAGGATTCAGAAGCCACAATGGCTTTCTTCTTCTTCTGAGGTGTTTCCTTTTCTGGAGTTGGCATTTCCTTTGTCAACACTCTATCCCACCTTGAGATAATTCTAACATCCATTCTCCTCACATGGTTTATCTTAGATCCAGCAGCTTGGTTTATCACTTCAGGAACACTTCCAGCTAAGTATATAAACTCATAATCCTACCCAGATTGGGCTTCTTCAGACTTTCCTTTATCTTATCAAACATTACTGCTGACCAATCAGTTTTAAGTTGGAAAATTATCCTTGTTATTAAACTAAACATATGAGTTGATATTCTATCATGCCCACCAGGCTTACTCAGTATCACCTTCCAAACTACTTCAGATAAAAACTTTCCTTGTATGTTCATTCCTTTCCTATTAAAGACTGATCCAATCTTCAAGCTTGAATCAAGTCCACACCATGTCAGTGCCTCCCTTGTCTTTGATGCAGATACATCTTCCTCTTCTTTAGTTCTAGGTAGATGTAGAACTTTTCTTAGACTTTTCTGGGTGATCTTGACTGTTGCCCCATGAACTTTGGACTTAATATTGAGTCCAGTTTCATCAAGAGTTGCTGCATTAAAGAATTCGAGGACATCCTTCTTCCATATCTTGATTGGTTCTGAAACAAGATACTCTAACCCAGTCTCTGCAACTAGGGTTACAACACCTTGGATTTCTGGTTCCGTGTCATCAAAGGCGTGTTGCACGAGCTCATAACCTTCATTGATGTTCTTGTTTAGCTTGGGCTCCATTAGGTTTTGAAGAAATTTTGAATTTAGAGAAGAGAGATGTCGATACACAAGTTTGGTCTCAAAACTATGGTGAGCGTGTCGACAAATAATGGTGAAGACCTATTTATACCTTTCTAAAATCGAAGGTGAAGAGGCGCCTCAAAATACTTGAAATGTGTCGACACTGTTGAAAAGTGTCGACACTTACTTCTAATGTCTCGACAACTATGTGTCGACACAAATATAGTCGACAGAATATATGTGTCGACACTTATACATCTCAGCTCGATGATTAGTCGAGACTCTACTCGACGAATTCTATGTAAATCCTAAGTGTCGACACCACCCTGGATGTGTCGACACCTACTCTGGATGTGTCGACACTAATTCCTTGAAGTGTCGACACAGACTGTCTAGATGTGTCGACACCATTTCTCTAAAATGTCGACACCACTTCTATGTGTCGACACAGACAACTCCTTGTGTCGACACCATTTTACTTAACCAATTTTTAAAACTATTCCAAGTTTAACATTCCTAATTCAATTTTAAAATTATTGAATTTGGTTTCATCTAGGGGTTTTGTAAACATATCAGCTACCTGATTATCTGTGTTAACATATTCTAGGGAAATATCCTCTTTTTCTACATGTTCTCTTAGAAAATAGTATTTAATTTTTATGTGCTTAGTCCTACTATGTGAGACAGAATTATTTGCAATAAAAATGGCACTTGTAGAATCATAAAATAAAGGTGTTCTACTTACTTGAATACCATAATCTTCTAGCTGGTGTTGAATCCACAAACGTTGTGCACAGCAACTTCCTGCAGCAACATATTCTGACTCAGCTGTGGAGATGGCCACACTGGTCTGCTTCTTGCTGCTCCATGACACCAGCCTTCCACCTAGAAATTGACAGGTTCCTGTAGTACTCTTCCTATCTTCCTTGCATCCTGCAAAATCTGCATCTGAATAACCTGTCAGTACAAAATCTCCATTCCTAGGGTACCAAAGGCCTAGATAAGGTGTGCCCTTAAGATATCTCAAAATTCTTTTGACTGCAGTCAAATGAGATTCTTTAGGGCATGCTTGGTACCTAACAAAGACACATGTAGCATACATGATATCTGGTCTACTAGCAATCAAATACAGTAGGGAGCCAACTATCCCTCTATACAAAGTCTCATCTACAGGTTTCCCTGCATCATCTTTGCTTAGAGACATGCTTGACCCCATAGGAGTTTTCATCGTGCTGGATGATTCCATACCATACTTCTTTATCAACTCTAGGGTGAACTTAGACTGGCATATGGATAATCCATCTTTAGTCTGTCTAACTTGGAGACCCAAGAAGAACTTAAGTTCCCCCATACTGCTCATTTCAAATTGTCCTTGCATTAGTTTTGCAAACTTTCTGCAAAGACTACTTTCTGTAGACCCAAATATTATGTCATCTACATATATTTAGACTAAGATAATCTTGTCTGTTGATTCCCTAAGGAATAGAGTCTTGTCTATTTTCCCCCTTGAGAATTTGTTCTCAATGAGGAAACTAGACAGGGTTTAATACCAAGCCCTTGGGGCTTATTTTAACCCATACAAAGCCTTCCTAAGTCTATAAACATAATCAGGTTTAATAGAATCAACAAAACCTGATGGCTGCTCTACATAGACTTCTTCCTTTAGATTTCCATTCAAAAAAGCTGACTTTACATCCATTTGATATATCTTAAACCCTTGATATGTTGCATAGGCAAGGAACATCCTGATTGCTTCCAGTCTTGCTACTGGAGCAAAGGTTTGATCAAAATCAATACCTTCTTCCTGTCTATATACCTTTGCAACAAGTCTAGCTTTATTCTTTATGATGATTCCATTCTCATCCAACTTTTTCCTAAAGATCCACTTAGTTCCAATAATGTTGTGGTCCTTGGGTTTAGGAACTAGCTCCCAGACCTTGCATCTTTTGAATTGATTCAGCTCCTCTTGCAAGGCCTCAATCTAATGAGGGTCTAGGATTGCTTCTTCAAATTTCTTTGGTTCCACTTGGGATAGGAAGCTGGAGTAAAGAACTGTACTTAGATTCCTGCTCCTTGTTTGCACTCCTTGTCTGGGATCTCCAATTATTTGATTGGCTGGATGATCATTTAAGTGTATATTTGCTGGAGGCAGCCTGTCTTCAGGTTGTACACCTTCAGTCTTTTCATTTATCTGTACCTCTTGATCTTCTTCGGCATCAGGAGTATCTTGTACTCCCCCTAGACAACAGCCACCATCTTCCACTTACTGACTTGCAGAAGAACCTTCTGTTAAGGTAAGCTTATCCATTCTCTCAGTTACACATGTGGAACTGCAAACACTCCTTGGCAATTCATAGTTAATGAGTCTAGCTTCATCAAAAACTACATGTACAGACTCTTCTACAACTTGAGTAGTCAAGTTGTAGACCCTATAAGCCTTACTATTGTTGTTGTACCCAACAAAGATCCCCTCTTGGGATTTGGCAGCAAACTTGGTTAGATAAGACTTTCCATTGTTAAGTATATAACACTTGCAACCAAAGATCCTGAAATAGGATAATTTTGGTTTTCTACCCTTAACAATCTCATAGGGGGTCTTCTTGTGGATCTTGGTGATAGTAGCCCTATTGATCACATGACAAACAGTATTTACTGCCTCAACTCAGAAATATTCTGGGAGAGAAGTGTCACTCAATAGGGTTCTACCAGCCTCTATCAAGGTTCTATTCTTCCTTTCAGCAATACCATTTTGCTGAGGTGTCCTTGGTGAGGAATATTCCTGAAAAATCCCAAACTCTTCGCATAGTTTTGTCATACTTTTAGACTGAAATTCAGTACCATGGTCACTTCTGATTTTGACCACTGTACTGTCCAATTCATTCTGAATTTGTTTAACAAAACTATATAAGATACTTGGGGTTTCAGATTTTTGTCTTAGGAAGAACACCCAGGAATATTTTGAATAGTCATCTACAACCACAAATGTGTAGACCTTCGTACCTAGACTGTGAACTGGCATAGGACCAAAAAGATCCATATGCAAGAGGTATATACACCTCACAGAATCCTTGTTCTCAAGGCTATGAAAGGTGGATTTGGTCAGCTTGCCTTTTTGACAAGCTGAGCATATCCCATCTTTTATACACTTAACTTGAGGAACATTCCTCACTAACTCTTTACTAAAGAGTTGACCAATTGTCTTATAGTTAAGATAAGCCAGCCTCTTGTGCCATTTAACACAATGTGAGACTTTATCATCAGCTACAAGACAAATAGGAGAAACATTGTTCTCACATACAAAGTCAAGACAACAGACATTTCTCTTCCTATATCCTGTTAAAATGATCTTTTGATCACTTGACCTTTTGATATGACAACCATTCTTGACAAATGAGATGTCATATCCTAAATCACTCAGCTGACTTATGCTAATGAGGTTATGTTTTAAACCCTTTACATAAGCCACTTGAGTAATTGTAATCAGGTTACTAGAAATATTACCAAAGCCTTTGATGATTCCTTTTTTCTGAACCACCAAAGGTAACTTTAGGGCCATCGTTGATAGGTGTATAGTACTTCAGAAACCCCCTAGTTCCAGTCATGTGCCTGGAACATCCACTGTCCAAGTACCATATAGGGGCATGGCCACTTGGACTCACCTGCAAAACATATTACTTAACCTTAGAACCCAAATAACTCTTGGGTCCTTGGTGCAGGTTAGTCTGACTTTTAACAAAACTACATGTAACTCTTCTAGCAGGCATTTTGCTACTCTCCTTGACACTTGAATTGTGCCAACAATCTATGGCAAAGTGGTCTATCTTGCCACAACACCAGCACTCAAACCTGTTGTACCTTTGTTTAGGTACAACCCTGGCTGAATTATCTACTACAGGCTTCTTTTTTAGTGTTGGGGCTTTGCCCTTATATTTGGACCTAGCTGTCCAGGCAGGTTTTGTAAACCCCAATCCAGTCTTACCCTTTTGATGTACAAACTCATCTATCAAAGGTAAAACAGATTTAGGTTTAGAAAAACTTGCTACAATCTCTCTCTCCTTCTGAAGTCTAACCTCCAGATTTCTAATTTGATCATTCTTAAATGTAATAGTACCCATCTGAATAACAGTAATGTTCTTCAGCCTGGCTATTTCATTCAGTTTCTGATCAAACAACTTGTCTGAATCAGTAGCAGCCAATTTAAGACTAGCAATCTTCTTTGCCTGAGTTTTGGCCAAGGTTTTTCTTTTCTTCAAGACCTGCAACAAGTCCCTATATTCATCAATCAACTGATGAATATCTCCTTCAGATTCAGACACACCTACATCACTTGATGCAGATGTATCTGATTCTGACTCAGTACTAGAAATTGAACTAGAGGAACAACTTTGTACCTTACTTGGTCGAGGCTGATCCTGGATCTTGTCTCCTTCAGATAAAGCCACCAGTCCTTTGCACCGATTGTCCTTATGCTCATAAATTGAGTTCATTAGTTGCATGAACTCATCTTCTTCCTCTTCAACAAATAATCCTATATAGGCTTCAGCTTCTGATTCTATTTCTGAGGATGACTGATCTGTCAGACTTTTGACATTTTTAGCAACAAAGGACTTTTCCTTTTTTTTCCCTTAAACTAAGTCTTCTTTTTGTCAGCTGACTCCTTCCTCTTTTCAGGACAGTCAGCCACTACATGTCCCTGTCTATTGCAGCAATAGCACATAATCTTTGATCATGTAGCTTTACTTGGCTTGGATCTACTTTTGTCATTCCTTGATGACTTTCTTTTCTGATAGTAGTCATCTTTTGGCTGATAAGTGGAAGGTTTAGACCTCCACTGCTTCTTCTTTAGAAACTTTTGAAAATGTCTAGTAAAAGTAGCAAAGTTTTCATCACTTTCACTGCTATCTGAATTCTTTTTTTTTGAATTATCTGTCACAGCCTCAACAACTATTTGAGGTGGAGATGGAGACTTGCTTTTATACTTCCTAGTGGCTTCAGTCTTGAAGGCCACAGATCTTTCCTTGTGCTCCACTCTAGTAGTCTTCTCTTCCTCCTTTCTAGCCATTAACTGCATCTCATAAGATAACAGTTTTCCAAACAAAGTTGGAGGAGGTATGTCAGCTAGTTTGGCCACTTCCCTAATTGCACAAATCTTGGTGTCCCAGTCCTTAGTCAGGGATCTTAAGAACTTATCATTCAACTCATAGTTGTTGAATTCTCTTCCATAGGAAATCAATTCATTGACTATCCTATAGAACTTCTTGTAACATTCTGTAATGCTTTCAGACTGTCCTTGTCTGAAGCTTTCATATTCTTGATTTAACAAGGACTTCCTGTCTTGTCTTACTTCTTCTAATCCCTCCATATAAACTATTAATGTGTCCCACATTTCTTTAGAAGTTTTACAATGAATTAAGTTCTGAAATGTTGCATCATCAATTGCACTAACAATAATATTATGGGCCCTCTTGTCCATAGTGGCCAGAATACTTTCATCTTTTGTCATTTCAGAGAAGTCCTTGGGAGTTTTCTGATTTGCATCTAGAATGGATATCTTCATTGGCACATATGGGCCTTCTTTAACTGTAATGTATATCCTTGGGTCAGATGCTTCTATAAAGAGTCTAACCCTCTCTTTCCAAATGCCAAATATCTCTTTTCTACATATTGGCAATTTCATGGACCCCAGCTCTTTGTGATTCTCACTAGAACCCATTTTCTTGATTCTTGTTTGTTCTGAATCTGCCTTCAGGATCTTACTCAGACTGTTAAGTCCCTTTTTGAGCAACCTCCCTCTGATATCACTTGAAATAAATAGTGCCTAATCACCTAGAGGGGGGTGAATAGGTGAACTTTATTTTTTAAAATTTAAGGTAGAAATTCTGTACAGCAAATGCAATTCTACAACTATCACAACATAGCAACCATAGAAACAAACATACACAGAGTGCACACAGTATTTATAGTGGTTCCCCAAGGTCTGGGTACATCCACTTTCCCCCTTCGCCTATCTAGTAGTGTACTAGATTCGGCCTAACTTCAGCACTTCTCCTCAGATCCTCAGATCTTACAGCTCAGAACCCCAAACAGGTTCCTACAACTCAGAGTGTCCCTACTCCTACAACTCAGGCACAAAGCCCTACCACTATGTCTTCAACAAGACCTACACTCAGAGAACAAAGTCTCCTACAACTCAGGCACAAGGCCCTACCTCAGTCTTCAACAAGACCTACACTCAGAGCACACAGTCTCCTACACTCAGCCTATATAAAATATGCTTACAGCTCAGATCTATACAAGATCCTACAGAAATTTTGATTATACAAAGTAATTAACCACAACTCTGAAAGAGAGAGATAAGTTGACTGGCTTCTTGATGACTTCTTGAAAGAACTTGGCAGAGATCAACCTCCCTTAGCTTTCTTCAAAGCTTCTTGAATTAGAACTCAGTAGGGTTGAATCTCCTGTGAAGATGATCCTAAATCAACTTCTGTCTTGAGATTCAGATCTCAATCTGAATCTTACTTTGCAGCCTGGTTCAGCAGCTGCTCTTCTTAGAAGGAGCTCTCTCTCTCCAACTTCTTAGATCTTCTGTTGAAGGTCTTCTTCTTTTTTGTTGTTAGATCTCTTGATTAATTGTGATCAATCTCTGCTGTTGAAGGAGAAAGGTCTTTATATAGACTTCCTCTAAGATAACCGGCTGATCCGGTTTCTAACAACCTTCTGATGGCTCTGACAGTTGCAGTTGACCTGTTGAAATGGCAGCTGTCAAGTCATCTAGTCACTTCTTGAAATCACTATCACTATCTGAAAGTGTCGAGACAGATAGTCATTATGTGTCGACACAAATAGACTAAGTGTCGACACAAGTAGACTAAGTGTCGACACTAGCCCTGATGGCGTCGACACAACTCCTTGTATTGTTGTAACAGCTTCTCGACACTACTTCTTCAGAATGTGTCGACACTGATTCTGTGTGTCGACACAAGCCTTCTGTTGAATGTGTCGACACTGGTTGAGTGTGTCGACACAAATACTTCTTCTTTAATACCTTGTTGAATTCTACTGTGTGTCGACACAACTCTTTTGTGTCGACACATGCCTTCTTGTGTTGAAACTTGTAGAGTGTCGACACATCTCCTTTGTGTCGACACATGCCTTCATGTGTTGAAACTTGCTGAGTGTCGACACATCTCCTTTGTGTCGACACAAGTACTTTAACTTTATTGAAGCTTGCTGAGTGTCGACACAGCCTCCTGGTGTCGACACAAGTACTTTAACTTTGTTAAAGTTTGCTGAGTGTCGACACAGCCTCCTGGTGTCGACACATTTGATGTCAACAAAGTTTCTCTGGCTGTCGACACTGCCTCTAAGTGTCAACACAGATTATGTTGACAATTCTTCACTGTATGTCGACACTGACTGTATGTGTCGACACTTTTCTTCTGGTGTCGACTCTTCCTTTCTTGGTGTCGACATAATTACTCCAAGTGTCGACACAGCTTCTATAGGTGTCGACACTAGCCTTCATAAGTGTCGACACTTCACCTTTAGGTGTCGATACATGGACTTAGAACTTTTCTGCATTTCCTACAATTACTTAACCTGCACATATAAACTCAAAGCACATCAAATACACCTTGATTTATGTCATTGAGTTGGGTGAGGCTTCTTCAAATGTGGTACACATTTTCCAATGTACCCAACACTCCTGGCCCCTACAAGAAGTAAAGCCTCTGCAGGGCTTGTCAATTAGACAAGCAAACTAAAAATAGCTTTAAATCTATTAATAAGAGTGATTCACCCAGTATTCTATACTTGCTACATATGGATCTTTTTGAACCCATTGTTGTACAGAGCTTGGGAGGGAAATCTTATACTTTAGTTATTGTAAATGATTTCTCTAGAATCACTTGGGTGTTCTTTTTGAGAAACAAGTCAAATAACTTCAAGGTTCTTACAGACTTTCTTAAGAGCATTTAGATTGAGTACTCTACTCTAATTGCATTAATTAGAAGTGATCATGACACTGAGTTTGATTCTCTTCTCATGCAAGAATTCTATGAGAAGGAAGGTATCAAGCATTGCTTCTCTGCTCCTAAAACTCCTCGACAAAATGGGGTAACATAAAGAAAAAAATAGAACCCTTATTGAATCTGCAAGGACATTGCTTGCAGATGCTTACTTGCCTCTATCCTTTTGGGCAGAGGCTGTAAGCACAGCAAAGTATGTTCTGAACTGGAGTTTAGTACATAAACTCAAGGGCAAGACTCCCTATGAATTGCTCAAAGGGAAGCAACCTAAAGTTAACTATTTTAGAGTATTTGGTTGTAGATGTTTTATTCATAATAATAACAAGAAACATCTTAGAAAGTTTGAAGTCAAAGCTGTAGAGGGAATTTTTCTTAGATATTCCCAAGTCAGCAAGCCCTATAGGGTATTTAATAAATCTACTTTAAAAATTGAAGAATTTGTACTTGTTTCAATTGATGAAGCTAACATATATTACAAGGAGAAGGATTTTTCTACCATAGAAAATTTGCAGGTACCAAATTTGTGTGAGACAATGGATGACTTAATCCTAACACAAAAGGATATATCACATCCTTCTCAACAATTTATTGTAGAAGACAGTAAAGAAAATCTCATTGAAATGACTCCTAACCCTACAACAGCCAACTCAATTCCACAAGAGGAATTAATTCCAAATGTTTTGGCTGTCCAAACTCCTCCTACTAATTTTGTCACACTTAGAGATCATCTCATATCTCAAGTGATTGGATACATATTAGTTGGTATGCAAACAAGGTGTCAACTCAACCATGATTTGATGCATGTTTGCTTCATATCTCAACTTGAGCCCCAATCCATAAAAGATGTAGAGCAAGATCCCCACTGGATTATTGCAATGCAAGAGGAGCTCAATCAGTTTGAGTGATGCAGAGTTTGAGATTAGTTCCTAAACTCAAACACTACCCAGCCATTGGAACTAAATGGATATTCAGAAATAAATTGGATGCACAAGGAGCTATAGTAAGGAACAAAAACAAGATTAGTAGCTCAAGGCTATTCTCAGGAGGAAGGAATTGACTATGATCAATCCTTTGCCCCTGTTGTAAGGTTGGAGGCTATCAGAATCTTTCTTGCCTATATAGCCTACAAGAAGTTCAAAGTCTACTAGATCGATGTCAAGAGTGCTTTTCTAAATGGTGAACTTAAAGAGGAAGTTTATGTGGAGCAACCACCAGGTTTTATCGCTTCAACTCATCCCCTTTTTTTTCAAATTGCATAAAGCTCTCTATGATTTAAAGCAAGCTCCAAGAGGTTGGTATGAGACCTTAGCTAGCTTTCTTGTAGAGAATAAGTTCACTATGGGCATTATAGATAGGACTTTATTTTTTAGGCATCATAAAGATAAAATATTATTAGTAAAAATATATGTAGACAACATCATTTTTGGCTCTACTGATTCCAAACTATGCAAAAGGTTTTCTGACCTGATGCATTTCAAGCTTGAAATGAGTAGCATGGGTGAGCTTTCTCACTTGGTCTCCAAGTGAAGCAATCCCCTGATGACATTTTTATATCCAAGTCTAAATATGCAAAGGTGCTAATTAAGAGATTTGGGATGTCTGATGCCTCAGCAATGAAAACACCCATGGCTTCCAATGCTATGATTGATTCTGATGATCAGGGAAATCCTATTGATTAGAAGACATATAGGGCTATTATTGGGTACTTGTTGTATCTCACAACTAGTAGGCCAGATATTATGTTTGTTACATGCCTTTATGCTAGGTTCTAAGTGAACCCTAAAAAATCTCACCTTATTTTCTTAAAAAGGATTTTAAGATATATAAAGGGTTGTGTAACGCCCCGGATTTTTGATTGCGTACGCATGATGGGCGTTACGTTGGCTTTGACCGTTGTTAGAGCGTGGTTTTTCCCGCGGGCTTGCGAGTGGCTGTTTTGGTAGCCGAGTTGCACGATTCCCCGGCAAACCAGAGTCCAAATTGGGGACTCGGTGAGACCTCTTAGGGAATGCTTGCACTTTTTCGCGCCCGGGGAATGTTGCTCAAAATGAGTGCTGGTACAGGAAACGAAAAAAAAGGTAAAACGTTCTTAAGGCAAAATGGTCTAGGACGTCACAGAAACACTTTTCAAAACAGGGAAAAATGGTCGTTTTTGTGCGTGACACGCCCCCTGACACGGGCGTGACCCAGGCCATGACCTGGGCGTGACCTGCTTGACTCGACGAATTTTTCTTACGTCGAGTTGAGCTCGACGAATGGGGTACACGCCCCGTGACACGGGCGTGTCACGGGCCGTGTCCCGCTTTGTCGAGTGTCGAGTGTCGAGTGTCGAGTGTCGGGTGTCGAGAGAGGGTACACGGCCTGTGACACGGGCGTGTCACATGGCGTGTCCAGCTTGTCGAGTGTCGAGTGTCGCGTGTCGAGTGTCGAGTGTCGAGTGTCGAGTGTCGAGTGTCGGGTGTCGAGAGAGGGGACACAGCCTGTGACACGGGCGTGTCACAGGGCGTGTCCAGTTGTGTCGAGTGTCGACACTTTGTGTCGACGAGGTGTCGAGACACGAGCTACACGCCCTAGGTCACGGGCGTGACCTACCCGTCACGGGCGTGTACCCGGCCGTGTACCGTGTGGATAAACTTGGATTTGCCGACTTTCTGCGCCGCTTAAGGTACATGGCCTGCGTCACGGGCGTGACCCAGGGCATGACCGGCCCGAAAATCGACTTTTTCCAGCTTTTGTGCAGTTCATTTCCTTGATTCTGCATATCACGGCCCAGCTCTGTTCTGGAGGAAATAAGGCCGCAACAGAGTTTCTCCTCCTCATTTCACCTTCTCTTCATCTTCTTCCTCATTCTAATCAAGGAAACCAAGGGAGCAAGAGCTAAGGAAAGGGAAGAAGAAAATAGGGCAGCCGTCGCGGTGTCATCTCGGTTCAGGCAAGCGGTGTTCTGCACCCTTGCCAATCTTGATTTCTTGTTCTTTAATTAATTGCTCTTTCAATTTCCTAGTTTGATCTTCTTAAGTTGTATTGTATCTCACTAGCCCTATTATGCTTCCTTGTTTAGTTATCAATCCTTATGAAAATTTCCTTATGCTCAATAAATTCGTATGCTAGGTTACCTCATGTAAGTTTTCTTGTTCATATGATTCATGTAGCTAAATTGATTCATGTTCATGTAGCTTTTTTCTTGCCTAATCATGTGATGTATTTTTGTCCTTCATCATGTAGTTCATGTAGCTCCATGAATCGTGTAATTCATGTAGTTCATCATGTAGTCTTTTTCTTGACATAACTTGGGCATTTTGGAATCATGAGTGAGGACGATGAAAGGAAACGTGTTACCTTGGGTTATGGGGCGTTTTGCAAGGTGAATTGTGAACCATGGCAGGAGCATTTGTGTGAGAATTCTGCAAGGGGTGGTGTGGTTTCAGCCGTTGGCCACCGGGTTTTGTTTTTGTGGTTAGATAGACCACTTTGGCCCGTTTTGGGCTGGTTTTGTTTGGTGCGTTCCACTTTAGGGCCGCCACCGAAAGACCCTTGCGGAATTGAACATAACCGCTGCTTATGTTTCACAAATTTGGTTGTTTCGTGTTCTAAAGATGATGAATTGGGCATGTGTATGTCCTTTTTGCGCCTGCGGGTTAAGCAGGACTTGATGAAAATTGTATGCACTTGGTGCGTTTGGCAATTTGGATTGACAGTGTTTACTACTTGTTTCCACCTGTGTTGTGCACTCTTTTTACTTATATGAAACATTGCTACGGGGTCGGTAAGCCCCGTCTTTATCGATTATGAAATTCATGCTCTCTTTTGTGTAGCTTTGATGATTGCTGAGGTGTTCTTTCTTGGATGCCTCAGGTGCAGGTTGTAGCCGATTGAGCGGCTAGGTTGGTTGGTGGTGTTTCCTGGGAGCTAGCCGAGCTTACTTAGCGAGGTAGTTCTTTTCTTTGTTGTACAGACATACATGTGCCCCAATGGGTTCGTGTCAGCTTGTTGGCGCCCATTGGTGGTTTTCTTTACTTATGCTATATGAATATGAATACTAGACTGCTAATGTGACTCATTTGGATGATGTCTTCTTGCTCTTGGGAAGGATTTATGGTAGGTTGCATTAGGTATTTTTAAGCTAAACAAAACTATTATTGTATCCATGCATAACATGGTTTAATTACAAAACCCTTATTTTCCAAATTACGTAAACAAAGATGATTTCTTATAGTAGTATCAATATAGACTGCATATAGGAGATCGCCATAAATAAACAAAGTCTTTCCGCCGCGTACAAATACAGTTTTTAATACCTAAGGCCGAGGGATACGGCCATTAAATCCAAAGGTTTTCTTGCATTTAACTGTGGAATTTCAACTCGTAAAGTAAGCGTCAAGGATTGCCTGAGCGTGTGCAGTTATCCCCTGCACGACGTGGCATCATAACCCGTAGTTTCTCTTGCTCTGATACGAGGTACTCATTGAGGAAATGCGGGTTGTGACAGTTGGTATCAGAGGGAGGTTTGCTTGACATTTGGTCGGGCAAACTTTCTTTTTTTGTCATTAGTGTAAGCATCATCTCATACACACACCGAGGTGTCATCAGTACGTCTTGGCCGAAGCATGAACACTACACTCATGGCATGAATAGAAGTATACGGGGCATATTATGTAGTATGGGATGCATAATATGTGGTTGTATATGGATCCACCATAGGGGAAACATGTGAGGGTTATGTAGTATGGGATGCATAACCTCACCACATGGATGCGACTAGCACGTTTTCTTTTATTCGTTGCATGCAATGCTATGTAGTATGGGATGCATAGCATTGTGATGCGTACGATCGCACATGGCATGCATTAAGGCCTTTTCTAGAATGCATAGCACAGCACGCATAACATAACATTGCATTAGCACAATGTGCCAAGCTAAGATTTACATGATGACACCTGTACAATCATGGTTTGGGTCAAATAAAGTCATGCATTCATCGGTAGACACAAATTAGTGGGATGACGGTGAGTCATCCTTCAGCTAGGCATACCATCATTCTCAAATTCCCAAATCAAGTTAGCAGTTGATGTTCATATTTCTTTATGTATGGTCTGTACATAGTCGTTGTGTTTTGTTGGGTTTGAGCTTGACAAGAGTGAACGTGTTAATAGGATGTCGAAGCGTCCAGTGACAAGGCAAACTCCCCAATCCGAGGGCGAGTCTTCGGGCGCGCAGAATAATGCCCTGATGGATAGTCTACGCTAAAGTAATGAGGCTTTGACGAGGCAGGTGCAGGAAGTGCAGTCCCAGCTCCAAGCTATGTCATCAGCAATGTCTGGGATGGCACCAAGAGTGCACGAGACGGTCAGAGGCCCCACTAGTTCTACTCCTTCGGTAACAGTGATCCCGCCAGTTGTGGTTCCTCCTGCAATGACTTTCATCTCGCAGTTTCAGCGACTTGGACCACCGACTTATGATGGAAAAGCAGACTTTGTGCTCTTGGATGATTGGGTGATTACGTTGGAAGAAATGTTTGTGTATTCTGGCGTTACCAAGGACCAGAAGGTGATGCTTGCCGCCTATCAACTCAAAGGGTTGGCGAAAGGTTGGTGGTTGCGAGAAAAGGAAAGCCTATGGGCGGGCTGTTCGTGGGAAGCCTTTAAAGAAATGTTACGGCGCAAGTTTCTACCGACAGTGGAAAGGGACCGCCTGATGAATGACTTCTTGTACCTGAAGCAGAGGAAACTCACAGTTAGTCAGTATGAATTGGAGTTTAGCAAGCTAAGTCGGTTTGCCCCGAGCTTGGTGACGACGGAAGCTGACCGAGTAAAGATATTTTTGGGCGGACTCCGCAGCGATGTGCAGCAGTTCGCAAGTGCTTATGGAGCGACAAGTTACACCACTGTGGTTGAGGCTGCGTTAAAGGTTGAAGCCATCGAAAATGCCAAACAAAGAGGGCAGTAGATGAGGCAGGGCAAGAGACAGCTGGTGGGAGAGAAAATGTCCCACGAGTCAGATGTAAAGAAGAAGAAGGAAATATGTAGCTTCTGTGGCCGAGCCGGTCACCCATTTGAGACATGTTTCAAGCGGTTGGGCATGCAGAAGAAGGAGCGGGTGCGCGCCATTCAGGGTGCGCCAACCAGAGACTTGGAGTGTACATTTTGTGGGAGAAGAGGTCATGATGTGGGCCGCTGCTGGGCCAAAGACAAGGTGTGCTTCCAGTGTGGCAGACAAGGACATCTTCGCGCACGGTGCCCGCAGATCCAACCTATTTTGCAACCCGCACCACTCCAGGCTTTGCCTCCGCCTCCGCGTTTGGACAAAGGCAAAGGGAAGTTGAATGTGGTCTCTTCAGAGGAAGCTCAGACGTCACCGCAGGTTATCTCAGGTTCGATTCATTCCTCTGGTTCACGTTTTGTGTATGTCTTTTACGTGTAGTTCTTAGCATATATACCTTATAGGCAACTTTAAGGTAAAGAACCGTCGGGCGCGTGTTCTCTTTGATTCTGGCGCGACCCATTCATTTGTGGTGCGAACCTTTCTGGATCGGTATCATTTGCAACCAGATCGAGTGGGGAATGCGTTTGTGGTAAAATTTCCTTCTGGTGCTTCTGTGGTGGCCGATTGGGGTCTTCTTGACTGTCCCATTTTGTTGGGCGATTTCTTAGCAAGGGCTGATTTCAAGGTGATCGATTTGGAAGATTTTGACGTCATTCTGGGCATGGACTGGTTATCCCGCTATGACGCAGTCATCCAGTGCAGAGGAAAGCGCTTGAATTTTTGCAAAGACAATGGTCAGCCAGGAAGTGTGTATGGTGATTCTTGCCAGGATTCTCCAGGGATTTCGGCGGTATGTGTTCGGACGTTGTTTGTTTCCGACTGTTTTGCTTGTCTAGTCTCAGCTGTGGGGCCTAGTGCTGTTTTGCCGCGTTTAGAGGAGATTCCTGTTGTGCGTGATTTTCCAGATGTTTTTCCTACTGACCTTCCTGGTCTGCCACCTGATCGTGATGTCGAGTTTGTTATTGATTTGGAGACGGGTACGCGACCTATTGCGAAAGCGCCGTACAGAATGGCCCCGCATGAGCTTGCAGAGTTGCGTACACAGCTGGATGACTTATTGACAAAAGGGTTTATTAGGCCGAGTTCATCACCTTGGGGTGCACCGGTGTTATTTGTGAAGAAGAAAGATCGGTCGATGCGGCTTTGCATCGATTACCGGGAATTGAACAAGGTGACGATTAAAAACAACTACCCATTGCCGCGAATTGATGATTTGTTTGATCAACTGCGTGGCAGTTCCGTATTTTCGAAGATTGATCTCCGCTCGGGCTATCATCAGCTCAAGGTCCGAGAGTCTGATATTCCGCGGACTGCGTTTCGATCAAGGCATGGCCATTTTGAATTTCTGGTGATGTCGTTTGGTTTGACCAACGCACCATCAGCTTTCATGGATATGATGAACAGAGTGTTCAAGGACTACTTGGATAAGTTTGTGGTGGTTTTTATTGATGACGTTCTTGTCTACTCCCGCAGTGCTGAGGAGCATGAACAGCATCTGCGCTTGGTATTGGCCACTTTGCGAGATCAATGGTTATTCGCCAAACTAAGCAAATGCGCGTTTTAGTTGCCGCAAGTTCCCTTTCTGGGTCATGTCATTAATTACCAAGGAATTTCAGTGGATCCTGAAAAGATTGCTGCAGTCATGGAGTGGAGAAGACCGGAGACACCCAAGGAGATTCGAAGCTTCTTGGGCTTAGCCGGCTATTATCGCAGATTTGTAGAAGGTTTTGCTACGTTGGCCGCACCTTTGACTCGCTTAACCCAAAATAATGTGGCGTTTGAGTGGAATGACAAGTGTGAGGCCTCATTCCTTGAACTCAAAAACCGGTTATGTACCGCTCCGGTGTTGATCTTACCGACAGAAGGAAAAGATTATGAAGTGTTTGTGGATGTGTCGCACGTTGGACTTGGATGTGTGTTAATACAAGACAAAAAGGTGATTGCGTATGAGTCTCGGCAGTTGAAAAGTCATGAAAAGAACTACCCAACGCATTATTTGGAGTTCGCAGCGGTGATATTTGCATTGAAGTTGTGGAGACACTTATTGTATGGTGCACAGTGTAAAATTTTTACGGATCATAAAAGTTTAAAGTATGTCTTCACGCAAAAAGAACTTAATCTGCGCCAACGGCGATGGCTTGAATATGTAGCTGATTATGATGTGGACATTCAGTATCATCCGGGGAAAGCGAATGTTGTGGCTGATGCTTTGAGTAGGAAGACGGGGAAATTATTTCAACTTTCCGTCGACCGTCTTGTGGAGGAATTTCTATTGATGGATATTTCTGTAGGCAAATCTGACCCGTAAAGTCATTCGATGGTAGAAGAACCTTCATTGGCTGGTGCTTGCAAGACAACATCAAAAGGATGATCCTGATCTTTTACATTTGTTTCTTCGAACTGAACAGAGTGAGTTACCGGATTTTTTTAATGATGAGGGGGCACGTTAAAGTATCGTGGTCGATTTTGTATTCCCGCGGTTGGATATATTCGCAAGATGGTGTGTAGGGAAGCACATGGCGCAAGTATGGCCTACCATCCAGGATCAATAAAAATGTACCGTGATTTGAAACAAATTGTCTGGTGGTATGGAATGAAAAGAGATATAGTGCAATTTGTATCGGAATGTCATACTTGCAAGCGGGTGAAAGCTGATCATAGGAGGCCTGGTGGCAAGTTGACACCATTGGAGATTCCAACCTGGAAGTGAGAAAGCATCTCAATGGATTTTATTACAGGTTTACGATGATCTCCACGAGGACATGACTCCGTGTGGGTGATCGTGGATAGGTTGACCAAGTGTGCTCATTTCATACCCTTTAAGGTCAACTACCCGATGAATACAATAGCGGAGCTCTATTTGAACGAGATCATCCGACTACATGGTGTGCCAGTCAATATCATCTCAGACAGGGATTCCCGATTTACTTCTCGTTTCTGGAAGAGCCTCCAAGAGGATTTGGGAACGGATTTGCGGTATTCCACTGCTTACCACCCTCAGACGAATGGCCAAACGGAACGAGTCAATCAGATTGTGGAAGATATGATTCGATGCTACATTCTTGAGTATGGCGGAGCATGGGATGAACGTTTGCGGCTTATGGAATTCGCGTATAATAACAGCTATCAAGAAAGCCTGCAAATGGCTCCGTTCGAAGCGTTATATGGGCGACGATGTCGGACCCCACTATTTTGGGCTGAGGTTGGCGAGCGGCTTTTGTTGGGTCCAGAGGCGCTCGAGGATATGGAAATTGCCGTACGAGGTATCCGGGAGAAGCTTCGAATCGCCCAAGAGCGATATGAAAAGTACGCCAACCAGCGAAGGTCGGAATTAGAGTTTGTGGTGGGGGATTCCATTTTCTTGAAAGTCTCCCCAATGGTTGGGATTAAAAGGTTTGGAAAAGAGCGCAAATTAGACCCAAGGTTTGTGGGTCCCTTCAAGATTCTTACGCGAGTTGGTGCATCCGCCTACAAAATAGAATTACCCGTGAACTTTCCTGGTGTTCACGACGTGTTTCATATCAGCCAACTTCGCAAGTGTGTGTGACATGACACGCAAGTGTTGGATGTGGTGCCGCAATTGGCGCCAAACCTTTCTTATGTGGAGATGCCCATCCGGATATTGGACTCCCAAGATCGCGTGTTGCGGAAAAAGAAGATTCCTATGGTCAAAGTGCTATGGAAAAATCAGGATGTAGAAAGCGCGACGTGGGAGCTCGAGTCAACGATGAGGGCGGCTCACCCTCATTTATTCCCGTAAATACACTGGTATGTGACTTGGTGTTTGGTGGCATTCATGTTTTGGTTTGCTTATGTATTTAATGTAATCAAAATGAGTGAAAAGTTTCGAGACGAAACTTTTTGTTAGGGGGAGTGATTATAACGCCCCGGATTTTTGATTGCGTACGCATGATGGGCGTTACGTTGGCTTTGACCGTTGTTCGAGCGTGGTTTTTCCCGCGGGCTTGCGAGTGGCTGTTTTGGTAGCCGAGTTGCACGATTCCCCAGCAAACCGGAGTCCAAATTGGGGACTCGGTGAGGCCTCTTAGGGAATACTTGCACTTTTTCGCGCCCGGGGAATGTTGCTCAAAATGAGTGCTGGTACAGGAAACGAAAAAAAGGTAAAAAAGTTCTTAAGGCAAAAATGGTCTAGGACGTCACAGAAACACTTTTCAAAACAGGGAAAAATGGTCGTTTTTTGTGCGTGACACGCCCCCTGACACGGGCGTGACCCAGGCCGTGACCTGGGCATGACCTCCTTGACTCGACGAATTTTTCTTGCGTCGAGTTGAACTCGACGAATGTGGTACACGCCCCGTGACACGGGCATGTCACGTGTCGTGTCCCGCTTTGTCGAGTGTCGAGTGTCGGGTGTCGAGAGAGGGTACACGGCCTGTGACACGGGCGTGTCACAGGGCATGTCCAGCTTCTCGAGTGTCGAGTGTCGCGTGTCGAGTGTCGAGTGTCGAGTGTCGAGTGTCGAGTGTCGGGTGTCGAGATAGGGGACACGGCCTATGACACGGGCATGTCACAGGGCGTGTCCAGCTGTGTCGAGTGTCGACACTTTGTGTCGACGAGGTGTCGAGACACGGGCTACACGCCCTAGGTCACGGGCGTGACCTACCCGTCACGGGCGTGTACCCGACCGTGTACCGTGTGGATAAACTTGGATTTGCAGACTTTTTGTGCCGCTTAAGGTACACGCCCTGCGTCACGGGCGTGACACAGGGCGTGACCGGCCCGAAAATCGACTTTTTCCAGTTTTTTTGTGCCGTTCATTTCCTTGATTCTGCATCTCACGGCCCAGCTCTGTTCTGGAGGAAATAAGGCCGAAACAGAGTTTCTCCTCCTCATTTCACCTTCTCTTCATCTTCTTCCTCATTCTAATCAAGGAACCCAAGGGAGCAAGAGCTAAGGAAAGGGAAGAAGAAAAGAGGGCAGTCGTCGCGGTGTCATCTCGGTTCAGGCAAGCGGTGTTCTACACCCTTGCCAATCTTGATTTCTTGTTCTTTAATTAATTGCTCTTTCAATTTCCTAGTTTGATCTTCTTAAGTTGTATTGTATCTCACTAGCCCTATTATGCTTCCTTGTTTAGTTATCAATCCTTATGAAAATTTCCTTATGCTCAATAAATTCGTATGCTAGGTTACCTCATGTAAGTTTTCTTGTTCATATGATTCATGTAGCTAAATTGATTCATGTTCATGTAGCTTTTTTCTTGCCTAATCATGTGATGTATTCTTGTCCTTCATCATGTAGTTCATGTAGCTCCATGAATCGTGTAATTCATGTAGTTCATCATGTAGTCTTTTTCTTGACATAACTTGGGCATTTTGGAATCATGAGTGAGGACGATGAAAGGAAACGTGTTACCATGGATTATGGGGTGTTTTGTGAGGCGAATTGTGAACCATGGCAGGAGCATTTGTGTGAGAATTCTGCAAGGGGTGGTGTGATTTCAGCCGGTGGCCACCTGGTTTTGTTTTTGTGGTTAGAGAGACCACTTTGGCCCGTTTTGGGCTGGTTTTGTTTGGTGCGTTCCACTTTAGGGCCGCCACCGAAAGACCCTTGCGGAATTGAACTTAACCGCTGCTTATGTTTCACTAATTTGGTTGTTTCGTGTTCTAAAGATGATGAATTGGGCATGTGTATGACCTTTTTGCGCCTGCGGGTTAAGCAGGACTTGATGAAAATTGTACGCACTTGGTGCGTTTGGCAATTTGGATTGACAGTGTTTACTACTTGTTTCCACGTGTGTTGTGCACTCTTTTTACTTATATGAAACATTGCTACGGGGTCGGTAAGCCCCTTCTCTATCGATTATGAAATTCATGCTCTCTTTTGTGTAGCTTTGATGATTGCTGAGGTGTTCTTTCTTGAATGCCTCAGGTGCAGGTTGTAGCCGATTGAGCGGCTAGGTTGGTTGGTGGCATTTCCTGGGAGCTTGCCGAGCTTACTTAGCGAGGTAGTTCTTTTCTTTGTTGTACAGACATACATGTGCCCCAATGGGTTCGTGTCAGCTTGTTGGCGCCCATTGGTGGTTTTCTTTACTTATGCTATATGAATATGAATACTAGACTGCTAATGTGACTCATTTGGATGATGTCTTCTTGCTCTTGGGAAGGATTTATGGTAGGTTGCATTAGGTATTTTTAAGCTAAACAAAACTATTATTGTATCCATGCATAACATGGTTTAATTACAAAACCCTTATTTTCCAAATTACGTAAACAAAGATGATTTCTTATAGTAGTATCAATATAGACTGCATATAGGAGATCGTCATAAATAAACAAAGTCTTTCCGCCGCGTACAAATACAATTTTTAATACCTAAGGCCGAGGGATACGGCCATTAAATCCAAAGGTTTTCTTGCATTTATCTGTGGAATTTCAACTCGTAAAATAAGCGTCAAGGATTGCCTGAGCGTGTGCAGTTATCCCCTGCATGACGTGACATCATAACCCATAGTTTCTCTTGCTCTGATACGAGGTACTCGTTGAGGAAATGCGGGTTGTGACAGGTTGTCCAAATCTTGGACTTTGGTATCCAACAGAGTCAGAATTTGACATAACTAGATTCTCAGATTCTGACTATAGTGGATGTAGAGTGGACAGAAAAAGCATATCAGGAACATGTCAATTCCTTGGTGATAGGCTTGTGTCTTGATTTTGTAAGAAGCAGGCATCTGTGTCAACTTCAACTGCAGAAGCCGAATACATTACAGCTGGCAGTTGTTGTTCACAAATATTGTGGATTCAAAACCAACTCCTGGATTTTGGTCTCGACTTAAATAATTCAACTATATTTTGCGATAATACCTGTGTAATTTCCATTGCACAAAATCCAGTATTGCATAGTAGAACTAAGCATATAGAAATAAGGCATCATTTTCATTAGAGATTGTGTAGACAAAAAGAAAATTAACTTTATCTTTATCTCCACTGATTTGCAAAGAGCAAACATCTTCATTAAACCATTAGATAAGAAGAAACATCTGTTCTTTTTAAATCAGCTAGGCATGATTAATGGAGAAAGTCTAATTTGATTTCTGTCCGAGTCTTCAAAAATTGGTCACTTTTCGTAGAACGGATGTCAATGATCAGTGAACTCTTCTTGAGAATTTTCATGGAACTAACATCGACGAAATCTCTCTGTGAAGTCATTTTCGTCGAACGGAGATTGACGATCTTGCTTCAGAAAATATTTCGTCGAACAGAGACTGATGATCTATTTTCCCCCGCTTCAAACTGAGATCGACGATATCACTTTTTCATTAAATTTTTTCATCGACCTGAGCTCGAAGCTTTTCGTTTTCGCAGGATGAAGTTCGCCGTTTTGCCTTTTGAAAACTTTCATCGAACTCCTTTCCGCATTTTTCAGTTCTCGTGCACTTGATCTCTTGTTTCGTTTTGCAGAGCAATGGCGATTTCTTCAGCCCTCCTCTCAAACATGAAATTTGATGCTGGTTTTGTTATCGACCTTGAATCTTTCACCCACTCAGATCAAATATTTAAGGTTATCCTTCTATTGTTAGAAGCTCATAATCTGCATTACTTCATGTCAACCAGAATCAAACTCCCAGTTTCAGAGATAAAATAATAGATGTTTACTGCAAAGCTTTAGGATACAACAACAATTGTTGGCAACATTTTTGGTAATCAAGTTATCTTAACTTCAGGTGTTTTAATTGAGGTTTTTGGATTTGTTAATGGGGAAGATAATACTGAGTTATCTCGTAGTGAATTTACCGATATGCTAGATAGGTTGGGTCACTCCCATGGAAACCCTAACCATTTACTCAAGAAGAATATGTCTATAGAATACAGGTTTTTGGCAGATTTAGTATGTAAAGTGTTATTGGGCAAAGATTCTGCTCATGACCATATCACTAGGCACCAATTCAACCTGATATGTGCCCTGGTCAATAAGAAGTCAGTGAACTAGGGAATGATTTTCTTTAATCCTATCAAGAAGAAACTAACAGGAAAATATGGAGGATATAGGATGAAAGTGGAGCTAGATCTGATATACTCTAGAGGGGGGTGAATAGAGTATGTGGTGCTTGAAAACTTTTTACAACAATTGTTGTAATCTGAGTGAGCAGGGAAGCAATTATTAAAACTAATCACAGAACTAAACTAATCACAAATCAATCACAAAACAATCACAGCCAGAAACAAAAATAAAGACGAGCAAACCAGAAGACACAAGGAACTATAGTGGTTCCCCTAAACTTGGGTACATCCACTCTTCTACCACCCTAGGTAGGAATCCACTGCAGGATGAGTTGATCAGGTGTCCTGGGCACCAATGAGCTTTTGATAAGGTGCTCAAAACCCAAATCAGATTTTTTGATCAAGTGTCTTGCCACCAATGAGCTTTTGACAAGGTGCTCAAAAACCATACTCAAACTTTTGAAGGGAGTTTGAAAAGCCCTTTACAGAGATGGGGATGAGAGAATGATGGAAGTCTTCTCTTTCTCAAATCAGCTGAGAAGACTATGTGGATTTGATGGTGTCAAAGCTCCCCCTGAGTCCTTGAGATGTTCAGGAAAAGAAGCTTTGTTGTAGGGTGATAGGCCTTCAGAAGTTGATCTCCAGCAAAAGATGATTTCAGCAACAGCTGAAATGTTAGGTGTCTGGAGTCTTGAAAGATGTTGGCCTTGAACACTTGAGACAAGAGAGATCAGAAGATTTCAGAAAGTTTGATCTCCTTGGATGTGTGTTCTTCAGAGAATTCTTTGAGACAGAGAATATTTTGTTCTTGTTTTTCTTGTCTGTGTTCTGAGGATTATTGATGTCTCAGAGAGATTCAAAAATTCTTATCTTTTATTCTCTGGTACTGAATAGAAAAACATCCTCTGTCAAGAATAGTCGTTGGCCTGCATTAATTGCATCCTTAATTACAAATATCTTATGGAGGAAAGTCCAAAGAAACATTCCTTGATAATCCCTTGAAACTTGGTCCAGAAATAAATGAAAACGGCTAGAAAATCTTCTGAATTAATTGCTGAATAACTCCTTAACTGATCTGAATTTGAATCTTGAAAAATACTTGAAGTTATCAGAAAACGTCGAACTGAGCTCTGCTATCGTCGAACTGAGCTCAGCGATTTGGACTTATACAGCAACAAAATATCGTCGATCTGAGCTCAAAGATCGTCGAACTGAGCTCAGAGATAGAGATCCAATACTGAGTCAAGATCGTCGAACTGAGCTCGCAGATCGTCGAATGGAGTTCGACGATATGTGTAAGTTGAGCTCAGCGATCGTCGAATGGAGTTCGACAATCTGTCGAAGTTGAGCTAGACGATCGTCGATCGGAGTTCGACGAATCGTCGTGCTGAGCTCGACGATATGACTTAGTCTCAAACTGAAAATTCTAGGTCTTGAGGGCAGCTTCAAAACCTAGACTTCTAACCCTTAGACTCAATTCTAATTGACCTTTAGATCTATACAGGAGGTCAAAAACCAGTTTCCTAGAGACATAGTGATCCTGACCCAAATCAGTAATAGGGTGTTCCAACAATCTCCCCCGATTTGGGTTAGGATTACTATTTACAGAGTTTGGAAAAATAAAATAACAACATATAAGCAACAATACAGAAAAGCAAAAAGCTGGACATTGTAGAACCACAGATATATATCATCCCAGATAATAATCAGAAATCAGAGTGATTGTCACCTTACATAATCATTTCTTTTCCTTGCTCTTAATGAGTTTGATTTCTCTGTTGGGGTTGAGAGCTTCCTTCTTTGATCTTGTATCATCTGCTGCACCTAAAGTGGTTTGTTGTTTGGGCCTGGGAACTACAGCTTCAGGATGCAGCTCCATGTATCTATCAGAATCAAAGAATTTTCTTGAACCATATCTTTCCAACTCTTTCTTTCTCTGTTCAGATAAAGTAGTGATGTTGGAGGAGTCTCTGCCTTACTCTCTTGCTTTCTTAATCTGGTCCAGTGCAGCAAGCTCTTTCATCCTTGCAGTCCAAGCAGTTGGACTGTTTTCAGGATCTTCAAATGGCACTGGTGGCTTATATCTATTTGAAGGGTTATCTTGAGGAGGCCTGGATGAAACTACTTCCTTCAATTTATAGGGAAAAGGACCAGAGGTTGTGTCAGATGAGATTTGTCCTTCCCTGGAGTAGGGATGTTGCCTTGAATATCCTTTAGAATAAACTTGGAATTCTCTTTGATTGCCTCTATAATTTCCTCTTCTTGATTGAGAGCCCCTGGACTGGCTTCCCCTATGATAGGATCTGGCATGTGGCTAATTGGGGTTTTGACTTCTAGCTTAGGGTTGAGCAGCTGAACTTCCACCTGCACCTGCATCAGGAGGAGGTGGTGGAGGAGGAAGATGAGGATGTTTAAATTGGGAAGATCCTTTTTTCATATTTCCTTTTCTTCTTCATTACTCTGAGTTGATTCTTTGAGTACTGCATCCAGTGCTCAGTTATAGGGCAATCATGAAGAATATAATATTGTATGTCATTGTGGTCCTTGACCTTGGCTGGAGGTACTCTCTTCATGACTTTGCTCCTTACCTTTCTCTTTCTGGCAATAGTAGCAGAAGAATCATCAGAATCTGTCTTGAACTCATCACTTTCAGAAGTTTGATCATCATAAAGAGCATCAATCTTTTTCATCAAATCTTTCTTGAGCTGGATTGAAGCAGATGAAGCAGCAGAGGTTGGAGCAGCAGCAGATACTGAAGGTGTGGCAGTTGAAGTTGAAGCAGAAGCAGATACAACACTTGTAACAGAAGTTGAAGCAGCAGCAACAGCAGCAGATACTGAAGGTTCTGGAGCAGTAATAATAGCAGTTGGTGCAGCAACAGTTTTACTTACAGAAACAACAATATCAGCAGCAGAAATATCATCAGAAAACACAGAGGGCTCAACATCATGTGCCTCTGTCATAAGGATATCAGTAGAAACTGGAACAGCAGTAGCAGCAGCATAAACTGAGTTAACAAAGGAAGTTATGATGTTGGGGTCACAACAAGAGAAGGGCACAAGGGCCTTGGACAAATCCTCTGGGGGCTGGATAACAACTGTCTCTGGAAGACAACTAAGGTAGGATGAATCAAATGTTGACAGCAGAGACCTGAGGTCTATTGAAAAGACTACAACAGGAGGTGGAACTGGATCTTGAAGAACAGCAGCAGCAGTAACAAAAGCTGAAGAAACAGCAAGAATAGCAGCAGACACAGCAGGCAGGCTCACTTCATAGGGCATCTCCCCCTGCCTAGATGCAGACAAGGTTGGATCAAGGCACACTGCTGAAGGGGCTTCCTGAGGGAATAAAAAGGAGAGCCTGGCAGAAAGAGCTGCCACTGACTGGAGTAATGGAGCCAAGGAGGTCTCCAAGAGAAGAGATAGCCTGAGGGCTAGCAATTCATAAATCCTGTCAGCAAGGGCTAGAAGATCTACTTGCTCAGCAGTGACTGGAGCAGAGGTAGAGGATGAAGGTGTAGCTGTTGATGATGGTAGTGGAGAGCTAGTGTATTGGGGAAGAGATGGTTGAGGTGTGGGTAAAGTGGTGATGGAGGACAGTGGGATGGAGATGGATGGTGAGAAGGTGGGTTGATCAATGATCTCTTGTAGAAGGTCTTGGTAAGATGTTGATGATGAGGGCAGCTCAGGAGGAGAGGAGGGTGAGTCATCCATGAAGGAACCATCAATGAGGTTGAAGGATGGAATGGAGGGTGATGAAGTGGCAATATCTGGTTGAGGGTAGGAGTATAATGGATGGAATTGTTCTTCTGTGGTTGGTAGAGTAGGGATTGGAGATGGTGTAGAGGTTGGAGAAGGGCTGGAGATAATGATGGTGGATGGAGTTTGAATGGTGGATTGAATTGGAAGAGAGGGAATTGGAGGAGGAGGAGGAGAGGCAGCAGCAGGTAGGTCATCTGTAGGGGCAGAGACCTGAGGGGAAGTGACTCTGACAGTCCTGGTGCCTGAAGGTGTGCTGGAAGAGGGTCTACTAGGCTTGATGATCTGCCTGTCCCATTTGCCAAACAGGGCACAGGACAGTCTCTTGGAAGCATTTATGTGTATCACAGAGGATACTAGCAATGCAGGGCACCTATTCTGTAGAAAAAAGTCCTAAAATCCTTCCAAAATTTACAAAACTCTTATTAATTTCCTTCTTAATTAGGTCAAAGAAGACCTCTCCCCAGTTCAGATTCTTCCTGTCCACTATAGCTCCCATAAAGCAGAGTTGATACCTGGAAATAGTATCATGGGCACAGTGCTTAGCCAATAGGAATTTCCCAACTACATCAGCCAGGAATCTATATTCCACAGACAGATTCTTTTTCAACAGCTTGCTAGGGTTAGCCTCAGAATGACCCATTCTTGCAAGCAAGTCAGCATATTCTTCTCCAGATAAGTCAGCAGAATCTCCACCAGTACTTAACTCAAAAACCTCTATCAGAAGTGCTGGGGTCAAGGGTACCTATGTGCCAGAAATTGATCCAACAATGGTGTTTTGGTCCTGATTGTGGGCAGTGTAGACCCACTCTTTAATTTCATTAGAAACAAGCTTAATCCTTGTGGTCATGATTGCAGTAAGTTTCTGCTCTTTGAATAGCTCCAAGATGTTCTGGAAAATCTGATATGTCATGCTGAAGGACTCCATGTCTATGTCAAAGCCGGCATCAAATTTCATGGCGGCGAGAACAGCAACAGAAACAGCCATAGTTACCTGCAAAGATTCAACAAACAAAACGACCAAGTACATAAATGTTTGGAGGGAAAGAAAGTTTTTGCAGAGAAATCGAAAGCGCAAAGGAGAACGACGGCAAAAAATGAATTTTATATTAGGGTTCGACGCAGAAATGGAAAGATCGTTGAACTCAGTTCGACGATCGGGGCTTCTAAAGGAATCTGAAGAGTCTTCAATATCGTTGATCTCCGTTCGACGATATTGGAGAGCGTCGAGCTCTATTCGACGATCGTTCAGAGAACAGAATCGTCGAGTGCCGTTCGACGATCGCTGACCGGAAGAGATAGTTCATACTATCTGAGAAACGCTGAACTAAGGTCGACGATTGTTGAAATCGCCGATCTCTGTTCGACGATCTGGGGGAAAATCGTCTAGCGCAGTTCAGAGACCAGAAAAACTCTAGACACTAAGAAAAATCAAGATGTTTGCCTAGTCTTAGTCAATTTTTAAACTTTTAAAATCTTGGATATTATTTAAGACTTCCTCCATCTAACATTCCTAACTGATTTAGGAAGAAGGTGTGTTTCTTTTCATCCAAGGGCTTGGTGAAAATATCTCCCCTTTGTAAATCAGTTGGGATATATTGCAGTTCAATTTTATTCTTTTCAACATTATCCCTTAAGAAGTGATGTCTAATCTCTATGTGTTTTGTCCTACTATGGAGGACTGGATTTTGAGCTATAGAAATAGCACTGGTGTTATCACAAAAGATTTTAGACTTCTCTAAGTTATAGCCATAGTCTAGGAGTTGGTTTTGAATCCACAAGATTTGTGAACAATAACTGCCTGCAGCCATATATTCAGCTTCAGCAGTTGAAGTTGACACAGAAGTTTGTTTCATATAGAACCAAGAGACAAGTCTGTCACCAAGGAACTGACAAGTTCCACTGGTGCTTTTCCTGTCAATTCTGCATCCGCATAATCAGCATCAGAAAATCCAGTTAAATCAAATGCTGAATCTTTTGGATACCAGAGACCTAGATTTCGACAACTTTTAACATACCTGATAATCCTCTTTACTAGTATTAGGTGTGACTCTCTAGGGCTTATTTGGAACCTAGCACATATACATGTAGCAAACATTATATCTGGTCTACTTGCTGTAAGGTACAGTAAAGAGCCAATCATTGCTCTATATGTTGTCTGATCAACAGGTTTCCCATGTTCATCAGCATCCAATACAGCATTAGTAGGCATAGGTGTTTTCATACAAGATACTTCAGACATGCCAAATTTCTTAACCAGTTCATTTGCATACTTGGCTTGAGAAATAAAGATGCCTTCAGCATGTTGTTTGACTTGCAATCCTAGGAAGAAGGATAGCTCACCCATGCTACTCATTTCAAATTTAGAATGCATTAGGTTGGAAAACCTTCTGCACAATTTTGAGTCAGTAGAACCAAAAATAATATCATCTACATAGATTTATACTAGTAGGGTATGGGACTTATGGGTTCTAATGAAAAGAGTTTGGTCTACTCTACCGCTCAAAAATCCATTTTCCAAAAGGAAGCATGCTAGGGTCTCATACCCTGCTCTAGGAGCTTGCTTGAGACCATATAGTGCTTTGTTCAATTTAAAAACATAATCAGGAAAAGTTGGAGAGATAAAACCTGGAGGTTGTCTGACATATACTTCTTCTTTGACGTCTCCATTTAGAAATGCACTTGTGACATCCATCTGATAGACCTTGAAGCCTTTATGTGCTGCATAAGCTAAAAATATTCTGATGGCTTCCAATCTTGCAACTGGTGCAAAAGTCTGGTCATAGTCTATTCCTTCTTCTTGAGAATATCCCTGAGCAACTAGCCTTGCATTGTTCCTTACAATTACTCCTTGATCATCCAGTTTGTTTCTGAACACCCACTTTGTTCCAACAATGGAGTGATCCTTAAGCTTTGGCACTAGTTCCCACACTTTCTTCCTTTCAAATTGATGCAACTCTTCTTGCATTGCAATGATCCAGTGTGGATCTTGCTCTGCATCTTGAATGGACTGAGGTTCAATTTGAGATAGGAAGTAGGTGTGCAACTGGTTTTGGTTGACCTGATTTCTGGTTTGCACACCAGCTGAGATGTCTCCAATTATTTGGGAAATTGGATGGTCTCTTGATGTTACTAAATCAACAGGGGGTGTTGATTGTTCACCAACCTGTGTTGTTGTTTCCTCTTGTGGTACAACAACTGGCTCTTCAGGTTGTTCTTCAATATGTTGAATACTTTCTTCATCTTCACTGCTTTCATCCTTTTGGGTAACCTGTAACTTGTTCAAGTCTTCAACAAGAGAATGTTCCTGCAAAGGTTCTATGGTAGAAGGGATCTTCTCCTTGAAAGACATGTTAGATTCATCAGATGATATATGAACAGATTCCTCAATTTTTAGAGATGATTTATTATAAACCCTATAAGTCTTGATGATCATGGAGTATCCCAGAAACACTCCTTCATCAGCTTTAGCTTGAAATTTTGCTAAATATTTCTTGTCATTATTATGTATATAGCAAATACAACCAAAAACTCTAAAATAATCAACTTTAGGTTTCTTCCCTTTGAGTAATTCATAGGGAGTCTTTCCCTTTAGTTTATGTATCAAACTTCTATTCAGCACATAGTTGGAGGTGTTCACTGCGTCTGCACAAAAGGATAGAGGAAGATGAGCATCTGACAACAGTGTAGTGGCATATTCAATAAGGGTTCTATTTTTCCTTTCAGCTACCCCATTTTGTTGAGGAGTTCTAGGAGCTGATAAAGTATGTCTGAACCCTTCACTCTGACAGAACTCTTGTATAAGAAGAGAATCAAACTCTGTCCCACGATCACTTCTGATAAGGGGAATGTGAGTATTGAACTCAATCTATATACATTTGAGAAACTCTGTCAGACACTTAAAGTTATCAGACTTCTTCCTTAGAAAGAACACCCAAGTGAATCTAAAGAAGTCATCTACAACTACTAAAGTGTAAGATTTCCCTCCTAGGCTTTGTACTGTGATGGGTCCAAAAAGATCCATGTGTAACAGATACAATATCCTAGGTGAATCACTCTTATTAAGTGACATAAAGCTGTTTTTAGTTTGCTTGCCTAATTGATAAGCCCTGCAGAGTTATTCCTTCTTGTAGGGGCCAGAAGGTAGTCCTCTAACAAGGTTGTCCTTGGATAGCCTAGCAATAGTTCTAAGATTTAGGTATCCTAGTCTCTTATGCCATAAAATATTTGATCTACAGACAGAATTAAACAGGCAAATATCTACATTAGTTGAAAGAAAATCTACTAGATAGATGTTACCTTTCCTTTTACCTGTCAACACAGTTGTGTTGTCCTCTGACTTGATTTTGCATAAGACTTTGCTGAAGGTCACCTGGTAGCCTTCATCACACAGCTGACTGATGCTTATTAAGTTGTGCTTCAGTCCTTCCACATAAGCTACCTTCTTGAATGTTACTGATCCAATCTGGACTGCACTATATCCTTTAGTCTGTCTAAAGTTTGAATCACCAAAGATAACTTTGGGTCCAAGCTTGGCTCTAAAGGAAGTGAGGTTGTCCTTGTTCCCTGTCATGTGCTTAGAGCACCCACTATCCAAGTACCATTGCTGGTTAGGTGTTGGATAGGTCTTCACCTGCACATAAGACAATTCATTTGTTTTTGACCCAGTTTACCTTGGGCCTAGGTTGATAACCTTTAAATTCTGAAATAAAAGACATCCTAGGTTGACTCTTATAACCTTTAGGATGATATCTCCTTGGAGGTAAAATCCATTCAGTATAAGGGTTAAAGATTTGGGATGAAGGACCCTTAGGATTGAATTTTGATTTGCCTTTGAAAAAATTTCCAGAGCTCTGACCTCTGTTCGACGATCTTGGAGCTGCGTTCGACGATCTTGGGTCAGATCGTCGAGCTCCGTTCGACGGTCGACTATAGCAGAGTTCAGTTACTTGAGATCGTCGACCTGCGTTCGACGATTTTGCCTGAGATCGTCGATCTGCGTTTGGCGATCGTCGACCTCCGTTCGACGATTCCTGCTGGGACCTAGTTTTCTGGGGCAGATCAGAATTTTTCCTAACAACCTCTACAACTCTCTTTCCTTTGTCAGAAATGAATTTGATTGGAGTGGTTAGAACTATGGGTTGGCTGGATGAAGCAGCCAAGCTAAGTGTACTGTTAAATCTGGAGTTCACTGTACTTGTGATGTCCATCAGCTTGATGCTTCTCCCATTGAGAGATTCTTCAAGCTTCTTGGCCTCAGACAGCTCACTTTTCAGTGAAGCTATCTGCTCCCTACAGCTCTCCAACTCCTGAGAGAGTTTGAGGTTTTCTGACTTTAAATTATTATATTCAGATAAATGATTTCTGGGAGAGATGATTTCTTTCTCAGATTTTAGCAGGTCTAAACATAATGCTTTTAACTCAGATTTAAAGTCCTCTGAATTAAAATCAAAAGAACTAATTACCTGATCTTCTTCAGTTTGAGTCTCTGAATCTGACTCTGACTCTTCTTCATCTGAATTATGCTGTGAGGCATTGATTGCCATCATGCAGAACTCTTTCTCTTCTACCAAAAGGATAGAGGAAGATGAGCATCTGACAATAATGTAGTGGCAGATAAATTATTATATTCAGATAAATGCGTATGCCCAAAAGGATAGAGGAAGATGAGCATCTGACAATAATGTAGTGGCAGATTCAATAAGGGTTCTATTTTTCCTTTCAGCTACCCCATTTTGTTGAGGAGTTCTAGGAGCTGAGAAAGTATGCCTGATCCCTTCACTCTGATAGAACTCTTGCATAAGAAGAGAATCAAACTTTGTCCCATGATCACTTCTGATCAGGGGAATGTGAGTATTGAACTCAATCTATATACATTTGAGAAACTCTGTCAGACACTTAAAGTTATCAGACTTCTTCCTTAGAAAGAACACACAAGTGAATCTAGAGAAGTCATCTACAACTACTAAAGTGTAAGATTTCCCTCCTAGGCTTTGTACTGTGATGGGTCCAAAAAGATCCATGTGTAACAGATACAATATCCTAGGTGAATCACTCTTATTAAGTGACTTAAAACTGTTTTTAGTTTGCTTGCCTAATTGACAGGCCCTGCAGAGTCCTTCCTTCTTGTAGGGGCCAGAAGGTAGTCCTCTAAAAAGGTTATCCTTGGATAGCCTAGCAATAGTTCTAAGGTTTGGGTGTCCTAGTCTCTTATGCCATAAAATATTTGGTCTACAAACAGAATTGAACATGCAAACATCTACATCTGTTGAAAGAAAATCTACTAGATAGATGTTACCTTTCCTTTTACCTGTCAACACAGTTGTGTTGTCTTCTGACTTGATTTTGCATAATGCTTTGCTGAAGGTCACCTGGTAGCCTTCATCACACAGCTGACTGATGCTTATTAAGTTGTGCTTCAGTCCTTCCACGTAAGCTACCTTCTTGAATGTTACTGATCCAATCTGGACTGCCCCATATCATTTAGTTTGTCCAAAGTTTGAATCACCAAAGATAACTTTAGGTCCAAGCTTGGCTCTAAAGGATGTGAGGTTGTCCTTGTTTCCTGTCATGTGCTTAGAGCACCCACTATCCAAGTACCATTGCTGGTTAGATGTTGGATAGGTCTTCACCTGCACATAAAATAATTCATTTATTTTTGACCCAGTTTACCTTGGGCCTAGGTTGATAACCTTTAAATTCTGAAATAAAAGACATCCTAGGTTGACTCTTATAACCTTTAGGATGATATCTCCTTGGAGGTAAAATCCATTCAGTATAAGGGTTAAAGATTTGGGATGAAGGACCCTTAGGATTGAATTTTGATTTGCCTTTGAAAAAATTTCCAGAGCTCTGACCTCTGTTCGACGATCTTGGAGCTGCGTTCGACGATCTTGGGTCAGATCGTCGAGCTCCGTTCGACGGTCGACTATAGCAGAGTTCAGTTACTTGAGATCGTCGACCTGCGTTCGACGATTTTGCCTGAGATCGTCGATCTGCGTTTGGCGATCGTCGACCTTCGTTCGACGATTCCTGCTGGGACCTAGTTTTCTGGGGCAGATCAGAATTTTTCCTAACAACCTCTACAACTCTCTTTCCTTTGTCAGAAATGAATTTGATTGGAGTGGTTAGAACTATGGGTTGGCTGGATGAAGCAGCCAAGCTAAGTGTACTGTTAAATCTGGAGTTCACTGTACTTGTGATGTCCATCAGCTTGATGCTTCTCCCATTGAGAGATTCTTCAAGCTTCTTGGCCTCAGACAGCTCACTTTTCAGTGAAGCTATCTGCTCCCTACAGCTCTCCAACTCCTGAGAGAGTTTGAGGTTTTCTGACTTTAAATTATTATATTCAGATAAATGATTTCTGGGAGAGATGATTTCTTTCTCAGATTTTAGCAGGTCTAAACATAATGCTTTTAACTCAGATTTAAAGTCCTCTGAATTAAAATCAAAAGAACTAATTACCTGATCTTCTTCAATTTGAGTCTCTGAATCTGACTCTGACTCTTCTTCATCTGAATTATGCTGTGAGGCATTGATTGCCATCATGCAGAACTCTTTCTCTTCTACCAAAAGGATAGAGGAAGATGAGCATCTGACAATAATGTAGTGGCAGATAAATTATTATATTCAGATAAATGCGTATGCCCAAAAGGATAGAGGAAGATGAGCATCTGACAATAATGTAGTGGCAGATTCAATAAGGGTTCTATTTTTCCTTTCAGCTACCCCATTTTGTTGAGGAGTTCTAGGAGCTGAGAAAGTATGCCTGATCCCTTCACTCTGATAGAACTCTTGCATAAGAAGAGAATCAAACTCTGTCCCATGATCACTTCTGATCAGGGGAATGTGAGTATTGAACTCAATCTATATACATTTGAGAAACTCTGTCAGACACTTAAAGTTATCAGACTTCTTCCTTAGAAAGAACACACAAGTGAATCTAGAGAAGTCATCTACAACTACTAAAGTGTAAGATTTCCCTCCTAGGCTTTGTACTGTGATGGGTCCAAAAAGATCCATGTGTAACAGATACAATATCCTAGGTGAATCACTCTTATTAAGTGACTTAAAACTGTTTTTAGTTTGCTTGCCTAATTGACAGGCCCTGCAGAGTCCTTCCTTCTTGTAGGGGCCAGAAGGTAGTCCTCTAAAAAGGTTATCCTTGGATAGCCTAGCAATAGTTCTAAGGTTTGGGTGTCCTAGTCTCTTATGCCATAAAATATTTGGTCTACAAACAGAATTGAACATGCAAACATCTACATCTGTTGAAAGAAAATCTACTAGATAGATGTTACCTTTCCTTTTACCTGTCAACACAGTTGTGTTGTCTTCTGACTTGATTTTGCATAATGCTTTGCTGAAGGTCACCTGGTAGCCTTCATCACACAGCTGACTGATGCTTATTAAGTTGTGCTTCAGTCCTTCCACGTAAGCTACCTTCTTGAATGTTACTGATCCAATCTGGACTGCCCCATATCCTTTAGTTTGTCCAAAGTTTGAATCACCAAAGATAACTTTAGGTCCAAGCTTGGCTCTAAAGGATGTGAGGTTGTCCTTGTTTCCTGTCATGTGCTTAGAGCACCCACTATCCAAGTACCATTGCTGGTTAGATGTTGGATAGGTCTTCACCTGCACATAAAATAATTCATTTATTTTTGACCCAGTTTACCTTGGACCTAGGTTGATAACCTTTAAACTCTGAAATAAAAGACATCCCAGGTTGACTCTTATAACCTTCAGGATGATATCTCCTTAGAGGTATAATCCATTCAGTATAAGGGTTAAAGATTTGGGATGAAGGACCCTTAGGATTGGATTTTGATTTGCCCTTGAAAGAATTTCAAGAGCTCTGACCTCTGTTCGACGATCGCGGAGCTGCGTTCGACGATCGACTATGGCAGAGTTCAGGAACTTGAGATCGTCGACCTGAGTTCGACGATTTTGCCTGAGATTGTCGATCTGTGTTCGGCGATCGTCGATCTCCGTTCGACGATTTCTGCTGGGACTTAGTTTTCTTGGGCAGATCAGAATTTTTCTTTGCTACCTCTACAACTCCCTTTCCTTTATCAGAAATGAACTTGATTGGAGTTGTTAGAACTATGGGCTGGCTGGATGAAGCACCCAAGCCCAGTGTACTATTAAATCTGGAGTTCACTGTGCTTGTGATGTCCATCAGCTTGATACTTCTCCCATTAAGGGATTCTTCAAGCTTCTTGGCCTCAGATAGCTCACTTTTCAGTGAAGCTATCTGCTCCCTACAGCACTCCAACTCCTGAGAGAGTTTGAGGTTTTATGACTTTAAGGTATTATGTTCAGATAAATGATTTTTGAGAGAGATAATTTCTTTCTCAGATTTTAGCAGGTCTAAACATAATGCTTTAAACTCAGATTTAAAGTCCTCTGAATTAAAATCAAAAGAACTAATTACCTGATCTTCTTCAGTTTGAGTCTCTGAATCTGACTCTGACTCTTCTTCATCTGAATTATGCTGTGAGGCATTGATTGCCATCATGCAGAACTCTTTCTCGTCTGCATCATCTTCATCATCACTGGAGCTGGATGAGTCTTCTGACTCCTCTTCAGTCTCACTCCAGGATTCAGCAATAAACCCATTTCTTGTGTGTTTGTTTTTGCTTGAGGAGGGTTTGCCATTTCCATTCCTCTTGAAGTCTTTCTCCTTTCTTCTTTCTTTATTGTCCCTTCTGTCCTTGTTTTTGTTTTCTGGACAGTCAGGAACAATGTGCCCTGGTTTCCTGCAACCAAAGCAGACAATTTCTTTATTATTAATTGACTTATCATACCTTGGCTTATCATGCTCCTTGTATGATCTCCTTCTAAAGTTCTTTCTGGCTATCTTGTAAAATCTTTTGGCCAACAGGCTGAGCAGTTCATCATTGCCTATGACTTTGTCTTCAGGCTGATCTTCAGTTGCCTTGAAGGCTATTGTCTTCTCTTTTCTTGTTGCTGGTGAGGTAGCCTTCTGTTCTTCTTCTCTATTCTTGATGAGTAGCTCATAAGATTTGAGCTTACCCAATAGAGCTTCAGTGGTGATCTCATTCAAGCTTCTGGCATCCTTGATTGGCCAGATTCTTGAATCCCAAGTGCTAGGGAAGCACATTAGAATTTTGTCATTGAGTTCAGTTAGTGAGATCTCTTTATCCAAGGTCCTGATTTCACTGACTATTAGACTGAGCCTGTTGTACATATCTCCAACTGACTCAGTTTCTCCCTTCTTGAAATTCTCATATTGAGATATGAGGTGGGATCTCCTCTCCTTTCTCTCATCAGCTGAGCCTGAGACTATTTCAGAGAGTTTATCCCAGATTTCCTTTGCTGAGTTGCATTCAGCCACCTTTTGAAAGATGTCATCAGATATTGTCTGGGCTAAGATGTTCATAGCCTTGGCATCAGCTACCTTCCATTTCTTGATATCAGCATATGTTCCTGATGGAGGTGGAACAACATTTGTACTTGAGTTCTCTGGAGGTCTTGGACACACTGTCAAAATAGATTTAAAAATATTCTCTTCAATAGAATTCATGTATAATCTGATCCTTGCTTTCCAAAGTGCAAACTTGGATAGATTGCACATTGGAGGTCTGGTGCTAGCATAATATTTGTTTTGGGCGATGATTGGTGAAAACAAAATCTAATAATAAATGCAAAAGAAAGCAGATCTAACTAGGGATCTTTGGGTTCAGGTGTTAGCCTGTACAACTACCAAGGTGTGGTATGTTTAACCAACCTGGTTCTGATACCAATTGAAAGTGCAGCTAGATCTGATATACTCTAGAGGGGGGTGAATAGAGTATGTGGTGCTTGAAAACTTTTTACAATAATTGTTTTAATCTGAGTGCGCAGGGAAGCAATTATTAAAACTAATCACAAAACTAAACTAATCACAAAGCAATCACAGAACAATCACAGCCAGAAACAAAAATAAAGACAAGCAAACCAGAAGACACAAGGAACTATAGTGGTTCCCCTAAACTTGGGTACATCCACTCTTCTATCACCCTAGGTAGGAATCCACTGCAGGATGAATTGATCATGTGTCCTGGCACCAATGAGCTTTTTATAAGGTGCTCAAAAACCAAATCAGATTTTTTGATCAGGTGTCTTGCCACCATTGAGCTTTTGACAAGGTGCTCAAAAACCAGGCTCAAACTTTTGAAGGGAGTTTGAAAAACCCTTTACAGAGATGGGAATGAGAGAATGATGGAAGTCTTCTCTTTCTCAAATCAGCTGAGAAGACTATGTGGATTTGATGGTGTCAAAGCTCCCCCTGATTCCTTGAGATGTTCAGGAAAATAAGCTTTGTTGTAGGGTTATAGGCTTTCAGAAGTTGATCTCCAGCAAAAGATGATTTCAGCAATAGCTGAAATGTTAAGTGTCTGGAGTCTTGAAAGATGTTGGCCTTGAAAAATTGAGACAAGAGATATCAGCAGATTTCAGAAAGTTTGATCTCCTTAGATGTGTGTTCTTCAGAGAATTCTTTGAGACAGAGAATATTTTGTTCTTGTTCTTCTTGTCTGTGTTCTGAGGATTATTGATGTCTCAGAGAGATTCAAAAATTCTTACCTTTTATTCTCTGGTACTGAATATAAAAACATCCTCTATCAAGAAAAGCCGTTGGCCTGCATTAATTGCATCCTTAATTGCAAATGTCTTCTGGAGGAAAGTCCAAAGAAACATTCCTTGATAATCTCTTGAAACTTGGTCCAGAAATAAATGAAAACGGCTAGAAAATCTTCTGAATTAATTGCTGAATAACTCCTTAACTGATCTGAATTTGAATCTTGAAAAATCCTTGAAGTTATCAGAAAATGTCGAACTGAGCTCTGCTATCGTCGAACTGAGCTCAGCGATTTGGACTTATACAGCAACAAAATATCGTCGATCTGAGCTCAAAGATCGTCGAACTGAGCTCAGAGATAGAGATCCAATACTGAGTCAAGATCGTCGAACTGAGCTCGCAGATCGTCGAATGGAGTTCGACGATATGTGTAAGTTGAGCTCAGCGATCGTCGAATGGAGTTCGACGATCTGTCGAAGTTGAGCTAGACGATCGTCGATCGGAGTTCAACGAATCGTCATGCTGAGCTCAACGATGTGACTTAATCTCAAACTGAAAATTCTGGGTCTTGAGGGCAGCTTCCAAACCTAGACTTCTAACCCTTAGACTCAATTCTAATTGACCTTTAGATTTATACACGAGGTCAAAAACTGGTTTCCTAGATACATAGTGATCCTGACCCAAATCAGTAATAGGGTGTTCCAACATAGGAGGATCCTAGGGATCTTCCTTCATGCTAAGTGCCTAGAACTGTTGGTCTCCCAAACCACTTTCATAAATGCTTCCAAGAGGATTACATCAGCACTCTTTGGAAAATGGGAGAGGACTATCCCAAAGCCATCTTGGGACTCCTCCTCCAGAACTTCAGAGGATATAAGGGCAGTCATAGCCACTCCCCCACCTCTAGAAGAAGTTCTTCCATCCACCAGAATTCCTTCACCTCCTCAACAACAACAACCATCCACTACCATCCCTCCTACTTCACCTCTTCCACCACCATCACCTCCATATTCACCAGTTATTATCCATGAGGATACACCATCTCCACCTCCTCAATCACATATTCATCATCAATTGGATGAAATTCCATCCACCTCTTCACAGCCAAATTTCAACTTGTTGTGACCTCCTCAACCATTTCTACATGATTCTCCAATCCACCATTATCAAATTCAAACCCCATCCAGGAAACCATCACTACCACCATTCCTACCACAATCCCATCCAACATTCCATCTCCAACACTATGTCCAATTCATTCATGCACTCAGGACATCCCTTCATCCTCAAATAATCCCCTCCATCTACCTGACATCCCTTTTACAGATATCCGGTCAGGATTTTCTCTCTGTCCCAAATGTGGACATACATACCCCTATGCCACTCCTGATCCAACACAGCTATATCTGAATTCTTGTGATATTTCAAATGATTTGAAAAAATTCATTACTCCTACTCTCAGAAAACTCATAAATGAAGTCATTGCACCTCTTACTGACACCATCTCTCGTCTATTTGCTCAAATTGCCTCCATCTATTTTGTACCTTCTTCTTCTAGGGCTTGACTTCAGGACTCTCTGAAACCAGGCAGGGGAGATGTTCAATGAAGAAGTTCCAGCTCCTCCTCCAGTAGCAGCAGTAGTTTCTCCAGAAGAAGAAGTTCCAAGAGAAACTATTGAAAATGATTTAGATACTGATATGATTTGTGTTGTAGATAATGACATAAGAACTGTTGGTGATTTCATGATAAATCCCAATGTTTATTTGGTTTCTTTATTACATTCTTTTCATTCTGTATATAGCAACAATCTTCCTATTCCAGCTGTTTTAGTTTCAGATATGTACAAAGTTATGGTGTGTTATTCATCCCCAATAAATCTTGAAATTTTTGATCAACTCAAGTCCAACTTATTAGTTTCTAATAATATTATAGAGCCAATAATTGAGCCTCAGGCATTCTCTCCACCAACATATGGCTGGTGTGAATCCCCAATGTCAGACATGGATGAGATTATGCTTGGTGATATGGAAGAAGAACATGAGTCCTTTCAGGATCATATTGTTTCAGAAATTCAAGTAGAGTCTGCTGTTCCAGTATAGCCTCAGGTTAAATCTATTGGGCCTCAGCCTCATCCTCTTCTTTCTGAAGATAAGCTCAAATAAATTCATGATTTATATGATAATCAAGCTAACTCCTCTTATGATGATAATGATGATGAATCTGATGATTCTCAAGATACTACTTCTAAGAAGAGGAAATCCAAGAAGAAGGCTCCAGTAAAAGCTGCCCCTAAGCCAAATCCTATAACAGATACTTCCTACTGTCTTCTCCACAATATAAAGCTCACTATAGATTCTCCTAACTGGATAAGATACTCAAAAAATGTGCTAAAGGAAAGGAAGAAGATAAAGAGAGATGATTTTCCACCTAAGCAGTCTTGGAGAGGACCACCTCCTCCTCCAGCTGCAGATGCTTCAGGAAATGTTTCTCAATATCAAAGGTCTTCATCTTATTCACACCCTCCAGATGTTATTAGAAACAAGACAGACCTTCTAGGCTTTATCCTCAAGGCAGCTCACAGCAACAGAGAACATCTCAAAGCAGCTCTCAGCAAAAGCAAGGATCAAGCCCAGAAATGCATGTTTCTCCTACTTATGAGCCAGAGCTAGATCCATATTACAGAATGGAAAGAATCAAGGAACTCATTGGTCTATCCCAGATCAATAAAGCCAAATCTGAAGGAAAAGACATATCTCAGTTCACAACTATGTCTTCTTATAGGCAGAAGGAATTTGATAAGTTTCAGGAAAAGAAAAACTTATTTGATCCTAATGTTTATATGCAGCTACATCTAGAGGCAGTTGTGCCCAAATTTTTTACTCAAAAAATTCTTAGCATTCAAGACCTAAATATGACCTAAAAAGAAGCAGAAGATCCAACAAGAAAATTATATTCAATAATCCATCTTCTGGTTCGTCTTCTGAAGTGCCTAAGAAAGATCCTTGACTTATTTATGGTTTTGAACTATTTGTTTCTACTATTTGTTTAAAAACTTTCATAGTTCTGTAATATATCTACTGAATGTGTTATTTCTGCATGATATATCTTTTTGCTTTTTGTTATATTTCTTTGTAAATAGTGACCTCACCCAAATAGCGGGACATTGTTGGAACCCCACCTTATTTTGGGTTGATTTGCGCTAGGTACACTATAAGGTTTTCTCTGATGACCCACATGTATAGTCTAGGGTCATAAGTCTTTTTCTAAGTCTAGTTTAGGTCAAAAAACATAGCTTGGATTGGATCAACCTTCAGAAGACATAGAGACGGAAGGCTTTCAGAGAAATGCAGTTTTTCTTAGAGCAGGAAAGTCGTTTGAAGATTGCTGAACTAAGCTCAACTTTCATCGATCGGAGATCGACGAACTCAGTTTTTTCTATGAGCTGTGTTTGACGAAATCTTTGATGAGATCGATGAACTCAGTCTTTTTCTTTGAGCTGAGTTTGACGAATTCTTAGTTGAGATCGACGAACTTCCATCTCTTCCCAGAAGTTCAGCTCGATGAAATGGCTATCTCAGTTCGACGATTTTGGAGCTCAGATTGGAAAGTGAATTTTCTGTTCAGAGATCTTGGAGCTCAGCTCGATGAAAGAGAAGTTTCGTCCGACGATTTTTATATTGCTTGTCTGCCCGATTCAGCTCGACTATATTGGATATCAGGTCGACAAAATATGTTGAGTTCGACTATTCTTTGGCAGATTCTGTTCTACTATTTTGCATGCAGTTTTCCAAGTATTGTTTTAGGAAACTTGATTTCAAATTTGATTTCAAATGCCTATAATACTTTGATAATTAATGCTACATATTCTCAAGAATAAATCCATTCCAAAATAGCATTAATTATGGTATTCACGGAGTAATTGGCTTATTTACTTGGACAGATAGGGAAATAATTTAATGACATTTTATAGCCGTTCAACCCCCAGAATTTCTGCAGGAAATCAAGACTAAGATTCAAAATTCAAAAGATTATTTTCTGAAGAGGATATATAAGGTTTTCTTCTTCTTTTTCAACAAGAAGGGTTATATACAGATACAGTACAGAAAATTGTAGAAGAACACAGTCTTCATACATTCTCAGTCCTTCTTCAGTTTTGCTTCAGGAATTTCAAGAGACAACAAAACTTCATCAGTCTAACAATTTCCTGAAGATCATTCATCATTTGAAGACCTACACCCTGAGAAAAGTTCTTCTCCTAAACTAATCTTCATCCTAGGGGGAGCTTTGACAACATCAAATCCAGTAGTCTTATCTCTGACTGTTGATGGAGAATACATCATCTTTTACTTTCTTTTCACCACTGTACAAAGGGTTTCTTAACTCCTTCAAAAGTTATTCCTTTTGATTGTCAAGTCTCCTGATCAAAAGACTTGGTTTGGTTTTTGGGCACCTGGTCAAAAACTCAAACGATTGCTATATCTCCCTTAGAAAAAAGATATTCTGGTGGCAGGGCACCTGATCAAAAACCTATAATGGATTCCTACCAGGATGGTAGAAGAGTGGATGTACCCAAGTTTAGGGGAACCTCTATAAATTCTTTGCGTCGTCTTGATTGCTCTATTATTTATTTTTGTGTGTTGTGATTGTCTTTGTTTTCATTTCTCTTCATACATATATTTATCACTTATTTTAATTCTGCTATAAAACTAATCAAAGTTTTTAAAATACTTTATTCACCCTCCTCTAGAGTTAAGACAGATTTATCCCTCACTTTCACAGCCAACTATTGTTGAATTTTTTTGAAGTGAAAGTGGCGGCTTGGGCAGACTGTCTACGTGGACTATGCGGACAGGGGTGACGACTAGCCCGGTCAGCTAGTGTTTTGCAGGTAGCTTGTTCCCAAGAGGTAACCGGGCGGATAGGTTTGTTATCCGTGGAGTTTGCTGAGTCCGACGTGTTGCAGACTCATCTGAAGTTCGCTGATTCTGCATTATGGACTGGTTTGGAGCTCCGGAGATCAGCATGGCTTGTTCCTTGGTCTTGCTCTGATGGTGCGGTGGTCGAAATCGTGGAGTCCGCCGGTTTATGCAGACTGGCGCGTGTATCCGCTGGTGTTATGTTCGCACCGAGGATGGCTAAAGGTGTGGACTTGGTCTGGATCTATACCAAGTCCAGGTTTCCTCAGTCCGGGAGATCACGCGGTTAGCGCTGGCTATTTTCTCTATCTGCCGAGTTCGGTGCTGTCAGCTTGTGCTAGTTGCAGGCTCGTAGTGCGCGGACTGGAGTTGTGTCTGTAGGGTGTGCAGACTGGTATGGTATCCGCAGTGTTCGTGGGTATGGCGGATTGATCCAAGTTTTGGCCTTGGCAATCTGGCTATCCATCTTAGTCGCGGCGACAAGACAGATTAGTTCTGTGTGCGTGCTGTGCGGATAAGCTTTATGCTCGCCACGAGATAGGATGTTTTTCCTATCGGCTAGGGCGGTGACCACACTCCTCTCCGTGCCTATAAATAGGACCCCCTGTCACATCAACAATACAACAGAATGAACAGTAAGTGAGCTTGAGTGATTACTGCGGACATGGTTTTGTATCCGCATGGTTTGGAGAATTGATCAGTTTTTTGTTGTGCAGATTGTGTGGATAGCGCTGAGAAGCTAGAGACTTGTTTCTGACTTCGGTCAGGGATCATTGTGGACTATGCGGTTACAATCGACGGTTAGCAGCAACTCGCGATTTTGCGACCAGGCGGTCTTCTCTTTGGCAAACTTTTCCTAATTCTATAAGTTTTCCGCTTCTGGCGGTCTGTTCAGTTCGGTAGTAGCTATTTGCATTAAACTTGCCTCTAGGCGACCTCGCGGTTATGAGTCTAGCAAGTTGCGGTTAGAATTCAGCATTTGAATAACGGGGTGTTCGCGCGGCTAGGTTGTAGTTTGGCTTCTTAGCGGTTTTAGCGGACTCCGTAGTACATCTCGGCAAAGTTGGTGGTTACTCTTTCAGTCCGCGCGGCTTGTTTTTTGCTTTCTTGTTTTTTGCTTCCATTGGGTACATTGGTGAATCATGTCTCACCATGTATGCCTCGCCTCGTAAAGTTTTTTGATAGCATAACATTTGCTTGCTCCTCTATTTGATTCTGGTTTACTTGAGTTGATTTGGTTGAGTGTTCCTACGACATGGTTTCCCATTTTCCACATCTCACAAATTTTTACATAGTATCAGAGGAAACAAATGTTTGTGTAATGATCAACTGTCAGACTTGCTTTTTGCTTCTGCAAGTCTTGTAGACCAGTGTTAGTGCAATGGTAGGTGGATTTGCAAGAGTTCTTGGAATTAAGATTTTAACTTCGACCAACTTCAAAAAGTGGAGGTCGTGCATGGAAAGCTATCTTTTGAGAGAGGACCTTTGGGAGGTCGTATGCGGAGACGATAGGCAAAAGTTAGTGTTGTCACTGGCAATGCTAAAGTAGTGAGAGCCTAGAGGAAGAAAAACACGAAGGCGGAGTTTAATCTCAAGCAGACTATCTCACCAGAACTCTTCGACCACATCATAGGATGTCAGTTTGCTGCTGAGATTTGGACTTCACTTGATGGGTTGTTCAATAGGAAGAATGTAGCGCGACTATAGTTCCTGGAGAATGAGTTGGCGAGAGCCACTAAGGGAGATTTGTCTATCTCAATGTTCTTATTGAATATGAAGAACTTATGTGCTGAAATTTTTGCATGTGACCCTGATGAGCCGATTTCAAAAGCAAAGCTCAAGAGCCACGTAATCTGCGGATTGTAGAAGTATGTGGTCTTCGTGACTTTTGTTCAAGACTAGGCCACTCAGCTGTCTTTAGTCGAGTTGGAGAACCTGTTAGCTTTGTAGGAGAGCCTAATAAGGAAGATCGGTGGTGTTACTATCTCTGAAGGAGATGGTGAGGAGCTCTTCTATAACACCCCCTATCCGTCGCATAGCATATAGCAGTAGGTCCGGCCGGGGCCCGACGCCATATACCACAGACAGACCGGGTGGTTACTTATGGTAACCATCCAACCAATCTCAACGTCCTACACAGAGCATTCTAGCGGAAGCAGTTTATAAAAGTTGTAAACTAGAACCCTGCAACAATGCACGAATGTCCACTAATACAAAATAGGAATGTTATACAAAAATACCCAAAACATGCCTTAAGGCCTTACAAACTATTTCACTTGAATATTACATGTTTTACATACCACGGCACGCAGGCCGGTCATACATGAATAAAATAGTAAACACTACTACTTGGGCCTTCGAGGGCCGACTTCGCAAAAAGGGCTTTAGCCCACTATTGACCGCTTGGTCCAGCTGCACCTGCAAACAACAAACCACCGCACGGTGGCAAAACAAGGCAACGGTCAGCAATGCTGACCAAATTATAACGATCCCGCCCCCAACTCGGGGCGGCGATGCTCCTTCCCTGCATTTCATTAGCATAAGCGAGCAATGTATATAACCATAGCCATTACATCACGGACGTTGGCTCGCACAGCCACACGCCCCGTGCTCTCAGGGCATATTCTTGGTGATCGCAGTCTAAGCCGCTAACTCACCACCATCTCTAGGACGGCAATAACTCATGAGCAAAACTAGTTTTTTAGGCAAACGTTATGACACTTTAATGTCATCAACAGCCCATGTCACGACACTTTAATGTCATCGACAGAAAGACCCGACCGCTATACCCTCGGCATAACGCAGGAACGGTTCCCACTCAACCCGTTTCTCACTTGCCACGACACTTAAATATCATCGGCACGGGTTAAGCTTCCCCGAAGCCCGTGAATCGAACGTACGATGTTACATAACCCAGTTATGTACTAATTGGCACTTAGGCCCCCAAGTTGGCAAGATCTCGTGTCCGCCCAGTTTTCTGGGTGCACCTTTGGGTTAACCCCGAGGCTCCCTACTGCAATCTACCGCGTAGAAAACCCGAAAAACATACCATAGCACGGAGTCTTCTCCGGCATTTATGCAATGCAACATCACCGATCCAGACCAACATGTCCGGGTAGGCTTCACACATCATGCCTATGTCCGTTCTCGCTTGCGGACTCTAAACAACGTGGACTTCACATATCTACCCGAAGGAACGCCTCCAACTCTCCGCAAACTCGCGAGAGCGGGCTTCCTATGCAAAGAAAGAGAGGTACACATGCTCAAGATGAGGATCGTTACCCTTGCGTTCCTCTTTGGCGCCATTGAAAAGTAAGCGGATGAAAACGACCGCACTAGCGTTGCCTCCGTGGATCCGGAGTCGGCTCGCGATTCGGAGCTCCGAAGCTCCTCCAATGGCGGGATCTAGCTCTTCTTCCTCCCTTGGCTCTCCTCTTTCTCTAAGGATTTAGAAAGAGAACAAGTTATGAAAAGTAAGGGTTTTGGAAGCCCAAACTCGGGTATATCCCTTCAGGAATAACCCCCAGCCGTTGGATCTCAAAACAAGGAAACGAACGGCTTTGATTCGGGGCTGAAATGCCCAATCTGGACCGAACACGGCCTGGCACACGCCCGTGTCCAGGGCCGTGTGCCTCATTCGCCGTCAAAATCGAATCACCTGGAACCTCACACGGGTATCGAACACGCCCGTGTTCGGGTTGACACGCCCGTGTTCCACCTGACACGGCCGTGTGGCCGGCCGTGTACCCCATGATTTTTCCCCTTTTTCAACCCGAGCACTGTACGGGTTCTAGGACACGCCCGTGTCCTTGCGCGTGTCACCTTGACACGCCTAGGCTCCAGGCCGTGTACACAGTCTCGACACTTCGCGGCTAAGTGTCGACACGGGTCGAAACGCCCTGCGACACGCCCGTGTCGTAGGCCGTGTGCCATGTCTCGACACATTGTCGACACCAAAGTGTCGACTTCGCGGGACGAGTGTCGACACGGGTTGACACGCCCTGCGACACGCCCGTGTCGCAGGCCGTGTGCCATGTCTCGACACAACGTCAAAGCACAGTGTCGACTTCGCGGCTAAGTGTCGACACGGGTCGACACGCCCTGCAACACGCCCGTGTCGCAGGCCGTGTGCCCAGTCTCGACACAATGTCGAGACCAAAGTGTCGACTTCGCGTCTTAGTGTCGACACAGGCTTGACACGCCCTGGGACACGCTCGTGTCCCAGGCCGTGTGCCTGCAGCCAGAACTCAAACTGGCCCAAAACATCCCCCTTTGCTCCTTTGAGTTTCGGGGCGTTACAACTCTACCCCTCTTAAAAGAATTTCGTCCACGAAATTACATAAAGGAAAGACATGTACAAAACCAAAATTTGTACCTGAGCAGAACAACTCCGGATACTCGTCAAGCATCGTCTGCTCTCGCTCCCAAGAGAGCTCCTCACGACCGCAATTGTCCCACCGGACCTTGACCATCCTGATCTCTTTATTGCGTAGCCGCTTGACCTCCGATTCCTCAATCCGCACGGGCTTGACCCTTGTCGTTAGCCCACTATCCACCGGCACTTGATCAACCGCGATCACTTGCGTAGGCTCTTGCACCGCCTTCCGAAGCACCAAAATATGGAATACATCGTGTAAACCGCTAAGCTCCACTGAAAGCTTCAACCTATAGGCCGCTTCACCAACTCGCTCCAGAACCTCAAATGGTCCAAGGTACCTCGGGCTTAGCTTCTTCAATCACCGCACCCGCGAGACACCCTTGAACGGCTTGATCTTTAAGTATACATAATCGCCCACAGCGAACTCCACGTTCCTGTGCTTGGCATTATAGTACTTTGCTTGCCGGTCCTGAGCGATAAGCAACCTCTCCTGAATGGTCCTCGCCAAAGAAGTAGCATCCTCCACTTCCGATCGCTTATACAACTTTGACTCGCCCGTTTCTAACCAAGACAACGTCGTGCGACATCTTCTACCATATAGGGCCTCGAAAGGCGCCATCTGAATACTTGCTTGGTAGCTGTTGTTGTAAGCGAACTCCACCAAATAAAGGTGGTCCTCCCATTGCTTTCCAAAATCCAAGACACACATGCGGAGCATGTCTTCCATTGTTCTATTGACCCTCTCGGTCTGCCCATCCGTTTGTGGATGGAAGGCTGTGCTGAATTTCAGCTTTGTTCCCAACATTTGCTGCACAAGACTCCAATCATTGGACGTGAACCGCCCATCCCGGTCACTCACGATGCTGCGGGGCACACCATGAAGCCGTACTATGTTATCCACATAAAGCTTTGCCAGCTTCTCCACCGGATCATCCTTCCTATGCGGAATAAAATGCGACACCTTCGTTAATCGATCAACAACCACCCAAATGGCGTCGTTCCCCTTTTGCGACCTTGGCAAACCGTGCACAAAGTCCATAGAGATGTCGTCGAATTTCCACTCCGGAATAGGCAAAGACTTAAGAAATCCTCCCAGCTTTTGGCACTCCGCCTTTACCAAGGCGTAGGTTTGGCACTTTGCTACGTAGAGCGCCACATCCTTCTTTAAACCCAGCCACCAAAACAGTTTCTTCACATCACGGTACATCTTCGTGCTCCCCGGGTGAATCGAGTACTTGGTATGGTGCGCCTCGTACAACAACTCCACCCGTAAATTGCCCACACTTGGGACGCACAGACGACCGTCTTTCTACAGCAATCCGTCCTCCACGACGAATTGGGAATTTGACCCATCCAGAGCATCTATCATGAACTGCTTCATATGAGAATCCATATCCAAAGCCTGCCGAATACGATCAGCCAGGTCATATTGGACCTCAGTCCAATTCAGAACTACTTCAGCACTAGATTGTCTATCCACACAAACAATCTCCAACGCCTCTAACTCCTGCACCAACCGCTTATCATGCACTAATAGCCAATTTGCTTGAGCTGGGGCTCGACGACTCAACGAGTCCGCAACCACATTCCCTTTGCCAGGCACATAGTGGATCTTGAATGTATAGTCCCCCAGGAACTCCATCCATCTACGCTGCCGCATATTCAGATCCTTCTGATCTATCAAATATTTTAGGCTCTTATGATCGGTGTAGATATCAATCTTCACACCGTACAAATAGTGTCTCCACAGCTTCAAGGCAAATATCACGGCCGCTAACTCCAAGTCATGGACCGGATAATTCCTCTCGTGCACTTTTAGCTGTCTCGAGCCATAAGCTATCACGCTTCTGTGCTGCAGTAGCACGCAACCCAAACCGCTGCCCGAAGCATCGCTATATATCTCATAGCCTTCGGTCCCAACCGGCGAACTCAGCACGGGCGCCGTGGTCAACCGACACTTCAATTCCTCAAAAGATCGCGCGCACTCCGGCGTCCAAACGAACTTATGCTCCTTCCTCGTCAAAGTAGTGAGAGGTAACGCTATCCGCGAGAAGTTCTCTACGAAGCGCCTATAATAGCCGGCAAGCCCCAAAAAGCTCCGGACTTCTGCTACCGTAGCAAGCTCAGGCCACTCCCGTATCGCAACAATCTTTGCCGGATCCACAGCAATACCCTCTCCACTCACTATATGCCCGAGGAACGCCACTGAGGATAGCCAAAACTCGCACTTCGAGAACTTGGCATACAACTGATTTCTCCTGAGTGTCTCCAACACCAAATGGAGATGCTTGAAGTGATCCTCCTCACTTTGCGAGTACACCAAAATATCGTTGATGAAGACGATCACGAAATGGTCCAAGTACTCCCTGAAAGTCCTGTTCATCAAATCCATGAACACTGACGGCGCATTAGTCAGCCCAAACGGCATGACCGTAAGCTCACAATGCCCATACCTCGTACTAAACACTGTCTTCGGGATATCACTCTCCCTTATCCGCAGCTGATAGTACCCAGACTTGAGATCCAACTTCGAGTACACCGTCGACCCGACTAACTGATCGAAGAGATCATCAATCCGGGGGATCGGGTACTTGTTCTTCTCCGTCAGCTTGTTTAGCTCCCGATAATCAATACATAGCCTCAAGCTCCCGTCCTTCTTCTTAACAAAGAGGACCGGTGCGCTCCAAGGCGAAGAACTCGGGCGCACATACCCTTGCTCCAACAATTCTTGCAGTTGAACTTTCAGCTCCGCCATTTCCTTAGGCACTAGCCGATATGGAGATCGTGACACAGGCTTTCCACCTGGCACTAACTCGATCGTAAAATCTATCTCCCGTTGAGGCGGGGCTCTAGGAAGATCTGCGGGGAACACATCAGGGTATTCTGATACCATTGAAATACAATCCAAAGCGGGCTTCGGCTTTGCAACCTCCACTAGTGTAAAGAACAGTTCTGCTCCGGCACGAACCGCCTTCACCACCTGAAGAGCAGACATCAACGTCTTGCTCGACCCCTTTAAGCCCATAAAAGTCGTCTCACGACTCGCTCCCAGCTTGACTTCCTTTCTACCGCAATCTATATGGGCCTGCTGCTCCGAGAGCCAGTCCATGTCAAATATGACGTCGAACTCCACCAACGGAAGTAAGGACGCCCGCAGATCAAACTCCTGCTTCCCAATACGAATCTTAACATTGCAGATCCTAACCGCTCACATCGAACACCCATTGGGCAACAACACATCCAACTTATCCTTCGCCATCGAAGAAGGGACTCCGATGCGTGATATAAATCCTTCGGACAAGAAGGAGTGTGAAGCTCCCGTATCGAAGAGTGCTCGTGCCGGATTTTCACAAATCAGTACAAATCCTAAACAAGCAGTGGTAAGGTAACATATGCATAACAAGTATTTAAAGAAATTGACTTGCTATAAAGTAAATCGTACCTGTCACCACATCAGCTTGTTTAATGGCCTCATGTTGTCCAAGATTGTAGACCCTTGGTTGGGCCGGAGCATAATGGGTTGCGGTCGACTCCACCGCCTTTCCCTTCTCTTCGTAAGTAGCTCCCGGCATCCTCTCAGACTTGGGGCGTCCGCTACGGCACTCACGGGCATAATGCCCCAACTTTCCACATTTATAGAATGCGCCCGGGGTCCGACCCGTAGTCGCCCTAGAAGCACCAGCAGAGAGGGCTAGACCCGAAGTCTTAGCTTTCATGTTCCACTTTCGGAACACAGACTTTGAGGTATTTGGCCCTCTGGACTCCGACCTCTTCTCGCCCAAGCTTTTCTTTGCATGCACATTCTTCATGTCCTTCTCCAAGGACCGGGCCATGTTGACCAAGGTTAAGAAACCCTGCGTCATTGGCCCCGAAAGTAGTAGTCTCAACTCATCCCTCAAGCCTTCATAGAAGCGATTAGTCTTACGCTCCTCATCGACGATGGTGGAGCTAGCATATCGGCTCAAACGAGTGAACTCATGGAGATATTCATCCACGCTCTTCTCACCCTGAACCAACTTCAGAAACTCATTCTCCAACGCTATCTTCTGCGTTGAAGGGATGTATCTAGCCAAGAACAATCTCGAGAACTCCTCCATCGAGACATCACCAAGTTGCCTATCCCTCAGTAAGTGCAGCTCCAATCCTTCCCACCACATCCTCGCTTCACCGTCTAGAAGGAACGTAGCGATGGTGGTCATTTGCCACTCCTCCGTCTCCGTCGCTGCCATGACTCTCTTCACCCTGGAGAGCCAGTCTTCAGCCTGAGATGGGGTTCCCAACCCCGAGAATAACGGAGGGTTAAAGCTCATTACATGCTTTAGCTGTCTCTTAGTTGCCCTCCTTGGCACTATTGGTTCCACAACCACTTGCTCCACTCTCCTCGGCACAGCCTCTTGAAGAGGTACTTGCTCCATCACAGGAGCGGGCTGCTGTGTTTGCCTTCCAGGCTGCGCATTTATCACGGCTAACACCGCTTCAGCCACCAATCGAATATTCTCAGCCGATAGAGGTGTTGCGGGAGCAACATCCAGTGCACTACTAGCCTCAGAAACTCGACGTTCTGACGGCCCAACACCACTTTTGGTCACCTATAGTGGTACAAAACACAGTTAAGCGACCACAAAATAGTGCAAACAGCAATTATAGGAACACGTAGGTTCCTCAAACACGAGTATTTTCATTCCTAAGTGGACATTCATGGGTTCTTTTACCATTATAACGATGACGCACACAATGTGCTCACCACCCCTTAAAAAGAATTCGACCACGAATTCAGTTTAAGCCCAACCAAAACCAGTAGTCTGATACCAAATTGTGGTGGGCCCATAACCCACAGGTCGGAGGATCGAAACCTCCCTCTGATACCAAATTGTAACACCCCCTATCCGTCGCATAGCATATAGCAGTAGGTCCAGCCGGGGCCCGACGCCATATACCACAGACAGACCGGGTGGTTACTTATGGTAACCATCCAACCAATCTCAACGTCCTACACAGAGCATTCTAGCGGAAGCAGTTTATAAAAGTTGTAAACTAGAACCCTGCAACAATGCACGAATGTCCACTAATACAAAATAGGAATGTTATACAAAAATACCCAAAACATGCCTTAAGGCCTTACAAACTGTTTCACTTGAATATTACATGTTTTACATACCACGGCACGCAGGCCGGTCATACATGAATAAAACAGTAAACACTACTACTTGGGCCTTCGAGGGTCGGCTTCGCAAAAAGGGCTTTAGCCCGCTATTGACCGCTTGGTCCAGCTTCACCTGCAAGCAACAAACCACCGCACGGTGGCAAAACAAGGCAACGGTCAGCAATGCTGACCAAATTATAACGATCCCGCCCCCAACTCGGGGCGGCGATGCTCCTTCCCTGCATTTCATTAGCATAAGCGAGCAATGTATATAACCATAGCCATTACATCACGGATGTTGGCTCGCACGGCCACACGCCTCGTGCTCTCAGGGCACATTCTTGGTGATCGCAGTCTAAGCCGCTAACTCACCACCATCTCTAGGACGGCAATAACTCGTGAGCAAAACTAGTCTTTTAGGCAAACGTTACGACACTTTAATGTCATCAACATCCCATGTCACGACACTTTAATGTCATCCACAGAAAGACCCGACCGCTATGCCCTCGGCATAACGCAGGAACGGTTCCCACTCAACCCGTTGCTCACTTGCCACGACACTTAAATATCATCGGCACGGGTTAAACTTCCCCAAAGCCCGTGAATCGAACGTACGATGTTACATAACCCAGTTATGTACTAATTGGCACTTAGGCCCCCAAGTTGGCAAGATCTCGTGTCTGCCCAGTTTTCCGGGTGACCTTTAGGTTAATCCCCGAGGCTCCCTGCTGCAATCTACCGCGTAGAAAACCCGAAAAACATACCATAGCACGGAGTCTTCTCCGGCATTTATGCAATGCAACATCACCGATCCAGACCAACATGTCCGGGTAGGCTTCACACATCATGCCTATGTCCGTTCTCGCTTACGGACTCTAAACAACGGGGACTTCACATATCTACCTGAAGGAATGCCTCCAACTCTCCGCAAACTCGCGAGAGCGGGCTTCCTATGAAAAGAAAGAGAGCTACTAATGCTCAAGATGAGGATCGTTACCCTTGCGTTCCTCTTTGGCACCATTGAAAAGTAAGCGGATGAAAACGATCGCACTAGCGTTGCCTCCGTGGATCCGGAGTCGGCTCGCGATTCGGAGCTCCGAAGCTCCTCCAATGGCGGGATCTAGCTCTTCTTCCTCCCTTGGATCTCCTCTTTCTCTAAGGATTTAGAAAGAGAACAAGTTATGAAAAGTAAGGGTTTTGGAAACCCAAACTCGGGTATATCCCTTCAGGAATAACCCCCAGCCGTTGGATCTCAAAACAAGGAAACGAACGGCTTTGATTCGGGGCTGAAATGCCCAATCTGGACCGAACACGGCCTGGAACACGCCCGTGTCCAGGGCCGTGTGCCTCATTCTCCGTCAAAATTGAATCACCTGGAACCTCACACGGGTATTGAACACGCCCGTGTTCGGGTTGACACGCCCGTGTTCCACCTGACACGGCCGTGTGGCCGGCCGTGTACCCCATGATTTTTTCCCTTTTTCAACCCGAGCACTGCACGGGTTCTAGGACATGCCCGTGTCCTTGCCCGTGTCATCTTGACACGTCTGGGCTCCAGGCCATGTACACAGTCTCGATACTTCGCGGCTAAGTGTCGACACGGGTCGACACGCCCTGCGACACGCCCATGTCGCAGGCCGTGTGCCATGTCTCGACACATTGTCGACACCAAAGTGTCGACTTCGCGGGATGAGTGTCGACACGGGTTGACACGCCCTGCGACACGCCCGTGTCGCAGGCCGTGTGCCATGTCTCGACACAACTTCAAAGCACAGTGTCGACTTCGCGGCTAAGTGTCGACACGGGTCGACACGCCCTGCGACACGCCCGTGTCGCAGGCCGTGTGCCCAGTCTCGACACAATGTTGAGACCAAAGTGTCGACTTCGCGCCTTAGTGTCGACACAGGCTTGACACGCCCTGGGACACGCCCGTGTCCCAGGCCGTGTACCTGCAGCCAGAACTCAAACTGTCCCAAAACATCCCCCTTTGCTCCTTTGAGTTTCGGGGCATTACATCTTCTCAGGGAAGAAGAAGAGATGAGACAAAAAAATATTTTGTTGGCGATGGCCTTTCAACTTCTTATCAACAAGAGAGAAGCATTGCTCCTAAGTGGCATTGGATGAATAAGGAAGTTCTAAGGTGCTACAGATGCAACCAGCTGGGTCACTTCAAGAAGGACTGCAAAGTCAAGCTGCAGCTAGGGCACATTGCAGATAAAGTGGGAGTTGGTTCTAGTGCTGAGAAGCCAGTGACTTGGTTCTGACTTCAGTCAGGGATCAGTACGGACTCTACGCTGAACAATTGGAGGTTAGTATTGAAATTTGTGAAGTGGAAGTGGGTGATGGGCAGGCCAGACGGACTGTGCGGCCCGAGCGGTCTGAGTCTGCGGCCTGGGTGGACTGCGGGTTACGGCCTGGGTGTTGGGTGTCTTGTTGTCTTGGCTGTTGAGGAGCGGCCTATGCGGTGCGGTATGCATCTTGATCGGTCTGTTGTGCGGCTTGGTTGGCCTATGGCCAAGGATGTCGGGCCTGGAGAAACGGACTGAGCGGACTGCGGTTTGAGTGTTGTAGGCAGTGCTCTATTCAGTGGCCTTGTGTGTTGCAAGATTGTCTTAACCGACGGATTTGGTGTTCTATCCGCGGGAGGCTTGTGGACTAGCATGTCCGCGGTGTTCGCTGTGGTGGACTGGTCTTGGAGTTTGGCTGTGTCCCTTGCCGAGCTTTGGTGGTACAGCAGGTGTTAACTGCTGTGGAGGACTGCGCGGACTGGCGTCAGAGTCCGGCAGTTGGCCGTCTTGGGCAGCTGTGCGAGTATATTTTGCGGTCTTCCTTACCTTGGTGGAATTGGCGATCTGCTTACCTTGGTGGAATTGGCGATCTGCTTACCTTGGTGGAATTGGCGATCTACTTTGGGTGTTGGCGGACTGAGCCTTGCCCGCCGAGCTTGCGCTAGGCCTTTTGGTGTTTCACTGGACTTGGTCACATTCTGTGACAAGTCCAGTGTGTCCGTAGTATACGCCAAGACCGTTGTTGACCGGGCGGACTGCCTTTGGTCGTGGACTTGCGGCGGATGGAGGCTCTGGTCTTGTGTTATGCGGACTGCCTCGATTATGTGCGGACTGTCGTTGGAGGGGTTGTGGTTGTCCATGTGTGTTGTTGTTTGCGAACTGTGCGGACTGTATCTTGTCTGCATAGTGTGGTCGGTCTGGTGCAAGGCAGCATAGTAGTGAACAACTGTCTTGCTCCTGGCGGTCTTCTTGGAATTCGGCTAAGTCTTTGCGGACTCAGCAGACAGATGTTTTGCTAGTGCGTGGGATGGGATGATGATTCTATTCACTAGGGTGGTGACCACACTCCTCACCTCGTAAATAAATAGAACCCCCCCCCCCCACCCACCCACCCACCCACCCTCGGCACGTCTACAGTAACGGAGTAAACAGTAAGTGGGGCTTGGGCAAGTGTTGTGGTCTGCGGTTTTCTGTCCGCGCGGGTTGAGTAGTCCTGACGGTATGCTATGTGCAGGTCGCGCGGCTAGCTTCAAGGAGCCAGGAGTTGGGCATTGAAGTGTGCGGTCTCTACGGTCTCAGCTGGTCACTTCTGCGGCTTGTTAGTTTTCTGCTTCAGCTATTTCAAGTTCCAATAACCTGTCCGCCGGTCTCAGGAGAGTAGGCGGTCTGTTCCTCAGTTCTTCAGCAGGCAGCGAATAACGATGTGTCCGCTCGACCTCGCAGTCTCGGCGAACTCCGTGTGTTATTCAGCTTGTAGCAGTTGCAGCTCGGGCGGCTTCGGCGATCTTGGCGGACTAGGCGGTCTCGGCGGTCTCCAGTGCTGTCCGCCCGGCTTGTTTTGTGCTTTCTGTTTGTAGCTTGTGTACTAGAGAAAGCATGTCTCGCTACATATACCTCGCCTTGTAAAGAAGTGTAAATCAATATAAGACTTGCTTGTTCTTCCATTTGTGGTTGGTGTTAAGCTTGCTCCTTGGGCTTTCCACATGATCAAAGTGTGAACTGGGTTGTTCTGAGAATATTAAATTGGCTTTAAGCAACCTTGCTGACCACTTTGAGAAAATTTAACATGGTATCATAGCTAGGTTTAGTTGCTTGAGCGGTGCTCAACCTGTGTTGTTGCTCTGTGCTTGAGCGGTGATCAACCTGTGTTGTTGCTCTATGCTTCTGGAAGGTAGCTTAACCAATAGTTGTTGCGATGGAAGTAAGCTATGCAAGAGGTTTTGGTATTGAACTTTTAACGCCAACTAACTTTAATAAGTGGAAGTTATGCATGAAGATTTATATTCTGGGCGAGGAGCTATGGGAGGCCGTCGGTGGTGATGACAGACAGGAAGTGACCGCTGCGTTTGGTACTGCTGAGCAGGTGAGGCTCTGGAGAAAAACAAATGCCAAGGCGAAGTTTGTTCTCAAGAGGGCCGTATCACCAGAACTGTTTGATCACATCATTGGATGTGAGTATGTTGCTGATATTTGAATAACCTTTGATGAGTTGTTCAATAAGAAGAATGTGGCTAGACTTCAGTTTCTGGAGAATGAGTTGGCGAGGACAACTCAAGGAGACCTGACCATTTCCAAATTCTTTCTGAAGTTGAAGAGCTTGTGTGTTAAGCTGTCAGCGCTTGATCCGGATGAGCCTATTTCTGAGGCTAAGATGAAAAGGCACATAATATGAGGCTTGTGGAAGGAGTATGTTGCCTTTGTGACATCTGTTCAAGGCTACGCACTCAACCATCTCTGCTGGAGCTTGAGAACTTTCTTGCTTCGCAGGAAAGTTTGGCAAGGCAGATGGCTGGAGTCACTGTCACTGAGGAAGGCAGTGAAACTCTCTTCTCAAGCAAGAAGAAAAAGGGATGTGAAGGGAAGAAGAAGAAGACTGCTGCTGAAAATGAGCCTTCAACTTCTCATCAGTCAGAGAGGAGCACTGCTCTTAAGAAGGATTGGAAGAAGAATCTGAAGTGCTATAGGTGTCACCAACGGGGACACTTCAAGCGAGACTGCAAGGTCAAACTGCAGCCTGGGCATGCTGCAGGCAAGTAGGAAGCTTGCTCTAAGGGGGAGGAAGCTGGATGGGGCGGAGCTTTCATGACGGACACTTGTGTCTGTGCCCTGTCCGATGTCGACTTCAACGACGATTGGATTGTGGACTCCGTCTGTGGTCATCACCTCACCGGAGACAAGTCGAAGTTCTCTTCTCTGCAAGCCTACTCAGGTAATGAGGCTATTATAACTGCTAATAATACTGTTTATGCAGTAGAGAAAGAGGGGGTTGTGTCTTTAGGTAGTGATAAGGGGCCACTCACGTTAAGGAGTGTGTATCATGTACCGGGCATGACGAAGAACCTCTTATCTGTGACCAATGCAGTCGACGCGGGTTATCATGTTCTATTTGGGCCAACAGAAGTAGAGTTCCCTCGCAACGTATCAGCGGTTAAGGCTGATGTTGCTCATGTCGGGAGGAGAGTGAAGAACTTGTTTGTTCTTGCAACAAACTCTTATGTTGATCGGATGAGAGCAAACGATAGCGCTGCTATATGGCATGAAAGGCTGGGGCATGTAGGAATGGATAAGCTGAAGTCTATGGCAAACAGAAGCCTTGTAAGAGGCTTGCCTAAGCTTTCTTCATTTGGCGAATGTCACGTTTGTGCGGGATGTCAGTACAGCAAGGCTCATCGCCTTCCGTTTGATAAATCACAAACGAGGAGCAAGAGACCATTGGAGTGCATCCATGGAGACTTGATGGGACCAACCGTCACTGCAAGCCTTGGTGGGAGCAGATACATGCTCGTTCTGATTGATGACTACTCAAGATACACTTGGGTATATTTCTTTAAGGAGAAGTCTAAAGCCTTCCGTTTGTTTGTGGAGTTTAAGGAGTTGGTGGAGGGCCAGCTTGGCTTGCGGATCAAGAAGCTTAGAACAGATAATAGTGGTGAGTTTGTCTCCTCCAAGTTTTCTAACTTCTGCAGGAAGCACGTGATCCACATAGAGCTTACTTGTGCTCACACTCCACAACAAAATGGAGTAGCGGAGCGGAAGATCCGTCATCTGACGGAGACTTGCAAATGCTGGCTTCATGCGAAAGACATTCCAAGGTCATTCTGGGCGGAGGGGATGTCTTGTGCTTCTTACCTCATCAATCGGATGCCTCTTAACCCGATCAACATGAAGACACCTTTTAAGATGTTGTTGAAGGAGAAGCCCAGTGTGGAATACCTCCAGGTGTTTGAATCAACTTGCTACATGCATGTCCCGGATGCTTCAAGGACCAAGTTGGATGCAAAGGCAAGAAAGCTTGTCTTTGTTGACTATGATGAGCGGAAGAAGGGATGGAAATGCATGGACCCTGCGATAAAGAAGTTTGTTGTGTCAAGAGATGTTGTCTTTGCCGAACTAACATTGTATGTGTTGATGCGCGAAAATGTCGCAGGGCACCAGCCAGCTAACACGGAGGGGGTGTTCGGTCTCACAACTAGGAGAGGAGGAGAGGAGGGAAGGAAGTAAGCCTCTGAGTGCTCGAGAGTGGAGCAAACGGCTTGTCAAAGAGGGTTGCGGGGATAGAGGAGAGAAGCTTGATCAACAGAGCAGGTTGATCAAGAGAGGAGAGGGAGGTTGACCAGGAGCTGTCGAGCAGACGGCTAAGGGGACGGTTGTGCTTGCAGGTTGGAAGCCGAGGAGAGCTGAGCTGAGCTGAGAAGAAGTCTGCTGAGCAGAGGAGTAAGGCTTGCTGAGCAGAGGAGCAAGGCTTGCTGAGCAGAGGAGAAGAAGAGGGGGCCGCTAGCAGCGGCAACAACACACTTCGCCCGCCGCGGCCTAAATGTCACTCCTGCGACGGGCTTTCCTTTTATTAATAGCTAGAGATTACAAGCTTACAAGTACACCTTTACAACAAAATCACTTAAAGGTTACAAGGAGAAGCTGGCGGCTAAGAGAGAAGAAAGTGCCAGAAAGCAGAGGAGAAGCTGCCAGAGACTAAGTAAAAGAGTCTACTGGCAAGCTGGAGGACTGAGAAACTGAGTCTGCAGAGTCTGCTGAAGAGCTGTTGGAGAGCTGCGCGGACAGGAAACTGAGTCCGCAGAGCTTGCTGGAGAAGGCGACGACGGACTGCGCGGACTGAGATACGGAGTCCGCAGGGTCTGCTGGCAAGACTTGCAGGATCCAGGAGGCTGCAGAATAAGAGGCACCATGGGCTATTTATAGGCCCAGGGAAGTTCTTCTAGAAGCGGGGCCCAGTGACATCAGCATGACGACCTGCGCGGACTCCGCGGACAGAGATTTTGCGTCCGCACCTTGACTGATGAAGCGAGCGGCAGAAGGCCCTGGAGAGAACTGGGGTCCGCCCCCTAGCGGGCGGACTGGGCGGACTCCGGGAGGAGTCCGCCTGGCAGGCCGGCGGCCGCCCCCTAGCGGGCGTCCTGGGCGGACTCCAGGGGGGAGTCTGCCCGGCAGGGCGCCGGGGCCGCCCCCTAGCGGGCGGCCTGGGCGGACTCCAGGGGAGTCCGCCCGGCTGGATGCCGGGGCCGCCCCCTAGCGGGCGGCCTGGGCGGACTCCAGGGGGAGTCCGCCCGGCAGAGAGCCGGGGCCGCCCCCTAGCGGGCGGCCTGGGCGGACTCCAGGGGGAGTCCGCCCGGCAGAGAGCCGGGTCCGCCCCCTAGCGGGCGGACTGGGCGGACTCCAGGGGGAGTCTGCCCGGCAGAGAGCCGGGTCCGCCCCCTAGCGGGCGGACTGGGCGGACTCCAGGGGGAGTCCGCCCGGCAGAGAGCCGGGGCAGCCCCCTAGCGGGCGGCCTGGGCGGACTCCAGGGGGAGTCCGGCCGGCAGACGGGCAGAGGCCGCCCCCTAGCGGGCGGCCTGGGCGGACTCCAGGGGGAGTCCGCCCGGCTGGCCTGGCCGCCCCCTTGCGGGCGGCCTGGGCGGACTCCGGGGGGAGTCCGCCCGGCTGGCGGGCAGAGGCCGCCCTGGGTGGGCGGCCTCGGCGGACGGCGGCAGGAGGCCGCCGCCCCTCGGGCAGCTGGGAGGTCGCCCCGGGTGGGCGTCCTTGATGGACGGCGGCTAGAGACCACCGCCCCTTGGGCGAAAATGGGAGGCCGCTCCTGGCAACGCTGTTGGCGGACTCCTGCAAGGAAAAGTACTGCACGATTAGCGGACCCAACCGCATGTCCCGCGAGGGTGAGCCATAGGAATAGCTCGCCGTCCCGTAGGGCATGCGATTGCTAGGAGACCTAGGCGGATAGGGAAAACTGTCCGCCTACGCCGGGGCTCATCGCGATCGAAGAGAGAGAAACTAAGGGTCGCGATTAGCCAGCTGTCCACCTTGGGAAGGATCGTCGATTTCTGGGTTAACATAATCCCCGCACTTTTTCAAGTTCCGCAAAGAGCTTCGAAAAAGTTGGAGACCCACGAAAATCGTGATCCACCCCAACGGAGGAAGAAGAGCAAGGAGAGACAGAACCTGAAGACTCTCCTTACAAGCTTGGTGCTTCCTGTCTGTTTTTCATGCAAGAGGAAAGTTAGGGTAAGCACAATATATGGGAGTAACTTGCAAGTACCTGTAAAGAAACTTGCAAGGGTTTGCTGATCTCTGCAAAAAGAGAGTTAGGAGCAGGTATTGTATAAAAATAAGCTGCAAGTACCTGGATGAGGCTTGCAGGTGTTTGCTAACTCTGCGAGAAGAGGAGTTAGAGACAAAATAAAACATGAAGATAACTTGCAAGTACCTGTGAAGAGGAGGCTTGCAAGTGTTAATTGTTGACTGTTAACTATCGACAAGATAAGGCCGATATAATCAATTAGCAAGGAGAATGCCTGATGAATATTATTATGAAGCCCAGATCAATAAACTGTGTTAACTGCTAACAGACATGACTGGATTGCGACAGCATGACTGGTAGCGCTTAAGCAAACAATATATAGAAGATGAGAGCAATAGAACTTATATAGGTAGAGTGCGAGTCATCATCCGATAGAGCTTTGAATAAGCAATTCATATAGGATGAGCACGAGCAAAGTGATTGCTGAAAAATCCTCTTGAGATAACCCATGAAGGTTGATGAGATGGGGTCGATATGACCGAGTAGTTGCAAGAGAAATGCCTGATGATCATTATCACGAAATCCAGATTAATGAATCGAGCGCTAGCTGCTGATACGACTGGATGGACATGATCAAAATGAATGCCTGAATCCTTTTGGTAGGTGGGATTAACCTGTTCACCTGTGAAAGGAGGAAGAGAGAAAAGGAGGGCTGCATCCGGAATGATTAAAGTGGGTTGAATGCTGCCACAGGTGTTCCCCGTGGGCCTTATGCATCACTTGCCCGGAAAATCATCCCGAGTATAGTCCTACTCAAAGCGGGCTGGCCGCGCATCCTCAAGGAGGGGGGGGAAAGGAAAAAAGAGGTCCATGTTCGGAATGACTACAGAGGGTTGAATGCTGCCACAGGTGTTCCCCGTGGGCCTTATGCATCATTGCCCGAAAAATCATTCCGAGTATGGTCCTGCTCGAAGCGGGAAAGGAAAAAGAGGTCCATGTTCGGAATGACTACAGAGGGTTGAATGGGTGAAGGAAAAAAGTCTGCCACAGGTGTTCCCCGTGGGCCTTATGCATGTTCACTTGCCCGAAAAATCATTCCGAGTATCTATGCCAGTCCTGCTCAAAGCGGGCTGGCCGCGCATCCTCAAGGAGATGCACAAAGGGACAAGGGAAGGAACTCTTGAGAAGGACCGCTGGAAGCAAGGAAGATCCTGAGAAGGATCGCTAGAAACTCTGCTCTCTTGCCCTGGGCACAAGCATCACTGATCAAGGAGACAGGTTGCGCCAAGAGGCTATAATATATTGTCTGTGTGTTGATCAGTGGAGTTGTGAGAACCCGAGAGGCATGGATCGAGGATACCGGAGAGAGTTATTCGGCCACCACAGTTGAAGGCTGATCTAAGAGACAAGGCTACGCTTGATCGCCATTGCTTGTTGTCCAGCGAAGATCATCCTAACCGTAGTGTTTTCCTATATGACGCACAGCAGAGCTAACACATGGGGCTCCCCTAGCACACACTCTGTGTCAGATGCTGGCTAGGATCCTAAGCCTGAAGCCCATAATCGTAGATGAACTGCTCCCACTACACACATGGGTATACTCCCGCCATATGTGGTCGAAGCGGTAGTGCGAGAACAAACTACGGAGGGAACGTTTCAGACTCGGCGAAATCTCATTGGCGTATTGATCCAGAGAGAGAGAGAGAGAGAGGCAACAAAAAGGGAACTGTGTCAGTACAGGATCTCTGAATAAAAGCTTTGCAGAAAAGCAAGAAACTAACACTGAGAAGTGTTGTAAAGAATGTATGAAAAGGAGAGAGTAAGGGTTGAGATAACCCCTGAAGGTTGCAAGGAGCTCTGGAGGACTGTGAAGTCCATGGCTTTGGAGGACTGTGAAGTCCTTGCTAGTTCAAAATAGCCTTCCCAGCACGCCCTCATCGTCGGCGTCGAAGCATTCGACTTCTTGGTTGACAATGAGGAGAGGAGGCTCTTCGACGTGATTCACTCCCCTTGAGGAGCAAGGAACATCTGAAATTTCTTTGCCCTTTGAAGTTGCTTGATCAGGGCGATCTTCTTTAGGGAGCAAGTCATGCATCTTGCCCTGCCGGAGCATCCTTTGCACAAGCTGGCGGAATGCTCGGCAGTTTTCTGTTCGATGGCCTGGCTCTTTGTGGAATTCACAATAAGGCTCTGAGTCTCTAGACCTCTGATCTGCTGGCCGGTAGGGCTTCTTGTAGCTTGCCCTGTCTTTCATGATCTGGATCACTTCTTGCACGACGTCGTCGAGATCAGACTCGTGCAAGTCATCGTCTTGCTGCTGTTGGACAGCTGCTGTTTGAGAAGGAGCTAGCGGTAGCAATGGATCTTGAGCATCACGGCTCGGGAAGGAGTATCGCTGGCGATGAAGCCTTCTCTCCTTCCTTGAGTGAGCTGGGAAACGATTGTAAGGAGACCTTGGAGGTGGCTTGCGAAACGGATCTTTCTCTGATACGAGCTTGGAGACGAAGCCTGGATTGCTCTTCTCGCCTCGGATGTATGAGTTGGCTAGAGCGATCAGCTCTTGGTATGTCCTTGGAGCACGGACATTAGCTTCAAACTTGAGAGGCCCTTCGCGAAGACCGTGGATAAGAGCCACTCGGTACATTTCTTGATCAACGATTTCGATGTCCAGAATCTCTCTCTGGAATCGATCAACAAATTGAGACCAGGTTTCATCACTGCGCTGTCTGATCTCAAAGAGGGCTTCAGGACCGCCCTTTCTCTTGGAGGAGGTAGAGAATCTGAGAAGGAATTCTCTACGAAGATCAAGGAAGGAAGAGATGGAGTGAGGACGGAGGCCATAGAACCAATCCCTCACTTGCCCATCAAAGGTTGTAACAAGAAGCTTGCACTTGGTTGCATCTGACAGAGTCTTGAGAGCAACGGCTGATTCGAAGGCTTGAAGATGCTTGACCGGATCAGTCTCTCCTGTATAGATTGGCAGGCGAGGCTCTCTGAAGTTTGCTGGAGTAGGCTCAAGGCGAACACTCTCAATAAAGGGCGACGGCTCTTCCTGCTCTCCCACAACATAGGGATTAAAGGGAGCATAGGCTGCAGCTGCAAAAGAAGGAAGTAGGGGGGTAGAAAGGAAAGGTTGCTGCAGGGGGAGCAGAGGCAGGAGCTGGGGGCAAGGATGACTTCCTTGAAAGTTGAAAAGTCTAGCAGGACTTCCCCGGGATGCTTGCCGGAAGAAGTTATGGCAAGCAGCAAACTCTTCATCTTGAGTTCGCAAAGGAGCAGCAGTACCTTGCGGGAAGGTCGGGGTATAAGGCGGATAGAACGGAGGACAAGCTTGAGAATAAGCTTGCTTATGCTCTGATGTTGGCGTTTGGTTAACTGGAGCAGCTGGAGCAGCTGGAGCAGCTGCTGGATGAGAATCTAACCGCTGCGTGATCGCAGCAAGGACTTGGTTGATGGCTTGGAACTGTTGAGCATTCTCACGGCGCGACTGCTCAAAAGCTTCCCAGAGAGGATCTTCACTGGGACTTGGAGCAAAGTTCTCGGCTGATTGATCTGACATGGCTAACTGTCGCTGTTCACCGTCTGACCGGATCTGAAGGTCGTGTGTTAACTGTTGATGCGCGGAAACGGTCGTGTCTGTTAGGGGGTCGCACCAGCCAGCTAACACGGAGGGGGTGTTCGGTCTCACAACTAGGAGAGGAGGGAGAGGAGGGAAGGAAGGAAGCCTCTGAGTGCTCAAGAGTGGAGCAAACGGCTTGTCAAAGAGGGTTGCGGGGATAGAGGAGAGAAGCTTGATCAACAGTGCAGGTTGATCAAGAGAGGAGAGGGAGGTTGACCAGGAGCTGTCGAGCAGACGGCTAAGGGGACGGTTGTGCTTGCAGGTTGGAAGCCGAGGAGAGCTGAGATGAGCTGAGAAGAAGTCTGCTGAGCCAAAGGAGCAAGGCTTGCTGAGCAGAGGAGAAGAAGAGGGGGGCGTAGCAGCGGCAACAACACACTTCGTCCGCCGCGGCCTAAATGCCACTCCTGCGACGGGCTTTCCTTTTATTAATAGCTAGAGATTACAAGCTTACAAGTACACCCTTTACAACAAAATCACATAAAGGGTACAAGGAGAAGCTGGCGCTAAGAGAGAAGAAAGTGCCAGAAAGCAGAGAGAAGAAGCTGCCAGAGACTAAGTTAAAGAGTCTACTGGCAAGCTGGAGGACTGAGAAACTGAGTCTGCAGAGTCTGTTGAAGAGCTGTTGGAGAGCTGCGCGGGACAGGAAACTTGAGTCCGCAGAGCTTGCTGGAGAAGGCGACGACAGACTGCGCGGACTGAGAAACGGAGTCCGTAGGGTATGCTGGAAAGACTTGCAGGATCCAGGAGGCTGCAGAATGAGAGGCACCATGGGCTATTTATAGGCCCAGGGAAGTTCTTCTAGAAGCGGGGCCAGTGACATCAGCATGACGACCTGCGCGGACTCCGCGGACAGAGATTTTGCGTCCGCAACTTGACTGATGAAGCGAGCCGGCAGAAGGCCCTGGAGAGAACTGGGGTCCGCCCCCTAGCGGGCGGACTAGGCGGACTCCGGGAGGAGTCCGCCTGGCAGGCCGGCGGCCGCCCCCTAGCGGGCGGCCTGGGCGGACTCCAGGGGGGAGTCCGCCCGGCAGGGCGCCGGGGCCGCCCCCTAGCGGGCGGCATGGGCGACTCCAGGGGAGTCCGCCCGGCTGGATGCCGGGGCCGCCCCCTAGCGGGCGGCCTGGGCGGTCTCAGGGGGAGTCCGCCCGGCAGAGAGCCGGGGCCGCCCCCTAGCGGGCGGCCTGGGCGGACTCCAGGGGTGAGTCCGCCCGGCAGAGAGCAGGGTGTCCGCCCCCTAGCGGGCGGACTGGGCGGACTCCAGGGGAGTCCGCCCGGCAGAGAGCCGGGTCCGCCCCCTAGCGGGCGGACTGGGCGGACTCCAGGGGGAGTCCGCCCGGCAGAGAGCCGGGGCAGCCCCCTAGCGGGCGGCCTGGGCGGACTCCAGGGGGGGAGTCCGGCCGGCAGACGGGCAGAGGCCGCCCCCTAGCGGGCGGCTGGGCAGGACTCCAGGGGGAGTCCGCCCGGCTGGCCTGGCCGCCCCCTTGCGGGCGGCCTGGGCGGACTCCGGGGGGAGTCCGCCAGGCTGGCGGGCAGAGGCTGCCCTGGGTGGGCGGCCCTCGGCGGCACGGCGGCAGGAGGCCGCCGCCCCTCGGGCAGCTGGGAGGTCGCCCCGGGTGGGCGTCCTTGATGGACGGCGGCTAGAGACCACCGCCCCTTGGGCGAAAATGGGAGGCCGCTCCTGGCAACGCTGTTGGTGGACTCCTGCAAGGAAAAGTACTGCACGATTAGCGGACCCAACCGCATGTCCCGCGAGGGTGAGCCATAGGAATAGCCCGCCGTCCCGTATGGCATGCGATTGCTAGGAGACCTAGGCGGATAGGGAAAACTGTCCGCCTACGCCGGGGCTCATCGCGATCGAAGAGAGAGAAACTAAGGGTCGCGATTAGCCAGCTGTCCACCTGGGAAGGATCGCCGATTTCTGGGTTAACATAATCCCCGCACTTTTTCAAGTTCCGCAAAGAGCTTCGAAAAAGTTGGAGACCCACGAAAATCGTGATCCACCCCAACGGAGGAAGAAGAGCAAGGAGAGACAGAACCTGAAGACTCTCCTTACAAGCTTGGTGCTTCTGTTTTTTCCTGCAAGAGGAAAGTTAGGGTAAGCACAATATATGGGAGTAACTTGCAAGTACCTGTAAAGAAACTTGCAAGGGTTTGCTGATCTCTGCAAAAAGAGAGTTAGGAGCAGGTATTGTATAAAATAAAGCTGCAAGTACCTGGATGAGGCTTGCAGGTGTTTGCTAACTCTGCGAGAAGAGGAGTTAGAGACAAAATAAAACATGAAGATAACTTGCAAGTACCTGTGAAGAGGAGGCTTGCAAGTGTTAATTGTTGACTGTTAACTATCGACAAGATAAGGCCGATATAATCAATTAGCAAGGAGAATGCCTGATGAATATTATTATGAAGCCCAGATCAATAAACTGTGTTAACTGCTAACAGACATGACTGGATTGCGACAGCATGACTGGTAGCGCTTGAGCAAACAATATATAGAAAATGAGAGCAATAGAACTTATATAGGTAGAGTGCGAGTCATCATCGATAGAGCTTTGAATAAGCAATTCATATAGGATCAGCACGAGCAAAGTGATTGCTGAAAAATCCTCTTGAGATAACCCATGAAGTTGATGAGATGGGGTCGATATGACCGAGTAGCAAGAGAAATGCCTGATGATCATTATCACGAAATCCAGATTAATGAATCGAGCGCTAGCTGCTGATACGACTGGATGGACATGATCAAAATGAATGCCTGAATCCTTTTGGTAGGTGGGATTAACCTGTTCACCTGTGAAAGGAGGGAAGAGAGAAAAGGAGGGCTGCATCCGGAATGATTAAAGTGGGTTGAATGCTGCCACAGGTGTTCCCCGTGGGCCTTATGCATCACTTGCCCGGAAAATCATCCCGAGTATAGTCCTACTCAAAGCGGGCTGGCCGCGCATCCTCAAGGAGGGGGGGGGGGAAAGGAAAAAAGAGGTCCATGTTCGGAATGACTACAGAGGGTTGAATGCTGCCACAGGTGTCCCCGTGGGCCTTATGCATCACTTGCCCGAAAAATCATTCCGAGTATGGTCCTGCTCGAAGCGGGAAAGGAAAAAGAGGTCCATGTTCGGAATGACTACAGAGGGTTGAATGCTGCCACAGGTGTTCCCCGTGGGCCTTATGCATCACTTGCCCGAAAAATCATCCGAGTATGGTCCTGCTCAAAGCGGGCTGGCCGCGCATCCTCAAGGAGGGCACAAAGCAAGGGAAGGTCCTGAGAAGGACCGCTGGAAGCAAGGAAGATCCTGAGAAGGATCGCTAGAAACTCTACTCTCTTGCCCTGGGTACAAGCATCACTGATCAAGGAGACAGGTTGCGCCAAGAGGCCTATATTGTCTGTGTGTTGATCAGTGGAGTTGTGAGAACCCGAGAGGCATGGATCGAGGATACCGGAGAGAGTTATTCGGCCACCACAGTTGAAGGCTGATCTAAGAGACAAGGCTACGCTTGATCGCCATTGCTTGTCCAGCGAAGATCATCCTAACCGTAGTGTTTCCTATATGACGCACAGTAGAGCTAACACATGGGGCTCCCCTAGCACACACTCTGTGTCAGATGCTGGCTAGGATCCTAAGCCTGAAGCCCATAATCGTAGATGAACTGCTCCCACTACACACATGGGTATACTCCCGCCATATGTGGTCGAAGTGGTAGTGCGAGAACAAACTACGGAGGGAACGTTTCAGACTCGGCGAAATCTCATTGGCGTATTGATCCAGAGAGAGAGAGAAGAGAGAGACAACAAAAAGGGAACTGTGTCAGTACAGGATCTCTGAATAAAAGCTTTGCAGAAAAGCAAGAAACTAACACTGAGAAGTGTTGTAAAGAATGTATGAAAAGGAGAGAGTAAGGGTTGAGATAACCCTGAAGGTTGCAAGGAGCTCTGGAGGACTGTGAAGTCCATGGCTTTGGAGGACTGTGAAGTCCTTGCTAGTTCAAAATAGCCTTCCCAGCACGCCCTCATCGTCGGCGTCGAAGCATTCGACTTCTTGGTTGACAATGAGGAGAGGAGGCTCTTCGACGTGATTCACTCCCCTTGAGGAGCAAGGAACATCTGAAATTTCTTTGCCCTTTGAAGTTGCTTGATCAGGGCGATCTTCTTTAGGGAGCAAGTCATGCATCTTGCCCTGCCGGAGCATCCTTTGTACAAGCTGGCGGAATGCTCGGCAGTTTTCTGTTCGATGGCCTGGCTCTTTGTGGAATTCACAATAAGGCTCCGAGTCTCTAGACCTCTGATCTGCTGGCCGGTAGGGCTTCTTGTAGCTTGCCCTGTCTTTCATGATTTGGATCACTTCTTGCACGACGTCGTCGAGATCAGACTCGTGCAAGTCATCGTCTTGCTGCTGTTGGACAGCTGCTGTTTGAGAAGGAGCTAGCGGTAGCAATGGATCTTGAGCATCACGGCTCGGGAGGAGTATCGCTGGCGATGAAGCCTTCTCTCCTTCCTTGAGTGAGCTGGAAACGATTGTAAGGAGACCTTGGAGGTGGCTTGCGAAACGGATCTTTCTCTGATACGAGCTTGGAGACGAAGCCTGGATTGCTCTTCTCGCCTCGGATGTATGAGTTGGCTAGAGCGATCAGCTCTTGGTATGTCCTTGGAGCACGGACATTAGCTTCAAACTTGAGAGGCCCTTCGCGAAGACCGTGGATAAGAGCCACTCGGTACATTTCTTGATCAACGATTTTGATGTCCAGAATCTCTCTCTGGAATCGATCAACAAATTGAGACCAGGTTTCATCACTGCGCTGTCTGATCTCAAAGAGGGCTTCAGGACCGCCCTTTCTCTTGGAGGAGGTAGAGCATCTGAGAAGGAATTCTACGAAGATCAAGGAAGGAAGAGATGGAGTGAGGACGGAGGCCATAGAACCAATCCCTCACTTGCCCATCAAAGGTTGTAACAAGAAGCTTGCACTTGGTTGCATTGACAGAGTCTTGAGAGCAACGGCTGATTCGAAGGCTTGAAGATGCTTGACCGGATCAGTCTCTCCTGTATAGATTGGCAGGCGAGGCTCTCTGAAGTTTGCTGGAGTAGGCTCAAGGCGAACACTCTCAATAAAGGGCGACGGCTCTTCCTGCTCTCCCACAACATAGGGATTAAAGGGAGCATAGGCTGCAGCTGCAAAAGAAGCAGGGGGTAGAAAGGAAAGGGCTGCCAGGGGGAGCAGAGGCAGGAGCTGGGGGGCAAGGATGACTTCCTTAAAAGTTGAAAAGTCTAGCAGGACTTCCCCGGGCCGCTTGCCGGAAGAAGTTATGGCGAGCAGCAAACTCTTCATCTTGAGTTCGCAAAGGAGCAGCAAGACCTTGCGGGAAGGTCGGGGTATAAGGCGGATAGAACGGAGGACAAGCTGAGAATAAGCTTGCTTATGCTCTGATGTTGGCGTTGGGTTAACTGGAGCAGCTGGAGCAGCTGCTGGATGAGAATCTAACCGCTGCGTGATCGCAGCAAGGACTTGGTTGATGGCTTGGAACTGTTGAGCATTCTCACAGCGCGACTGCTCAAAAGCTTCCCAGAGAGGATCTTCACTGGGACTTGGAGCAAAGTTCTCGGCTGATTGATCTGACATGGCTAACTGTCGCTGTTCACCGTCTGACCGGATCTGAAGGTCGTGTGTTAACTGTTGATGCGCGGAAACGTCGCGGGGCACCAGCCAGCTAACACGGAGGGGGTGTTCGGTCTCACAACTAGGAGAGGAGGAGAGGAGGGAAGGAAGGAAGCCTCTGAGTGCTCGAGAGTGGAGCAAACGGCTTGTCAAAGAGGGTGCGGGGATAGAGGAGAGAAGCTTGATCAACAGAGCAGGTTGATCAAGAGAGGAGAGGGAGGTTGACCAGGAGCTGTCGAGCAGACGGCTAAGGGGACGGTTGTGCTTGCAGGTTGGAAGCCGAGGAGAGCTGAGCTGAGCTGAGAAGAAGTCTGCTGAGCAGAGGAGCAAGGCTTGCTGAGCAGAGGAGCAAGGCTTGCTGAGCAGAGGAGAAGAAGAGGGGCCGCTAGCAGCGGCAACAACACACTTCGCCCGCCGCGGCCTAAATGCCACTCCTGCGACGGGCTTTCCTTTTATTAATAGCTAGAGATTACAAGCTTACAAGTACACCTTTACAACAAAATCACTTAAAGGGTACAAGGAGAAGCTGGCGGCTAAGAGAGAAGAAAGTGCCAGAAAGCAGAGGAGAAGCTGCCAGAGACTAAGTAAAAGAGTCTACTGGCAAGCTGGAGGACTGAGAAACTGAGTCTGCAGAGTCTGCTGAAGAGCTGTTGGAGAGCTGCGCGGACAGGAAATTGAGTCCGCAGAGCTTGCTGGAGAAGGCGACGACGGACTGCGCGGACTGAGAAACGGAGTCCGCAGGGTCTGCTGGCAAGACTTGCAGGATCCAGGAGGCTGCAGAATGAGAGGCACCATGCGCTATTTATAGGCCCAGGGAAGTTCTTCTAGAAGCGCGGCCCAGTGACATCAGCATGACGACCTGCGCGGACTCCGCGGACAGAGATTTGCGTCCGCACCTTGACTGATGAAGCGAGCGGCAGAAGGCCCTGGAGAGAACTGGAGTCCGCCCCCTAGCGAGCGGACTGGGCGGACTCTGGGAGGAGTCCGCCTGGCAGGCCGGCGGCCGCCCCCTAGCAGGCGCCTGGGCGGACTCCAGGGGGGAGTCCGCCCGGCAGGGCGCCGGGGCCGCCCCTAGCGGGCGGCCTGGGCGGACTCCAGGGGGAGTCCGCCCGGCTGGATGTCGGGGCCGCCCCCTAGCGGGCGGCCTGGGCGGACTCCAGGGGGAGTCCGCCCGGCAGAGAGCCGGGGCCGCCCCCTAGCGGGCGGCCTTGGGCGGACTCCAGGGGGAGTCCGCCCGGTAGAGAGCCGGGTCCGCCCCCTAGCGGGAGGACTGGGCGGACTCCAGGGGAGTCCGCCCGGCAGAGAGCTGGGTCCGCCCCTAGCGGGCGGACTGGCGGACTCCAGGGGGAGTCCGCCCGGCAGAGAGCCGGGGCCGCCCCCTAGCGGGCGGCCTGGGCGGACTCCAGGGGGAGTCCGCCCGGCAGACGGGCAGAGGCCGCCCCTAGCGGGCGGCCTGGGCGGACTCCAGGGGGAGTCCGCCCGGCTGGCCTGGCCGCCCCCTTGCGGGCGGCCTGGGCGGACTCCGGGGGGAGTCTGCCCGGCTGGCGGGCAGAGGCCGCCCTGGGTGGGCGGCCTCGGCGGACGGCAGCAGGAGGCCGCCGCCCCTCGGGCAGCTGGGAGGTCGCCCCGGGTGGGCGTCCTTGATGGACGGTGGCTAGAGACCACCGCCCCTTGGGCGAAAATGGGAGGCCGCTCCTGGCAACGCTGTTGGCGGACTCCTGCAAGGAAAAGTACTGCACGATTAGCGGACCCAACCGCATGTCCCGCGAGGGTGAGCCATAGGAATAGCCCGCCGTCCCGTAGGGCATGCGATTGCTAGGAGACCTAGGCGGATAGGGAAAACTGTCGCCTACGCCGGGGCTCATCGCGATCGAAGAGAGAGAAACTAAGGGTCGTGATTAGCCAGCTGTCCACCTTGGGAAGGATCGCCGATTTCTGGGTTAACAGTATGGAGGGCTCAGTTGAGTTAACCGGAAGCAAGGTTGATGAAGATCAGAAGGTTCCTGCTGAAGGTTGATGAGTCCATGTTTTATACCTATTTTCGGACTCATCTGGGCTAGTTTTCACGTGTTTGCACTTCACTTTTAGTTCTATTTCGTTCATATCTCATCTTATCTTTATTTCCATAGGAAGTGCACATTTTTGCCCGTGATTGTGTATTTTGTTATTTTTATAGTTTGTACTCCTTTTTTGATTTCCTGGAATGTCTGCACATATCAGTGATTGGTTTTTTCCTTTCGGTACAAGGGTCGTGTCGTGTTCTGGGGATGGTTGTGAAACAGGAATACTGCGCAGGATCATGGGATATAATGCGCACGACCACTGGTCGTGCGCCCTGGATCGTGCGCACTACTCTACGTTTTCCAGAATCAGCCTGGGGTAAGTGCACGACCACTGACATATTGCGCACGACCACCGGTCGTGCGCCCACTAATCGTGTGCATTGATTCCTCTTTTCTGGAGTCCTGTCTGGGTAATCGCACGATCATTGGACTTAGTGCGCACGACCACTGGTCGTGCGCCACTACTCGTCCGCACTATCCCAGTTCTTCTTCCTGATATTCCATGCCAGTGCGCACGAGCACAGGACATAGTGTGCACGACCACTGGTCGTGCGCCTGTGATCGTGCGCATTGTTCATTTCTGCTTTTGTATAAATAGTGCAGGTTCCGCCCTAATCCAGAGATCGCCCATTCCTCCGCCGTTTTCATCTCTGAGAGGGATTCCGCCATCCTCCTTCATCTTCCACACTAGGGAGGGCTGCCGGGCAAGCGTTCACCTCCAAATCCAAGCCGGAGCTTCCTCTCGGCCTCCTCCTTCATCCTTGAGCTACAAGAAGAGCTTGACCTAGCTTTCTCCACCAAGTGAGGAGAAGTTGTGCCATCCTCCACCGGATTGTCACACGAAGAAGACGGGCTTGGAAGTGGTGACAGCCCTTCTCTACCCCGGACGCAGTTGCGGACGAGCTTGGACGCGGATTGGAACCCGACGACTCCAACGTGAATCCTCAGCAAGGATTCGTATTCGATCAATTTCGCACACTCTTTTCTTGATTGGTTGTTGAATGTGTAGTTGAACTCTTTTATTTGATGAAGTTATGCTTAGTGTAATACGTTTATGTGTAATCATGTCTATGTGATTGTATATTTTCGTTATTACTTGAGTTGCGCCTATTTGTCCATCCACCATCCATCCGCCCTGCTGCACTAGCAATTGCTAGTGGCGTGCGTAGCGAAGAGGTGCATACGACCCTCATTCCTCCATTCTCTTCACCTCATCCGCAAGCCTACTCGCCCATCCGCCTAGCGATTCGGTGCATAGCGGCCTGACTAGTCTTCCATCCCGCCTGGCGAAGCATCGCATAGCAGCGTTGCATAGGAGTAGTTGTTAGTATTTTATTTATTTATCCGCAAATATCAAAGCCCCCATCGTTACCTCCGACCTAAGGACTTCAATCTCAAGTCCTCCTCGAAATTAACGCCACCTTACTGTGTTCCTTGTGAGGTCGATACTGGGAAAACCCCCATTTATATTACTTGTGCGACGGTTCACTATCGTGATCTTAAGCATCAAGTTTTTGGCGCTGTTGCCGGGAACACAGTCGTGTGAGTTTTTGGATAGGGAGACGTAAGATTGCTTTCCTTTTCCTTTGTAAATCGCTTTTGTTTTGTTCTATTTCTATTTTGCCTTCCTTTCTATTGTTTGTTTAGGCAATTGTAGTTAATATATTGTTGGATTTAGTAATTTGCACAATTTATTTTGAATCTGCTGTTTCGACACCATGTGGGGATATTCGTATGCCCAATGTCATGGGTGGTAAGCCTTCCCACGCTAGTCATGAATGACCTACGAGAGATATTGAGCATAAGCCTCGGCGCACAATGCATGAGATGTTGTATCGTACAGCCTTTCGAACACTGTGCCCCGAGCTTATGGTCAATCGTCCTCGCCACATACACTGTTCTCCTATTCCTCTCCGACCCACAAGGACCGCAGCGTAATGGGAGAAAGTGTTTGTATTGTCGTAGAACAGATCATGTCCTGAAGGATTGTGCCGAGTACCTCCGTGTTATGGAAGAGGATGATGAGCCGGACATCCGGATCATCCCGAATCCTACCCTTGGTGGCACACCTTCATCTTCTGGTTATGTATCCCTGTCATCTTCATTTGTTGAAGGGAATGATGTGGACACAACCGCCAGATGTGTGGCTGATATAGGCTTCGACGTGGCTGATCCTATCTCTCATGGCATACATCTCCAAGCGTGGAGCCGATTCTTTGTGAGGAACCTACGATTGACTTTTATTCAAGCAAAGTTCTTCAGCCTTTTGTGCATTCTACTTCAGTCGTCTCTGATGACATTTTTGATGATGCAACACAAGTTGAGGCTGCTGATACATGGGTTGTTTCCACTCCCATGGAGGAGGACAACCTTCCTTGTGTTGAGGATTCTCCCTTGATACCAAAGGAGTACGTCCAAGTCTTGGTGGAGGAATCTATGGATCCGGCCGAGCCTCGTAGCATTGTCGACATTTCTGACGATAGTTTTCTACCTCAGCCTTTGGGGAGTGAAACCGGGATCACCCCGATTATTTATTTATGTTCTTCATCTCTTTTATTTCTTGACCCACCTTCCTTTTCTGAGCCTGTGCAGGTTGAATCTCCACGGGTAAGTTTGGGTTGACGTTGAGCCTTGCGCTCAGGCTGTCGACGAGTGCTCTTGTGTGAGGAGGTTCCTACCCCTTCACAGTGGAAGCCCCTGCCGTCACCTTCGCCCCCAGCAAACTTGTGGTGGACGAAACCTTGCTAGGCAAGGATGTGTTTTGTGGTGAGAAGAGTGAGGACCAGCGCTCCTTCTCTTCTACTTCCTATTTCCCTACCTGTGTTGGGCAGGTATTACTATTTAGGTAGAGGGGTAACTGTTCTATCACCGTATCGGTACCGTTACCGAAACGGATATTGGAACAATTACCTGTGCACTTTTTATTTCATAGGCCTATAAGCTAGAACTGTTTAGAATTTAATAGGTCGTGCTGGGATGACAATAACCCCAGTACTTATCTTTCCTTTTCTGCATTTTATTTTTCATTTTTATTTTAGTTTTAGCATTTCTTTTTGTATATTGTTCTGTTTTTGCGAGCTCACCCCTGCAGTATTCTTGGCAAATTGCATTGGCAGGGTTCTGATTCTTGTCTCACTATGGCGGGCCTGCTCAGTTTCAACGCGACTTCTGTATGCTACTAGCTGAGTCATGTGGAAACTACTCCCTAGCTCTTTGATTATTTATGTTGCTATATCTCTTTATGATTTGAGACTTATTTTAAGTTG